>CM027119.1:15350535-15950535 GCA_015476505.1 Urochloa ruziziensis | reverse complement strand
CTGCCAAGTTACCCTGAAGCTCAGAGCATCAATTTTCAACGCAGCAGAGTTCCACCGTGGGCGTGGAGCACTTCCTGCCTAGCACCTTTTGAAACATGAGAGAATTCTCTATTTGGCATTGGAAAAAGTTGGCTCCATGTGTTTGGCTGCATCGCATTCTTTCTTTTGTTCATTGCTTGGTGAGATTCCATAGGTTTAGCTGTCTTCGTGCTTATTTGTCAGTGCTGAGTGTGCAAGTTACTTCTGTGTTGCAACGGTGTCAATGTCAGTGATCAAGACATTGTGAGTAGATTTAGAATCTTTGATAGTTGTCACTGCTACTCAGTTTTTTTTTTTGTTTCGATAAACAGTACTAGTTGTCAACATCATATTCTTTATAATGATCACAGCGTTACTTGACCACTTGCAACAGCCATCATACTTTTTGATGCTAGTGCTACTGCCAGTGCCGTGATGTTTTCAGCTGGCCACCACGAACGGGCTGCGAACCATGTGCTTCCCATCCGACCATGTAATGGAGCCAAACATGGCGGCGCCCTTCTTCCCGGCCTTGTCTTTCCCGCCGGAGAAGCTCACCTGGAATTCCAGCCTCTTCACGCTCCTGGTGAACGCCAGCTTGCTCGGCGTGACCTTCACCTCGAGCCCCGCCGGCGCAACGACGGCGGCCGTGTAGGTGACCTCCTCCACCGCCCCGACGTTGGTGACGGCGCGTGTCACCGCCGCCCGCCCGCCGGCCTTGCCGAGCCCCGACACGGCGACCGACGGGTAGTTGAGGTCGGAGATGAGCGCCGCGGTGGCGTTCGCCGCGCAGGCGAACCCACCGGGGAGCGACGCCGCTATGAGCTTGATCTTGGCCGCGTCGTAGCCGTAGTTGCAGAGGAAGCCGAGGTAGTCGTCCACCCCGGCCTCGTACACCAAGCCCGGGTCCAGCGCCGCCGCCGGGTGCACCTGCCCGGCCCCGTGGTCGTACGCCGTCGCCGGCGACCCCGCGTCCGTCGTCGTCGCAGCGCCGGCGTTGTTCAGCTGCGTCGCTGCAGCCAGCCGATCGATCGGACATGAGATCGAGCTCTGTTCTTCAGAAATTCAGATTCCGAGATATGGAGATTGATTGGTATATAACTTACCTGTGGTCATGATGGCCGAGCGGATCGCGGCGGGGCTCCAGGTGGGGTGCCATGCCTTGACGGTGGCGGCGGCGCCGGCGACGTGGGGGCACGCCATGGACGTGCCGGAGACGAGCTTGAACTGCGACGCCTCCTTCTGCCCCGCCGGGAGCGACGACGTCGGGATCCACGACGCCAGGATGTTGACGCCCGGCGCCGCGACGTCGGGCTTGAGGACGTTCGGCGCCTGCGACGAGGGCCCACGCGACGAGAAGTAGGCCACCACGGGCGCCGGCTTGTACCCCGTCACGGTGGCCGCCGGCGCGATCGTGGCCATGGGCTGGCTGGAGGAGGCGATGTACTTTTGGATGGCGGCGGCGGCGGCGGAGGTGACCTCGGTCGCCGGGAAGTCGAGGTAGGTGGTGGACACCGCGCGTTCGACGTCGTTGATGAAGATGGCACCCACCGCGCCGGCGTCCTTCAGCTCGTCCGCCTTCTCCAGCTTCGACGTGTCGCCCTCCGAGTGGTTGCACAGCACGATCTTCCCCTGGATCTTGCTGTTGTCCAAAGTGCCCGGCTCACAGTGGCTGCAGGGATCGGAGGATTAGCAAGTGCAGTGTACAGAGAGCTCTAGCTTGTTCAGAGTCTGGACAGATCCTCGTGCACACACCTTGCTGAGTCAGCATCGGAAACTGAGCTCGACTTTGCTGATGCACCGGCGATCAATGGGTACTTCGGGGATTTGTCCAAGTTCGAGAAGTTTATAGCTCCACCCTACACATATATAAACATATATGTATATCATATATGTATATATGTATATGTGATGAAATGAAACAGAACAAAATTGAAGTTGCGGCAAAGATGAGCTTTGCATACTTTGACAGCGCTGTTGTTCCCGCCGAGCACGACGTCGGACTCGAAGTCACGGTCGATGGTGGAAGCAGCAACGGTGAGGATCCAGGGCGCGGCGTTCACCACGGTAGCCGCGCTCGGCCCGGAGTTTCCGGCGGAGCACACGACGGCGACCCCCTTCGCGACGGCGTGGAAGGATCCGATGGCGATGGGGTCCTCGGAGAAGTCCGGACGGAAGTAGGGAGACGCGCCGAGGGAGACGGAGAGCACGTCGACGCCGTCGGCGACGGCGTCGTCGAATCCCGCGAGGATCGCCGACCCCGAGCACCCTTCCTCCGAGCACACCCTGTACATGGCCACCCTCGACGCCGACGAGCCGCCCTTCGCCGTGCCGGCGGCCAGCCCGTAGTACGAGGCGTCAGCCACCGCGTTCCCCGCCGCCGTCGATGACGTGTGCGTGCCGTGCCCGACGTCGTCCCGCGGCGAGCCGCCGCCGCTCTGGGATGGGCCCCTCACGTCGCTCTCGTTGTAGTACCTCGCTCCGATCAGCTTCCTGCGTCGCCGGCCGGGATCATCATCATCGTAGAAGTTATTATATATAAATATAATAAATACTGATGATATGATATCTCTTCTTCGCTCTCGATCGAAATGGAAAAATTGATTCGTCAGAAAAATCAATGGTGCTCGATCAACGATCACTCACTTGTTGCAGTTGGAGGAGTTGAAGTTATCCCCGGCCATGCAGGTCCCGTTCCAGCGGGTGGGCACGGGGCCGAAGCCGGCGTCGTTGAAGCTGGGGGACTCGGGCCAGATGCCGGAGTCGAGGAGGCCGATGATGGTGTCCGTCGCCGCCGCCGGAGACGGCGGCGGCGGCGAGTCGGCGTCGGCGGCGGCGGCCCTGTGATGGGCTTTACCGCGACGGACGGCCGCGGCGTCGATCTTGACGGCGGTCTGCTGGAGGAAGTCCCAGGACCTGGTGGTGTGGAGCTGGTACACCGGGTCGGGGAAGACGGAGACGACGCCGGGCTTGCGGCGGAGCGCGGCGGCCTCGGCTTCGGACAGCCGCGCAGCGAAGCCGGAGAAGCCGTGCTTGTACTGCCGCACCACCACGCTGTCCGCCCGCCGCCCCCTGTGGACGAAGAAGAAAGTTAATTAAGCCACGTACTACGGCGATGAACAAATTAAACTGAGATTTCAAGTCATTCATGGCACGTGAGTATATGTGATACTGTAGTGGTTAATTCAGTTCACTAAGGGAGATATGCTAGTGTTCAGATGCATGAGAACGAAACAACTTTCACTCAACCTTTTCTAGCTCTACCATGAGCATGGCACGGACCGGGGTGGTAATGGGTACAACTTTTTAGCCTAGCAATTTAAAGGATCGAGTCCTAAACGGATTGAGCCGAAATTCTATACAAATTTGACATACAAATGGTTAGGCCCGAGTTGGATCGTGAAGAAGGCATAAGGGCCATCACCCATTACCACCCCTACGGTTAATTAGACATCATACTCTGTCATCCGCCGCTCCCCAATCAGTGTTCCTCCGTCACCGTGATCGGCGCCAGCAGCTGTACACGGTACCGCCAGGGCGCCACCTCGATCACTACTACCCCTGCTGGCCATCAACGGTCGCCAAGTGGCCAGCCCGCCAGTCACCCGCCACGTGTCTTTCTAACCATCGTGGCACAGCCTCAGAAGTCAGAACGCCCTTCCTCCAATCCAAACTCTAAACCCCGTAGGGAACTCGCCTAATGGCGGTTAACTACTGAAATTGCACATTTAGTCTCTACGAAACGTGCGTCTTAGCTAGCGCGTGTGGTGTGCATCAGCAGGACATAAGCCGATTAATTTGCAATAATATTCGGTATTAAAGACCATGTGGTGAAAGAAAGCAAGAACTAAAAGAGCATTGCTGGTAATTCGGTTATTAGTTATATAGTGAGACCGACCGACCGACCGACCCACCTCTTGAGCACCGTGCCGAGGAGGCTGAGGTGGCTCTCCTGGAGAAGGTCTGGGGAGGTGCGCGGCGGCACGGCGCCCATGTACACCACGTACACTTGGCTCCCGGTCCCCGCGTCGCCGCCGCCGCCGCGGCCTGCGCCGGCGCCGGCGCCGGCCGACGAGGCCAACAATAAGGCGCAGAGCAGCAACCACCGCATGGCCATTGTATTAATTCTTGCCAAGCTCCGATCAGCTGATCTCGGCCACTCTATATATATTGAGTCGTCGTCGACTCTCGTTGTCTGCCTGCCACGAGTGTTGGGCCGCGCGTGTCGTCTCTCTATATATAAAGCGCCACGCCACGATCACGCGCTCCGTGCCTGCCTCGGTGGGCGCGCGCGTGGTTTGTGCGGCTGTGGTTGCGCGCGCGAGGCCGGCCGGCCGTGTGCTGGTGGCGCGGGCACTAAGCTTAGCGCCCGGCCGGAGCGCACGCCGCACGCACGCGTCGTGCCCCAGCCGCGTACGCCGGTATTGGAGGGGTGTGTGTGGAGCAGTGCGCTAGTGCTCGATCTCTAGTGATCAACCTTATCGCGACCCGAAGTGGCAGGGTGCTAGCTAGGCCACCATCGATCGTCTGCGTTAAGTGGCTGCGCGGCTGCCTATAGCCCTATAGGTGATGTAGCTTCCTTTCTGCATGCTTAGCTACAAACAAACTAAATCTCCAACAAAAAAAATTTGAGTTTACTCCTTAATTAGTACGTGTATTTTAGTTTGCTTATCCACCAATTAACAATTTTTGAACGAATAGAATTCTGACCAACAATCAGTAATGGATACGGTCTATTATATTTAGACTTCAATTTATTATATAAGAGAAATTAAGAGGGCGCTACAGTGCACCAGTTTTTTTTTTTTCACTTCGAAACTAGCTGTGTGCCAGTAGCTGCAGTCTGCCGATTCGTTATAAGTATGCTGATTTTTCTACACCATACTTCTTTCGCTATAGCATGTCTGTTTCCCCCACACAAGTGTCACGTCTGGTGGTATCTCAGTATTATCTCCATAAGAAATACATGCATCCATACCAGTAAAAAAACGCCCAACCAGAGTCGCTGCGTCCTCGCCACATGATTGCAACGTTGCGCTGTCACACAAATTTCTCGGTCGCCGCATATTACAACAATGTATTGTTATCAAATGAATTCGTGGTGCCCTTCACGCATCAGAGCCGTCGTTGCCTCCCCGCTATAAGTTTGGAACGTGACACAAATATTGTGCTCCTTGGCCGCTCGCTCAATCTCTCGCATACGTGTAAATTCGCCTCCTCTTTCGCTGCTCTCGAACCCTAGTAGTTTGGATCAGAGTTGATGCAGCCTCAGAAGGAGATATCGTCCACCCCGGGCTTTACCGACCTCACGTGTGAAGCTCACGACCACCGTTTTTCTTGAGATGACTACGTCGAACCGTAGTTCCTGCTCTCAGGTTGTCCTCTCCTCTCTCTTTGTTATTCGTCGGCCAGTAGGCCAACAACTATAGCGTGACAGTGGCAAAAGGCCTCCTAAGTGCGCACTCTATGTCAACACGGCCGTGCTCTCCATGGTCGAGAACATCTGCCTTGCCGCTATCGAGTTTGTTGGGAAATCATGCCAGCATGGCATCAATATTATCCATGATTGCTACTATGTACGTTGTCTACTTTATTCAATACGTGTGTGTGATTGTTTCATGCACGTAAGCATTTAGTGTTCTTAGTGATTGAAAAAATTAAAAATAAAGAGAATAAAAAACTATCTACGATGACACATGTAATCTAACATACGCGGCGCGCTTCCTATTATATACATCATCAACGCGTATCGACGGCGGTGAGGCCCCCACACAGTCCAAAAATAAACTGTTCTAGGGTCACTGGTGGTGAATGCCCCGCCCTGCGCATCCCTAGAAAGGCTAGAACGGAGCTCATTGCGAAACGAAAGGTTTCCCAGTGGCATCCACACCACCTGTAGCCGACGTACGCACAACCGTCGTAGTGGGAAGGCACATGTACAGGCCCCTCCTCGGCGTTCGTTGGCCACGCACGCGCGCGCACAATATGTAGCTAGCATGCATGCGGTGTCACTCCGGCCTGTCTCCTGACACATGGCAACTGTTCATAAGTAGCCGGGCACACGCCTATAATCCTAGATATATATATCTATCTTGCATTGGATAGGAGTAGATAAACGCACGCCTAACTTGGAGTATCTTGTGCAAGTGTCCGCACTCCTAAACCTACAAATTAAAAAGAAAAGAAAAGAAAAGAAGAGAGGATGGACTCGAGAGGAAACGACTGGTTGTGGTGTATATATGACTATATGTGTGTACGGTAGGTGTAGATTAGGCCCATCGGTGCTAAATACCACTATATACCAGTCCTCAGCTCGCACATATACACGAGCTGCCTAGTTCAGTATATCAAGTAAATATGAACTTTTTCTTATTGGACACATCAGATTTATGCTGGTTCGGATTTGGAGTTTTGGACTAGTAGTTCGTATCCGTACTCGAGGATCTTCGGATTTGTAGTCATATTCACAAGAAAATAAACTATTTTATTTGAATCCGCTCTGTTTCCATTTTCCAGCATAAGCCCATTTTTTTCAACACATTTATCTGTTCTAGTATAAACTTTAGGCCCATTTTGTCAAGTTCGCACACGGCATTTTAGAACCATTGGAGTATTGGACCTGCCGTGGTCACCTCAATACCATGACCCACAGAGAACAAGAATATACTGAGAAAGAAGGCCACCTTATATTTTTCTTCTTGGTAAATAAGTGTATAGGGAGAAGTCAAGAAGGCATCATAGTCTTCTGTCCTCGTCAATTACCTGGACTACAAACTGAAATTGGATGGCATTTTTCAAGTTGAGTTTTATTTATACGATGGTGCTCTCTCTTAGTGAACTTCACATACAACATCAGGTTCTTCAGACAGGTATGCAAATGCCAAGATGGTTCAAAAATCAAACATATATAACTACTTTTTTCTTTGTACACTATGCACACATTTCCATCTCATCGACTTTGTATAGTACAAATATCTACATTTGTTTAAGAAGATACACATAGACTAGAAACAAACATCACTGCACAATTTTCACCCAATTGAAGGTCGGTCTTGCTTTGTACTGTAGATGTAGATCAGGCATCGGGCGCCGTTCATCCTGCTAGTGAACTCTAGGAATACCCAAGTAGTTAGTATTCTCTTATGCACAGAAATGGAAAATGCATGTCGTACTCGATGTTACAAAGTTTCCCAGACACTTTAGTTGTTTTCCACAGTATGATTTGATTCTTAAATAAGTATCCATATAAACTGTGAAGTCAATAGCATGGCACTTTTTTGGTCTACCGTTGATGACTGCAGGCTCGTAGGAGAATGACTCACCTAAACCACCTTGACTTATGCCTCTGCCAGTTCCGGGAGTGTAATCAACCGAGATGCGGAGTCGTACACCAACTCAGTGCTGCAACTGATGCACAACCATAGAAACAAACACTTCTCAGAATATAAGCTTGAAAAACATACATAACTTGATATTAACAATTGAATGCATACTTTGCGCATTTCAAAGTGTTTTTCGAACCACCACTAGGCACTGACAATATAGTCCCGAAGAAGGAAAGGTTTTCATTTCCACAATTTGGACATGGGCCCTGAAGAAGGAACGGTAATCATATCATTGTTCTCCAGTTAACCTTTCAATAATGTATGAACAACCAAAAAGGAAAATACCTTCAAAATCAGAAAGTCTTTCACAATGGCATTAGTGATTAGCTGGGCTATCCAAAATATTAAGGGCAGTGCAGCGAACCATGTGAAGATGAAACTGAAAGGCTCTGGCAACTGCATAAATCATAAAATTGTAGTTAAAAATAACAAGTTCCTTAGGTGGTACTAACGGAAACTGTTAGAAAATTAAAGAAACTAAAGTATACTGAGCACAAAGATGGTCTTTCAAAAATAGCATGGATGAGAAGAAGAATGTCATTTATTTTTATTAGAACTCTCAAGGACAAGCATGACGTCTAATACAAGACATTCCATGAAAAAAATTCTAGTTGTATTTGACAATAAGTAGGTCTCAGAAACCAGCCGAGTCATTGAACTATTTTTATTCCTTTTTAACAGCAGTCTATGATTTCTTGATGAAATAATTAAGAACCAATGATAAAAACAATCAGAATAAATTAGTTGCACGTGTTGCTTCGTCCCCAGTCCAATTGCCTAGCATGAATGCTTGAACAATTTGAACCAGTTTGACAAAACCAGCATGTTTAGCACTAGACTAAGTCCTAGCTGCTCACTTTACGCAGGAAAAAAATATATGTTGCCATAGGAGGTAAAATTTTAATATAAGAGAATTATTTTCCAAGATGACATGCAACCATATTTCCAAAAGGGTACACATAATAATCAGACGTTCCTGGTAATCTTGGTAGCAGGCTAGCAGCTCACGCCCGCTGGAGTGCAACTCCAGTATTAAACTTCCAACTCAAGGAAAACAAATTTCAGTATACTAAAGAAAATCAAGGGCAGTGAAATGCAACTATAGCATTCCTTAATTCTTGTCCAGAAGCCTAAAGTAATGCCTTTTAGTAGATAATAGAACCGGTTCGGGTTTAACAAAAAGCACATTCAAATAGCACTTGTATGCATTTGTTGTAACATCGTCAATAAAAAATAATACTGCAGGACTTCAACTTGCAATACTTACCTCAAGAAGATATGTGATCTCAAATCCCGTCAAATCATCCAAGAAGAAGAATCTGTCAAGAAGAAAAATGCATTAGACGCCTAACAAAGATAGTGGTCCCTGCTAAACCAATAAAATAGCTATATTTGGGTGCAGTGTAATATTGACCGTTTGAAATCAGGAAGAATTCAAGCGATGGCAGAATATTTCTGTGTAATACTCACAGTGTTAGAGCTACAACAGCTGCTGGAACATTTAGCAGGAACATCTTGAAGTAGTCAACAGTCAAGTCACTGTAGACCTGCATGAAATTTCACAGTAGTCTTGAGAGTTCTTACCAAATGAAGAAATTGAACAAACTGTCATTTCTGCCCCAAATCATTGACAAATATATATATAGTCTGAAGAATTTTACACACTATAGTGTAAACTAATCTGACTTGACCCACTAATAATGTTCAGTTACAGTTCACATGGTTTAAATCGAATAATACCTTTCGACTCCGTAGGCTGCATCTTGGGCCTTCCTGTACAATGTCGCTTCCATCTTTCTATAGAGGAGAAATTATCAAGAAAAAATAATATCACATTGCTGTGCGTATGGTGCATTAGTAATCCCACTAGACCTTTGATTTTAAATTGGTAATAACTTGCTAAATTTTTAGAGCTCCATTATCTCTATACCACACTCTCAGTGATGCAGAGGAGCTGGTGATGCACAAGCATACACACCACAATTCATGGCCAAACTGAAATTTATTTGTGAGACATCAATTTGACGGAGAACAAACAAAAAGAAAAAAACAGCAAATACCTTGTTTGCTCTTTTCTTCATTATATCTTCACTCTTTGCCAATTTCATACCTTGGAAAAGAGAGCCAAGTTCAACCTTCGAATTTTACATGCTTGTGCATCATCACCTCCTCGGCTCCTCTATATGTATGCATTACTTTTTTTAAGATTTTTCCAAAACATGTAAACATAGTTTCTAAGCGGGGGTCACGATTCCAACGAATGACTTTCTTCCATCATATACTTTTCCCTGCTTTTTTTTAGCTATTCTAGTCAGAAATAGAGACTAAACTCACATCAACCGTCCTTAATAGATGAGGAAAATTGATTGGTAAGAACTAAGAATTGCACTGGACCCTTTCAAATTTTCAGATAACATATCACTATGACAGTATGACTGCAGTTCCAAATTAAAAGGTTCATAGAATAAAAGATCTAACCTTTAATCTCAACTTTAGCTCGTCGAATTCAGCATCCGTCATGATGGGGTTGCCAGACACATACGCCATGCAGGCTTCCAAAAACCTTTGCTCGTCTGGGCCTAAGCAAAACCAAAGGAACATCGATAAGGAATTACCATGACCAAATCATTCCCATGCGCCCGAGACAAATAAGCAAAATCAGGACGGGCTTGCGAGACCGCGCTTACTTAGCATGACAACGCTGCTCCCTTCCCACATGAGCTCCTCCTTGAGGTTGTCGAACTCCTCGTTGGACATGACCGCCTTCCTGTCGTAGTAGAACGCCTACATAATGCCCGGAGCATGCAGCAAACAGCTCGATTCAATTCAATGCAATCCACCCCTCAGGTATAACTATAATAAGTGAAGTAAAAACGCGCAGAGAAGAAGGGGGCGCGGGGCGCGCACGTGCCTGCAGCGCCTGGAGGAATTCCTGCTCCATCTCCCCGATGGTCTTCTTCTGCTTGCGGTCGATGCTGCAGTAGGGGAGCATGTTGCTGTCCACCACCTCCTCCTCTTGCTGCTGCTGCGCCTGGCCCTGCGCCTCGCCCCCAGCGGCGCGGAGCCGCCACCTCCCGCGGGGGTGCCGCGGCAGCGAGGCCGCCACGCGGCACCTCGGAGAGGTGGACGCCGTCGCCGCGGCTGCGCGGGGCGAGCGGCGGAGCGCCGGCGGCGGGAGGAGGGGCGCCGGGAGGCGGCACGGAAGCAGGGAGAGCCGCGCTTCGGAGGCCATGGCGCGCCCGACGGCGGGGCGGGGCGAGCCGGCGAGGCGTGGTCAGAGATGGAGAGGACGAGAGCAGAGAGGGCGCGCGCGGGAGATACTTTTTTGGTTTTGTGTGGCGCTGGTCGCCAAGGGATAAGGCGCGGTGACTTCACTGACTTGTATATGGGGGGATGCGTGGTGGAGGCAGCGGGGAGGCTCGATCTTTTGTCCACCTGTCTATAGGACGCTCATGCCATGTGGCCGGTCCGCTCACCTCTAGCGGCCTGCGTCGGATTCGCATATAGTCGGATTTAGATGACACTTTTTATTATATTTTTATTATACTTGAATACGATTATGAATTTGGGTTTATATTCAGTATCCATTTTAAGCTGGGTGATAGCAATTAGTAAGTATCCATTCACTTTATTCAAAGTTTTGAAGAACAAAATCATCATAAGACATACGAGTATGGATCACATATAATACATAAAGGCGGAAATGGTTTGAAACCTGGACTAAGGGGCAGCATGGGCGTTCAACATGTCGACGACGGAGAAGCCGGTCGGAGCCACGATTTGTGGCTCCGCTTGCTACGTGTAAGCCCAAAACGGCTTCACGGTGAGCTTCAGATATGAAGCCAGTACAACTTTATCCGTTTGGGAGTGCTTCACTTGAAACTGCTGGAGAAGCCGTCCAAGAAGGCCTCCCAAACAGGCTCTAAACCCGCACCAAACCAAGTTTCTTAAACATGAGCAAGCAAACTACTCCAAACCGCCCCACCACATGTGAAAACCAAACTATCTACAACTAGTATAGGAGGCTACTGCTGCTGCAGTACTTGATTGCTATGCAGTGCCGCCGGCGCCACTGCTGGACGTCGCAGCGGCCGCGCTCGCGCAGGAGTCCCAAACTAAGAAAACCATTTCTTATGTTAAACCAACCTGAATCGAATCGGTAGCTAGAGCACCCAATTTTCACCAAATTGAACTAGGACCAAAACAAAACCCAACCGCTGCAACCAGTTCCTACTCGAACTATTGCCAGCTTTAATAATACATATGTAGAATTGTAGACAAAGATCATCATCATCATATTAACGAGTTGTGCTGCTCATCATCATCATCATCATCATCATCATGTTGTCGCTACGCTATGCATCTTTCCTAGTGCATGACATAAGAAGGCTCCTCGAGTAGTGCAAGATGGCAAACCACACTTAACTTTAGTTATACAAGATTATGTCATGAAAATTACATGTTATAGGAAAATTAGTTAAGAGTTTTTTCCTAAAAAAATTAGTCAGCTTTATATCTTTTTTACTGAGGATAATAAATAGCTATATAGTGATTAGTCACATTACGTGGTCTAAAATCTAAACCACTGCAAGATGTATTAAAGTATTGTTAACCAAGGTGTAAACTATTGTTAAGATGAGGTGGACGATGAGTGCAACAGTTTAGTTAGTTAAGGAATTGATTTACACCAATTGAAACCTATATAAAGGACGTCGAAATTGACGATCAACAAATCTTACTCTTACACACTTTTGAGCCTACACCGTCGGATTTTATGATGATCGAACGTTCTAGATTAATCTAAAGAATCCATGTCGACGAAGTACTTTCAGGACTTTTTCTCACGCTATACTCAATAGGGAAGTACATCCTTCACAATCTTGTTATGTAATACAAAGAGGTAAAAACTGAAAGGCCACAAACCCCACAAACATCCTCCATGCCACAACTCCCACCTAGAAACGCGCAACAGATATAACGTCCCGATGTTTACCTCGTTGGTAAGCTTGAGGACGACCATCTTCAATTCAGCGTGGTTACAGAGAGCGGCAACATGTGCATCCTCAATCGCACGCCGTATGACGTGCTCGTTGGGCATCAGATTGGGGAGGTGCCTCGGCCTACTCGAAGGAACCCCACCGTAGTCAATGGGGGCCCCTAGTTGGAGATCTGGGACCCTTCCCGCCACCGTCGTTCCTTCCAAGGACAATGGAGAGATTCTTCTTGGGGATGGAGACGATGCCACCAAGGCTGTCGTGACTACGCAAGATGGCATCATGGGAGGAGTCAGCCCGATGAGCATGGCTAGCCTGCGGAGTCAGCGCCAACGAGCGTCACTAGCCCGCGGGAGGAGGATCCAATGCCAAAGGTGGGCGGGAACCTGACGTTGGTGACACCGGCGATGTTGCCGACCGAGGATCCCTTCCCATCGGTGCGAGCGGCTGCTTTGGCAACACCACAGAACAAAGTGCAGAGAGGCGCGGGTGAAACTTAATGACGACCCTGCTGAACAAAGGACGGAGGGCGGAGGGTTTAGGTCTTATTTATATTAGCTACATTTCATAGTTGTCACTTCCTATTTGAACCGGTGTGATTCACGCTCTATTTGTGTTTGTTTTGTTGTTAAACATATGTTATTCTAATGGTAGATAACTAAAAATAAATCTAAATGAGATCTCTATTGTTCTTTGCTTTTGTGTCATTTATTTATAAAAAGATTGATTTTTAAATGGCTAAAAAAAATCTAGCAATGAACGTATCAAGAACATATTCCTCTATCTTTATGTTTTTAAAATTAGTAGATACTATGTCACATGAGCTTTTTAAAATTATTTTAGTTCTAATATTAAATTCTCACCCAAGTGCTGTGGAAGTCACAACTCTATTAGAAAGATTAGTCGAGTGGTCTCAATTGGAGATGGGATTGCACATGTTTATGGATTAAATGAAATTCAAGAAGGAGAAATGGTGTAATTTGCCAGCGGTGTGAAAGGTCGAGAATGAGAATGAGAATGGGAATGAATGAGGGTTCTTGTTTATAGTTGTACCATGAGAAAGTAGAAAGGTCACGCACTTCAGATGTGGAATATTGATTTTAGAAATGTAGAAAATGTGTTTCCTTATATCAAAATAACTATACCACCAAGTATCACACTTATAGTCTATATGGGTCATTGCACAAGTGACATATAATCCTGATAGCAATACTCTATATATATCCTGATAGTAATATTGTATATAAATATCCCTATATCTAGAAGCATATTTTTAAAGTATTATTTATCATATAATTTTTACACTAGTAAACGCCCCTTACTATTGGGTTTTGACTCGGTCTTTTATCGTTATCCCATGGTCGCTTATGTGGGACAACCACCCCACTCATATCTACGACATACTAGTTTTCATAGCGTTGCTTTTTATAGTATTTTACCATTGCAGCCATGTTTTGTTGCGCCATATATTTATGCGTTGATAGTCATAATCACTCATAATTAATTGGACGAGTCATGTACCTATTCTTCAATTTTGTTGTTCACATACTCCCTCCATCCTAAAAACATAAGTCATTCTAGTATTCAAAGTTTACCCAAATACAAGTCATTGCTACCCCCCCATTTGGTATGTATTTGTGTATGTGACAACCATTTAGAACCAAATATGACTTACTCTTTTGTTAATCTGCCCTACAATTTCTAGAATTACATAAATTTAGAATGGAGAGAATATGATTATATGTGTGTGCCATGACACTTTGCGAACCCTTGTTAGAGCTCGTTAATGATACATTGTTTCCCATATTTATTTCAACGTTAGCATAGCACTGACACTGTTAAGATTGATCATACCTAACAATGCAATGGGGCCATATTTGCATATACTTTGTATTTTGGACAATGTTGGCAATAGCGGGCTATAGAATTTAGCGGAGTGTTTCTAGAAAAGCTATAAAAGCTATAGCGCAGCTATAGCGAAAGCTATTGCCTTTAGCGGTATGTAAAAAAGCAGTGAAATTTAGCTAAAACTTTATAATTTTAAGAATGTCATCGTATATTTTATAAATATATGTCCAGGCATGAGTGCAAATATAAGTAAACATATGAAAATATGTCACAATACACATAATAAGTCATACCTTGTAACTCGTAGTTCATAAATTACAAGTATATAAGTTCATAACTCAGTCATAGCGAAGTTAGCGGCGCTTTTAGCGGCACTATTTCACACTATAGTGGAGTTAGCGGTATTAGCGATAATATTTGCAATATCGTCGCGGCATCTGTTTTTAAAAAGCTATAGCAGAGCTATAGCGGACTATTAGCGGGCTATTGCCAACATTGATTTTGGAAGATAATCTACCTTTACAGAAAATTAGCCTATTTTGGAGCATAAATGAACGAGATGCGGAATCAACAACAAACCTAGAGAATTGACGGCTAAAGGACCCCGAAAGGGCCTGGGCCGATTCGCCTAGTGCATTTTCTTGCCCATTCATGCTCAGCTTGAACAAGCATACATTTCATAAGACTTGGAGGCTAAGTATTTGAAGATCTGGCAATATGATCTCGGTATCAAGATGAAGCAAGCAACACTTTGGAAGGTTATAAAGATTACAAGATACATTCTTATCTCGAAGATATTGACAAGCTAAGCCAATATGGATGTCAAAAGGAGGCTCCGAAAGATCAGAGAAGACTTGGAAACAAAGAAGAGCATAGAGGACGAAAATGAAGGACAAGTCGATCGGCCTAGACTCACTAAATAGGTCGACCTGGGCCTTTCCTTTACCCATTCGTCTTCCCCTTTGGACTGTGGCCTCTCCAAGTATAAATACACCCATTCTCCATTGTCACCAAGAAAACCATTTGCAGCATAAGCCGGAGAATTTGAGGGACAATCATCTACAAAGAGTTGAGGGACATGTAGTTGTCTAGAGGCTATCTTAGGCCAAGATTCGGTCGGCATTATCACCCTATGAGAAAGATCCATGCTGGGGTTCTAGACTAGGAGTCACAAGTCGTAGGTATGGCCTCAGTGGGGATTTTGCGATGAAAAATCATTCATGGTGAAGTAACATATGAGTTTTGATTCAATAGTAATCCATGTGCCTCCTTTTATGACTAGGATTATGAGTTTGATTATTTCAGTTTATGACTAGTATAGATTGCATAAGATGTTCTTATAGTCACGGTGACTAGAATTGCATATGCATGATCTATCATAATAACTAGACATGTACTTTATACTCATGCCCTTAGACTGCCTACGCTGATAGGTAGGGTCCTGGTAGGATGTTCTGTATAAGGTGGGGGTCTCGGGAGTCAGACCGGAGGTGGAGATTTAAAGATGCTATGAATTAAAACTATGTTTTGCTTGCATCTAGCTAGAATTATAACATATGCATATTGTCTAGACTTTTTTACCTCTTGTTTTTTTGATACTTAGTTAGTTTAAAGTTCTTGACCTTATTTTCATGGATTCATAAACCTTGGGAAATACTCTAAGGAAAAAGCTACGACTGTGTGTGCTTGCGGTTCAAATTGGTGCGCTAACTGCTACCAACAGCACTATGGATAGTTCCCAACCATTGTCATGCAAATTGTTGCATGCACATTCTCTTAAGCTGTTATTACTAAAACTCATCTTTCTGTTATTAATTGAGACTCTCAGCACTAAATAAAAAGGACATATGTACTAAAAACTCTGATAAAAATAGAAAAATCAAGGCATTATTGTTGCTAATTATTGTAAATATTTACCACCTCTACTATTATAAAAAATATCTAAAGTAACCCTAAACTTATATCTAAACTACTCATCTCCAACATTTACCCTACCTCTAACTCATCTAACTATCTATGCAATTGTAAAATACAATCTAAAACAATTGCACCTAAATTTACCCACAATTACATTTATTAAAAAATTTAAATTAATATTTAATTACCTTATCACTATAAAAGAACATCCCAAAGTACACCAATATATAATTTAAATTACCTATATTTCATTTTTAACATGGAAAATACTAGCTTGTGATATATACATGTATGATGTATGTCATCATGTAGACATGTATTCATGTATCCAGCTTATAGTCTCGGGTAACTTATTCTAGATTATTTTGCTGGTCAAGATTGTCTAGGGTGACCTTTAATCGTATTGTCCTTGGACCATAACCATAAGCTAGATTATACAATCTAGGAGGCAAACTAACGGGACATATTAAGTGCAAGCATTTGTTGCGTTATAGCACCATTTTGTGTTCATCCGTTTTGATTTCAAAACAAATTTCGTTTCGAGGCACAAAAAAAAAAAAACAAATTTCATTTCAAGCAGAGGACTTTAAGTTACGGCAACTCTTGCGATCTTCAAGTTTGCACACATCTGGATGGTCTCGAACTACTGCATCTCTTCAAAGCAACCTTGCCAGTCCCCTTTAACATGAAATAATCATCATCACCTGTTGGAGTATTTGGACAATGCGACCAGGGTACAAAGATAGAGAAAGCAAGGTTTAAGCATGAATTCATCAAGGTTTTCCATTGAGCGAAAAAAGAAATACTTCCCTAGCACATTGGATGGCTCGGTTTTTCTCATGATTTTTTTCTTTATTTTATCCTCCTTCTTTTTTTTTTGCATAGATGTGTCTTATTCTTATACGCAAAAAAGTAAAATGCATCCGTCATACATAAAGTTGCACTATTATTATTTCACTTTGGTGCAACAAGTTACTAAAATTGCCCCTACCATACACTAAGTTGTTCGCTATGTGCATATAAAATAAATCCACCGTACATATTCAGCATGTCGTGGAAGCACGGAGGGCATGTCTTTTTTTTTCAGCATGCCGTAGACGTAGCGGGGACGGCCTCGCTCCCTCGGCTCGGCCCTGTCGGCATTATACATGGCCAAACGGGCTGCCCGGCCCGGCCTGGCACGGGCCCGACCTGGCCCAGCCTGTATTGGTCCGGCCTAACTGACGGGCCAGGCCGGGCCAGCCCACGTGCCGACTACAAGGCCTTGTACCATATACAGGCCGGACCGGGCCAGTAGCCCGACAGGCTGGACAGGCCGGGCGGCCCATCAGCCCACCAAACAAAATTACTTCAATATATGCACAAAATTACAAGGAATTAAAAGAGATGAACTGTTGACACAACAAACAAAATTTATTAACAATATCAATATCAATATCGATAGCAGCTGCAGCGCTACCACCAACCGCGACCGCAACACCGCGACCGGCTTCCTCCTCTGACGACCATGGTGTATCAGTGGTCGGTGTGTCAGTGTCCATCTCCCCCGGCGACCTCGCGTCCACGGCAGCTCCGGTTCCTCAACGATGTGCGCCGCACCCGCACGAGCACGCCAACGTGCTCGGCCAACGACCTTCCACATGATAACAGAGTGACAGATCACAGATCAGAGATGTGAGATGGCAAGAACAAGAAAAGGAAATTAGAGAAGACCAAAACAGAGAAGGAGATGAGAGGAGGTCTCGAGAAGTCCTTACCTGCGCAGCCGGAGCACCCGAGCACACCGTTTTGGCGAGATCTAGAAGGGGAACTAGGGAAGGAGAAGGAGCAGAGGCGACGCCGGTGAGCAGGAGGACGGGGGAAGGCTCAGGAGTCAGGATGGCGGAAGCTAGGGCTGGGGAGGCACGGCAGCCGGCGGACAGGCTAGCCCGCGAGCGCGAGGTATGCGAGCCGGCGCCGGCGGCCAGCGGAGTCGAGTCAAGTCAAGAGATTGCGGCGCGGACGGGTGGGGAATGGGGATTAGGGTTAGGTTAGGGGAGGGGAGGGAGCCGCCGTGGCTTATATAGGGAAGGGGGGGAGGGTATTGAAACGAGTCGTGGCCGGGCCGCCCGTTATACAGGCCGGGCCTCGTGCCAGCCCACGTGCCGAGGTAGCGGCCTAGGCATGGCCTGCTACCTCGGGCCGTGTCGGCCCGGCCTGGGTTGTTGACGGGCCAGGCCGTGCTGGCACCGGGCCAAAAGAGGCCGGGCCTCGTGCCGCCCGTTCAGCCCGGCCCATCTGGCCAAGTATAGTCGGCATCGGTCCCACGGGTAGATGCGGCGGCGACAGATCCGCAGGTAGACGCGCTTGGCGCAGCAATTGCCGGCCCGCGAGGCCCAAGCGGCACGAACCTAGTGCGGCAGCTGCAGCGTGAGTACACCTGCAGCAGCACCCAAGCGGTAGAGAGAGAGGAAGGGGCAGAAAGAGAGAGATAAAGAGAGGGATTTTTTTGCATATATATTATTCGTTAGTATGGCGTCATGATGGCATACGTCACGTAGGCGTCAGATGGTTGTGTGGCACTGTGGCGCGTTTGGGATTGGGACGGGCAATGTGACACCCGGATTTTCGTAATCGAGAATCCGACTCTCTGTACCCTTGTGATAGTCACTGGATCAGTAGCTATCACGTACAGAACTCATCTCAGCATAATATCATAGTCATACAAAGAATTTAGATTACAATAAGAGATTTACATCCATACCAATATAGAAAATACGAGTATAGTACAAGCCTCACGGGCTGAGCGACAAGCAGAAATCCTGCGTAGCGGTAGCTAAGTCTTCAAGTCTTCTTCAATCCACAGGCATCCTTGGGCGAAGCAGCGCTACCCATCTAACACATTCGAACTTGAACAGCAAGTCCTAACCTGCAACTCACAAACTACCCCTAAGGAATGGGATAGGTTCACGTCACCGTCCGTATGCAAGATTTAAGTGGCCTAAATTCTAAAGGATAAAAGTATATCAAGGAAAGGCTCAGGTTTCCTATTTAGCAGCGGCAAAGTATAAATACCATCGTCATCATCCCAACTATATCACAACAGCACGGGCTATTCTGGCGTACCAGACTCCCGTCTCAACCTCACCTCCATCATTTCTCGAGTCGATGGGAAGCTTCCGACCCTCCCCATCTCAACGGCAAACGCCGGACCTTAACCTCAACTAGTAGCTCTCATCCCAACCGGTAATTTTAGAAGAGGGGGAGATAGAAAGACCCAAAACACTAATCAGACGAAGCCAGTAAACAGGGGGTGTCCATGACCGAGGACGCGGCTATACGTATAGATCATAACTCTGCAGAGTGTGTGCACCTGGACCCACTCGAGCTGCGATCGGTAGCTAGCCGATCGAGACGCAACCCACAACCATGACTCTCTAACCGGACAGTACCAGCCTGAATTCCCGGACAAGGACTCGTACGGGCAACCCGCACGGTCCGGGATCGTGAGTCTCTAGCACCACGCAGGCGCTGAGGGGTCTCGGAAACGATAGGCGAGAATCGCCGGGTGCCGAACATCCCGAACATCCCAAATGTCCCGTGGGCATGTTCCGTGGGCATGCTCAGAAACCACCCAATCCTACACACTACTCCCTCAGAACTGGTACCACCGAGAAAGAGAATGGCTGGAACCCCTCCCATAAGGGTAAGCGGTGTGCTCGTGAAAAGTCCTGTCACTAGGTCCAATCCGACTCAGGCTAAGCCAGAGCAAGCAAGTCCCCAAATGCGTATCCACCACCGTGGTCCGCGAATCGGCACCCATTATAGGTATGGCCGCCCAACGCCTCATCCTAGTCTAGGGAAGTTGTCCAAATACCTCCCATCCTGACCCGAAGGTCGGTTAATGTCTGCTCACTCCAACCGGGGGTTCGAAACTCTCCAAGTTTTCCCACCCAAAACACTCACGCCAAGTGGTTTAAAACCACCACTATATCCCACACATGCAAGCATAGCAATCATATATAGTAGTGTAGTAGGCAATCAAGAAATCAGGATATATAAATAGGCTATGCGGCTCATCATCATCTCATCAATGCAATAGAAGTGCTAGCAATTCTACTTGCGATGCCTAATAGGTACAAAGAAGCAGAATGCGCGTGAACCTGTAGTTACGTCCTTAGCTTCGTCTTCAGCGTAGTCGACGTCGTCGAAGAAGTCCGGGTCCGCCGGGGATCCTAATGGACGCAAAAATAAATAAACAACGATATCTACTAGCAAATTAACTCCAAATAAGAATCAATAGAGATCCAAATAACAACAAACTCTATTTTATCGTGTTCGTCATGATTTTAGAAAAATACAAAAACTGGTTTCATATTTTTCCGAGCTGCGGCTGAATTATTATGATTTTCCAATGTTTAAATCCATTTTCGAGATTTATAAATCATTTTGAAAAAATAAATAAAAGTTAGAACACAAGTTAGTAGCTGGATGTGCCAATTGCCGGCTCGGGGTTAAACCGCGAGTCGGGCTGACGAAGGCCTTGGTCCGGGGTTGATGACATCATCACGGGCCCTAATGATGTCATCGTTGACTTGGTCAACGGTCAAAGGGTTAAGGTCTCGGTCAACGGGTCAGCGGGTCCACATGTCAACATACGGGCCCAACGGTCAGGTGGGTCCGGACAGTCAGTGGGTCCCACATGTGGGCCCACGGTCCTATGGGGCATTAACGAGTTAGCCACGTGGCGGTCGACTCGGCATCAGGTCGGCACCATGTGTCGGGCATAGGTTGGCCGGCTAGGCTTGCGTGGCGGTCACATGACTAAGTCGCAGACGCTACTCGGCTAGGTCTGAGGTGACGGGCTCGATTTTAGGAACCTAACCCAAATAGTTTGGCATTAAACGGAGCTAGGATGGAAAAGATATGATTTTTCTAAGGTTTACCTATTTTAGATATTAAGAAAAATGATTTATAAAAGAATAAACCCATTTCTTAAAAGTAAAGGGGCCTGGGTGGAAAAACGCCAAGGTGGAAGGGTCTGGTTGTGATTCTGGTAAAGACCAGGGGCTCATGCGCAAAAGCGCAAGGGTTAAATTGAAAAGGGTCGGCCAGGACTTTTTCTGCGAAAGGGATAAAGGTGGAAGAATTAAACGCGAAATCGAGAAAGCACGTCAGCCAGCCGCACGAGATCATGGTGCGGTCACGCGCTATGTGCTCCGCCATGTTGCTCAGCTCGGCTCGCGACACGTGGGGTGCGGGGCTGACTTTGCCGGGTGGACACGGTTCACCGTGAGCCGGGTCAATGGCCCACTGTGGACCGGATCCACGGGATCCGTTGCGGCCGGCCAAGGGAAAAAGGGAAGAGTGACGGGATCTTCTGCGGTCAGGGTTGCGTGGCCAAGGCCGTGGTCTCGGTTGGGGAAAACAGAGGATGCCGCACTCACGGCATTCGACGAAATGCCTAATCGGCACTCCGCGTCGGCCGACGAGCTCGGGATGGCGAAGTTCAAGGTTAGCCGACGGCGGTTCAATGGCGGCGGGGTCCGACGAGGCTGGGCGATCGCTAGGGTGGCTTAAAGGTCCGGTCTTCGGCCCTACGGCGGCTCGCGGAGGCTTGCCGAAGCGAGGCCGTGGCGACGGCTTGGGTGCGCGCTGGGACGGTGAGCAGAGCGGCGGGCTCGAGCTCGCGAGGTTGCGACACGAGGAGGCAGGCAAGGGCGGTGGTGCGTAGAACGGCGGCGCAAGCGGACGACTGCGGGTTGGCGAACGCGGCGAGCAGGGGCTCCTACAGAAGGCATATGCCCGGCTCGAAGGTCGGGCCACAGAACGGCGACGGGGAGCGACGTCTTGGACGGTTCATCGGCGAAGATCGCCGGACAGCAGGGAAGGTCAAGAGAGAGGGGGAATCGGGCGTGCTCACGTTGGGCTCGTGAAGGGATGCAGCGGCGCAGTGGAGAGTCGAGGGTCGTGGCAAGGCCGTGCAGTCCAGGCTCGGCGTCATGGATGCAGGGCTCGCGGTGCTCCTTCTTGTTGGCGGTGACGGCGTTGTGGATCACATCCAGCTCTGACTCCCTTGAGGCTTGTGGTGCTCGACAGTGGCGAAGGTGAAGCAGAGCTCGAGCGTCGTCCGGGTCCTCCTGGTTCGCGCGACGGCGACGTTGAGGATCGGGGACGGTGTCGTCGCTCTGGGCTTGACACGGCAGCGGCTTCCTGGTACGGCTCCTCCTTCGCGGCAGCGTCGTCAGGCGGCTCCAGCGGCGACACGGGCTGGGCGTGGCGCGGCTCCTCGAATGGGCGGTACCCTCTCTTTCGCTTCCCTTGGCGGTGGCACGCGTGGACTAGAGCGAAGGGGGAAGCCCCGGCGGCGCAAAGGGGAAAGAGGAGAAACTCCAAGGCGACGGCGGAGAAGGAGGAAGCGAGAGCAGAGGCGACTGCGGGTACTTATAGGTGGCGGCTAGGGTTCGAGAGGGGCTGCGCGGGACGGACGACCGAGCATCCTCGGCGTCCGGGCCGGGACAGGCGGACGGCATTAGGCGGGGTCGCGCGGTGGCGTGCATTCGACGCGCGTCTGCAGGGCAGAGTTGGCGGCCGCGCTAGAAAGGAGGGGTGCTGGTGACGCGGAGGAGGCCAAGGTGGCAGAGTGGGATTGGGTGGCGCAGGCGCGGATGAACGGTTGTGGCGGAGAAGCTGTAAAGCAGAGGGGCGCCGACTTCGCTGGAAAGCGAGAGAGGAAGAAAGGGGAGTAGGGAAAGGGGGCGCCGACAGGTGTGTCGGTGAGAGATGGGGCATGAGGGGCACGGGTGGAGCTTGATGGGCTGGAGGAGTTGGGCCGCTACGTTGGGTGGGCCTCGCGGCCGTGCGGGCTGGGGAAGTTAGCTGGGTTAGAACAGTTAGGGGTTAGATTTCAGACTGGGCCGGTTCGAAGGATGGGCTAGCAGGCCGTGGCCCGTAGGAGTTAGGTGGGTCTGGCCGGGCTGGTTAGGTTAGCTGGCCTAAGAGAGGTTAGGGTTAGATGAGTTAGCTTTTGGTTTATATTTGAAATGGGACATTTCAAATATAAACCACACTCAAACAAATTCAATTAAATCTAAATGAAATTTAACAATTTCGGATAAAATTCAAATCACACATGCATTGTCATGAAAAATGTTTTATGCACAAATTAATTACTAGGAATTTAGAGCGAGCATTTAACTTAAGTTGTAAAGTTAATTCATGGCTCACAACAATTCACACAAAAATTTTTAAAATCCTGATTTTTCATACAAGTAACAGACTGCGAATTTGTGGGATGTTAGAGGCAATGGACCCTTTTATAGAGTTTAGGGATCCGAATAGATGTCTTGAGAGTTTATGGACCTAGTTGAAACCATATAATTAGTTTAGAGACCTATAATATATTTTACTCTTATTATAATGAATCTGGAAAATGATAAAGTTATTTTTGTGCTTGTGGACGACTGCCTACAAATTGTTTCACAAATACGATCCTGGGTCATTTACTCGACGTTGGGGCCCGCAAATGCTTAGTTAATTAAACTGCTACTCCAGTCGGAACGTCGAGATTAAACGACTGGAGAGCGAACATTTTATAATGATTGCAACAGTTGTAGCTTTGAGAGTTCCTCAAACTTTTTGGATCAAAACAATTCGCAAAACCTCTTAGGGTTCATACGCTCCCGGCCGGAATGGTTCCTAGGCATCGATGTAAGAAGAAATTCATGATAGATATGGGATTTGTTCCTGGTCCGGAAACTAATTTGTATTAATTTATTGATGATAAATACAACAAAAGACCCAGATTGGTTTTCCACCTCTTGACTAAGGGATTGATTCCCGGTCTTATTGTATCAACCATAAATAAATTAGTTCCCGGCCCGAAATAAATCTCAACCTCTTATTATATCTATTATGAATTTCTTGTATATATATGCCTAAGAACCATTCCTGGCCTCCAATCACAACCGAACGGGGCCTTAGGGCTCGCTAAGTTGCTTCGGAACCAATCGATTCTCGGGCTCTTATTATATCTATTATAAATAAATTATTTTTCAGCTCGGAATGAATCCCGGCCTCCTATTATATTTAGTATAGTTTTTTTTATATATCCATGCCTAGAAACTGTTCCGATCCGGAACGGTTTCCAAACCCTTACGGCATCACCAGCGGGATTGGCAAATCGCCAGCTGATGTGGACGTGGAAGAGAATAAAGAAAAAAAAAAACAAAGCACCGTAACCAAAGAAAGGTCGGAGCAACAAGTTCAGAGATGATGATTTTTTTGGTTTCTCTGTCCACGTCAGATAAAATACTCCCCAAGCCGGCCAGCGACTTCGATTGCTGTTGGAGCTGCCCATAGACTTTGTTCCTTATATTTTTCTTTGTCTCCTCGTATGTTCGTCATGTTTTTTTCTGGATTTTCTTAAATTAATTGGTTTATATGTGATTTTAGTGGTTGGTAACAACATGGTTATTTGGACTAATATTTTTTTTTTTTGCTACTATACGATTACTCTGTCTTATTGGTGCAAGGTAATGAACTTCAGGACTTGGGTAAGCAAAGAACTAAAGGGAAGTGTTCAAGGCCATTAGAAGATCAAGTGAGAGGACTCAAGATGTCAACTGAAGTGTGAGGTGCGCATAACATAGTTAGGTTCTTTATCGTGGAATTAATGAGCCAGATTCATTCTTGGAATTAATGAGCTAGCCTTTCATAGGCGTTCGTAGAGGTAGGTGTACATGAATACATTCACATGAGTGTGCGTCATATATGAGCGTCCCTAATGCATTTTGTTAAAAAAAAAGGCATCAAACATACGAAAGCCACAAAAGGCTTGAAGAAATGGGAAAAGGCGAAAAGTTAAGAGTAGCATCAAAAGTGGTTTAAGTAACCCAATAACCCTTCCTTGGGATCTGATTATAATTGAAGCTAAACGTAGTATTGCTATTTGCTAACTAGCTACACATTCGAAAGTTGCTATCTTGGAATGAGGATATCTCGACGATGACCATAATAAGCACAAGATTGAGGATATATTTAGTTTTAGGTTAGACCTAGTGTGTTTCCTGCTAGATGTTTAGCCTAGAGTTATGTTTCATCCCACATTTTTGTCGAATATTGATATGTGCAAAAGGCTCATAAATATAAAACAGTGAACTCTCCACTATTGAAAATTCTTTGTAAATTAATGTGAATTTAAATATTAGAACATGCATGCATGAATGGTATGTATTTCATTGGGACTTAAGTGGGATTTTGGGGTGTGATTTGAATTTGAATCCAAACTATAGCTAGTTTAATAAAATGGAAAACCTATTCGAATAACTGGACCCGGATTGGGCCGCAGCCCACACAGGCAAGCTGGCCGAGCGGTACAATTAGGCCCAGCTCAGCCTGCAGCAACCACCAAGCAAACATATTCACCGCTAGAGTTTTTCAGGTTCATATATCCTACGCAACCAACAACAAAGTACCAAGCAGACAAACAAGTGCGGTATTTCAAAATGAGGTGCATTGGAGGTATGGTCACAGAATGGAGCATCATAGATGACGGCTAGCGGGATCAAAATGTGAGCCATGCTGAGTGGATTGACCTGTCAAATTGAACTATCCAGATTTCAGAATTGAACAGATGTAAACATATACATGAAGTAGATCCATCATTTAGATACTGTTCTGAAGCATAAACCCCAAACCCACTGAATCAAAAATCCAAAAATGAAATGGGATGTAACATTGTCATATTTTTCACATGACAAATTGAACTTTGTTGCTGGCTCAGAATGTAATCGGTGAAGCAACATTACTTCAACAGGACATACATGGTGCCATGTGATATAATGCTAGCAAAACTGGAGAAATGACTAACAAGTCTTCTAACTTTACTTTTCCTAGAGCATCCGTATCCGCTATCCAATTCCCATTCAGTTTTCCTCCAAAGGAACTTGCTGCTCACTGGTCCCCTTCTGATAATTATATTGCCACTCTCGTTATTGTTATTCATATCTTCTATTCAAAAGCGTGAGTGCCTGCCATCAAAATCACTTCTATCCCAATTTCTTCTTACATTCCTTTGTGAACCTCTTGAACCATTATCTAGCTGACTTCCCCTACCCCTGCGGCTCCTATTCGAAACTGGCCCACCATGATGCATACCAAAACCGTCAAATTGTCCATTCCGTTCTGTTCTACCATGACGGTCACCTCCGTTAAATTGTTCATTCCGTTCTGTTCTACCATAACGGTTACCTCCATTAAATTGTTCATTCCGTTCTGTTCTACCATAACGGTCACCTCCGTTAAATTGTTCGTTCCGTTTTGTTCTACTATATCGGTCACCTCCGTTAAATTGTTCATTCCGTTTTGTTCTACCGTAACTGTCACCTCTAGACTGTCTATCATTCACGCTACGGCTCCTGCCACGGAAGTTAACACTGATGTTTGTGGAAGGCTTGGTCCGCCTAGACTGGAACCGTTCAACCATACCAGAATCCATATCATCAGGAAATGGTTCATCATCACTGTAGGCAAGTGCATTGTGCCTAACAGAAGCTCTATCAGGATTTCCCTGACTATGGCTTTGTCTACCTCTAAAACCTCTGTCAGTGTCCTCATCAAGATCAGAATTGATCCCCTCACTCTCTGATCCTAAAGAAGCCCTTCTATATCTATTAGAAGAATCACTCTGACCTCTGGTTTTATGCCAAGAATCAGCAAGATGACTCGATCTCAGGGAAGGCTGATCCTCGAATTCATCCTCATCAGCAGACACTGTTGTATCATCCTTGGCTGCATATCTGGACTTTCTACTGTTATCAAATTCACCAAAACCTTCTGAATCAGAAGCGTTCTCAAGGTCAGAATAGCTCATCCTTTTCACTCCACCTGTCTGACTTCCTTTTGACAAGTCAAGTTCATAACTGTCTATGTCATCCTCTTCATCATCAAAATCATCAAAACCAACTCTAGAAGATGGCAAGCTATCTCTTTCTGAGAATTTATTATCTCTTCCCTTACCCATTGTTTCAGCCATTCTGAACTCCTCATCCTCAGAGCCCCTAGCAGAATCTCTATAGGACATGTTCTCCACAGATGAGCTCTCCCTTGCTTTAGATGAATCAGCAAACTCAAATGCAGCAACGTCTGCACCATCTGACTCATTATCATCAAAATCAAAGTTCCATGCACTAGAAACATCAGACTTGCGTGAAGGTCTTTCCAATCTTCTCTGCAGTGCAGATTGCTTTGCTTCCATTTGGCTCTTGGCATACTCATCTGCAGGGCGATCATGTTCACAATGGAAACATGACATATTCCGCCTATAATTCAAGAAATTGCACCTGAAATTTCATGTACACGAAGCAACTCAATATGTGAAGATATTAACAGTACACAACAAATTAATTCATGATGACTGGAAAGTTTGCTATTTTCATTTCCTTTTTTACCACAATCAATAAGTCACCTCTTCAGAAACAGATGTGACAGAGACAAGATCTATGGATCTTAGATACCAAGTCATTCTTGTTCACAGTTGTGTTTGACTACAGATAACAATATGCAATAAACATGGATGTAACAAAAATACTGGCAATTGCCAGGGATTCGGGATTACATATAACCGTAAAGTTGAAAAATAGGCCGCATCCTAGATACCAAATCATTTTTTTTTTCTTTCAGAAACGTGTTTCAGATCAAATAAAATATACTAAACATGGATGCAACAAAAAGATGTTGAAAATTGTGAGGGGTCGGTGCAGTGTGCATTCAATACAGTTACCATAGAAAAGGCTAGAAAAATAGACACCAAAAAGAACTGCGGTGAGTATGCTAACCGAGGACATTCCCATTCTCCAGGGAGAAGTTGCCTTTTGGGACGTTTAGCATCACATTGCAAGCAAACATTGTTTTTTGCAAAGTTCATGAAGTCACACCTGCAAACAATATCAAGAAAATAAAAATAATATTCCTCAAGTTAACAAGGTTCCATAAAATACAGGGAAGCGGCTTAAATTACTTAGGGCAGAGCCAATCTCCTTTCTTCATCTCTACATCATCACGGCCGACTCGCTTCTTTGGTGGGGGAGGTGGTTGCTTCACCTTAGGAGGAGGTTTCCTTATTATAGGGGGTGGAAGATTAGGATCAATAGGAACAGCGCTCAGCTTGACAATCTCATGTATTAATTTCCGGACAACAGTCTTCAAAGATTTTAATTTGAGAAGAGGTTTGTTCTCTACGGTTTCCTTTATGTGATCAAAACCATATATCAATAAAATACGCATAACATCAAGAGTCCGAGCTTCATCTTCTTTACGTGTAAGGATGTAGCCCCTCGAGCATACATTTCGTAAATTACAAGAACTACATACCTGCAAATTAGAAGCAAAATCAAGAATCAGAAGGCCATATTTTCTTAACAGGTATTACCAGATTTAATGTTAACTTAGACATTGCATCTAAAAGCGGACTGATACAAATTATATGCCTTTGGACTAACACTCTAAGTTGATTATTGCTTACAAAATACTACACTGAATTATATGACGATGACGTGTAAAAGCAGTAACTAGCAAGATAAAAATGAGAAGAATGGCATTTGCTGCATGAGAAAAATACATAGCAAGTATTTAGATCCAAACTGTAATGGAGATCTCATTATAAATTCATAACTTTATTTGAGAAGGGCTAATGATAAACCAGTATGAGAGAGCAAAACAAAAGGGATAAAAAGTGTAGAGTAATAATGACATCCAAACAAAAAGGAGGATAGCCAAACATCTGACATATCCTATCATGAAAGAGCAATATACCATCTGACAACGCAGAGTTACTAACATACTTCCTCCATCCCATAATATAAGGCGCACACCCAATTCAAGATTCAAACTTTGAATCTTTTGACCTATAATATCTTGTATATTTGTCTTTAAAAGTACTTTTATATGGCTATAGTTTGTAAACTTCCTTCACTCTCTTGCTGTCATGAGTCTAACACAGTGGATCTGGTAGTAACGTAAGTTACAACGAAGGAACGACAAATCATAAATACACCACAAGAATGTGGTAATTTGCAGCATAAGCAATTGTATCACATGTTTTCTTGAATTTAAGTCTAGTGGGTCCATCGACTGTTGTGAGTGTCAATGCAGCAGTAGCAGCACTTGGACAGGGTCAGGGTGTAGATAGCTAATTTGTTGTTGATGTTACCAATATGCAAGTAAAACAAAAACATTAAGCATATACAAATGGAATCAGAACAATCAAATAAAAATGTGTTTGCAATACGCAGCTGGACGTTTAGAATAAAAGAACTGAAGATGGCATTGCAAGTGTGAGACATGACATGCATCGCTCATAAACCCAGATACCATCTATTATAATCAAATAATAAAAAAACGGTACCTCTGAGACAGTTCCTTTGGTACTTATCATGGCCACATTCACCAGCCACAATGACAACTACAGACCATGGCGGACGAGACGAGACAGCAGACACAATACAGAGCATTTCTGGACATTCAGAAACAAATTTCGGTTTAGAATATGCAACTTACATCGCCCTCATCAAGATGGACAAGTTTCCTTATCAGCTTTGCAGAAAACACCGCTTTTGCATCCATGCTGGGGCACCCATGTCCGACCAATATCTGAAGATCCTTCCTTGGCAACGATCTGCATAGGATCAAGGAACCGACATAATTATTAGCACATTACTGTTAGTTCGTTTGTTGCATCTATGACCAAAGCTATCCAAATGCTGCTACATCAATAAATAATAATAACCCTTTCAGATTTCTGACATGTTGAACGCATTTCTTTAAGAAATTTTGAGGTAAATACCAATATTCACATGTGTGCTCATTGCATGTTGGTTCTCCGATACATTATACGTTAGATTTAATTATCATGTGCTTCAGTCATGGATTCACCAAAAAAAATTATATGTAAGAAAAGCAACATCTGATTTCAGATGTCCATAGTGTTTTACTCTCGGCATTGATAAATTTTCCAGCTTAGCATCAGATACTTATACTCCTCAATTTCAAGATTTAGCAATAACTGTAAGAGAAGCTTTCCAAAAATTTTAATGCGACTTATAGTATCTATCTATTCCTGCACATACCAAGGGAATAACAATGACAGGATATGCATCATCATGATCCACTTACATCAAGAAAAAGGTCATCTAACTTCAGTGAATGACGACAATGGTAACATAACATCAAATTAGGAAAAAATAAAACAGTAACAACCCATTTCTAGTGCATACAGACATTTTCATCAAATCCTTCCTTCAAAATTTTATGCAGCTAGCACACAACACCACTAAAGAAAGATATTGTTTTAATAATCCCACAAGCTTTTCACAAACGATTATTGTCTCTCAATAGGATGCAGCATTGGATGGCTACGAACTGAATCGAAGCCTATGGCTATCACAAACACCTCTAAATAAGGGGCCTGATGTGCCCGTGTCATGGTCAAAACAACTCAGGCAACGGCACCTAGCTGAATTTGAAACCCACACCGCGTAATTAACAACATAAGGAACATAAACGTCCTACGAAACGTAACATCAGGCGCAATAAACATACTTGAGGATGTCGAACCGGTCACGGCCAAAGTTCATGCAGGCGTTCTTGACAGTGGTCCAATCCCTGGAGAAGTCGAACCCGGCCTCCTCACTAACCTCTGAGAGGTCCATAGGCACTGCGGCGGCCATTGAGGCCTCGTCGGCACCACCGGCCCGCCCGAGGTCGAAGTACCTCTGCTGAGCCAGCCGCTCCATCAGTTCGATCCACTCGGGCCAGGGGTGCACCAGCTCCACCTCCCTCCGCAGCACCTCCTCCATGCTCATCCTCGCCACTTCATCGCCGGCAGCCGCCGCCACCACCTCAACTTCCTTCGTCGGTTCGTCCGGCTCCGCCCCCGGCCCCGGGTCTGGACCCGGTGCCGCCTCTCCCTCCAGCGGCGGCGCCTCGGGGGGCGGCGCGGGGCGGCGCCAGGACTGGATGCGGCGGAGGGCGGCGTCGCGGGCCGAGATGTCGGAGGAGCGGGAGCGGTCGATGGCGTCGAGCTGGTCGAAGACGAAGGCGAGGCGAGCGGAGAGGGCGGGGGGCTTGGAGGAGGGCGGCGAAGGGGGCGAGGGCGGGGAAGGAGAGGAGGCGAGGGTGCGGTGGCGGAGGAGGACGAGGAGGGAGGAAGGGGCGGGGATGCTGCGCCGGCGGCGGAGGAGCAGCGATGGGCGGTGGTACGCCGCCATTTGGGAATTGGGTTTTGGGGGGCTTCCGGATTCCGGCCAAAACCCTCGCCGTCTTTTAGAGAAAGCAAAATGGTGAAAGGTTGATTTCATTTTCTTTCCGCGAAATTGGGAATTTTATTTGATCGAACAAGAGAATGTTGCTCTAGACAACTTTTCACTGAGTTTCAGTACTTGCATCTTTGTTGCTCTATTTTCGGCATTGAGATGGAATTTTCAGTATCTGGCTCACCTATATTGTTATAATATTCTAAACGACATCATTATTTGGTTTGTCCATATATTTACAGGAAATCTATATTGTTTGTAGTGTAAGTCCAGTTATCTGCTTGGATTTTTTTTTTCATTTTAGTTTGGTTTAGGATTCGTTGTTCTCCAATTTGAATTCTGAATTGGTTTTGCTGCCTTTACTCAAGTCATTATGCCAAAAGTGAGTGTTGTAATTTAAAGTTTTAAAATGTCCCGTGCTGCTATTTGTAGTTCAGCCTTGCTGTTAAGTGGCTTCGAAATTTGCTTAGGTTGATTGTTGTTGCTGTTGCTGCCTTGTTTGTAGAATGAGACCTGGCGTCTGAACAGCTAAGATTGAACCGGATTTCGGCCGTGTTTAGTTCGGGCAAAAGCGTTCTCTTTTCATGAAAAGTTATCTATCTCGACAGCCATGTCAGTTCATTTCTATCTCTATGCACGTTTTTATAAAAACAGTACTTTCTGTACTTTTCATCCCTTTCTACAATTATAACAAACATCGCTATCAAGTACCATAGAAGAAAGAAGTGTTTTTTGGATCGGTGCCATTGCAATTTTACAAGTTTTGAAATCTGCCATTACAATTCGCGTATTTGGAACCATGCCATTACAATTCTTGACTTGCCTGAACTATGCCATTATATACGTCTTTGATGCTCTTGGACCCACCCGCAGGCCTCCGTATTTTCATATGGTCCAAAATGCCCTGGTACCTCTCTTTCTTTCTACTCAATGACACGTGGGCCCCATATGTCATCTCCTTCTCCTCCTCCCTTCCTCCTCCAACCTCACGGTCATAGATCTGAGGAAACAAATCGGGGCAGCCACCGCCTCCTCCGCGGCCTCGCACCCCGCCGCACGGCCCTCGGCACACCCCACCGCAGTCTCCAGCACTCGCAGGCCCGCAGCGTCCTCGTCGTCGCGCCCAGCCAGGCAGCCACTCCAGCAAACGTCAACTCCGTCTCCCTCGCGCTTTGGCATCCGGGCGTCCAGCACGAGCGGCGCAAAGCGAGGTCCAGCATCGTCACTAGGTCATCCAAGGCAACGGCCGCCCCGTCGACACGGCGGCAGGCTGCTAGATGCGGCCAGCGGACATGGCGGTGGTACTTGGTAGAGCGTTATCCAATCAGATTTATGTTTGAGCATGATTTTCTAATTCGATTCAAATCCAATTTTCCACACTTGTTATTTCTTTATTCAATTCATTCAATCTACCGACGCCCTGGGATCAGAACCTACCACAGAGGACAAGGTCCTGAAACTTTGGAGGAATTTCTTCGGTGTTTTTTAATTTTGGCTATGAGATCGGACTAAACACGAGCCACGTGAGACGCCGGTGGGGAGTGGATGCGGAGGTCTCCTCTGCGTCACGAAGCAGTCTCTGTGGCTGCCAGAACCCACAGCGTCCTCGCCGCCTCTCCTCCTGAGCACGGACTCGACAGCCTCGGCGGCGCGGCCGGCGCCGACGAACGCGTTCTTGTCGAAGCCGCTCCAGGACGACGACTAAGCGGTCTCCATGGCCGCTAGCACCCGCAGCGTCCTCACCGCCTCTCCTCCTGAGCACAGACGCGACAGCCTCGGCGGCGCGGCCAGCGCCTACGAGCGCGTTCTTCTCAAAGCCGCTCTGGGACGACGACGGAGGCCAGTTGGGGAAGAAAGGGAGGAAGGAGAAGGAGACGACGTATGGGGCCCGCATGTCACTAAGTACAAAGAAAGAGATGTAGCAGGGGTATTTTGGACCATACGAAAATAAGGAGGCCTGCGGGTGGGTCCAGGAGCATCAAAGACGTAGAAAATGGCACATTTCAGGGAAGCCAAGAATTGTAATGGCATGGTTCCAAATACACGATTTGTAATGGCATATCTCCAAACTTGCAAAATTGCAATGGCACCAATCCAAAGAAACCCAAAGAAGAAACATGTACCACCGTACCAGTACAAGTACCATGCTTGCAGTCGCAAAACCAATTTATTTCCACCAGTACAAGTACCATGCTTGCAGTCGCGAAGGCAATTTATTTCAATTTTCAAACGTTATACTATTAAGCAGCATTAGTGTACATATCATAGTAGTAGTACCATACATGAAAAGGAAGTAGCGTGTTCGCGTACTGGCAATCTAGCATGGCTAGGTCCCAGCGCAAGTCCCGTGCTTGCAAATGTGTGCCCTTTTTTTTTAAAAAAAAGTTTGATTTTTAACCTCTAACTATGACAAAAGTCCGATTTTCAACCTATAACTACAAAACCGGGTAGAAAGGGCCATCCAACTACCAAAACCGGGTAAATCTGGCCCTTTGGGTGGTTTTAAAGGTGGTTTTGCGTTTTCTAGAAATTTAAATATTCTAGTTTAATAAAAAAAAAGTCATAACTCATTCATTTTAAATCATAAAAATATGAAATTGGTTCCAAAAATTTTATTAGAATGTAGGTTATTTGTTGTATTATATTTGAAGTTATTTACACATTTTTTTTACTATTTTTAGTGTTTTATTGTTTATAATAAAATATAAGAAATTAGAATAAATAAGATTCAAATAATGTCAAATAGAGCACCAACAAATACATTATATTTAAAAAAAATTTGGTACCAGTTTCATATTTTTATGATTTAAAATGAATTAGTTATAAATTTTTTGATTAAACCAACACTTTTTAAATATCTAGAAAATGCAAAACCACCATTGAAACCACCCAAAGGGCTAAATTTGCCCGGTTTCGGTAGTTGGATGGCCCTTTCTATCCGGTTTTGTAGTTGTAGGTCGAAAATCGGACTTTTGTTATAGTTGAAGGTTAAAAATCGAACTTTTTACTTTTTTTTTAAGCCTCTCATCGTGGAACAATTGCGTGCGTTATTTTTATTGCAATTGCATGCGTTTTTTTATTGCAATTGCAACAAAGGGCGCAGTAGGTGTATAAGGATTTGAGGGGTTTCCAAAATGCACAAAAGGTGGAAGACATTTAACTTTCATGTTACTGTTACTTCACCAAACTTAGAATTGTCAACACTAGTCTCTAGATAGAAACCACATAACAGCAAACACACAACATGATTTAGAAAGGTCACTTAAAAAAACAGAACATTTACACTGGTTCTTTACAGCAATTTCCCTTTTTAATTCTGTTCACTTTGGGTCGAACAATTTGATTAGTAAAGGATTCTAATCTTATTTTCACTGTTTCTTTAGTTGCCACTCCGTAGTACACAGAATATAAGGACTGAAGCCTACATTTTGCATCTTTGGTTCGATTTGTGCTGCCAGAACAACTTCAGCTCTCTTAGACTTTAGTAGAGAGAAGTAATGCAATACAAGGTAAGCAAACAGACAAATTTAATCAGTAGTCCGTGTGTTGGGGTAGCAGTGCATTATTCTGTGGAGGAAAAAAGAACAAATATGAATAATCCACTATCACTTCAAAGTTAACACGGAAAATGGTACCCTGGTAAAGTAAAATGTGCAACGACAGTAATGAATTGCTGAAGCTTTACCTTGAGGAGCCAACTTCCATAAGTTAGTATGGTTCTCTTTAGAACCCAGCACTGGGATTGGCAGATCCCGCCGCCACAACTCCCATTCCACTTCCTTGCGCGCTTGTCTGCAGCTGCCCTTCTGCAGGGGTGTCCCATTTGCTATCTTTACCCATCTCTTGCACGAGCTCGTTGATCTTTCGAAACTGGTAGGGCCACCTTGTGTTGTATAGAAACTGGCGAAGGTCAAACCTGTTATCCTCTGGTGAATAACTCTGCAAAAGCGGCACAGGGGTTTAGAGCAGAAGAACACATCTTACACCAATAAAATGTAATATAGATCAATACCTCAGCATGATAAGATGGTGTCAAAACAGTCATCTTATGCCGATTTATGGCATAGTATTTGAAGAAGTGCTTCACTTTGTCAGCCACTTCAGAGGGAGATAATCTCCCACACCAACTGTGGCACAGGTTCTGCAGCAGTTTGTATTAACATTGTAACTTAGGGTCCACTATTCAAACTTCAAACACATTTGAAAGAGCAACTATGTATTGTTTGAAAGTTCAATTTAAGATGGTTGCAAAATATATATTCCTACACAGTCGATGTTTTTTGGTTTTTGGCAAGGCAGAAGCCAACAACTGATCTCTCTCATATAAAGCTACTGAGTCTATAATCACCCTAATAACTTCTTTGGATTTGCTAAAGCAAGCCATGCAGTTTCAGCTCTCTTCTGCAAACTCATCTATAACCAAAAAAAAAAAGATAATCTAATCAAGTTCAGCACTACTGTCGTCGTATCACCTCAAAAGTTTATACGAAATTACTAGGTTCCAAATAATTAAACCTAAGCATTAACCTAACAATTGTAGATGCCTTATTTTTCATGCTTAAAAAAAGTTTTTAATCATTTAGTACTCTGACACATGACTGGAGAGAGGAGGAAATTGATGGTGAGAAATATTAGGGTAAACATTGCAGAAACATTAGGGCAACAGATAAAATGGCTTTTGCGCATCAAAGCCCCTACAAACTGCTCATTAAGGTAGGCAACTAATACATGGTTTTCTTAAATATTATAAAAAATGCTATTCCTTATGATACCTGTCAATATTCTGAAAGCCAGCAAGCCAGACAGCATATAAAAATGATGAAGTGTAAAGTGAATGGAAAATTGCAATTTTGACAGGATAGTGAGCAGTAAAATATTGGCGGAATAGCTGTTATCATCCTCAAACTATCAGCCGAGGCTCAATTTAGTCCCTAAACTACCGAAACAGCCGTTTCAGTCCTCGAACTTTCTCACACGGCTCAATTTCGTCTTTCATCCTACGTGTCACGCCATGTTGGCTGCCATCTCAGCATCCAGTAAAGTAAGATTCCAAGTGAGTTTGAAGTAAAAGCACCCATTTATCCTATCTTTATAGTAGTAAATCGAATTGAACAATTGAGCTATTTTTTACATGCTGGCAAAAAGAGAACTAAACTTCATCAAAGTAATTTCTATGAACCCTAGTTGATTGGATGAAATTGAGCCGCATGAGAAAGTTTGAGGACTAAAATGACCATTTTTGTAGTTTAGGGATGAAATTGAGCCTTGGTTGATAGTTGGAGGAAGAAAATGGCTATTCCTCCTAAAATATTCAAGTCTTGCTTGAGGTTAAAGGAATCTGATTCTTGTCTAAAGTTTCTTATGCAAGCCCTGTGTTCTGAACAAGACCTTAATATTGAAATACATACCTGAAACATTGAAACAGGACCACATCGGAAAATTTTCCTTAACCTTCCATATACCGACAACTCCTCATATGTCATTCCCATGTCCACTTCATCCAACTGTTTACATTAAATTATGGTCAAATGAGCAGAGTTAAGATCGACAAAATGTAAATCAGTCAAGTTGACATGAAATACCTTCTTGGTAGCTGGTTAAGACTTAAGACAAGTTTCTAAAAATGAAGTATGAGGATGATACAGAAACTAAACTGGCTAGTCCTGCTACAGTATACAGGTATTAATGAAAATTCTAACCCAATGGACTGAAAATAATATCTGCTAACTAGGTATGTCACTCCTTAATTTAGTTTTTATCAGGAAGAGTGCTCTATATATTTTAATCTGTAAAATGAATTCTGTTAGAGATATGTACATGTGCTGTATGCGTGTAGGTCCCTGGCGTGTACTCCACGCCTGGACAAGGGCCGGCTACTGCCGTGCCTAGTTGGTTAGGATAGGCAGCTTATCTCTTGGTTGGTTAGTTTCCTTAATCTCTCCCAAGGGCTGCCTACATATACTTGTAACCCTGTACATCCTAATCAATCTATTATTCCACGCATCACAACTGCCTTCATGGTATCACGAGTTCGGGAAATTCCCGATCCTGCTTCCGCACCCTAGCGCCGCCAGCGCTAGTCCCACACGGGCGAGCTCCTTCCCCGTGCGTCCACCCCTACCAGCAGCCTCTCCTCATCGCTGCTGCATCTCCGATCCATGGTTGGCTCTCAGCCGCCTCCTGGCACCACTCCCGGCGCCGAAGATCAGGAGACTGCTTCCGCTAAGGTCAGGCGGGAAGCAGCGGGCACCGCTGACAACCGCGCCGCCGACGCGCGTCGCCCGCAGGAACGCGCGCGAGGCTGCTCTCGCCCGCGCGGTCCAGGCCGAGCAGGAGGCCGCCGAGGCCGGCCGGGAGCGTGACGCCGCCGCTGAGCGCGCCCGAGCTGCCCATGCCCGCGCGGCAGAGGCGCGCAAGGCCGCCCCTCCCGCCTCCGACGAGCAGGACCTCGACGACGATGCCTCCACCGTCTCCGCCGCCGGAGACGTCCGCGGCGCCATGCTTCTCCACGAAGCCGCCGCCGTGTTGAATCTGCACGCTCAAGCTGTTGCCGTGCAGAGCATCCGGAGCCTCATGTCCATCGTCCTCGACACCAACTCCGGCAACTACTCGAGCTGGCGTGAGCAGTTCCTTCTCATCATCGGCAAGTACTCGCTGCAGGACCACGTCCTCTCCGCCGCCGCCGCTCCCGACTCTCCCGATTGGAACCACATGGACTGCGTCGTCCGGTCCTGATTGTACGACACCATCACCAACGACCTCGTCGACGTCGTCCTCGAGCGTGGCGAAGCTGGAGCCACCGCTCGCGCCACCTGGCTCGCCATCGAGTCCCAGTTCCTCGGGAATCGGGAGACCCGCGCCCTCTACCTCGACGCCCAATTCCGCAACTTTGTTCAAGGTGATTTGTCTATTACAGATTACTGTAAACAACTCAAGAAGATGGCAGCTGATCTCGGCGCCCTCGGTGAGGTCGTCACGGAGCGTACTCTCGTCCTCAACATCATCCGCGGACTCAACGAGAAGTACGCTGCCATCGGCCGCGACCTTCGCCGTGGCCGTCCCTTCCCCACGCTCTTGGACGCCCGCGATGATCTGCTCCTCGAGGAGCTCACAGCGTCCCAGCAGACGGCCCCTCCGTCCCAGGCGCTCCTCACCAGCACCTCCTCCAGCTCCTCTGTAGCCCCCCTCGCCCACCCGGACCGCCCCACCAGCAGCCCTCTCGCCCTAGCTCCGGCTCCAGAGGCGGCAAGGGCAGCGGGGGCGGCAAGGGCAGCAACTCCGGCTCCTCCAAGCAACGCCGCGACAAGGGCGACAAGCGCGGCGGCCGCAAGAGCAGCCGGCCCCCCACCACCAAGGCGTCGTCTGGTGGTGGGAATTCTAGCGGGACTGCTCCTGGAGCTTCCCAGGGGGCTGGCGGGCCTTGGCCCTCCTTCTGAAACCCCTGGATGGGTACCATTCGCATGCATCCTGGTCCCCAGCCGTCCACCACGCCTATGCAGCAGCCCGGCGTCCAGCAGCAGGCTTCGGTGGCCCCGCAGCAAGCCCTGCAGGCCCAGCAGCAGGCGCTGATGGCCTATCAGCAGGCTCAGGCACAGCAGCAGTATCTCTAGGCGCCACTCATGGGACAGCAGGCGCCCTACTTGGGCCATGTGCAGGCGCCTCAGGTCCCTCCCGGGTTCCACAACCCTGCAGCAGGGCTCCCGTCGTCTTGGGATCAGCACTCCCTCGCGTCCACCTTCAGCACCATGTCCCTCAATCAGCCACAGTCACAGGACTGGTTCTTCAATTCAGGTGCCACCTCTCATATGACTTCCAATACCAGTTCTCTTTCATATTCTTCTAGCCCGCGGTACCCTTTTCCTTCATCTATTGTTGTCGGCGACGGGTCTTTCCTCCCTGTCACAGCTACTGGCGCAGCAAACCTTCCTGGTTCATTATCACTTAATAATGTTCTCGTTTCACCGAAACTTATTAAGAACCTTATTTTTGTTCGCCAATTTACTGCTGACAATAATTGCTCTGTGGAATTTGACCCCCCTGGCTGTTCTGTGAAGGATCTGGAGTCTCAGAGAGTGATCGTCAGGTGCAATAGTTCCGGGCCGCTGTACCCCTTGCACCTCCTTGCTGCGCACACTTTTGCAGCCGCCTCCGCATCTTCCCTGTGGCATCGGCGGCTCGGTCACCCCGGACATGAAGTTTTCTCCAAAGTAGCATCTACAGTTCCCTTTTGTAATAAAGAACTCAGCTCCATTTGTCATGCTTGTCAATTAGGGCGCCATACTCGTCTCCCGTTTCAGTCGTCTTCATCCAGAGCATCTAGTCCTTTTGATCTTGTACACTCTGATTTGTGGACATCGCCTATTGCTAGTGTTTCTGGATATAAATACTATTTGCTCATTCTCGACGACTGTTCTCACTATTTATGGATGTTTCCCTTGCGCCTTAAGTCTGACACCTTTGCTACTTTGTCTAACTTCTTCTCCTATGTGCGCACCCAGTTTGGAGTCCCCGTGAAGGCCGTACAGTGTGACAACGGGTGGGAGTTTGATAACTCCAGCACCCGCACGTTCTTCCTCACCACCGGCACCCACTTGCGCATGTCATGCCCCTATACCTCCGCCCAGACGGGCGGGCTGAGCGCATCATCCGCACCATCAACAACGCCATTCGATCCCTGCTTTTTCAGGCTAGTATGCCCTCCTCCTATTGGGTCGAAGCTCTACACACGGCCACACACTTGCTGAATATTCTCCCTACCAAGACACTCGACTCCTCTACACCTCACTTTGCCTTGTTTGGTGTACAGCCGTCCTATGCACACCTTCGTGTCTTTGGTTGCACTTGTTATCCTAACCTTTCAGCAACTTCAGCCCACAAACTCGCCCCTCGCTCCACCCTTTGCACCTTTCTTGGCTATTCTGCCAACCATAAAGGGTACCGCTGCCTTGACCATCAGTCCAACCGCGTTCTCATCTCCCGACACGTTGTCTTCGATGAGAACTCGTTTCCTTTCTCTCGGCAGCCCTCACCTCCCGGTGACGAGGACTTTGAGTTTTTACTGGATATTGCTAATCCTGGACCAGCGCCCATTGGTCCAGTCCAGTCTGCGTTGCCTGCAGGTACATCTCCTGGCGTTCCCGCACAGCCACGTGTGGTTGTTCCCGCTTCGCCGCACAACCACGTGCGGCATCCTCCGGTGCATCCTCGGTGCTCCCATCATCTCTGCCGATCGTGCCTAACCCGCACGCTGCTCCGGTCGCGCCGTCGCCTTCATGCAGCCCCGGCGTGGCTCCCAATGGTGGCGTTGTGGGCGCTGCCTCCCCGGCACCAGCTCGTGCCTCGGTCACCCGCAGGGCTGCCAGCTCAGGGGGTCAGCTCCCTCCTCGTCATCGGCCCATCAGTGACGTCCCCAGCGTCTACGGCCGCCGCGTTCCTCGAGCGCCCGTCGAGCCTCCGCCTGCAGCAGGCGCTCGGCCTTCACCAGCAGCAGGCGCTCGGCCTGCTCCTGCAGTAGGAGCTCGGCCACCACCCAAGCGCCTTCCAGAGGGCGTTGTTCCCGTGCGTCCTGTGGCTAATCAGCATGCCATGACCACGCGTGGGAAACTCGGTTTTCGGCAGCCGACACTCCCACTCTGCCTCGGTGTCACCCGTTCCGCGCACTTATCGTGCCGGCCTCGCTGATCCGTATTGGCGAGGGGCCATGCAGGAGGAGTTCGATGCCCTGCTGGCGAATCATACGTGGGATCTCATCCCACGTCCACCGGGTGCCAACATTGTGACAAGGAAGTGGGTCTTCAAGCACAAGTTTAAGGCTGACGACTCTCTGGAACGCTACAAAGCATGCTGGGTTCTTCGGGGTTTCACACAGCGTCCCGGTATTGACTTTACCGAGACATTCAGCCTCGTGGTCAAGCCCGCTACTGTTCGCACGGTACTCTCTTTGGCGCTCTCTCGTAGCTGGCCGGTACACCAGCTTGATGTCAAGAACGCCTTCCTCCACAGGACACTCTCGGAGACAGTTTATTGTGCTCAGCCCACAGGTTTTGAGGATTCAGTTCACCTTGATTATGTTTGCAGGCTTAACCGTTCTCTTTACGGTCTTAAGCAAGCTCCCCGGGCCTGGTACAGCCGCTTTGCCACGTATTTGCTGCAGCTCGGTTTTGTGGAGGCCAAGACAAACATCTCACTCTTCGTGTATCATCGTGGTGCTGACACGGTATATCTCTTGCTCTACGTGGATGATATTGTCCTCACTGCATCCTCGACGGCTTTGCTTCGTCGGACTATTGCAGCCCTGCAACAGGAATTTTCTATGAAAGATTTGGGTCCTCTGCACCACTTCTTGGGTATGCATGTGCAGCGTTCTGGTGATGGTTTTCTTTTGTCTCAGCGGCAGTATATGTTGGAAATTCTTGATCGTGCTGGCATGGCTGATTGTAAGCCTTGCTCCACTCCTGTTGACACCAACCCGAAGTTGTCTGCTGATGATGGTGCTCCTGTGGCTGACCCTACGGATTTTCGGAGTATTGCAGGAGCGCTCCAGTACCTCATCTTCACCCGGCCTGACCTTGCTTATGCTGTTCAGCAAGTTTGTCTGCACATGCATGACCCTCGGGAGCCGCATCTTGCTGCTCTCAAGCGGATTCTTCGTTACATCCGTGGCACACTACATCTGGGGCTTCATCTACGGCCATCTTCGCTGTCCGATCTTGTCGTCTACTCCGATGCAGATTGGGCGGGCTGCCCTGACACCCGCAAGTCTACTTCAGGCTATGCTGTGTTTTTGGGCGATAATCTCATCTCTTGGTCCTCTAAACGCCAGACTGCTATCTCTCACTCGAGCGCCGAAGCTGAGTACCGTGCCGTGGCTAATGCCGTCGCCGAGATTTCCTGGCTCCGTCAGCTGCTACTTGAGCTGCACGTTCCTCTGCGCCGCACTGCCCTGGTTTATTGTGACAACATCAGCACAGTTTATATGTCTTCGAACCCCGTTCAGCACCAACGCACCAAACATGTGGAAATTGATCTTCACTTTGTTCGTGAGCGTGTTGCTGCTGGAGAAGTCCGCGTCCTTCATGTGCCTACCAGCTCTCAGTACGCCGACATCTTCACCAAGGGACTGCCGTCTTCAGTGTTCACGGAGTTCCGATCCAGTCTGAACGTCCAGGCTGCTGCCGATCAGACTGCGGGGGCGTGTTAGAGATATGTACATGTGCTGTATGCGTGTAGGTCCCTGGCGTGTACTCCACGCCTGGACAAGGGCCGGCTACTGCCGTGCCTAGTTGGTTAGGATAGGCAGCGTATCTCTTGGTTGGTTAGTTTCCTTAATCTCTCCCAAGGGCTGCCTACATATACTTGTAACCCTGTACATCCTAATCAATCTATTATTCCACGCATCACAATTGCCTTCAAATTCGAATCATCCACATAATGCATTGGCCACAAGGGCATGGGAAATTTCAATGAGCTTGCATTAGCTCTACCATGGCGCAAGCCTTAAGTGCAATAAAAAATTCCACAATTGTGCACAACAGAATTATGAAGATATATTAAACATGGGTTCTGATGATTTCTACCTAAATGTTGGAGATCAAGTTTATATATACCTGATTGTAGTTTGCACGTATTGGCTCAAGCTCTGCAGTAGGTGGTGCAGATTCAACCTCAGCCAAGGAAGAATACTTAAGATGAATTGCTGCCCATCGTAAGAAAGCCCTCAGGTCTTGCTTACTTACACTTCCGATGGGGTTTATATCAGCTGAACTGCAATCATACTTAGTAAAGGAATAATGTCTTATTACCATTTCCGCACACCAACAAATAAGGCATCCTAGTCAAACATTCATAAAGAAAATGGCATATCTGTTGGGTCCCTATGCGGCACTACATCTAAAAGAACATCTAAGTTGCACAATATATGTCAGCTTACCTTGGTCAAATAACCACGTAACCCTTCATCAACATTTGAGCTTCCCAGAACAAGATAGAACCCAGATTTGTTATGGACCCATGGCATAAGAGAAGCCATCATAAAGGCTAGAACCATCCTGATTCGAGCTTGAATATTTTGCAATCCCAGATTCTCGGCATTTGATCCCCCATCAACCTGAAGCAAACAAAAATGGTTTGAGGTAGTAAAATGAACTAACTCGAAATTGGAAGTCATATGGACCTTCGGGTCTGATATTTTTACTGTTGAAGGCTAGAACAGATGCCAAACAGCTGGATACTGTTAATCTTTTAATCAGTTATTGCTAATGAGAACTTTTGGCCACAACAATTCGTTCAAACCCCTTATAATGATATCATTCTACAAATTCTAAAGCCTCTTAGATCTAGAAGAGGTAACTTATGGGGATAGATTAAATATGAGTGCTAAGGGCTGTTATACAGAGTATGAAAGTGTAATGATCCTTTGATGTAGGAGTGTGGCAACTTGTGCCTCCTTGTGGCTTGAGGTTAGGGCTAATCTTTTACCCCCGAGGCCCAAAATGCCAAGGGAGACTAGGGAACTAACCCATTCGAGATAAAGCCCAGTAAGCCACCTAATAAGCCTAACTAGATGAAGCTTGCATGACATACCCATTAAGGTGTATTAAAAAAATCAGTTCAACTTGTTTATCATAAACTAAAATACTATGAAAAGGAGAATAAACATCAAGCCACATATATATGTTCCCAAACTGCACTGCAATTATTTAGTAAATTGAAGTCACACTAAATAAATACCTTGTAGCGTGGTCGCTTCCCAGTCAATGTTTCAAACAAGGAAAGAAAGGCAGATACTACACTGTCGATGGGTACGTTCAAGTGGAATGAACCAATCTCCTCAGCTAGCCTTTTGGCACGTGATCTGGTGTCTTCAGAACTGTACAGAATACAGCAATGTGCATAAAGCAAACTAACAATTTACAACTTCAACAAACAAAGTTTCTACAGTATATATATAAATTAAAGAGCAATGAATAAATAGCAGATTATTCAATGCTGAATTCATTTACATTAAAATCATCAGAGTTACCATCTAAAGTAATCGCAAGTTCAGTTGCATTGGCAATTAGAAATGAAAACTTACAAACCTCAACTACTGCCATGCACGTGCTTGGCTTAGAAAAGGAAACATGCAGAGTTTGAAACAAAACTAGAAGAATTATGACAATCTAGCCATGATCTAATACAAGGATGGAAGATCTCATTTATTCTGTATATTGACTTCATCATTGAAGTTTGTTTTCCATACTGAGAAACTGGTGAGCTTGTCCAAATATATATCGATCGATTTTGTGCTGCCAATTCCCCCATGCAGTTATCATGTTGATTTATATACAAGGTCATAAAACGGAATCATTCCCTCAGATCAAATACCATGCTGTTCACAAAAACTATAATATTGATAAAGAGCACATACAGTAGAAATAAGCATTATAACATACTCACGAAAGCACAATTTTACACCAAGATTCTAGCAAATAGATTGGCTCCTCATCTAAACTCTATGGTGGCTTCAAATCAGAGCGCATTTATTCGTGGGAGATGTATTCATGACAATTTCATCTTGGTGCAGCAAACAGTGAAGGCCCTCCATCGACAAAAAGTCCCAAGTCTGTTCCTTAAACTAGACATCTCAAAAGCCTTTGATTCAGTGTCGTGGTCCTTTCTTCTGGAAGTGCTCTCTCACTTGGGTTTTGGTCGGGTCTGGCGCAACCTGATTTCAAATTTGCTGACTACCTCCTCCACCTGTATTTTGCTGAATGGGGTACCTGGAGATGTGATCCTTCATCAGCGCAGCCTCCGCCAAGGTGACCCTTTATCCCCCATGCTCTTCATCCTGGTCATGGACGTGTTAAATAGCATTTTTGTTAAAGCTGAAGAGGAAGAACTCTTGCAACCTTTGTCCAGAAGAGTCTCAGGACAGCGCCTTTCTATTTATGCTGATGATGTTGCACTCTTTATAAAACCAGTTGAGAGCGAGCTGCTGATTACAAAAGAAATTCTCAATGCTTTTGGTATTGCTAGTGGTCTCCAGACAAATCTTCAGAAAAGTAGCATCGTTCCTATACGCTGTGAGGAGTCCTCCTTGGTGCCAGTGAGTGCTACTCTCTCTTGCAGTGTTGCTGAATTCCCATGTATTTATCTGGGTTTACCGCTGTCGAATAAGAAGCTTAGGAAGGTTGACTTGTGGCCGTGGATTGAAAAGATAGCTGATAAACTACCGGGTTGGAAGGCTGCCCCTTTGAACAGGGCAGGTCGTACCATCCTAGTTCGGTTTGTCCTCTCAGCTGTCCCAATCTATCTCTTGATTGCTATTAATGTTCCAAAATGGTTCATCAAGGCAGTTGACAAGCTCAGGAGAGGTTTTCTGTGGCAAGGAAAAGAGAAGGCTAATGGAGGCTGCTGTTTGGTGGCATGGGACAAGGTCATGAGACCCCTGGATCTTGGGGGTTTAGGCATTACTAAACTGGAGATGATGGCATGGGCACTACAGGCTAGATGGCAATGGCATAAGAAAACAAGGGTGGATCGCCCATGGACTGATCTTGAACTCCCATCTCATCCTAACTCATTGGCCTTATTTGCTATTGCTGTCAAGACAGAATTGGGAAATGGGAGAAACACCCTCTTCTGGACTGATAAATGGTTGCATGGCTGCTCTGTAGAGAACCTTGCACCTGCCATTTTCGCAAGTGTACCAACTAGGATCCGCAACAGGCAAACAGTTAGGACATACATTAGAATGAGGTCATCAGAAAAAAGGTCACCTGTTTTCAGTTCCCATGTAAACAGTGTAAAATAGACGTTTAGCCAGTTCTCTGCTGTCCGTGGGAATCTCCCCATCTTTATACTGTCCAATCCGCAGGGCATCTGCCTTCACTTGTTCATCTCCTTTCTCTATATCTGCATGTTGTTGATATGGTTATTATTCAATAATGCTTTTGACAAGATTCAATCACTAATGAGGAACGTACTGTAATCAATCACATAGGGAATATGGCAAAGGATATGAAAGTATTGCCATAGGGGGCCATTCTCTGGTACTAATAGGATCTAACAGCCAAAGCGATCACAATCAAAATAAGGTGTACACCAAAAAACTTGAAAAAACAAAAACTAAGGGTCTCACAAGAAAACTGTAGATGTAATAGCATAACACAAACTACAGACAAAGTGAATGTCCCAGTTTAAAATGTGAGTTAGGACAACTACATGCAGCTACCCAAGGCTATTAACCACAGAGTAACGACTTATCAGTTGGTACCAATTAAAAAATAACAAAAAGAACCAGGACAGATACCCATAGGGACTGGCACACTTACCTTACCACTATATAGTTTGTTGGTACCAATTAAAAAAGAACCAGGACAGGTACCCATAGGGATTGGCACTATATAGTTCCTAGGTGATCCCTTCTCAAGTTGTTAGGAATAACCAAACTATATAAAGTCTAACCAGTAAAGTATGGATCAATTAATCAAGAGAAACATTGTTTCCTCGAATATGTATGAGAGCTGAGCATTATTTCACTAAATTAGAAAAAAGAATTAATCAGGACGATGCTAGAGTAATCTTATGTCCAAGTGTGTGTGTCAGTCAGGTTGTTCAGGCCTAGTCTCAGTTCAGTGAGCTGGTTAGAGTCCTGGCATGTTTCTCAGTTGGTTAATTGCATGCCCAGTCAGCTGGACTTGCCTGCTCTTTAAGAGCCATTAGGGCCATGATCTACAGGGCACTCCAGACACTATTTGGTACTAGCTTTGCTAATGAATAAAGGGGAAGAAAACTGAAAGGCTGCAGATTTATTGCAGCACAAATACTAGTATTCATCGAGTGTCCAGAGCATTTTTAACAGAGGAACTAGCGCACAACAAACTTTGATCAGTGACTCTAATCAGTGAGATATTTGGCAATTAGTCGAGTAGGAAGGGATCAAATGCAGCCAATTCACAAACTCAGGTTATAGTAGCTCAAGTGCTGATGTGTTGCTTCAGCCTTCAGTTTCTTTTCATTTGACCATCATGCACAGTTTCCATGACATTTGAGATGTACTAATTTTGATCTCAGAAGATCTACTTCACTCTAATTTCTTATGCCATGCCATGAACCATAGTCTTACTTCAACAGTGTTGGACAACACAGATGACTGCAGATTCATAGTCAGGTGGCTTTCTCATACCTAAATATGTTAACCTATCCATCTATGTGCACCGTCAACTCACCTGCTAACAGCATTTCAAAAAATCTTCTGCTAAAATGGAGGAAACAGGAAGGTGACAGGTAGATCTGACCTTTTATGACAAGCTGGCACATGCACCCGACTATTGCTGCAACAGATGAACTATCCGCACCACCAGAAAGTGGGAGCAAAAATCCTGCTGCTTGACTCCTCCTTAAATAATCCCATAGCCAACAACTAGGTCCAAATGCAATCTCCTCTTCAGGACAGTGATACATAACCTGCAATGTCAAAGATGGACGCGATAGAAAAAGGTTACTCCTAATACCCTTCAGCACAATATTCACAATGGTACTGCAAAGGGTCGACTCCAGAGATATACAAGGGAGAATTTAATCTATGACCACTTGGTAAAACGAAAATGAGAGGTAACAATGATTTTATTAATGTTTTCTCAGCATATAAAGCAGAGAAGTTTAAACAGATCGTTGACAGTAGCCACGATATTTGCAGGACGGAAATTTAAAAGACAAACCCAAGATACTCTGGAGTACATATTTTGTTCTGCACTACACAGAAAATTTAACCAAGGATTCTCAAATTCTTGGGCAAAGAGGGCATTTACTATCATTCTCAAATTCTAAACCGAAGCACAGCTAAGCATTAAGGACGTCAATAAAATAGGATCCAAGCATTGGCTCATACCTTAATCCTATTCAAGATTAACCAGTTGTGCTCTACTGTGAAATTCTTCTAAAAATGCATGTCACGGGTGTTGGTGGATGCAAGAGAATTGGTGGAAGGAACTCGGCGAAGATTGTATTCAAAGGAGGTAGCCGGCCGTGGACCTGGATCTCGTCGGAGCGCAGGAGCAATGGTGGAAGCCAATGGCGCGCCAAGGAGGCAGGTCACGGTCGAGTTGTTACAAATCTAAAGCATAATCTCAACTATCCACGGCACAGGGCTTATATGACGCCCAAAACCGGTTACAAACTTATTCTCCAAGCTAAAGAATGCAATATCTAACAAACCAATTTAAACTAACTCTATCTCTACGCAAAACTTATCTCTAAGAGCAACTCCAGCCCAGCCTCTATATTTGAGCCCCTAATTTATTGAGTAGGGGCCGGCTCCAACTTTTTGGGGCTCTAATTTTACACTCAACTCCAGCCATAGCCCCAACTCCAGAGCCTCTATTTTTATTCCGACTGGTGGGACCCACCCGACAGTGACTACTCTCCCACTGTCTTCTCCCATCTGCCATCTGCCAGAGCACGAAGCCGCCCTGTTCTACGGCGGCGGTGTCGCGGCCGGTGGGCCCGCAGTTCTTGACGGCGGCGTTGGAGAGGCTAACATGGGCGCGGGGAGGCAGCGCGGGGAGAGGAGGGCGCGGCGGCAGCGTGGGGGAGAGGAGGGCGCGGCGGCAATAGAACCGAGGAGAGGAAAAAAATTGGAGTGGGGCCCATGTATGGGTGGAAATATAGGGCCTCCAGATCTAGGGGCTTTGGACCAACATTTGGAGACCTCCATAAAATAGGGGCTTGTTTAGAGGCCCGGCTGGAGTAGTTTTTTTCCACTTGGGAGACTAAAATAGGTATAGAGGCCCATTTGAGGGCTGGGCTGGAGTTGCTCTAAGCCTTATCTCCAAGGACTTGCACCTTCTGAACCTTTGCCCTGCGCGTGTAGAACTTTCCCACCATGACATCTCAACACCCCCCCCCCCCCCCCCCCCCCCCTTACAAGCAGCTCGTCCTCGAGCTGAAACTTGGGGAAAAACTCGTGAAATTCTTCAAGCGTGACCCAAGGCGTTTCCGTCGCCGGCGCACCCTTCCACTGAACCGGGAGCTCGCGCTGTCCACGAGCAAGACGACCCTTCAACACCTTCTCCGGCTCTACAAGCACCCGGCCATGATGGAGCGGTGGCAGCTTCGGAATGGCATTTGGCGGTGTACCATGAAAAGGTTGGAGCAACCCCACATGAAAGACGTCATGGAGACGCGTACCAGCGGGAAGAGCCAACTTGTATGCCACATCGCCCACCCTGTCAAGCACCTAAAACGACCCAAAGAACTTTGGCCCAAGCTTCCCATCGCCACGAACGTTCAGAGATGCCGCTGGCCGGTGCAACAAACGAAGCCAAACCCACTGCCCTGGCGTGAACTCCACCAAACGATGACGCCGATCATAAACCGCCTTATAGTGCTGCTGTGTTCAAGGCGATCCCTTACTTCAGCCAAGAACTCATCTCTGTTGCGCAGGGCCTGCTCCATAGACAACCTCGAACGGGGACGTCTGCAAGGACTGCTGATAAGAGGAGTTGTAGCAAAACTCTGCCCACGGAAGCCACTCCAGCCAATTGCGAGGTCGATCCCCCGTCAAGCACCGCAAGTACATGGCAATGATCTTGTTAGCCGCTTCGAACTGCCCATCAGACTACGGGTGGAACGCTGAAGTAAACTGCAACTTGACGCTGGCGAGACGGAAGAGCTCGCGCCAGAACAAGCTGGTGAACACCGGATCTCGATCGCTCACAATAGTCGCCTGAACACCGTGCAGCCTCACAATCTCAACAAAGAATGTGTGAGCGACCGTGATTGCCGTGTTGGTGGATGGAACTCGACGAAGATTGTATTCAAAGGAGGTAGCCAGCCGTGGACCTGGACCTCGTCGGCACGCAGGAGCAATGGTGGAAGCTCACGGCGTGCCAAGGAGGCAGGTCACGGTCGAGTTGTTACAATCTAAAGCCTAATCTCAACAATCCACGGCACATGGCTTATATGACGCCCAAAACCGGTTACAAACTTATTCTCCAAGCTAAAGAATGCATTCTCTAACAAACCAATTTAAACTAACTCTATCTCTAAGCAACTTATTTCTAAGCCTTATCTCCAACGACTTGCACCTTCTGAACCTTTGCGCTGTGCGTGTAGAACTTTCCCACCATGACATGCATTAGTTGTTATGCATATGATACATGGTTAACTATGGATGAGTTAGCAGGCATTGCCTATCAAAGCTTATTCATTATACACTACACAGCCAGGTGACTGGTCTTTATTGCTCAGTCCCAATACTGAACACTTTAGTAGCGGAGAGTCCCTTTCAGATATGGTAAAAAGACAATCACCAAATGGTATTCCACACCGAAGTATCATAAAACAAATCTCAAATCGATGTAACTAACCTGAACTGGACTAGTTGGGACCATTCCATTCCGAAATGATTGGCAAAGCTTATATGGTACCTTCACAAAAGGTACATTTGTTCTGTGGCTTGCTTGCTCTCTGAAACTAGAAACTGATGCTCGATAACTCGATACCTGGTTGCACAAAAGAACGGTTAGCTGTGCCAGAATACAACTCACATTTGCATTAAAGCTGCAGCAAGATAACTAGCAATTTACAGCTCCAAGCTTTAAAGCTACAGAAATATAGTAAAGCGGAAAGATGGACTTTGGAGAACTGTAAATAGGCAAACTCTTTTTTGCAACCATGCCTTAGCATGTTTTTATTTACGAGGAAGATAAGTTTACAGCCTAAATAAACCGTGCTATGCAGAGGATAGCACGGCCTGGAAATAGGCAAACACTCAATAAGAAGTCTATAAGAACATGTGAAGAATCAGTAAAATAAGGGAATAGATATACCAGATTACCAGCTTAACTGAATATTGCACCCATAATAATGTGATAATTTTTAACGAATATTTTTTCTATGCAGACAGGAAAAAACAAAGGCAAGGTACTTCTAGCTGACGGTATGGTATTCGCCTCAACTCACCTTATCATCTTTTGGTCGTGTCCAAAGAATTTGGCACTTGCTTGGATTCAACGATAACATCAAAGCCTTTCAGCCCCAAGCAAGTTGGGGCAGGCTAGAGTTTGAAACCTAACAGAAATCACTAAGGCAGTTGCTTGGATTGTTGCAAAAAAAAAAAATATATATTAACGCCCCCATCCCAAGGTCACACTAAGAATCCTTTTGTCGATCTTGGGCTCCTGGCAATCTCATGAGCACTATGGACTACAGCTTTTGGATAGCCAACAGTTTCCGTCAAGGTTGGTTGGGTAAGAACCAAACAATGATCCTTCGTATAACTAAAGGTTGAGAAAAAAGGAAACACTCACAGGATTATGCAAACATCAAAATCATTTAAAGGATTAAGGACTTACAGCATCAAGGTCCACCAGAGCATCCATCACTTCTACATCCTTTAATGAGAATTGGGATCCCTGGGCTACCAAATCACCATTCACCGCAATGCAGCAACAACCATCTAGTGGGGATCATTTAGAACAAACTGTCAATTTCCCTGAATGAATACGATCAACATAACTTACTATTGCAGAATTAAGGAAGAAAGGGTGAAATCAGGAATGCCATTCAGAATCCTTAAAATGGAAACAGTACGCATAATTAATGAATTTTCTGTAAACAGAGCCTTTTCAGTTAAAAAAAAGGAACAATTAAATTTCAGTGCCCAGTAATACATGATCACGGGTAACCAACCCCAGCCATCAGCATCTGAGGTATAGAAAAGCACAGGAGTTATTTGTAGAAAGAAAACTTTCAAAAGTTCTATTCATAATATCACAGCCCTCTGACGGTCTACCCAAGACCACCAGGCTCAAACTACCATGCCGTGTATCCTCCATATAGTTGCTGAACTACAACCTCCAACAAATTAAAGGGAGTAAAAGACATTCTGCTTCTCATTTTTTGGTGCACCGTGGATAATATCATGTGAATGTAGTAAGCAGCCATTTTTGTCAGGTAAAGGAATAGAAAAGGACACCAATGTCGCATGGGAAATGTCAGTGTATATAGCCCATATAGGTGTTGGCCCATCTAGAGGCCCATGTGCTATATATCCCACCCTTCTAGGGTTTGGAGGAACACACAGCAATTATTCCTCTATAGCAGGAAATAATAACAAATTGGTCGACAGGTTTTAACGCTCAAGATGAGAAAAGAGAATAGCATCATAAATCAGGTAATAGAAAAACATATCTACAAGAATCCAAACAAGAGCATTTTGAGATACCATAATAAAGGCGGCCACCATCACATCCCTGCTGATTAGCATACATGTAAACACCGCCACATGTTTGGGTTGCATTCCTTATGGAATCAATCCGAAGATTGAGCTTCCTCAGCTGATGGTGGCTTCCACTTGCATTCATGAAAACCTCAACACCATTCAGTGCTAAGTCAATCCGAGGAGCATTTGCTGTAAAGAGCTCTTCACAGGTTTCAGCTGCTAAAGATCTGGGCATAACAATTGAAACAACAATTAAAACAAAAAAGGAAATAGATAAAATAATAACTAATACTTAATCAATATTTTATCATCATTTACTATACAGATTATCACAAACAGTATATACATTCACTAGTTTATGAAGCACAAAGAAAGCGAGAATTTTCAATTTCATTCCAATACCAAAATCAATTTAGAAAATGTTTTGATGGAGATCTTTGACACCATGTATATAGGACAAAAATGATTTTTAAAGCCGTGAAAACAAACAAGTGTTCTTCTCTAGCGTGTTCACTAGAAAAGCAAGAAGCTGAAATTACATCCAAAAAATTTAAAACAAGCAGCATTTTACTTACACATCTAAAAACCGCATGTAACCATAACCAAAAGGTACAGTATCCTGGGATATAGCCTCTGAAACTTCAATAGGGAGTTGAAACTCAACAATCTCATCTTTAAATGTCCAAGCAGAAAACCATCGAAATTCCCGATAATTTCCATCATTTGCAAGTGACATCTTTGGGCGAATCATGATTATCTTGCGATTCATGCAGAAGACCTGACAATTATATCGTACACTGTTGAAAATAACTGGCATTCCTATGCTGCATAAGATGTTGTCTGTATGGTCCCCAGTTAAAATGTCTCTCAAACACTCCCATCTGCAGATTGATACACGGTAGATAAGAGAAAAGAAATTGATATCATGTCAAATGGTGCATAAATATACAGAAATTAAACTCGATACATAGTCACTGCATATTCATCACTTCTATGTAGCTAAATAGAATGGTTTAAAGTCCTTCTATTCAGAAAAATACAGCTTAAATAGCATGGGCCATTTGGTCGGCCTGTCATACATTCAGTTTCTGACATACTCCCTCCATCCCAAAATGCTATTTATTTTGGACAGGGAGTACCAATTTAAGTTCTTTTGCATGTTCTTTTCTAGTGCATAGAAACATTTTTTCCTATATACAAGCGTAAACAAATTAATGTTTCCTGCAAATTTTTTACAACAAAGCTGATTCTGTTCTACCAAAGTGATGTAGAAGTAACTGACTCAACCTAAGTAGATGTAACTGAATCTACCCAAGTGAAGTAGAAGTGATCCTACCAGAATGCAGTAAAAGTTGCTGATCCTACCAAAGTGTAACTTAGCAGATTCCCCCAAATCATGGAAAGATTAAGGTCCCAGCACGTGAATTGCTATCGGGTCTAAATGTAGTGTGTCACACTTTACCCCCAACAAGCCGGTAATCAGAAGGAGCTAGTAGCACCAATTTCATACGAGTCAAGGGGGACGAGACCAGACGAGAGGAGAGGGAAGGCAGGAGCTGAGGACGTACGCGTGCGCGGTGGTGTCCTGCTCGAGGAAGTGGTCCTCACAGCCGTAGCCGGTGAGCTCGAGCTCGGGGCCGACGCGGATGGCGGCGCCGGCGGCCTTGGCGCGGGCGATGGACTCTTTGACGTTGCGGAGGTTGGTGTCGAAGTCCATCGCCCACTGGTTGAGGTTGCACGTGGCGACGCGCAGCAGCCTCATCTTGCCCGTCGCCCCCCTCCTCCTCCTCCTACTCCCAAGCCGAGATCGCCGGCCCGCGCCGGGAGGAGGCGAATCTTCCTCGGCGGCGGCAAGGTTCGTCAGTTGGGACTTCGGAGCGCGCGGGGAGGATCGAAAGCGGCGGCGGCGGCGATAGCGAAGCCAAGAATGTTTGGCTTTTTGTGTGGGCACGAAGGGTCGCTGTGGTGGGGCCCGGTGACGGTGAGGCAAGCAAAGCGAAGGCAAGGGAGGCGTGGATACCGGTTACGAATCAATGTGGCATCAGCCCGTCTGCTGTGGAGTCCAGCCGTCAGAACCCGCTGATGCTATACGCCGCATGTGCGGGGTATCGGCACTCGCCGCAAACTTGGCTTAGGAGGGCACGCTTTGATTACTAGGCTGGCCCACACCGATGAACATTATGACGCCGATTGAGTACAGGCTTCTGTTAACTCATGGTTATGGGCCCTAGTTTCTTTACGTAAGCTGGATTATAATAACTGAGTCATTTTCTTTTCTTTTCTTTTTCTTAATAGCAGTGTGCATGCCATGCATGGAGCGGATGGACCGGCTCATGACACACTTTTTCTTTTTTCATTTATTTTGTTTGTTTGTTCATGTTTACTTTTTTTCTTTTATTTTTCTTTTTTGTTTCTCGTGTTAATTTTTTTCTCTTGTTTTTTAAATTTTCGTACACATTCTTGTCCCGCATGTATAATAATTGGTTCCGTATGTATATATTTTTTGTTACATGAATCATATAATTTGTTTCAAATGTATAATATTTTTGTTTCAAGAGTCTCATATATTTTATTTCTCCTATTTATTTATTTTTTTTTTCTTTTGTTTCTTTCTCTTTTCTTATTTGAAGATAATTTGGGAAGTATAATTTTATTCTACTACTCAGTGTTAATGCGATGTTTTCACAGTATTAAAATGATGTTCGTTAGTGTTGTTTTGAATTGTTTCCATAGTGTTAATGGGATGTTCCTTTGTGTTGTTTGGACTGTTCTCCCAGTGCTAATGGGATGTTCCGTGTTGTTGTTTGACCACAAAATATTTCTTGGTGTTGTTTGAATTGTTCCCATAGTGTCAATAAGATGTTCCACTGTATGGGAAATTTATAAAGAGATATTCCATCGCGGTGGATCAATTTGTTCCACCATTATAAATTTATGTTACTTTTATACGATATTTTTGTTCTGTAAGGTTATATAAGGTTATATGATTTGTTCTGGTTGGTAAAATCAGATGAATTGTTTCCCTTTTTAAAAAATGTTTCAATTTTCTTAAATTCCAAACATAGTGAAATGCGGTCTAGTTTTGAAGATCTCATCGTAAGAAATCTACTGGTGCAATCGAAATTTGATGTGGACGTCCCATTCATGAAATATGAATTTTTGTCTTAAACTTCTCGGTGGGGCCACGCATGGGGAAAGGTTGGGGCAGCTGGTGCCAGTCCGCTTCCACGTCGGAGGAACAGTCCCACGACGTGGGTGTGCGGCGCGCGTAGGACGCCGCAGATGCGGTGGCCATTCGCTCCCGTCAGAACCCGGCTGCGATGTTGAGCCGGCGTAGCCGGGGCTTGCGGTTGCGGGGCATCATCAAGGGTCAACTTAAAATAGGGACAAGTCAAAATTATGACTTGCTAAAATTAGAGTATGTTAAAGTTAAAGTAAAAATATAGGCATTAACTCTCTCTTATGAGCTCCAAAAAGATTTCAGTGATTTGCTATAGTTTTGGTAAAAAAAATTGAAGTGCCAACTTTTTGAAAGTGAATCGTGCCATGATAAGAAAAAAATAGCATACCTTAACTTTGGTTGAACAAATATTAGAACTGAACCAATCAAGCTCACGAAGTGACAGTGATGACATGCCAAGGCGACAAATGGTGGTTGTGTGCATAAGGTGGGTAGAAGATGTACAAGTATCTCTACAGGTTTCTATGCGAGTTCTTGTGGTGTAGTCGAGATTTCAACAGTGGCTTAGTGTCAGAGGTGATCTTCAAGTTATGGGGTGGCATTGTCCTTATGATGATGATAAATTAGAAAGATATGTGGGGTAGAGTCTAGAAGTAGGTGTGACAAGGCCCCTATGAGTTGTGGGCCCTGTTTGATTCAGCTTTGTGGCAGAACCGCTCAAATTATTCCGGCTTAAGTGCGCTAACCTTCCATTGGTCATCACACAATTAAATCGGAGTAATCTGACAGTCTGTCGGGTCGAGCCCGATACAACCACGAACAGGTACCTCGATCGAAACCAGTCATACAAATATCCACTCGAAGGTGGATCCCAGAGATTACAACACTCCACAAATATTAAACAGGTCCCACTTGAGGTAATTTTATTACAAAACCAAGTTCAGTTCATAAAGTACCATTATCTCAGAGTTTTGAAAGCAGCGGAAAACAACTAAGTATTCGAAGTCGCAGCAACGTCACGTGAAGCCGTCGTGACGTCACTCTGAAGCCTCCTCGTCCCAAACAACAGACCAGCAAGGAGGAAGAGTGGTTGGCCAGGTGAGACCGGCAACCATCTCCTCAAGGGCGCTACCTGAAAAATAATTCCACAAGCAAGGTTGAGTATACTAATACTCAGCAAGACTTAACCGTCGGGTGACAGCTACATCACCAACTTCTAGACATGTAAGGCTTTTTGGCTGGTGGGTTTGTTTTGCCAAATAGCGACTAAGAGTGGATCCTTACTTTCAATATTTTAGCATCAAGTTCTAGTTAAGTTAACTATTCTAGGTAAGCAACCTGTACTAATCAAGCAAGTGGAGCAAGCAATTAAGCAAGCATCAAGTTTATCATCATCATGTTCCACTTTCATTACTCGGTGCGGCAAGAGATCAAGTAGTCTCATTAGCTGCGAGAAACAGACAGTTCGAACCGATTTTAACCTTGCAAGGTGGATACTAAACACACGGAAAAGCATCAACCCCGAGGGTCGACACTAACCAGGCCGTTCCCATGTCTTCCGGGTTTGTTAATCCGAGCCCACTTCTCTTGGACACAAGCCTTAGCCGGTCATACTTCACGGCCGTAACCGGCCGGCCTCAGTCTTGAGCCACGTGTCAGCGACAGGGGGATAAATCCCAGGGCAAGCAGGACAAGACCACGCCTCCTTCCGAACAGGTACTAAACTTACCGGTCCCATGCCCAAACAAGTGCTTAGTGCTTTCAAACACTTGACCAACATCGCCGGCACTCTTCGACCTAAGCAAATTTTCATAAACAGACGGGGCATCTACATGACCAAAAATCCCCGTCCGTCATCCTTATGATTCCAACATAAGTAAAGCAGTTGATTCCTATATCTCGCGAGTGACAGGAAATCACTCGACTTTTACCGGGTCCTTATAGCGGGGCAGCTATCGACCTATCATACTAGTATTGCAGAGCATAGGTACCTAGGATCATGCAACTAGGGTTTCAATTCAACTCCTGAACGTAAATGCACAAACATAAGCTTAGCAAAACATAGTTCCATGTATTTGAAACATAGGACATGCTCCGGGGCTTGCCTTCGGGCACAAAGTTAGCTTGGGAGTCCTCTGCAACCGCGTTGGGGTCTTGCTCGACCTGGACAGCGTTCACCTCGCCTTCCGCTTGGCCTTCTCCTTCAGCGGTGACCAGCTCGTAGTCTCCGTCGGCGAGGGCAGGTTCTACACGAATGCATATGCAATAAGAATATGATCTTCGGTCGAGTCATCATAGTTGCACAATGATGAACCCGGGTGGATTTCGTTTTGTTGATGGTGATTGTGTACATATATTTTATTTATCTTTGATTTTACCACAAAACAGTAAGAGTGTGTGTGAGATGTTTTCAGTTTATTTAACCATTTATTAAAATAACTTATTCTTATTTAACTCCTTTTTAGCAATGAAACTTTCATAAATTATCCTGGCAGTTTGGTTCACCATTAAAATGTGAGAAAATTATTGTGTGCTCTTTGTGGTTTATTTGATTTGCTGACCAAAAGTTAAGCAAAGATCAAGCATACATTTACCACAACAAAATAAACAAAAACAGCACACTATCAACAAGAATAAATACTAAGAAATCACATTATCATCCAAAGGTCCTTAAAATTTTACCAGAGCCTAAACTAGTCTAAGCAAGCTTACACACCAAAGGATAGCTCCAAAAGATTTGAAGATCCTGCTGTTTGAATTTCTCCAGTTTTAAACTTGTATAAATTAAAAGTGCAAGTTAGCCAGCTCAACTAAGCTCTTCTATTTAACAGACATGCATCAAGGCGCCACAAGACTTCTGCGAACAGATTAAACTCAGAAGCCTCGCAGACTAGTTATTAACAAGGTGGAACCAGTCATGGAGTGCCAGCCTAAGCAATTAGTACTCGGAATCTAGTGTGTAGCTTTGCGCCAACTTTCTACAGCCGTCTAGAAACTACTCAGAGCATAACATAGCACAAACAAAGCAATAGATTTCAAACTGTGCACAGATTTAAGTATGAACAGATTTGAATCTAACTCAAAATCTACACAGAAAACACCTATACATGCTTTCTAGAAAAGGAAGAACACAGCACCAGGAATACAACAAGATTGGTTTTGCATCAAACTGATTTTTCTACGGTTTTACTCGATTTTTAAAGTTTCAGGATTGAACTTTAGATCTGAACAATCTATCTACAGATTAACCCCAGGAAACTTGTGCTAAGACCCCTAGAAAGATCTTGTGGCTTGGCAGAGTGGTCTCTGGCCATGGCCGGCGGCTAGTTGGCCGGATTCCGGCGAAGTAGGGCCACGGGGCTCAACAATAACCAGTCGTGGGTGCTCAGAGATGCTCACCGCCTTACCTCGAGTGGATCACGAGTGGATTGGGTGACCGGAGGTGGCGCGACGACGGTGGATGGCGGAGCTGTGCGGCGGCGGCTCTGCTCGAGTTTGCTCCGGCGGCTAGAGTGGCTATTGGCACTCGGCTGAGGGCTGGAGGAACTCGAGGGGTGTGCTGTAGGTGCGCTCGAGTGGTTTGGGACGTGCTCGAGTGGTTTGTGGCAGAGTTCGAGTGGTTTGTGGCTGAGCTCGAGTGGTTTTTGGCAAGGCTCGGGTGGTTTTCTGAAGGGCTAGTGGTTTTGCTGCGCTCGAGTGGTTGGCTGCGCCTGAGTGGTTTGCTGCGCCCGAGTGGTTTTGCAGCACTCGAGTGGTCTTGCTGGGTGGCTGCGGAGCGGATCTGAGGAGAGGGCTCGACGGTGGAGCTGAGAGTGGCAGCTAGGGCTCTGGGAAGCTAGGGCAAGGGCGTGGCGAGTGCGGGTGGCGAGGGACGGCGGCGGAGCAGTGCGCACGGCGAGGAACGGCGGAGAGGCGGCCTGGCGGCAACAATGGTGAGCGGCGGAAGGGCAGCCTGGTGGTGGCAAATGCAAGCGGTGGAGGGGGAGGCTCGCGTGCAGGGGTGCAGGGCCTTTTATAGGCAGTCGAAGCGAGGCTCATACTGCGGCTCGGAGCAACGAAGCAGCCACGCGGAGCTCTGGGCGGCGCATCGCTGGCTGCTGCGGCGGACATGGCTCGCCGGTTGGCGGCCTGTCGCGGCGGGGCGGCGCTGGGCTGGGTGGTCGGTGGCCGGTTGGGGAGAGTTCGCGCGCGAGTTGGCGAAAGGCTGGGGCCCACGGCGACTGGCTTGCCGGCCCTGGTCGGGGCAGCGGCGCTGCAGCCCGCCGGCGGGTCGCTGGCGACCACGTGGCGCACGCCGGGCGCCCGTCGCATCTGGTCGGAGGGGCACGGGGGGCAGAGCGGTTTGGTCGGGGACGACCATGGGGACAGCGCACGGCGCATTTAAGGCGCGGGCGTGGCCTCGGCGTCCGCGTCAGAGGCTGGCCGCCGCGTGGCGGCGCTGTCGGGCGCGTGACTCGCGCGGCGCCGGAGAGCGTCGGCAATTCGTCGAACACATGCCGTGCGTCCATTCAAACCAACTTTTCTCCGAAATTTTGAACTAAAGTTCAAAATCTCCAAAAAGCAAAGTTGTGTTCCAGGTTACCAGCTACAACTTTTGTAAAGGTTGACCTATGAAAAAGCGAGTGGATTCGAGAGAAAACTGAGTAGGAAACAGCATGGACTCGGGTGCCAGCCTGCAGTGAACTTCTGTGTTTTGACTGACTTTGACTGGGATTTAAGGTGCCTTCCACTCAAAATCTCGAAACGAGCCAATTGACAAAAATGTGTCCCGTTAAAAACTGAACAACTTTTGTAATGGTCGATTTTCAAGTTCTTAAGTGAAAGTTCGAATTTGAACCATGCCAACCATGAAAGGTCAAAAGTTCACCGAGGTGCATGGGAATTTTTGGTAGGATTCTTTAAGTGAAAATCTAGGTGAGGCCAAATTAAACTTAATTAGGCTCAGACAAAAGGTTTAGCAGGTGATTAAGCTAATGAACACCTAGATTGTCACAGCCTACCCCCCTAAACAGAATCTCGACCCGAGATTCGAGTGTAGAAAGAACTAGCGTGTGCAAGAACGCTTACGATCATGTAGAAGAAGAAAAGCCGAAAACTTGGTGTTCAGGTAATCCTCCGTCTCCCATGTGGCTTCTTCTTCCGTGTGATGATTTCACTGTATCTTGTACATTTTAATGATCTTCCTTCTTGTTCCCCTTTCTTTGCGGTCGAGAATCCGGAGATGGTGTTCCACGAGAGCCAGGTCTGGTTCTATCCATGCCAAGTCTTGATCGACAATCTCAACTTCGGGAACTCGAACACATTTCTTAAGTTGAGATACGTGGAAAACATTGTGGACACCTGACAGCTTCTCGGGGAGTTGGACTCGGTATGCTACCGGTCCACAGACTTCTATGATCTCATAGGGTCCAATGTAACGGGGTGCCAACTTTCCTTTTACCCCGAACCTTAGTACTCCCTTAGTGGGTGAGACTCGAAGGTAGACGTGTTCTCCCACAGAGAACTGTAGGGGCTTCTTCCTTTTATCATAGTAGCTCTTCTGTCGGGATTGGGCAGCCTTCAGGTTAGCCTGAATTACTTTCACTTTTTCCTCTGCCTCGGCCACTAGGTCCGTACCGAACATCGGTCTCTCGCCGGTCTGGGACCAACTCAACGGAGTTCGACATCTCCTGCCATACAGCGCCTCAAAAGGTGCCATCTTTAAACTCGCTTGGTAGCTGTTGTTATATGAGAACTCAGCGAGGGGCAAACATTTATCCCAATTCTTGTCAAAGTGTATCACACAAGCTCTTAACATATCCTCAACTATCTGGTTAACCCTTTCGGTTTGGCCATCTATTTGGGGGTGGTATGCAGAACTGTGGATTAACTTGGTTCCTAGTGATTTATGCAAGTGCGCCCAGAAGCGGGATACGAACTGAGGACCTCTGTCTGATATGATTGTTTTGGGTGTGCCATGAAGACGATAGATTTGGCTGAAATAAATGTCAGCATACTCCTTGGCAGTGTAGGAGCTGTGAACTGGGATAAAATGTGCGGTCTTGGTAAGTCGATCGACAATCACCCATATAGAATCATGCTTCTGGGAAGTCAGGGGTAATCCAACTATGAAATCCATGCTTATATCCTCCCATTTCCAGGAAGGTATTGGAAGGGGTTGTAACATTCCGGCTACCTTAAGGTGACTGGCCTTAATCCTTTGGCAAGTATCACATTCCGAGACGTACGTGGCAATGTCCCTCTTCATTCTTGTCCACCAAAAATTTTGTTTCAAATCTTGGTACATTTTGCTGCTCCCTGGGTGAATGGAAAACTTAGAGAGGTGAGCCTCATCCAAAATTTCCTTTCGGAGCTCCGGATCTTTAGGTACCACTAGACGTTTCCCAAAATGTACGACCTCTTTTTGATCCAATCTGAAACAACGATACTTCTCATCTCCGGCAGAGAGCCTTTCTTTAATGATCTTGATGCATTTATCTTGAGATTGAGCGGCAGCGATCTTGTCGTAGAGAGTCGGTTCTAAGGAGATGTTATTGAGTGAGCCATGAGGAACAATCTCCAAGCTAAGTTTCCTCATCTCAGCACATAGGGTCTGGCTATAGGTGTCTGCGGTGAGACAGTTACAATGTGCCTTCCGACTCAATGCATCGGCTACAACGTTGGCCTTTCCCGGATGATAAAGTATTTCCAAGTCATAATCTTTGACCAATTCCAACCATCTTCGTTGCCTCATATTCAGATCTGCCTGTGTAAGGATGTACTTGAGGCTTTTGTGATCGGTGTACACTTTACACTGTGCTCCCATGAGGTTGTGTCTCCAAAGTTTTAGAGCATGGATTACGGCTGCTAACTCAAGATCATGAGTAGGGTAATTCACCTCATGTGGGCGGAGGGCTCGAGAAGCATAAGCAATGACTCTGTTATCTTGCATGAGAACACATCCCAACCCGGTGCCTGAAGCATCGCAGTAGATGTCATACGGCCTCGTGTTGTCGGGCTGCGCTAGAACGAGGGCTGAAGTAAGGAGTCGTCTCAAGGTGTGAAAAGCCTCTTCACACTTTTCCGTCCATTTGAACTTAGCTCCCTTCTTGAGTAGTTCAGTCATAGGCTTGGCTATCTTGGAGAAGTCAGGAATGAAACGACGGTAGTATCCTGCTAGTCCAAGGAAACTACGGATTTGGTGAACAGACTTGGGAGTTTCCCAATCCATGACCTCTTGTACTTTCCCGGGGTCCACGGAAATACCTTCATCAGAAATTATGTGCCCGAGGAATTTGACACTGTTGAGCCAGAATTCACATTTAGAGAACTTGGCATAAAGCTGATGATCTCTAAGTGTTTGCAGAACAATGCGAAGATGCTCAGCATGTTCTTCCTCATTCTTGGAGTAGATCAGAATATCGTCGATGAAGACCACGACGAATTTGTCAAGATAAGGCTTGAAGACCGAATTCATGAGATACATGAAGTAAGCAGGTGTGTTGGTGAGTCCAAATGACATGACTAGGTACTCATATAGACCATACCAAGTAGAGAAAGCAGTCTTGGGTATGTCACAAGGACAGATCTTGATTTGATGGTACCCAGAACGAAGATCAATTTTTGAGAAGATTTTAGCACCAGCTAGCTGATCGAAAAGAATGTCAATGCGAGGTAAGGGGTACTTGTTCTTGACAATCACTGCATTGAGAGGGCGATAGTCCACGCATAACCTCAAGCTTTTGTCCTTCTTTTTAGCAAAGAGAGCCGAACATCCCCAAGGTGAGGTGCTAGGTTGGATAAAGCCTTTTTCAAGCAACTCTTGTAATTGCGTTTTCAATTCTGCCAGCTCTATGGGTGACATCCTATATGGTCGCTTGGATACAGGAGCAGTACCCGGTTGCAGTTCAATGACGAATTCGATGTCCCGGTCAGGGGGCACACCGTCCTCTGGAAAGACATCAGGGAACTCGCAAACCACTGGAATATCCTTAAGCCTAAGCTCAGCCAATGAGCATAAATGGGAACTGGTGTAGACCTTGTGTGGCAGATAGAGATCGGTGTGGCCTAAGAGTGGTGAGTGTATTTCCACTACCCTTTCGGGAATATCAAGTATGACCCGGTGTTTAGTCATCCAATCCATTCCCAGAATGATATCCATCCCCTCCAACTTCACGTTTATCAAGTGGGTCTTAAAATTTTTACTGCCCAACAATATGGGTACTTGCTGTGCAATTAAGTTTGTGGAAATTTTTCCACCCGGACTGGTGATCAAGTATGGGGTGGCAGTACCAGAAAGATTCAATCCACACCTTTCACTGAACTTTGCACTTATAAAACTATGCGTTGCACCGGAATCAAAAAGTATAACTGCAGGTTGATTGTGGACAGAAAAGGTACCCGTCATCACTGGCGCCTCCTCGGGAAGATCCGTGAGAGTGGTGAAGTTGATCCTTCCCTGACGGACTTGTACTGTCTGTCTCCTTCCCTTGCCCTGATTTTGCGTCGGTCCTTGGGTTCGCTGTTTGTTCTGGGGGCAGTCCTTGTAATAGTGACCCGTCTGTTCGCACTTGAAACAAGTATTCCCATTGCTTGGACGAGCGGGGACTTGGTAGTTGGGGCGCGGGGCTGCGGGTTGCTGAGGAGCAGGGAAACGACTCTGATTCTGCTGGGGTGGCCTGATAGTCCAACGTCCCTGTTGTCCGGGCCTCTGGGGGTTGGAGGTAGGAGTGTTCTGAATAATCCGAAACCTCTGATTTGATGGAGCAGCCTGCATTACAGGAGCCTTCCTCTTTTTCTCGGCCTTGAGGGCAGCAATGGCATCTTCTTGAGCAATGGCCAGGTTGACCAGCTCATTGTAGGTGGCAGTACGGATGGGGTTCAGACGTTCCTTGAGCTTTGCACTGAGGCCTCTGCGAAAGCGGTCCATCTTCTTCTGATCCGTGTCAGCATGGGTACCAGCGTATTGGCAGAGTTTGTTGAAGGTCTGGGCATACTGGGACACAGTCCTAGTGCCTTGGGTCAATGCCAGGAACTCATTCAACTTCCTCTCAATTACCTCCGGAATATGGTGGGCTCTGAAGGCGGTCTTGAAGTCAGCCCAATTTATCACCGTGTTCTCTGGAAGGGTGGCCAGGTGATTCTCCCACCAGATGAGGGCGGGTCCTCTAAGTAACTGGGCAGCAAACCTAGCCTTGCTCTCCTCGGAGCACGTAGGGCAAGTACCGAGAACTTTGATTCCATAGCCCAAATCCAAGCATCAGCATTCAGTGGTTCAGTTGCTTCATGGAAGGTCGGTGGCTGAGTGCTTAGGAAGTGTTCATAGCGAGCAGCATGGGGCTGAGCATCATGATGTCCCCCTGGGCGTTGCTGCATTAGCTGTCGCTGTATATCGAGCATCTCCCGCATCATCGCAGTTTGGGTGACGAAAAACGCCTCCATCGGGTTCTGCGGGGGCTGCGGCAGCGGTGGCTGGTTTGCTTGGCGCCACTGTTTTGCCCGGCGGTGAAGTTGGTGCGGCGGGTTGAGTCAACCATCTGCAAAAATCATTTACCATTAGCCACATGATTTCGAAACTCGTATACAAGGTAGACAAGGCAATCATGCGCGAAAACAGTAAACATCCATTGCAGAAATTTCTGATCAGCAAGGCTGTCAGGGGAGAAAATTCATATCTCCCAGGTTACACGCCCAAAAATGATGAATTTTTGCCAGCAGCTAGGGAATTTAAAGAGCTACAACTTTCGTGTTATGCTCCAGATATGATTCGCAATCTAGCTAGGGCAAAAAATTCGAAATTCACGTCTCTGTTTTTGCGGTTTTCAGAACGGCCGAGGCTCACCAAATCGTACATAACTCTAACAATTATTAACCAAAAGGGCTGAAATTTTGCGAGCATCTTCCTTATGAAATTCCTCACAACTTTAGTATTCATCATTTAACCCAGAAATGAGAAATGCATACATTAAAAATTCGAACCAGATTCAGCTGCAGAGTTTAGCGGTTACAACCATATTGAAGCAACAAACTCTAGGGTCATCTCTACCCTAAGTTACATCATGGTCAAGCTGCACAAAAGACATACTCAAATCGAAGCTAGCCTATTACATCACTGTCCAAAAGTAGGCTACGCTGAGGAGTAATACTGCCAAACATCTAGAAATCGTCGAGGTTGTTGACCGAAGCCTCACTCTCGGCGGGTGAACCGGGTGTCGTGGGTAGAGGGGGCAAGTCACTAAGTGTATCCGTGCCGGACATGCCTTGAACCTCCTCGGGGTCTACCTCTATCTCCATAGGCTCCTCCTCCTCCTCATCGACCATCTCAACGTCCTGCTTAAGAGGAACCTGTTGCTGGAGTATCCCGATGTGCTGGTGAGCGTCCTCAATGTCAAGGTTGACAAGGATACTTACAGAGTAGAAACGCGCATTCTCAGGCGCTTTCCTCTCCGAGTCGGGGAAGGGAGGTCCCTCGGACTTGCAGCGCTCAGAGGCATCACTGCAAGGGGAGACTGCTCTGAGCTCGTGATTGACGGCTGGAGAGAGGGCTCGGCGATGCCAGCTTCATCCTTCTCCGAGTCAGACGACTCAGATATAAGGAGCTGCCGACGGCTGGGCGCGTCCCTGAACACGATCCCTGTGGAGATCTTCCGCTTCTTCAGAGCAGGAGCAGCCTTCCCACCACTCGGAGATTGCACATCGGGGGAAGGAGAGGATGACAGAGTGATATCCGAGTCATGCAGATCACTCTCACTTTCCCCGACTGCTTCTTCAGATCCAACGGCCCTGCGCCGACGAGGCTGATCCACTCGATCCTGCAAGTATTGGATTCAGTTTTGAGATTACACCCAATGGGTGGAATTGAAATAAAAACAAGAACAAACTGACTAAATACCTCAGGGCGTGGATTTCCCAAGTTGAACGCCGGAGGACAGTCAGTAGTCCTCAGCGACGTTCCAGGTGCGAAGAATTTGCCAAGCCGAGCGGCGGCTTGGACTTTGTCGACGCGCTCGGGGGCTTCGCGCGTGTTGTCCCCCTCGGCGTAATATTCATACGCCGGGTGAGCCCGCTGCTTGAGGGGCTGGACCCGGCGTAGAACGAAGTTGGCTGCCACTCCGACGGCAGACAACCCTCTGTCCTTCAACTGGGTAATAAGACCCAGGAGCTCCCGAACCTGGTCCATTTCACTCTCCTTGGGAAGAGCGGTCCAGGATTGGGAGGGGACAGGACGAGAATCGATTTCTGGAGAGATGGCAGGCGAGTGGTTTCCCACGTAAAACCACTCGGACTGCCACCCCTTATTGGAGGTAAGGAAAGGGATGTCAAAATACTCCCGAGTTCGACCCTCGCGGAGTTGGAGTCCGGCGCCCCCGACTACTAGTGGGCAGTCGGTGCGGGGATAAGGCTTAAGAAGAAAAAGATGAATGAAGAGATTGAAGTGAGGCTCTATCCCAAGATAGGCCTCACAGAGGTTGATGAAGATGGCGATGTGAAGGATAGAGTTGGGATTCAATGCGCAAAGGCAGATCCCATAGTAATGCAGCAGCCCGCGGAGAAAAGAATGCGCGGGCAAGCCAAGACCACGAAGAAAAAAAGATTCGAACACCACCAAATCAGAGGAGTTTGGGGTGGGGAAAGACTCACCGGCGGCGGCGCGCCACTCGGCGGTTTGCTGATCGGGGAGGACGCCATCCATGACGTGCTGCTCGAGGCGCCTGGTGGAGGTGATGGACTCCCTCCACTCGGCGGCCCGATCCACGGCGACCTCGGCGACGGCCTTGCCCTTGGACGACCGGGCCCTCGCTGGTGACTTCTCCTTCCGTTTCGAGGCTTCCTTCCTCTTGGGCGCCATGGCAGTGATTGGTGCTGGAGAGCGAGGAAGAAGGGTGCGGGAGCAGATCTAGGGTTTTGCTCTGGCGCAAAGGGAACTGGAGCGTCGGGGAAGGCAAATGGCAAGTAAAGGAAGAAGAATGCGGCGGGGATGGCTTATAAAGGAAGGAACCGTTCCTCCCGCGCGCGGCGCGGCGCTTGTCTCGGGAACTCAACCGACGCAGGCACGTCCCGTCGCTTTGAATTCAAAGATGCGATAGGGAATCGCGATATCTCGCGATATCTCGCCTTCCGTAAGGCGACCGTTAAGGACGCAACGGACTTTTAGGAATAATGGGCCTAACGGGCTGAAATATAGCACGACCTTTCGGTTCTGTTACGATAATAAATTTGTGGGTTCCTGAGCTAGGGTTCAGGGGCAGAAACCACTCGGTCGTGAGGCTAAAATTAGTCGACGACTAGACTTGATTTTGCAATTAATATTGCGACCTCGCAACTGATTTTTTACGTAAGGCATGCGATACTATCGCTAAATTGGCTCAGAAATTTGGGTCAAATGCTGACAAGTATAAGTCTTGTGAGAAGATGGCTTACCATATGGTCAAGCTGAGTCGTGGGACACGACTCGGAAGTCATGCCGAGTTCAAAGAACTTGAGGACAAAATCCTTATAAAGGGGAAATAAAAAAGCCCTTGAAGGAAAAGATTATCTAAAATCCATGTCCAGAGACATGGGGGCTGAAAAATCAGTCGGAATTCATAGCTTTCAGAGTCTTGACACGATCATGCTGAGTCGTAACAAGACTCGGGGGCTACACCCAATGGGTGCACCTGGAGGTGCACACCATTGATGGATTAAGTTCAAAAAGAGATTTATAATATTTATTTTTGACCCTCGACCAGAATATTCTATTCTACTCAAGGCTCGGGGGCTACACCCAATGGGTGCACCTGGAGGTGCACACCATTGAAGATCGAGACACAGATGGATAAAAGTTGAAGACCTTTGGCCAATTTCATACTAAAATTGCCCAAAGCTCGGGGGCTAAGTGTATTCACTTCGCTGTCGCGTCGTGAAAAAGAGCACTCCTTCCCCTCACTTTGACTGTAATTGAAGAATTGTTTTCAGGAACGTCTGAGAAATCACTCGGATCTTCCTTGAAACCACTCGGATCTTCTTCGAAACCACTCGGATGAGATCTTAGACAACTTGGAGCACTCGAATCATGCAAGAAAAGATATAACAATTACAGCCAACGATCGGCCAAGAAGTGCTCGGGGGCTACTGTGGGGGATATAGTACCTGGGTACCTCACGAGCAAGTCTGGCAGCCCACCAAAAGGGGGCGGCCCACCTCATCGTTCTGGACCTGAAGACGTGCGGGACAAGTCGGCGCACGGAGGAAGGATCTGGAAGGAGAAATCCTAGTTGGAATAGGAATTATTGTAAAGAAGGAAAGGATTCTTAGAGATAGGATCGGATACAAACCGACTTGTAACCCTGCCCCCCGATATATAAGGCGGGCAGGGACCCCCTCCAAAACAACTCACGTCAACGGAACACACCACATCTCAACTCATAGCGAAATCTACGCAATACAACACCCCAAAACAGGACGTAGGGTATTACGTCGAGTCGACGGCCCGAACCTGTATAAACCCTTGTGTCTGTCCATCCTAACCATCTTGCTTCCGATCTTTGCGATCTTCCCTACATTACAAATCACTTCCGTGGGCTACCCCGTGGAAGACTGACGGAGATAATATCACCGACAGTGGCGCGCCAGGTAGGGGATATCGCCGAGATCAATCTGGTAAGCTCGATGGATCGCGTCAAGATCTTGGACAGCTGCAACCTCCCGGACGTCGACGAAGTCGAGATCCAGTTCGGGGACGTCATCACCACCACCGCCTTGGATACCCAGGCGGCGGATGCGACGGACGCCACGGAGGTCTCCTCTCTGGCGCCGACTTCGGCCATCACGGCCCAATCCGGTTCGATCGCCTCTGATCGTGCCGGATCTACCCCGCTGAGTCCTTCGCAAAACGCGAGGCCAGACCAGTCGGGAACAGATCTACAATCACTCGGTTCCGATCCGACTCCTGAGAGTCGCGTCGCCGAATCATCGCAGAGCGTAAACGCTCAACCCACACGCGTCCAGAGCCCTGAGGTCATTGCTGTTCAGACCCCTGGCTTTTGCGCGCTTGCTCGGAAGCAAAAGATGAAGGACATCGTCCAGTCGGATGATTACTTCTCTGGGAGCGACTCCTACGGCCTAGATCTACTGGGACCCTCAATCCTAGACGATCTGCCGGAAGGATACACGGTGTCCGATGCCTCTACAGAGCCGGAACTACTAGGATCACTCGGAGAATTGACTCCGAGTAGTTTGGAGCGTTACACGCCCACATCCGACTTCTCCGAGTCCGAGGAAGACTACCTCGCGCAAGAAGGAGTCGGATCATATTGTTACATGGTGGCGCCAGCAACGCCAACCAATCCTGTCTCAGAAGATGAGGTCACTCCTGCTGAGGAGACGACCGAAGCCAGGAACCAGCGTCGAGGACGCAATGCCAGTCGGGCGACTCGCAGAGCCGCACGACCACACGGAGCCGCCGCGTCAGGATCTGGTACTGCTCGACTCCAGGAGCCTCGCTCTGAAGATCATCGTCGCCAACGGGATCAACACGAGCGGAGGAGCGCCCGGAACTTGATGCGCGACGGCACGTTCGAGTTCAACGGACACGAAGTCTACGAGACACCGGTCCAGAACCTCGTTACTATCAACGAGGAAATCAATCGGCTACCGCCTAACACTCCGGGCTTGGAAAAGGTAAGGGCTCTCGTGCAGGCCGCCTCCGTCCAGGTTCACCAGATGCAAGGCAGAACGACCACCGACGCTCCTGAACCCGGTTCATCTCGACACCGGGCCGGCGGCGGATCGGGTCGTGATGAAGACCTCCGCACCACGATCAACAGAGATCGAGATGCAAGGGACATCATCACCAATAGCACTGAAGAGCGCCATCGCGAAGAACTCCGACGGCGCCAAGAGTATGATCGGGATCATGGAAATCCCCGTCATAACCCCAACAGAAGCGGCTACTCGACAGAGTCAGACTACTCTGACCTCTCCGGTAGCCCAAGGCGCGGCAACAATGGTGGTCGACGACGAGTGCTTCCGCCACCCAGGCGGCCGACTCCACCAAGAGATCGAACTCCACCGCGCAACAGAACCTACCGGCAGGACCGAACTCCACCCAGGACTCGGAACTATCGGAGGACCCGTTCCCCACCTAGGGACCGGGATCGCAGGAGGGACAGCACACCCCCAAGAGCGGTTGACGGATCGGGTCCGAGTGATTCCCGCCCCAGAGGTCGGATCGGCGGATTCCAGTCGTTCACCGAGCGCTTGAGAAGCGTGACATGGCCCAGAGGCTTCAAGCTGTCGGACATCGACAAGTACGACGGGAAATCTGACCCATCTCAATGGCTTCAGATTTACTATACCGCCGTACAAGCAGCCGGCGGCGACGAGGACGTGATGGCGAACTATCTTCCCATCATGCTCACCAAGGACTGCCGCAATTGGCTGGCAGGACTCCCGCAGGACGCCATTGACAACTGGGAGCAGCTTACCGAACTCTTCATCGGTAACTATCTCGGTACCTGGGAAAGGCCCGGGAGCAAGCGGCTCCTCGGTCAGATCAGGCAGCGCAAGAACGAGACCCTGCACGACTTCGTCCGCAGGTTCTCGGAAAAGCGCAACTCCATCACGGACGTCACGGATCAGGAGGTGATGTCAGCTTTCCAGCGTGGCATCTCCGACGGAAGATTGATCCATAAGTGGACTCGGAAGCCACCCGCGACTGTCAATGACATGTTCCGGGTCGCTAGCACGTGGGCGGACGCCGAGATCGCGGAAAGAGAACAACTCAGCGAGATTAGAAGCCGCTGGGAAGAAGAGAACAAGACGACTCGCAAACGCGACCGCCGCTGACGACGAAGAACGACACTGACGATCATCGACGCAATGACAACCAACCTCGCAAGAAGAAGAGCGAGGGAGACATGGTCGCCGCCCTGGACCGGTCCAGAGGCCGGGTAACTCCAGAGGACTTCCAGCGCATGCTCGATGAGCAATGCCCATACCACAAGCACAAGCACTCGGCGCGAGAGTGCTACGGGCTCAAGCGAGCCTTCACCGGGGGCAACAGAGGCCCCCCATACAGAAAGAGGAACGATGGTTCCCCGCGAGACGACAGGCGAAACGACGAGCCTGATAATGACTTTCAGGAAGCCGACCGAGTGGTCCGCATGATTTACGGCGGACCAGAGTTCGAGTCAAGACGACAGCAGAAGCTCACCCATCGCCAGGTCATGCATGCGAGGGAGCCACCGGTACCTGAGTACCTCAAGTGGTCGGAAGTTCCGATCACATTCACCCGGGAGGATCATCCAAACTTCATACCGAAGCCCGGGTCCCATGCCTTGGTAGTAGCCCCGACGATCCGCAACGTTCGGCTCACCAAGGTACTAGTCGACGGTGGCAGTGGCCTGAACATCCTCTTTGCTAACACATTGAAGGAGCTCGGCCTGACTACTCTCGATCTGAGTCCCCCCCAATCCGCATTCTATGGTTTGATACCGGGAGAGGGGGCAGAACCACTCGGGCACATCACGCTGCCCGTCACTTTCGGAGACCGGAATAATTACCGGACCGAGCACATGCAGTTCACGGTGGCGAACTTTGAAACTGCATACCACGCCATCCTTGGGAGGCCGGCGCTCGCCAAGTTCATGGCGATTCCTCACTACGTCTACCTGCAGGTCAAGATGCCAGGACCGAAAGGCGTAATCACCGTCTTGGGAGACGTCCGAGTCGCATACACATGCGAGCAGGAAACTCTCAACGCGGCAGCCGCCCTGGACATGTCCAAGCGCATGGAACAAGTACTGGCTGCATCACAGGAGGTGGACAAGGACGCTCTAGAGATCCCCACCAAGAAGCCAGCGAGAGAAGCCATCGCGCCAAGCAAGGAGACGGAGTTGAAGAGGATCTCTCTGGACCTGGACGACCCAAAGAAGACGGCCGTCATCGGGGCAGAGTTGGACCCCAAATAGGAAGAAGTGCTCGTCAAATTCCTAAGGGAAAACGCCGACATATTCGCGTGGAAACCATCCGATATGCCAGGTGTCCCAAGGGAACTTGCCGAGCACTCCTTGAAGGTCAATCCGACTGCCAAACCGATCAAGCAAAGGCTTCGTCGATTCGCGCAGGACCGCAAGGAGGCGATTAGGGCAGAAATTACGAAGCTGTTAGCAGCCGGATTCATTCAGGAGGTGTTCCACCCCGACTGGTTAGCTAATCCGGTTCTTGTAAGAAAAAAGAATAATAATGATTGGAGAATGTGCGTTGATTATACAGATCTCAACAAAGCTTGCCCTAAAGACCCCTTCGTTCCCCCCCGCATCGATCAAGTCGTTGATTCCACGGCAGGTTCCGCCCTGCTCTGCTTTCTCGATTGCTACTCAGGATATCACCAGATAGGCCTGAAGCTGGAAGACCAGATAAAAACCGCGTTCATCACGCCGTTCGGTGCCTTTTGTTACAACACAATGGCCTTCGGTCTGAAGAACGCAGGTGCAACCTACCAGAGGACAATTCAAGCATGTCTGGATCAATTGATCCCAGACATAGTAGAAGCTTACATCGACGACATCGTGGTCAAGATCATGAACCCTGAGGACATGATAGGGAATCTGACAAAGGTCTTCGAACGCCTACGCGTATTCCGGTGGAAGCTCAACCCGGAAAAGTGTGTCTTCGGAGTACCCTCAGGTAAACTACTCGGCTTCATGGTCAGCAACCGCGGGATTGAGGCAAATCGCGAGAAGATCACGGCCATCACCAAAATGCTACCACCAACCTGTCAAAAGGATGTGCAGAAGCTTACTGGATGCATGGCAGCGCTCGGTCGTTTTATATCACGACTCGGCGTTCGTGGATTGCCGTTTTTCAAACTGCTCAAGAAGCAGGACAAGTTCGTGTGGGATGAAGAGGCGAAGCGATCTTTTCAGGAACTCAAAGATTACCTGCAGAATCCTCCCATCCTCGTCCCACCTCAACCAAGAGAACAGCTCTACCTCTACATCTCTGCTACTCCCCGAGTGGTCAGCACGGTACTAGTGGTCGAGCGTCCTGAAGAAGGACACGCATATGGAGTTCAGCGACCAGTCTACTTCATCAGCGAGGTTCTGACCATATCTAAGGTACGCTACCCCCATGTGCAGAAATTATTATATGGAGTTCTTATCTCAGCAAGAAAGCTGAAACACTACTTTGAGGCCCATCCAATCTCGGTGGTGAGCGAAAATCCGTTAGGGGAAATTCTCCATAACCGAGATGCCAGCGGCCGAATTGTCAAGTGGTCAATAGAATTGGCCGCTCATCACATAAACTTTGTTCCACGTACTGCTATCAAGTCTCAGGTCTTGGCCGACTTCGTAGCAGACTGGACAGAAAACCAAGCTCCGGCTGACGACGAGATAGTTGAATACTGGGAGATGTACTTTGATGGCTCCCTCCAGATAAAAGGAGGCGGCGCAGGCGTGATCCTGATTTCCCCAAGTGGACAGGAACTAAAATACGTCCTTCAAATCATGTTTCCAGTATCCAACAACGCAGCTGAGTATGAAGCAGCCCTGCACGGTCTCCGCATCGCAGTATCTCTGGGTATCAAACGCCTGATGGTACGCGGGGACTCTGCCCTGGTCATAAACCAGGTAAACAAGGACTGGTCCAGGACCAACGAAAAGATGGACGCATATTGCGAGGAAATTAGGAAGCTGGAAGGGAAATTCTATGGCTTAGAGTTCCATCACGTGGTGCGCGACCATAACAAGGCAGCAGATGAGCTCGCTAAGATGGGGTCCACCCGTGAAGGCGTCCCACCCGGAGTTTTTATACAAGATCTTATCAAACCTTCTATCAAGATAAACCCGGATGGCACTGTCGCGGAGCAACAAGTCGGAGAATCCCCAGAGTCAGCCACATTAGTGGCAGATGAAGCGTTGGACTGGAGGACACAGATCATCGATTATCTGGACAGCGGCATACTACCCGCAGAGGTCGCAGAAGACAAAGATCTAAACTCGCTCCACGAACAAATCGTGCGGCGCAGCAAAAACTACGTCATCATCGGAGACAAGTTGTATCGTCGATCTGGAGCTTCCCAAATCCTACAAAAGTGCGTGAGTCGCACTGAGGGTATAGAACTCTTGACCGACATACACAAAGGAATTTGTGGAAATCACGCCGGAGCTAGAACCATTGTTGGTAAAGCTTTCCGGTCTGGTTTCTACTGGCCGACTGCTGTAGCAGACTCAGAGAATATCGTGCGGCATTGCAAAGGGTGTCAGTATTTTGCAAGGCAAATACATGCACCTGCACAACAGCTGCAAACCATACCAGCGTCCTGGCCCTTCGCTTGTTGGTGCTTGGATATGATCGGTCCGTTTAAGAAGGCTCCTGGTGGTTTTGACCATGTCCTTGTAGCTATCGACAAGTTTACCAAATGGATTGAGGTAAAACCAGTCAGAAAGCACACGGCAGCCAAGACCATCGAGTTCTTCACCGACATCACCCACCGCTTCGGAGTCCCAAATCGTATCATCACAGATAATGGTACGAACTTCGTAGCGCAGGAGTTTAAAGATTGGTGCAGCGATCGGAGCATCAAGCTATGTCCCGCTTCCGTCGCACACCCAAGGGCCAATGGCCAAGTCGAAAGAGCCAATGGCGAAATAATCAAAGCGCTCAGGGCCCGGATATTCAAGCAGCTGAAGCAACATGACGGACGATGGATCAAGGAGTTGCCGGCTGTAGTCTGGGGGCTGCGCACACAGCCGAGTCGTGCCACGAAGCAAACTCCGTTCTTTCTGGTTTACGGCTCGGAAGCTATCCTACCAACGGACCTCACATACGGCTCCCCCCGAGTGGAGTTCTATGATGAATACGACGCGCAAGTGGCGCGCATTGAAGACCTCGATAGCATCGAGGAGAAGAGATTGGCTGCCCAGATCCAAGCCGCGCGTTACGCTCAGGTCCTGCGACGCTATCACGATCGATCAGTTAAGCAGAGGTCCTTTGAAGCAGGCGACTTGGTTCTGAGAAGGAAGCAAGACACCAAGGGCGCGCACAAGCTTGCGTCCCCCTGGGAAGGTCCATATATTATCAAGTCAGTCAGTCGCCCAGGCTCATATCGACTCATGACCGAAGATGGCGTAGACATCCCAAATCCATGGAACATCGAGCACTTGCAACGCTTCTACGCCTGAATCAGTTATGTATTTGTCTTTTTATATTTTTTAGATTTATTTTTTCCGAGTGATTTTGGAGGGTAGTCACCCCCAGTTACGACTCGGCTTGTTCACAATGAGTTATCAATAAAGTTGATTTCATCTTTCATCTATTTCTACTACTCGCATTTCCTCTTTCGCGTCACGCACATAAAGTATGAGGGGAACAAACCTTAAATCGAGAGGGAAAGTACTCGCCAAGTCAAAGCTCTAAACGTACGACAAAGACTCTGCGGCATGAGACTGAGACCAACGAGGCTAATCTACTCCGTAACAGGTCAACCACTCAGAAATTAAGGCTAGCGCAGAAAGAAAGGGAGTTGTAGACCAACAAAAACTTATATACAAAAGTGATAATTTATACATTGTTCAAAAACAGTACTGGTTCGACCACATACTACAAATATTTTTGTTTACTCTGCAGGGTCGCCAGCACCAGACGGGGCCGCTTCATCCGAGTCGTCAACAACGTCCTTGGACAGGGCGTTGGCGATGGGCTCGACTTCATGGAGCAGTCTGCCCACGTCGTCTTCAGAAGTACCGGCAGCATACCCGTGGCCGAGTGGCTCCAGGTCTGACGCCGGGAACAGCGACTTGAGCACTGCCAGGACATGGCCACAGCTAGCTTGGCTGATGGAGCAGAGCTGTCGCCGGAAGTAGCGCGGGAGCGCCCGAACGCGGTCGAGGATGGAAGCTGAAGACGATGACGCCTCCGGCTCGATCTCCTCCGCCACCACTCGGATAGCATCCTCCAGCGCTGTCTTCTCAGCGCGCAGCGCCTCAGCCTCGCCTTGCAGCCGGGCCACCTTGGCAGTGAGCTCTGCGAATTGGGACATAGTCCGATATCGATAATCTAAAGAAGGTTAGATCTGAATAAATTTTCATGTCTGACAGAAAAACAAATAAGGAAGAACATACCTCTGAGCTCGTGCACGGCCTGGGCTTCGTTGAGCTTAGCCTGCTCTACCTCCCCGCATAAATCGCGGGTGGTACGCTGGGCTTCCTCCAACTCAGCCTGTCGCTCGACTGCATCAGCTTCGAGCTCAGCCACTCGGGCCACCAAGGAGTCGGCCTTAGCAACTGCAGAAGTTAACTCTTGGATAACCAAGGCTTTAGCCTCGGCATCAGCAGCTAAGTCCTGCAAAAACAAGTCAGAAGATAATATGAATCAATATGCCAATGGTATTTGATATCAACAAGATAAGAAGTTCGGGAAGTACCTTGGCTATATGGCCCATGCGACGATGAAGGGACAGGAACTCCTCCAGAGGAGTCAGGGGAGCACCACCACCTTGGACGCCGACCGCCGCAGAAGCTATTTCGACCGTCGCAGTCCGGGGCTCCTCCACTACTGCAGTCGGTTCAACTGCAGCAGCATGCTGGGGGCTGCCTTGTGGGACTGGCGGAGGAGTCGGCGACGCTGGTACAGGACTCGGCGGTGGCGGGGTTGGCTCCCGCTGCGACTCGGGTAGCGGACCCACAGGCTGATCGCTGAGAAGATCAGCCGAGTGGATCGGCACCTCTGGAGTTTGGATTGTTGGGGCTGCGGTCTCAATCGCCGACTGAGGCGGAGGACCCGAGAAGGGGACCTCAGACGGCGTGCTACAAAAAGCATTTATGGATCATTAACAAAGAACATAAAGGAAATCAAGACAAGACAAGGATACTTACAGAGTAGAAACGCGCATTCTCAGGCGCTTTCCTCTCCGAGTCGGGGAAGGGAGGTCCCTCGGACTTGCAGCGCTCAGAGGCATCACTGCAAGGGGAGACTGCTCCGAGCTCGTGATTGACGGCTGGAGAGACGGCTCGGCGATGCCAGCTTCATCCTTCTCCGAGTCAGACGACTCAGATATAAGGAGCTGCCGACGGCTGGGCGCAGTCCCTGAACACGATCCCTGTGGAGATCTTCCGCTTCTTCAGAGCAGGAGCAGCCTTCCCACCACTCGGAGATTGCACATCGGGGGAAGGAGAGGATGACAGAGTGATATCCGAGTCATGCAGATCACTCTCACTTTCCCCGACTGCTTCTTCAGATCCAACGGCCCTGCGCCGACGAGGCTGATCCACTCCCTTTGGCATCTCAGGCAAAGGAGGGATGGATACAAAGGCAACTCGATCCTGCAAATATTGGATTCAGTTTTGAGATTACACCCAATGGGTGGAATTGAAATAAAAACAAGAACAAACTGACTAAATACCTCAGGGCGTGGATTTCCCAAGTTGAACGCCGGAGGACAGTCAGTAGTCCTCAGCGACGTTCCAGGTGCGAAGAATTTGCCAAGCCGAGCGGCGGCTTGGACTTTGTCGACGCGCTCGGGGGCTTCGCGCGTGTTGTCCCCCTCGGCGTAATATTCATACGCCGGGTGAGCCCGCTGCTTGAGGGGCTGGACCCGGCGTAGAACGAAGTTGGCTGCCACTCCGACGGCAGACAACCCTCTGTCCTTCAACTGGGTAATAAGACCCAGGAGCTCCCGAACCTGGTCCATTTCACTCTCCTTGGGAAGAGCGGTCCAGGATTGGGAGGGGACAGGACGAGAATCGATTTCTGGAGAGATGGCAGGCGAGTGGTTTCCCACGTAAAACCACTCGGACTGCCACCCCTTATTGGAGGTAAGGAAAGGGATGTCAAAATACTCCCGAGTTCGACCCTCGCGGAGTTGGAGTCCGGCGCCCCCGACTACTAGTGGGCAGTCGGTGCGGGGATAAGGCTTAAGAAGAAAAAGATGAATGAAGAGATTGAAGTGAGGCTCTATCCCAAGATAGGCCTCACAGAGGTTGATGAAGATGGCGATGTGAAGGATAGAGTTGGGATTCAATGCGCAAAGGCAGATCCCATAGTAATGCAGCAGCCCGCGGAGGAAAAGAATGCGCGGGCAAGCCAAGACCACGAAGAAAAAAAGATTCGAACACCACCAAATCAGAGGAGTTTGGGGTGGGGAAAGACTCACCGGCGGCGGCGCGCCACTCGGCGGTTTGCTGATCGGGGAGGACGCCATCCATGACGTGCTGCTCGAGGCGCCTGGTGGAGGTGATGGACTCCCTCCACTCGGCGGCCCGATCCACGGCGACCTCGGCGACGGCCTTGCCCTTGGACGACCGGGCCCTCGCTGGTGACTTCTCCTTCCGCTTCGAGGCTTCCTTCCTCTTGGGCGCCATGGCAGTGATTGGTGCTGGAGAGCGAGGAAGAAGGGTGCGGGAGCAGATCTAGGGTTTTGCTCTGGCGCAAAGGGAACTGGAGCGTCGGGGAAGGCAAATGGCAAGTAAAGGAAGAAGAATGCGGCGGGGATGGCTTATAAAGGAAGGAACCGTTCCTCCCGCGCGCGGCGCGGCGCTTGTCTCGGGAACTCAACCGACGCAGGCACGTCCCGTCGCTTTGAATTCAAAGATGCGATAGGGAATCGCGATATCTCGCGATATCTCGCCTTCCGTAAGGCGACCGTTAAGGACGCAACGGACTTTTAGGAATAATGGGCCTAACGGGCTGAAATATAGCACGACCTTTCGGTTCTGTTACGATAATAAATTTGTGGGTTCCTGAGCTAGGGTTCAGGGGCAGAAACCACTCGGTCGTGAGGCTAAAATTAGTCGACGACCAGACTTGATTTTGCAATTAATATTGCGACCTCGCAACTGATTTTTTACGTAAGGCATGCGATACTATCGCTAAATTGGCTCAGAAATTTGGGTCAAATGCTGACAAGTATAAGTCTTGTGAGAAGATGGCTTACCATATGGTCAAGCTGAGTCGTGGGACACGACTCGGAAGTCATGCCGAGTTCAAAGAACTTGAGGACAAAATCCTTATAAAGGGGAAATAAAAAAGCCCTTGAAGGAAAAGATTATCTAAAATCCATGTCCAGAGACATGGGGGCTGAAAAATCAGTCGGAATTCATAGCTTTCAGAGTCTTGACACGATCATGCTGAGTCGTAACAAGACTCGGGGGCTACACCCAATGGGTGCACCTGGAGGTGCACACCATTGATGGATTAAGTTCAAAAAGAGATTTATAATATTTATTTTTGACCCTCGACCAGAATATTCTATTCTACTCAAGGCTCGGGGGCTACACCCAATGGGTGCACCTGGAGGTGCACACCATTGAAGATCGAGACACAGATGGATAAAAGTTGAAGACCTTTGGCCAATTTCATACTAAAATTGCCCAAAGCTCGGGGGCTAAGTGTATTCACTTCGCTGTCGCGTCGTGAAAAAGAGCACTCCTTCCCCTCACTTTGACTGTAATTGAAGAATTGTTTTCAGGAACGTCTGAGAAATCACTCGGATCTTCCTTGAAACCACTCGGATCTTCTTCGAAACCACTCGGATGAGATCTTAGACAACTTGGAGCACTCGAATCATGCAAGAAAAGATATAACAATTACAGCCAACGATCGGCCAAGAAGTGCTCGGGGGCTACTGTGGGGATATAGTACCTGGGTACCTCACGAGCAAGTCTGGCAGCCCACCAAAAGGGGGCGGCCCACCTCATCGTTCTGGACCTGAAGACGTGCGGGACAAGTCGGCGCACGGAGGAAGGATCTGGAAGGAGAAATCCTAGTTGGAATAGGAATTATTGTAAAGAAGGAAAGGATTCTTAGAGATAGGATCGGATACAAACCGACTTGTAACCCTGCCCCCCGATATATAAGGCGGGCAGGGACCCCCTCCAAAACAACTCACGTCAACGGAACACACCACATCTCAACTCATAGCGAAATCTACGCAATACAACACCCCAAAACAGGACGTAGGGTATTACGTCGAGTCGACGGCCCGAACCTGTATAAACCCTTGTGTCTGTCCATCCTAACCATCTTGCTTCCGATCTTTGCGATCTTCCCTACATTACAAATCACTTCCGTGGGCTACCCCGTGGAAGACTGACGGAGATAATATCACCGACAATAGCCGTGTCTGTGTCGGCTGCCTCCAGGGCCTGAGTGGTGTAGTCATACTGCAGCTGTCGGAAGGATCGGTAGGAAGCCATGCCGTACTCAACCGAGTCAGCCAGCCCTCCCTGAAGTAGTGTAAGAAGCCTGGATAACGTGTTCACATACCGCGCTAGTCCCTCAGCGGTAGGAACAGCACCAGTCCACTCAACAACTGCCCTCACATGAGCTCGACGCTCCACCCAAGCTGGGTCGTTGGGCTGCGTGGTAGGAAGCAACCCAAGTGGAGAAGTCATCACCTCCACGGGGCGGAAGTCACAAAAGACGTTCAGCACCCGCAGGGCAGCGAGCTCCACGGTGTCAGTCAACCTGTGGCCTATCACCTCAGCGTCGAACAAAGGCCACTCGGGGTGGTGAGGGTGTGGTGGCACGTAGACTCTGGTGATGCAACGAAGCACACCATCCTGAAGGTACTCGCGGCACGAGTATAGGGGTTGTGAGGCGAAACCGGCGGTACTCAGAGCGTCCCACAAGATAGAGGGAAAACCCTTCCAAGCGAGGTAATCAGAGTGGAGAAAACCGTCCGTGCCAAACACAAAGTAAGCCGCGTCTGCCATCTGTAGAAAGGAACCAAGGAACCGAGTAAGAACTGTGCGGAAGTAGAAAGAAGGTCGGAACAACGATGGGAAAACGAGTGCAACCCTGAAACTACCCAACCAAAAGCTCCCAAATTTTACCAGGTTGTTCTTAAGGTTATTAACCACAAGTTTGGTATTCTGGGGTTGCTTTGGTTTTGGGTTTAAGATGGGTGAAACACTTAGTTCTTAACTGGCTGTCTGCCAGATTTTTCCAGCAAATGGACAGCTCTTGTTTTGGTCATAACTCCAGTTTTACTTATCCAAAAATTCTCAAATTTTTACAGAAGCTTGCTTATGAAATAGTAAACAACTTTTATTTAAGGTGCCCAGCCAGCCGAGTGGTTTTAATGACCCGAAAAATTCGGACCAGCAAGAAACACAGTTTTAACAGACTTCTGGAAGTGTGTGGGATTTATGATTTTTACTTCCTTTTGCTTCTGGTTAACTTCAAAATTTTTAAGGTGATTAACATGATGCAAAAGAACTAAAAAGTCCTCACAAGTACCAAGAAGCCTTGGCGTACGTAGTTAGTTGCCGGTGGCGAGGCACAATATACGTCTCTCCCTATAATAACTAGTCGTCACTCGGACCATCGTAACCTTAAACGAACGGAGTCAGTGTTCCTGCAAGAAAACCATGAACCTTCCGTGCCCGCACGCCACGGAAGCGTCCCCATTCATTATCGTTCATTTATAAAAACGGTATCCATGCGTTCAACACTGCATGGACAGTGCATCTAGTCTAGGCCGTACGCTCCTTTTGAATAGAGCACACAACCCTTCGCATAACTCGTGATGCGGCATCATGCACATGTCTCGAACATGGCGAACAACCAGGATGATAGGCTCATTTGAATTAGAACCATACCATCAAGACCTTGCTCACATATAAAACATGTGGCGACTCATACACAACCGTAATGATAGGTTCCTTGGAATGGAGATCCTATCACCCTTCGTGCACGCAGGGCACGGAAACCAGCGCACGTATAAAACACGTGGGCAAAGTGTGCTGGACAGGTTAGTCAATTACACCATAATTAGCAAGCCACCTGAAACAACCCGAAATTCCCTCTAGGGCTTCACGGTCTAGTTAATTCTTAGCGATCCAACGAGTTTTCATAAAGCACTAGTTGGTCAAGTTTTATTGCAAAACAAGTGTGTTGGGACCGTGCGAACCTCTAGTGTACGACTTTTCGCTCTGATACCAGCTATGGCAGAACCGCTCAAATTATTCCGGCTTAAGTGCGTTAACCTTCCATTGGTCATCACGCAATTAAATCGGAGTAATCACACAGTCTGTCGGGTCGAGCCTCATACAACCACGAACAGTTACCTCGATCGAAACCAGTCATACAAATACCCACTCGAAGGTGGATCCCAGAGATTACAACACTCTACAAATATTAAACAGGTCCCACTTGAGATAATTTTATTACAAAACCAAGTTCAGTTCATAAAGTACCATTATCTCAGAGTTTTGAAAGCAGCGGAAAACAACTAAGTATTCGAAGTCGCAGCAACGTCACGTGAAGCCGTCGTGACGTCACTCTGAAGCCTCCTCGTCCCAAACAACAGACCAGCCAGGAGGAAGAGTGGTTGGCCAGGTAAGACCGACAACCATCTCCTCAAGGGCGCTACCTGAAAAATAATTCCACAAGCAAGGCTGAGTATACTAATACTCAGCAAGACTCAACCGTCGGGTGACAGCTACATCACCAACTTCTAGACATGCAAGGCTTTTTGGCTGGTGGGTTTGTTTTGCCAAATAGCGACTAAGAGTGGATCCTTACTTTCAATATTTTAGCATCAAGTTCTAGTTAAGTTAACCATTCTAGGTAAGCAACCTGTACTAATCAAGCAAGTGGAGCAAGCAATTAAGCAAGCATCAAGTTTATCATCATCATGTTCCACTTTCATTACTCGGTGCGGCAAGAGATCAAGTAGTCTCATTAGCTGTGAGAAACAGACAGTTCGAACCGATTTTAACCTTGCAAGGTGGATACTAAACACACGGAAAAGCATCAACCCCGAGGGTCGACACTAACCAGGCCGTTCCCATGTCTTCCGGGTTTGTTAATCCGAGCTCACTTCTCTTGGACACAAGCCTTAGCCGGTCATACTTCGCGGCCGTAACCGGCCGGCCTCGGTCTTGAGTCACGTGTCAACGACAGGGGGATAAATCCCAGGGCAAGCAGGACAAGGCCACGCCTCCTTCCGAACAGGTACTAAACTTACCGGTCCCATGCCCAAACAAGTGCTTAGTGCTTTCAAACACTTGACCAACATCGCCGGCACTCTTCGACCTTAGCAACTTTTCATAAACAGACGGGGCATCTACATGACCAAAAATCCCCGTCCGTCATCCTTATGATTCCAACATAAGTAAAGCAGCTGATCCCTATATCTCGCGAGTGACAAGAAATCACTCGACTTTTACCGGGTCCTTATAGCGGGGCAGCTATCGACCTATCATACTAGTATTGCAGAGCATAGGTACCTAGGATCATGCAACTAGGGTTTCAATTCAACTCCTGAACGTAAATGCACAAACATAAACTTAGCAAAACATAGTTGCATGTATTTGAAACATAGGACATGCTCCGGGGCTTGCCTTCGGGCACAAAGTTAGCTTGGGAGTCCTCTGCAACCGCGTTGGGGTCTTGCTCGACCTGGACAGCGTTCACCTCGCCTTCCGCTTGGCCTTCTCCTTCAGCGGGGACCAGCTCATAGTCTCCGTCGGCGAGGGCAGGTTCTACACGAATGCATATGCAATAAGAATATGATCTTCGGTCGAGTCATCATAGTTGCACAATGATGAACCCGGGTGGATTTCGTTTTGTTGATGGTGATTGTGTAGACATATATTATTTATCTTTGATTTTACCACAAAACAGTAAGAGAGTGTGTGAGATGTTTTCAGTTTATTTAACCATTTATTAAAATAACTTATTCTTATTTAACTCCTTTTTAGCAATGAAACTTTCATAAATTATCCTGGCAGTTTGGTTCACCGTTAAAATGTGAGAAAATTTCTGTGTGCTCTTTGTGGTTTACTTGATTTGCTGACCAAAAGTTAAGCAAAGATCAAGCATACATTTACCACAACAAAATAAACAAAAACACACACTATCAACAAGAATAAATCCTAAGAAATCACGCTATCATCCAAAGGCCCTTAAAATTTTACCAGAGCCAAAACTAGTCTAAGCAACCTTACACACCAAAGGATAGCTCCAAAAGATTTGAAGATCCTGCTGTTTGAATTTCTCCACTTTTAAACTGGTATAAATTAAAAGTGCAAGTTAGCCAGCTCAACTAAGCTCTTCTATTTAACAGACACGCATCAAGGCGCCACAAGACTTCTGCGAACAGATTGAACTCAGAAGCCTCGCAGACTAGTTATTAACAAGGTGGAACCAGTCGTGGAGTGCCAGCCTAAGCAATTAGTACTCGGAATCTAGTGTGTAGCTTTGAGCCAACTTTCTACAGCGGTCGAGAAACTACTCAGAGCATAACATAGCACAAACAAAGCAATAGATTTCAAACTGTGCACAGATTTAAGTATGAACAGATTTGAATCTAACTCAAAATCTACACAGAAAACACCTATACATGCTTTCTAGAAAAGGAAGAACACAGCACCAGGAATACAACAAGACTGGTTTTGCATCAAACTGATTTTTCTACGGGTTTTACTCGATTTTTAAAGTTTCAGGATTGAACTTTAGATCTGAACAATCTATCTACAGATTAACCCCTGGAAACTTGTGCTAAGGCCCCTAGAAAGATCTTGTGGCTTGGCAGAGTGGTCTCTGGCCATGGCCGACGGCTAGTTGGCCGGATTCCGGCGAAGTGGGGCCACGGGGCTCAACAATAACCAGTCGTGGGTGCTCAGAGATGCTCACCGCCTTACCTCGAGTGGATCACGAGTGGATTGGGTGACCGGAGGTGGCGCGACGGCGGTGGATGGCGGAGCTGTGCGGCGGCGGCTCTGCTCGAGTTTGCTCCGGCAGCTAGAGTGGCTATTGGCACTCGGCTGAGGGCTGGAAGAACTCGAGGGTTGTGCTGTAGGTGCGCTCGAGTGGTTTGGGACGTGCTCGAGTGGTTTGTGGCAGAGTTCGAGTGGTTTGTGGCTGAGCTCGAGTGGTTTTTGGCAAGGCTCGGGTGGTTTTCTGAAGGGCTCGAGTGGTTTTGCTGCACTCGAGTGGTTGGCTGCGCCTGAGTGGTTTGCTGCGCCCGAGTGGTTTTGCAGCACTCGAGTGGTCTTGCTGGGTGGTTGCGGAGCGGATCTGAGGAGAGGGCTCGACGGTGGAGCTGAGAGTGGCAGCTAGGGCTCTAAGAAGCTAGGGCAAGGGCGTGGCGAGTGCGGGTGGCGACGGACGGCGGCGGAGCAGTGCGCACGGCGAGGAGCGGCGGAGAGGCGGCCTGGCGGCAACAATGGCGAGCGGCGGAAGGGCAGCCTGGCGGTGGCAAATGCAAGCGGCGGAGGGGGAGGCTCGCGTGCAGGGGTGCGGCGCCTTTTATAGGCAGTCGAAGCGAGGCTCGGACTGCGGCTCGGAGCAACGAAGCAGCCACGCAGAGCTCTGGGTGGCGCATCGCTGGCTGCCGCGGGGGACATGGCTCGCCAGTCGGCGGCCAGTCGCGGCGGGGCGGTGGGCTGGGTGGTCGGTGGCCGGTTGGGGGGTGTTCACGCGCGGGTTGGCGAGAGGCTGGGGCCCACGGCGACTGGCTTGCCGGCCCTGGTCGGGGCAGCGGCGCTGCAGCCCGCCGGCGGGTCGCCGGCGACCACGTGGCGCACGCCGGGCGCCCGCCGCATCTGGTCGGAGGGGCGCGGGGGGACAGAGCGGTTTTGTCGGGGACGACCGCGGGAACAGCGCGCGGCGCATTTAAGGCGCGGCCTCAGCATCCGCGTCAGAGGCTGGCCGCCGCGTGGCGGCGCTGTCGGGCACGTGACTCGCGCGGCGCCGGAGAGCGTCGGCAATTCGTCGAACACATGCCGGGCGTCCATTCAAACCAACTTTTCTTCGAAATTTTGAACTGAAGTTCAAAATCTCCAAAAAGCAAAGTTGTGTTCCAGGTTACCAGCTACAACTTTTGTAAAGGTTGACCTATGAAAAAGTGACTGGATTCGAGAGAAAACTGAGTAGGAAACAGCACGGACTCGGGTGCCAGCCTGCAGTGAACTTCTGTGTTTTGACTGACTTTGACTGGGATTTAAGGTGCCTTCCACTCAAAATCTCGGAACGAGCCAATTGACAAAAATGTGTCCCGTTAAAAACTGAACAACTTTTGTATTGGTCGATTTTCAAGTTCTTAAGTGAAAGTTCGAATTTGAACCACGCCAACCATGAAAGGTCAAAAGTTCACCGAGGTGCATGGGAATTTTTGGTAGGATTCTTTAAGTGAAAATCTAGGTGAGGCCAAATTAAACTTAATTAGGCTCAGACAAAAGGTTTAGCAGGTGATTAAGCTAATGAACACCTAGATTGTCACAAGCTTATGACTGATTTTGAAGTCTCGATTTTGAGAAATCCAAGAGTCAGATGACCTCAAAAATTCACAATCCAAAATCGAGAATCCAGCTGAACTCTCGATTATGGATTCTTGGAGTCATCACACTTTTGGATTCTCCTAAATCGAGCTTTGAAAATCGACGAGAATCTGAATCAAACAGGGTCGTGGTCTTTCGAGGTGACAAGTTCAAGCGAGGAGTCTGACGACGGATGTGGCAAGGTTCAAGGTGTTTTGTGTTCATGGTGGCAATTGTGAAGCAACTTTGGAGTGGTTTAGATCCATATGGAATTATTTGGTTAGCTTGGGAGTATAGTGTTGTAGCATCACTACGCGACTGTCTGTGCATGACAGCGACCTTCTTAACTTGATACAATATGTTTCTCTTTCAATTTCAGATGATGATGTGGAGTCATATCTAGATTTTTATCATTGACTACATATGCATGACCCCTGAATGAGGATGACATGGTGTCATGGCGGCGATTGGCTATGCATAGCAGCGGCCATCTCGGCGATCACGAGCTGGTGATGTGGTGGTTTAGGAAGTACCCCATCTTTAGTATTTGGTCTCCGGCAGAACAACTCAACATGGTTGTGGCAGGTAGGGTTTTGGTAGGTTTGTGGAGAGATCAGTTGTTCTTGGCATGATTTTGGATCTTTCCAACCATCCAGAGGCAGTGTATTGCTTTCATTTTCTTTTTTTCCTAATTATAGCCTTTCATGGCTATGTTCTTGTATTTTTCCAATATATCAATAAAAATATGCACCATCTCGCGTTGTTTGTTCAAAAAAATAAAGCAACACTTGTTATTTGATATCATCTATAACATGGTAGCATCCATTGTATAGCATATCTTCCATTACATTCATCCCACAACATGATAACATCCAAAAAGACTAGCATAGTAGCAAGCTTGACATGAACAATCTCATGGACCATATCTTTAATGGGGCCAATGGGTGGAGGTGGGGCAGTTGGGAGAATGGAGGTGTGAACTCGGCACGACAACCTCACGGATCATGTCTTTGATAATGTAAAACATGTGAGGTAAGAAAATTTATCAAGATCTACAAACATACGAAACACAATAACCAACCTCCGGCTGAGAAGTAGTGATCATGTCATGATGGTTAACCTTGGACTTGTTGGCCTCCTCGAGCATGTTTAGGGGTGGCTGACAAGCCAACTCGGCTCATTAAGGCTTGGCTCGTTATGGCTTATATGATAACGAGCGAGTTCAGATCAACTCATTAAGACTGACAAGCTATAAAAACAAATTTGGCTTGACTCGTTTGAAAGTTCGAGCCAGCTCGTTTAGCTCTTGAGCTTAGCATTATTCAACATTAAAGTTAAGATCAAAGATGATATTATTTGATATATGGTAATTTTAGTTTGTTAATAATATTTAAAGGTATATCTCATGGTGATATTACAAAAATTAATAATACAAGTCCATAAATTGGGATACTTCGGATGTTTGGAGACGTAAAATAGAGTTACTGCATTTTACAACTACTCCCAAATGCTTATCTTCGTTACCTTTTGTCCTTTGGCACTCTTAATTTTTAGGGTTTTTTGGATTCTGGCCATTACAATTTTCCAACTTTTGAAATATGCCATTACTATTCGCCTTATTGGAACTTGCCATTACAATTCTAACATTCACCGATGCTTGCCATTCTCTACGTCTGTCGCGTTCCTGGACCCACCTGCAGGTACCGTAGCTGGACAAAACATGTCGTATGTCCGTTTTTGCCCCTGGACCAAGAGGATAAGGCTCCATCTCTCTCTCAGATGCCTATCGCTCTCTCAGTCCTCGTCTCCTCTCATTTGCCGGCCGTCACGCCCTCGCTTCTCGTCTGCACCAGTCGCCGGTGAGGACGAGGGTTAGAAGCCGCAGCCCGATGAGGATAGCGTCTAGCTCGACGGCGAGTGCTAGCGGAGGTAAGCAACTGCCTCTCGTTGAGTGCCCCAGTTGTGGCATCCCTGTGATAAAGATCCGCAGCAAGCAAAAGGAGACGTACGGGGAGTTGTTTTTCAAGTGCCCCGACAACATTAAGGTGAGTGAATCGTGTTCAATTTGTGTTTGTTGGCCGACATTTTGTGGTTCCATACCCTTGTGATTTGTTGGCGTCATTGCCGCAGGAAGACTCCCGGACTTGTGGATTTATTAGATCTGAGGGGCAGTACGAGTCCTACGTGCGTGGTTTGGAGAAGAAGGACCGTGGCTTGGAGAAGAAGGACGAGGATGAAGGTCATCACTTTGGGGATGGAAATGATGTGCTGGGATGGCAATGGTTTGAGCTGAAGCAAGAAGTAGGCATGATGAAGCAACAAGTTAATACGGCTGCAGTTGAAATTGGCAATCTGAAGATGCAGATATATGAGCTCAAGGAACAAAAGGCGGCCTTTGTCATGAGTATATCTGTTGCAGTAGCTGGTCTTGTTGGTTTATTGGTAGGCTTGTTGGTGCGAGCAATGTGGAAGTGAAATGGGTTGTTCTGTGTAATGAACTTGGCTGTAATTCAGTTGTCTTTTGGCTATAATGAACTTGTCTTTTGAGCAATGGTAATGGAAGTGGTTAAATTAACCCTTTGTGAGTTGTTCTGTGTGCTGAACATATCATGAACAATGCAATTACCAACAACACCACATTTTATAGATTGAAAGCAACATAGCGTTTGAGCTTGTTCAAGTTTACAAGCATTACCAACCATAACATTTTAGCTAACCAACATAGCATTTCAGCTTCTCCAAGTTTACAAGCATTACACACATACAAAAGAAGTTCAAGTTTCTGGCATTACAAACATTCAGCTTGTTCAAGTTTACAAGCAGCCACAATCTCTACACTGAACCAGAAAATAGATCCTTCAAGCTTCTGGCAACCCTTGGTGGTGGAGCAGCAGCATCCTTCTTCTGCTTCTTGTTTAGGGGTGTTTTTTCTTCTTGAGGGTTTTCTTCTTCTTGGGGGTTTTCTTTTTCTTTGGTGCCTTCTTTGTCCCCTTGGATGGTCCAGCTGTCTCAGCTGCTTCTGGTGCCTTCCTGTATATCAAGCTCAAGTTAGGCAGTAATTGAAATAATAAACTGAGATTACAGTAAATAATTGAACCAATGCTAACCTTTTATTCTTCCTAGAAGCAGTCTCACCATCTTCTCCAACCATTGGCAGCTTGCATGACTTAGCAAAGTGTCCAAAACCTTGACACCGGTTGGATCTCACTTTCCTCTTGTTGGCATTTTGCTCTAGACACACCCTTTGCCGCTGCACTTTTGGCCTACCTGGTGCTCTTCCTAGCAAAGGTGGGTAAACCTTATACCCAAGATCAACTTCTGGCCACATGGACCTATTTGTCGTCGCTTCAACTCTTCCTTCATACGCAGCTCTGAACCATGCAACTGAATAATACTCATGCACAAAGTTAGCTATCTGCATACCTCTGTTGGACAATATCCATGCCAAGGCATGCTTGCATGGCTTCCCAGTTATTTGTCATTCCCTGCATGAACACTTCTGATTTTGAGATCCACTGTGTGCCTTCTCTGGTTATTCCAATCATCAAGCAATGTCACCTCAGCAAAGTCCTCATCACTGACTGTAACTTTGACAACCTTCAGATTGTTGCTGATAAGGTTCAGTTCCTTCATAACACTTGGTAGGATTCCATCTGTCCATTGATCTGCAATCTTCTTCCTGGTGTACCTTTTCTCCATTATCAGCTCCCTTATCCTGTCAACTAACTCATGGGGATGAAGTCCTTTCAAGTGCTTGATCTGAGCACTGAAACTCTCAGAGACATTATTAGTTAAATAATCACATTTACTTTCTTCAGAGAAGCCACATCTGTACCATAGCCTACTATGATTCTCTTCAAGGTAATCAATTGTACCTGGAGCAAACTCAAAAATTTTCTTCATATGCCACTTGAACATATATTCAGTGTAGCTCCTTGCTGCTGGGTACAGATGGTCAGTGAAAACATCCCCTGAGTAGTGTTTCATGAAGTTGCTATACATGTGCCTCATGCACTCCCTATTTTCAGCTAGGGGAAAACAGCCCCTACAGCCTTTTCTAATCATTACAAGCATCTGAACAGATTACTAGTCCTGGTGGGTCTCCTATGACTTTGTGCAAATTTTCAAGAAACCACTTCCAGTTATCCTCAGTCTCTGTGTCAAAAATAGCACATGCAATATGGTACAGCTAGTTATGCCCATCAACACCAGTTGTTGAAGCCAACTATCCAGTATACTTTCCATTAAGGAAAGAAGCATCAACTCCTACAAAGGGTCTACAACCAGCTAGGAATCCATCAATGCATGGCTTCAAAGCAACAAAAATCCTCTTGAACCTATACTTTTACCAATCTTCTCAGCTCTATTTCTACATGACTACCAGGTGAAATTTTATCTAGTTGAGCAGCCCAATTGAAAAGAAGTTGGAAGCTATCCTCATACTTACCATGAATTTGATCCAAGGCTACCTTCAAACCAGACCAAGCTTTTGAGTACTTCAGCTTTATACCAAAGTCACCTTCCAGTTTTTCTTTTGCATCCTTTGGTCGAGCTTTTGGGTTCTTCTTGACCCAATCTCCAAGCCTATCTGCACACCCAGCCCTAAGTAGCCATTTTGCCTTCTACTAGCTTGGTGCTAGGACAATTGTGCTCTGCAGAAAGCACTTTGATCTACATAAAGACACATAGACATGTCATGAATTGCTAAATATGTACATGATGAAATTAATAAATACAACAGAAAAAACAATGTACCTGTATAGTTTTCCTATCAAAAATGGTGGAAGCATGTATTCTTCAAGGGCATCCCTCAGCTGCACACTTTGCTATGAATCTGGTCTTGTCAGTTTTGGTACCAGGAGCAAACTCAAAACCATTCTTCACAGCATAGTGCCTAATTGCTTTCCTGAATGTGGTGATATCAGGAAATAACTCCCCCTTCACTATTTTTGGGTTCTCGGGATCATGCAGTACATTGATCTCCAAAGGGTCAGCGTCATCCACCTCTGCCTCAAATGTTGGAAATTTATCAGATGGCTCAGCAGTAGCATAAGTGTTAGCATTGTCAGTTGGCCGTGCAAATTCAGGAGCAGGTGGGACTGTATCATACATGCCTTCATCATCAAATCCCACATACTCTTCAGCATTATCAAACATATCAGGCTCTCTATCTGGCTCTACATCAACAGCTGCCTCTGCAGGATTGACAGGAGCAACACTAGCGGGTTCTTCAGCATTATCAAACATAGCAGGCTCTCTATCTGGCTCTAACTCAATAGCTGCCTCTAGAGGATTCAAAGGAGCAGCACTAGTGGGATTTGGGGTAGCATTTGAATCATCATCAGGAGGAAACACACAAATTTCCCTATCAAATACACCTACTACAACATGGCAACCCATCTGATCCTTGTACATTTCAAACAAATCAACCATCTGTATCTCATCCACTAATCTGGCATCCTCATTCAATCTTTTGTCATAGAACCAAACCGTGGGTGACTGCCTAGTATTCAGATTCAATTCAGTTGCCAGACTATTCAATAGCAACTCAAGTGCCATGGACCCATACTCCACATCCCACTTAAACACATGACCTTTTCTGTATGATTTCCTACCAGATGAGTCTGTGGAAGCAAAACCTTCGACTTTAACCTCTAGCGCAAACATCTCGTCTCTACCAAGCAGTTAATCAAAGTAATCGAACCCCAACTTAAAGTGTATACATGCACAATAAAGCAAAGGGTCAACTCTAATCCCCAAATCGACATGACCAAGCAAATCAACTCTAATCCACATACAAACAAATCAGGGTGAGAGGAAAGGGTACCTGCTGCTGTCGTCCTCCATCGCCGGCACACCAGTGCGACGACGAGGTGCTAGAACAAAGTCGATGTCGCCTTCAGGTATCCTCCATCACCTCCAGGGCCAATTAAGGTTCCTCACCGCCGCCTCCCACCACCGCCGCCGCCTCCAATCGCCGATGATGCCTCCAATCGCCGCGGGCAGAGGGTGGGCTAGGGTTAGGGTTCGTCGAAGAGAAGAGGAAAGAACGAGCGAGAGAATGAGGACGCTCGGGTCCAGCTCCGTGCGTTATCGACTTCGTCGGGGGCAATACGGGAACGAAGACAAATACGGTACCTGCAGGTGGGTCCATGTACGTGGCAGACGTAGAAAATGGCAAGCATCAGTTAATGTTAGAATTGTAATGGCAAGTTTCCAATAAGGCGAATAGTAATGGCATATTTCAAAAGTTGGAAAATTGTAATGGCCAGAATCCAAAAAACCCTAATTTTTAATCGCACTGCACGCTACAAACTGTATATCTTATTCAAGAGAAATAGCAGTGAGAAATAGCACTGCACTCTTAATTTTTACTTGCCTTCTTTCAAACATTTATTTCACTTTTGTGCAGAATAGTTTTGGCTTTGATATACTTGTTTTTATTTGCATCACCGTACCTCCAAGGCACCAGCAAATAGGCTTTGATATACTGCAAACTTCCCGTGACCGTTAGACTTCAATTTATGATCTTTGTTTTTTGGATTGTTAATAAAATATCATTCTAACAACGATATTTAATTTATAGTATTTTTATTTTATTTTGCGATCAGTGTGGTTTTGCTCTAAAAGTTTTGTTGTCCCGTAGCAACACACGGGCACGATACTAGTACCATACTACGAGCTAAACATAACTTGATGCGCCCCCACCCCCTCTAGATCGGGGCTTGTTCCACCGCACACGTTGCACTTTTGATCCATAATAATTACTAATTGGTGAGCATCTACCCAAACCTAAGAAAACGTTGGCGAAAAATATATGTATCACAGGTTTCTTTAGATAATAGAAAAATATTCTGGTTTCAAACCCCTGCAAGAGGCGAATTGGCTTGTAGTCCAATGGTGAGACACAAGGATTTTTCCCGAAGTTCAAACCCACCGCATGCACACAACCGGCAAGCTCGGTGGTTCCTACTCTCCGTTTCAGGCACCCTGCAAGGCCACCTCGCCAAGGTGTATACACGGCACACCTTGGCTCTTCACTAAGAAGAAATGGTTCCCTCAAGGTGGAAACCGACCTTTACAAACTTCCGGTTGCTCACCACATGAATGGTAGCTCACCGGCGACGCCTAGCCATCTAGGAGCCAAAGCTCCAAGAGTAACAAATGTCACAAAGAACTTCTTGACGCCAAGCACAAGTGCTCAAGCTATGGGATGCTCACAAATGCTCTCTAAGCTCAAAATTTCTCCCACTCAAAGTTTCTCTAAAACCCAACTCACAAATGTAACTCAAATCTCACAAGTCTCACAAAGAGAGGGTTTGGAAAGTTTCTCTGCTGAAGAAGGAGTGTGGGAGGGTTCAAATTCACCAAGAACCAGCAGCCTTCAATGAAAAAGGCTAAGGGGTATAAATATCCCGTCCAAAGCAAACTAGTCGTTGCTCTGTCAGACGAATCCGGTTGCACCGGTTTCCAGTAGCAGTTGCACCGCTATTTGAAACAGTTAGCCGTTTGACCGTGTCAGAGGGGGCAGGGCGGTTGGACCACCCCTGAGCAGTGAATCACATCCCCCATATGGAAGTTAAACTCTCGAGGCTCTCAAGGCTTATCTCTCATGGGTCAATCTATGAGCACTTAGCGGTGTCTGTCATGAGCCAATGTTCCATCCCTCTTGATAGTACAGCATACCTATACTCAAGAATAAATCAAGAACTAAATCATCCACTTGAGCTTGTATGTCTTTGATCATGCAAAACATGAATATATCTTCATCTTGAGGAATGTCCACATTGATATCATTGAGTAATTCCAACTTGAGCTAGTGACTTGAACCTTTGTCTTGTAATGAAATCCACTTCTAGTTCCATTCACCTTCACTTAAATAAATTTGATACTTGCCATCATGAAAACCAAATGTGACCAAGATTCATCAAGTTGAACCTTAAGAAAGTTTCATCACCCTAGCAAAGATCCCATGACTCAAGCCTCAACTTGATCACGCATTGCCGGTACCTTGAAACACCATCCCGAGATCCAACTCTTCATTCTTGCATCACATAGATCTTCACATAGACTTATATCATGAATTAAAACCAATTCTTGATTTGCAATTTATCCAAGAAACTTTACCATTTCTTTTCTTCAAGATACCCATGTCTTCTATGCAAGTCTTCCATCAATTAAGGGCCAAGAAATATCTCATAATCATCGTGCCTCAATTATGGCTTGCACTATTCACATTTTTGTCCAAAAATAGTCTTGATGTCCCATATGCATTTCAACTAGTCTATAGAGTGATAGAGACTGTGTCTCTTTCCTTGTTGCACACAAACTTTGTTATCCATCATATTATAGTGCCATAGGAGCAACCATGTCACGCTTATGAGCCATAGACCACGTATCCAACCAATAATCATATGTGTATCATAAATATATTAGTTAATTCCTGATCATAAACTTCACAAGATACATTAGTCTTTTAATCATTTTGTCACTCAATTCACCAAAACCCACTTAAGGGATTAGATGCACTTTCATAGGGTACTCCCCGAGAGACACCCTGGCTAGGTACATGAACAGTACCAACTGGCCTGCTCCTGCGAAAACATATCAAGGAGTATACACCAACTCACCCAAGACTCACGCCAAGTATATCCCCTATCCCATCATAGCATCATGCATCACATCTATAACACAAAGACAGTTATGATGATGAAGTGATCTAGCCGGTGTGAGAGGCTAGTTCACGCATAGGACATCAAGGAACAAGATATAAAATAAGGTTGTGCATGGTTCATCAATAAGGCGTCAAAGCATGAAACAGTGCGCCATCATCTACACATGCAAGGATCTATATGATTGAGAGTTGACATGACACCTTATTCACTGTAGTCGTACTCCTTGGAGAAGTTCTCCCAAGCGTAGTGAGGTCGATGTGGTCCTCCGAGCCGAAAAAGTCATTCACGGTCGTAGCTCAGATCTAGCATGAATGAAATACTACACAAAACAAAATACTTGGCATCACATCTATTGCATAAAATCCAAGAACAACAAAATAAAAGAGCTAATTAACATCAAACTGGCTACAAACATCATCGGCTCGATTTTACGAATTTAATGCAACTGGTTTCATATTTTTCGGAGCTACTATGAATTAGTTATGAATTTCTGAAGTTTATTTGGCTAAAAACTAAGTATTAAAAGGGTTAAAACAATTATTTAAGGCGGTAGGGGCTAAATCGTAAAAAGTGCATGAGGTGGAAGGACCTATTTGTAATTAAAGAAATGTTTGGGGTGTTTTGTGTAAAACTGCTAGGGCCGGTTTGTTTTCTGACATCAGCATGGGCCCTGCTGACGTTAGCGTTGACTTGGTCAATAGTCAACGCTGCTGACGTCAGCCGTAGGCCTCATCGATGTCTGCGTTGACCGGGTTAACATGGTTGGCCCGGGACTAGTTAGTGGGTCCCATGCATCAGCAGTGGGACAGTGGGTCCCACTGCTGACGTGGCACTGCCACGTGGGAAGCCATGTGGCTTGGTCAAGGTTGGCGTGGCTATGCGACGTAGGTGGTCAACGCCTACATGGCGGCCTGTGTGGCGGCTAGGTGGCATGCTACACGGCGCGTCAGGGTTGGTCGAGATCTCGTGTGGTTGAGGCGGGATCGGGTGTAGCAGTGTGTGTGCCCGCTCGTGTGGCTGGTCATGGTGTTGATGTGTGGCGGCTGGGATCCTCTGCGGCAGCGCGGATCTAACGAGGCCGCGCGTGTGGACACGCACTCAAGGTACTTGAGGTAATGCGCGGCGCTAGTAACGGTTGCGCGGCCGCGCTGAGCTGCGGCGTGGTGTGGGGCGAGGCGTGCGGCGGCTGCGTGTGGGCGGCGGCGATGGCACAAGGTGGCGGCGCGCGCGGCGATGCAAGGAGGTCAGGGACGAGGGCCGTGGTAGCGCTCACCGGATGGCGGAGGAGAAGATTGTTTTGGGCCGACTTGGGGTGGCTCGCGGATTAGCGTCGGGCGGCGGCGGCGATCTTCCCTGCTCTGGGTCTCGGGCGGTAGCACTTCTCCAGTCTTGACTCGAACGGCGGCGCCCTCCTTCTCTTGGCCCGAACGGTGGCGCCTTTTCTTCTCCTTCCCCCTTCCCCTCTTCTCCCTTCCCCTTTCTCTCTGCGCGACTGGAGGCGATGAGGGCTAGGCCCTTGAGATGGATGGGAAAGGGAGGAGGTCGGGCTCTCTTTTTATAGGTGGCGGTAGCTAGGGTTCGCGGCCATGGCAGGTCTCGGTAGCGCGGGTGGCTAGGATGGGCCGTGGGACACGCGGCGGTTTGGTGGAGCGATGTCGTGCGGCACTAGCGCGGACGTATAGGACCGGGCGGGAATTTCCTCCCTAGGGCGCGGCTGGGGTGCTACCCTAGGGCGTGGCTTGCTTAGCAACCAAGGAAGCGAAGAGGTGGCAGCTGCGACGTGGCTTTGCGGAGGTGGCGTGCGGTGGTTGGATGGACAGCGCGCGTGGTCGCGAGTTGGCGGCCGAGCTGGAAAGGGCGAGAGCGACGTGAGCAGGAAGGAGAGAGGTGGTCGGTAGTGGCTGATATGCGGGCCCTGCACGACAGTGAGAAGGAAGGAGGGCCGGTGGTGTGGGCCAGCCGAGACAAGCCGGCTGGGCTGGTTTGGGGCCGCAGCCTGAGGAGGTAAGTTCTCTTTCTCTTTTTCTTTTTAGGTTTTAGGTTTAAATTAGATTTGAATGTTGAATTTGAATCCATATTCAAATCGCACTCAATTGAAGAGCCAAAAGGACTCAATAAAATCCAAATCACAAGTGCATTTATGTTTCACTTTCTAAATGCACAATTTTAATTACTAGCTTTTGAATTTAGGGGAAAGATTTGAGGGTTAACCTTAAATTAGACTGAGTTTTTAATTAATCCACACAATCAATCAAAAAGTTTTAAAATTTTCGAAAACTCAGCATAATTTAAATAAGTCAAATTTTTGGGTCGTTACACCGACGTTCTTAATCTTTCTCCTCGCCGGCCTTGCTAGTTCGGTGCCGCCGTGGTGGTGGGGCTGGGGGTGGCCTTGGGTGCGTCTGTGGCACCAAGGTGGTGCTGCGGGCTGGGCCGTGCCATCTCTCCGTCGCAGGCATTACAGAGGGGTTGGGGACCGAGTTACTGTCGGGTGGCCATGGGCGTGCTGCATGCATATGGTGCGCGAAAGCCTTCACTGGTGTTCTTGCGGGTCGGGATGGCAACGGAGCTCTCGGGGTGTTGTTTCCTCATTGCGGCGTCATTGCGAGGCACCCAGTTCTACAGCATGGGATTCTCGTGGTGGAGACCCAGTCTAGTCTTGTACGAGTGATGGCGGTGCCTTTGGCGCCACGTCCTCCTTTGAGGCGTCATTTCTTGAGATCCATCTCGGTTTATGGCAGTGGCGATGGTGGGTTGGTTGGTGGTGGTGCTCGTGCGTTGCGGCAGAGGTTGCGACTGCTTGGTGGCCACGCGACGAGGTGTGTGGGCCATGTTGGTGGCAAGGCGCGGAGGACCCATGGGTGCTGGAGGCCTTGGGCTCGCGCGCATAGTGAAGTGGTGATCCCGGTGACGGCATGGCGTAGGTGATGCTCTCAAAGAGGTTCTATGGCAAGTTTAGGTCTTTGACGGAGCGGTGTCCAGTGTGGCGGACGGCGAGCCTCCCTACACTTGAAGGTGGTTGCTCCTGATGAATGTGAGGTGGTGGATGTAGAGGCCCCCACGCATTGAGTGGTCTAGGATCCGAGTGTTGCACTGGTGCTGCGGCGGGAAAAGCTAAAGCAAGGCTGAAGCCGGGGGATCGACGATCATATGTGTGCAGCATGAGGATGATAGCCCCGTAGTGGAGGAGTTCTGGTAGCCGCTTGGTCTTGCAGCGGGTTGTGGCTTTGGTTGTGGCACATGTCGTAGTTTAACGACTTACTTTCAACTCCTCTCCCAGGTTGTAGTGGTGCTAGTGTTGCATGTTGTTGTTGAGTTGTTATGTGGTGTTGGCGTACAATTCGACGCGTAATATATGGCTACGATTTCATCTCTTGTTTATATGACAGAGCAATGCTCCTGCTATCTTTTAAAAAAAATGTGTACCGAGTTTATTATTAGTAGATGGTTATTGTAGCATCACTGTTGCAAATCATGAATTAAGTAGATTTATTAGATTCATCTCGCTATTTATAACCCATCTGTGTAAAAAGTTTTGTAAACAAATTTTATTTAATACTCACAAATAATAAGATTCTTTTGATGTGATGAGTGAAATTTTTTGAAAAAAAAAGAACTAAACATCCCTGTAATAGATCATGTTTGGATCCACCAGCTAATTCATTAGCTACTTAGCTACAATTAGCTAGGTTCGGCCAGCTAATTGGATAGTTGCTATTTAGGTAGTTAAAAGGCGATCACGCCAGCTAAAATTTGCTAGCCAACAATTAGTTGGCGCATCCAAACATGCCTATAATATGTTTCACACTTGAACAGCAAACCAGGGCTGACACGTGCAGAGAAAGTGTACACGCACAGCAACGACGATGGCCGGAGAAACACCTGAGACACAAGCAACCGTGGTATATTCACACGATGCAACAGATCATTTTTTCCAAACTCCCTGCAAGGCTATACACCAGATGCCACTCCAGTACATGAATGCTAAATTGCTAACAGAAAAAATACACTGGATCCAACTGTGGCGAGCGGGAGGCCCTGATCATCAGCGGCTGCGGCGGTAGAGGGAGTAGGCGTTGAGCGCGGCGAGGAGGACGAGGACGATGGAGGCGACGAGGCCGAGGAAGACGGCGCCGCCGATGTGGCGGCAGAACTTGCCGTAGGTGTCGCAGATCTTGTTCCACCGGGTGTGCGAGTTGCCCTTGAGCCCGATCCACGCCACACCGCCTCCAGAGCCCGTCGCCGAAGCCATGACCGCGGCGTAGAACTGTATCATGCAGCAAAAAAAAAAAGTACGCGAGGCATTAAATACGTTTCGTGTTCAAATTGGTCTCGAGAATATTTCTTGGAGCAATTTTCAAAGATGGGGCCAAGTGACCTCGGTTTTAATTTGGTACATATCAGTCACTACCACTCTGTATATATTTAGCTAGATTAACTGACTTGGACCCAATATTTTGGGCCAATAAGTTGCTACACATGTCAACCGGATAGTTCTTTTTTTTCATTTTGTCATTGAGATATCTCTTAATTCATCACATAATAATTATAGTCGGGAAATAATAATTATTGTATTTACTATGTTTATATTTTTGAAAAAGCATATTTCCTCCACCAAAACATTTAGTTCGTTGTTTACCTTTTCTTTCATAGAGAAATATTTCGAGTCCATGGAAAAAAATACAGTATGGTAGCTAGAGATAATAACAATTATTGTATTTATTGAGTTAATTAATAAAAAAACTCTTACTCCCTCCTCCAAAACATTTAGCTCCAAGCAAGTAGAGAGATAGAATTATTATTCTAGCTAGCTAGGCATGAAGCAGTTCTAACAAGCTGGGGGGGAGCTAGCTCCTAGGGACAGAGAAGTTGCCCAAGCTAAAGGGGCCAGAAACATCATTTTGTTTGAAATATATATATCTTATTAAAAAGACATGTCAGGTATAATAATAAGAGACTTAGGGTAATTAATTACGGTGCTCACGTACCACATCGAGCAGCAGGAGGAGGAAGAGCGTCTTGGGTGTGGAAGATCCCGAGATGAGCTTCAACGATCCGAGTGCCGTCAGCAGGCTGTAGAAGCACGTCACGCACAGCGCCACCAGCAGGTATCTACGTGGCGGGCGAGCGGGCACACACACAAAGAAGAGTCAAACCAGACACGGCCGGGTCAGAGTGCAAGCCAGAAATTAACGGGACACCTTGACGGAGCACACTCACATGAGCGCCGGCGAGTCCTTGAACTTTGCCGGCATGGATACGAAGATCACCTGCGGCAGCTGCGGGAGGGTGACGGGGAAGAGCACCGTCTGCTTGGCGGTGGCCAGCACCACGAGCCCCGCCAGCGTCGACGCGAACAGGAGCAGCCTCAGCGCCAGGTCGGCGCCGGGGAACCCGCCGGCGCGCGGCGGAGCGGGCGGCGCCGCCGCGTCCTTGCCGGACTCCGTCGTGGCGTCCACCGTGGCCATGGCTGCTAGTAGCTCAGCTAGCTGCTTTCGTGCGCGCACTGGCTAGAAGCGCAACTGAGAGGGTGTTGCGCTGCGACACGCTTGCCTGTTATATAGCCGCCCGGCCGGGGACGGGGCCGAGGTGGCAGGCAGCGGCACACGGCGCCACGGTGGCACGTGAGAACGCGCCACGGTGGCACGGATTTTATTTGTTCCCGTTAGCTGGAGCGCATGGTGGAATATTAGTCTCTTGCCTGCCTCTGACCAGTGACCGCTGCTGCCACTACTACAATGGCTATAGTATGCTGCGCTAGACGATAAGCACGTACACACCTAGCAGAGATTAGCCATTCCTGGACGCAAGTGCAAGCATTTTGTACGGCGTCGTTATCGCGAGGCTTTTTGTTCACATCTGGAGAAAGTCAAGCAACCTGCTTGTATGCATGTGTCCACATTTTGGAAGAGTTTCATGTCCGTCATGGTGGCCGGAGCGACGAAAGGCACGGGACCAAGTTGTTGGAGGCTTCGGCTCGCAGTTTTCCACGGAGCTTAGCCTGCAGCGGCCTGCTGTTGCTGGTGATGGGTATGAATTATATGATGGAATTAAGGTGGAGGACAAGAAGGCTCGGCGCTTTCTCTGATCGAGGGGGTGTGTGCATGAGTTCACAACAACAGCAGCAGCAGCAGGCTGTTGATGGCGATTCCACAGCTTGCCAAGGTGAAAACGCACAGGGTCCAGGGAATCGGAGAAATAGTGCTCCATTCGGTTTGGGAAAGGAAGTCGTTTAGGACAGCGACACAGTCTTTAAGGTACAACTTTGACTTCTTATTTGACTTCTTATTTTATAAAGATATTTATTAAAAACTAACATATGTATACTTTTATGAAAGTATTTTGCAAGACAAATCTATTCATGTAGTTTTCACATTTCCAAACTCAACGACATAAAAATTATTCACGATTTATATTCCTAATGTTTGACTCAAATTTTGTCCAAAACGACTTTCTTTGGCGAACCACGAGAGGAGGTATGTATGCTTCTTTATGTGATCGTCGCATCACAGAAGACTAGTTAAGTGATGCAGACCGATCCCGACAGATTTGCGGACGTCTAGCGTTTGGGCCCATATGCTCAAGTGCAAGATCTTTTTCCTGAAAACACACGCGACAGATATAGGCTTTGTTAATGTTTTCACCCAAGGAGTATTTTAGATTCATGGAGTATTAAATCTAGATGAAAAAGGTGAAAAAGTTAGGTTGTAAATCGTGAGACGAATCTAATGAGCCAACTTAATCCATGATTTGCAATAGTAATGCTACAGTAACCATCCGCTAATTATGGATTAATTACCGTCGTTAGATTCGTCTTGACATTTCCAACCAATCCATGTAACTTTTCACCTTTTTCGTCTACATTTACTACTACTAAATCGGTAAAATCAAAACCCGAAATTTTTTCACCGAAAACATTTCGGGGACTAAACACGGGCATAGTACGCATTAGAAAACCAGTTTCGTGCCAAAAAAAAATAGTGCCTCTCTGCTCTCTGGACAGTGTAAAGGGCGGTGTTTCCACCCATCACATCAAAGAGAATCTTACATGCATGAAGTATTAAATGTAGAGGAAAAAATAATCCATTACATGGATGGAGTGTATGTCGCGAGACGAGTCTAACGAGCCTACTTAATCCACGATTTGCAACGGTAATGCTACAGTAACCGTCCGCTAATTTTTAATTAATTACCCTCTAATTACCCGTCATTAGATTTGTCTCGCGATTTGCTGGTTAGATCTGTAATTAGTTTTACCAATAGTTTACGTTTACTACTTCTGAATGATAAATTTCCTTTGATGTGACATCCTAAAAAATTTCCACTCTCCATTCTAAACATGACCAGATAGGGCACAGCGAATAACATTAATGAGTGCTGACTTGTTGGCATCGTTGAAGAATACCAGGATCACCTTCCTGGAACTAGCATATGGACGCCTTCCAAACGGGCAATTTGTTGGCGATCTTATCCAGCAACTGGGCTGCCCATTAACCATTATAGTTGTCTTTCCGGTCGATAATGGTAATCCAAGCTAAGTGCAGGGAAATTAATTCATCGATGACTCAAGGCAATAAGTTTTGAGATCAACTCAGCATTTTTTTTTCAAAAAAAAAAAAAAACTCAGCATGGTCTTCCTAACTACAGCAAGTCACCTTAGAAAAATTGTGAGGGCACGCATGCATATCGCATTGACTACCCGGTGTGGATGCTTGTGCGCCCTACAGGCCTCCATGTTGTAAATTTAAAAAGATGCTTCGGACACAGGATGGTTTCGCAGTCTTAATGTGTGAAGAAGCTCGTCAAATCCATGTAGAATAGAATTGGATGGAGATAGTCGAATACTTGAATCTGGCCCGAAAGAGAAAAATATGGGATCAAAACTCGCCAGAAGTGAAGATGTGGAAGAAAGGGGAAGAGAGCGTCGCAGGAGCACGAAACACCAGATTGCATATGGCCTCGTAAGTTTAGTTATGGATTGGGTAAGTTTAGTTGCTACATATGAACTATGAAGAACATGCATCAGGTACCAAGTACGAAATGTCATCATCCCAGTCACTGTCCCTTGCATTATCACACAAAAATATAAATTATCTGCCAGTAGTTTTTGGTTATTCAAAGAAGCAACATACGCGCTCGAACTAGCGGTTGGATAACAATTAATGCATATGAATGCATCCATCTCTTTCGGCCACCAAATAACCTCCACTTCCAGGATGCGCCAGGGCCCAACGCCTAATTGCATACTATCGGGTACGAGCTGGCCGTGAAGAAATTACTAATGACCTCAGTAGTCAAAGTCCACTAATGATATGCACAATGTCACTGAGGTTATGGAAGCAGTCCGGTCACAGGTCACTATTTCTTACCTGCAGAGGTGTTTATCTCAACCAGGTACACCCAATAGTAAACCTTTGAAAAACGAAACCGAAACAAAAGATAGAGCGAGGTTTTTGGAGTGTCAGCTTGGGCAAGAATTGGTTAGGGTGGACTTTTAGAACATAAGCGAAAAAACAAACACATGGGTTATGTGCCAAAGACATAACGCATGGTTCTATGAAATTGATCATCAGAACAATGCCAGAGGTTCAATCAGGTCTTCATTACAAGGGCATGGTCCAAGGGGAAATGCAAAAAAGTCTAGATAAATATGACTTTCCAGGGAAAATGAACGACCAATCCTTCAGAAGCTGCATAGATACTACTATCTGTCTTTTTAACATATGCCAGCATAAATTCTGAATTATTCAAAAAAGAACGTTGAAATACAAGGAATAGGAACCTGATCCAGATCCTCTTCTCTGAGAAGGTCCAGGTGATGAACCAGCATTAGTGCTTTGGCAGCACTCTGTCTGAGCCCAAAAACTTCTCCAAGTGTCACAGACTGCAATGATTAGAGCAAACTTTTAAAAAATAACACAAAGAAAAAAATAATGCAAGAACATGATAGCATCATAAGTAATGGATAGCCATTCCTCCATGGGGTATTGGAGTTGATACTTAATATTGCAGTGATTTCATTATAGCGCAGAGAAAAGCTTTATGTGTTCCTTAGTCTATACACTGCAGTTGATATATAAATTATAAAATTGAATATATAAGCTACATGCTTCGAGCATATTTTCCTATTTGGCATTAGGAATGTTAGTACTTGTGGTATAACCGAACATTCCATGGTCACTAACCCTTGAGAATCTGTTTTATATGGTATTCAGCTTAACAAGACATAGTATATTACAATCCTCTGTTTTTCCTCACTTTCAGATTCAGGTAGAGTGTTTGTTCTGTAGCTGTAAAATTACTGAAAATACACCTATCTAAGTGTGCAACAAAGCAACCATTTGCCAATTAGAGTGCTCCAACATAAGTAATAAGATTATGTTTCAGAGAACCCTACAGTTTATGGTTGCTGCTGAAGAAAACACCAGATTTTATGGCTTGTTGCATATAACCTGGATTTTGTAGATTTACTAATCTCATATATCATATGATTTCACGAAATCCCAAGAGAACCAATAAACTTTGGGATCACATGCTGATCCAACATAATGTTGATGAGCAGTGTTCTTATTGCTAGCATGCCAAAGGTGGATAGGCCAACATTACAGAGTAGCAGTATAGGAGGAGATCAACCTGTCAGCTTGGGCTACAATTGGTTCGGATAGGTGTTCAAAAAACAAACTGATAATCAAAGTGATATATGCCAGAAGCCATCAGTTCCATGGTTTTCTGCTAATATGACTATATAAAACATGTGGTTCTACAATAATTACTCCATCAATAAATGCTGAAATTTGAATTGACCTGTCAAACAGATAAAACACGGCATCTTATTCTACAGGACACTGTCATAAGGGCAAGAAAAGGCAAAATGCAGGCCAGAGAGACAGACACGATCCTGATGGGAATAAATAAACAACACTTCCTGGATCAATTTCAAACTGATATCATCTAGCTTTTCCAAAATATGCAGGAATAGAATATGAATTATGCTTAGAAAATTGTTGAAATGCAGAGAGCAGAAACCTGACCTAGGCCCTCTTCTTCCGAGCAGAAGGCCCAAGTGATGAACCAGCAGTAGTGCGTTCAGAGGATGAGCAAAGTCCACGTAGAATTGCAATGACAGCAAAAACAATAAAAGGGACATACATCTGAAGCAACGTTGGTGTTGCTTTGCCCGAACCTAACATGTCACCGAGGACTGCAGACTGCAACAATTAAAGAGAACTTTTAAAATGGATCGAGGATATATAAGAACAGGAACACGTTGTTATTTCCAAAAAAAAACATGTTCGCATCAATCATATCAGGCAATTGTTCCTCCAGAGAGTCAGCATTGAATTTTGCAAATTGAGTGTTAAAATTAATTGTTATACATTTGGATCAAAAGAACCACAGTTCAGAAAGACTTCAAGTAAAATTGCTATTTCAGGAGGGGAAACATGCTCATAACAGGTAGTCTCCCTCCACAGTGAGTCAATGTTGAATTTTGCAAGTTGAGTGTTGAAATTAAGTGTCATACATTTATAGCATCTTGGATCAAGGGAACCAAGTTCAGAGAGCATTAAAATGCCGGTAGTAGCTTAGCATTGTCTGAAATCAGCAACTAGAAGAAATGCAATAGGTATGCCAAAGCAATCTGGAATTCTAAAAGTTAACTTTCAATCCCATGGGAGTACAAAACAGTTTCCAGCAACATCTTCTCTGACGCCAGCCAAACATATTCAATCGGCACACAAGAAACAATGTCGGGATTCCACATCAATTGGCTTGCATTACTAGATCTGGAGCAGAGCCACAGCGGTGACATACAAATTTTACGAAATTCCAGACATGTATGATGTATCGACTTCACTAAGTGAGAGGGAAAATACGACTTTACCATGGAGCTGAGGGTGGCGACGCCGGCCATGAGGGAGGTGGTGGCGACCCAGCGGCGGCGGGTAAGGAGGCCGTAGAGGGTGGCGACGGCGAGCGGCCACAGGAAGGCGAGCTCGAGGCAGACGATGCCGCGGAAGAAGCCGGGGGGCCGGGCCATGAGGTAGTCGCCGTACTCGGCGGCGTACCACCGCTTGAGCTCCACGAGCCGCGCCGGGTAGAGGCCGTGCGGGAGTACGGACTGCCCGTCGATCAGCGGGGCCGCGACGGCGATGGTGAGGGAGAAGACCGCGATGACCAAGTCCGCCGCCGCCGAGACGATCCCCATTGCCCCGGGCTCGCCGGACTCCTGTGGATCTGCTTGAGCTTTGGGGCGGCGACTGACTTTTGATATGGGGATCTCGTGCAGAAGATGCTGGAGGCTTGAACGTGGGAGCGATTTGGCTACTTATGTTTCATGTCAGGAACAGCAAAGTTTTGAATAAAACATGATAAGATATCCCCCACGTGGCCACGTGCAAAGTACAGTTCTTCATTTTTTTTTCTGATCATTTTTTTTTAATTTTGATCGCTAGCATTTGCGACATCCAACTACCTAGAGAGCTGCTGCTTCATGAACGTGGGAGCCTGGATTCAGCTAGTTTGGCCGTGTTTAGATGGTTGATAAAAAGGGTTTTGAAATAAAATCTTTTCACATTTAAAGTATTAAATACAGACTAATTAAAAAACTAATTGTAGATTACGTTTAGAATTCGCCAGACAAAATCTAATTAATCTGTCATTAGCACATGAGCAATTTAATGTCTAATCACGGCTTAAATTAGTCTCATTAGATTCGTCTCGCTATTTTCAGACCATCTATATAATACGATTTGTTTTTCAACTACATTTAGTATGATATACATGTGTCCAAACATTCATTTTAGATTTTTTATTTCGAAACTAAACGCGGCATTTACGTTTCATGTTATATTGAAGGGGGAAAATAAAAAACATAATAAGATATCCCATGTTGCAAATTACAGGAAAGGCACTGACATTTACGACATCCAGTTACTTGAAGAGCTGCTGCTTCGTCCATGTCCCCGTTGGATACTTTACCTCTCTATTTTGAATTTTAACATAAATAAATTAAAATTTGGGGTATTTATGTTTTTGCTAGTGCAATTGTATCATTATGAAAAGGTTTAGAAGTAATTACAAATTCTAAAAAAGAGAAATACCTCAGCAAAGTCATACATCGAGTAAATAGGATTTAAAAAAATGTTTCGAGTGCGATAGTACCAAAGAGCAAAATTTTATCTTGTAAAATTAATTCAAATTTGAATACTAGGGAAAATTGGATTTGAAAACTTCAAAATCAAGGTTTTGGTCATGCATTTGTCTGAGTAGTTGAAGGCAGCACTGAAATTAATCCTTAAGTGTTGACACAAATTTATATAATTTATACGAGTAATCCTCACTAAAAGAGTTCTCCCAACCCTCAAGAGGCTACGTCAGCATTTGCCATCTTAGCAAATCAAGAGGCGACCACGGCAGATCAATGTGTCCTCTAAAATCCATCCGTCCCTGGGAAAAACTCTATATCACTCCCTCGCCTATGGGGGTGGACTATATAACCCCCAACCTATGAAACGGTCTATATCACCCCCTGAACTTTCAAAAATCGGTCAAATTACCCCCTAAAGCAGTTTTGAAAAATCATAGTAAATCATAGAAAAATCATAAAATGGAAAATCCAATTGCGTTGGACTCCAAATGAGTAGATTTACACGGTGAACATGTAATATGGCACGCCAACCGTCGTCGGCCAACCCGCCACCTCCAACCCCCCCCCCCCCCCCCCCGAACCCTGGAACCCTATCCCCCTAACCCAGTGGCGCTTGGCAGTGACGGCGCGACGACGCCGACAGCGAGCAACCAACAACGTGAGCGTGCAGGGAAGCAACTTGAACGCGCGTTTATGGACGCCAACGGCATGTCATAGGAGACCTCCGCAGCCATGGCCTTCTCTGTGCTGGCTACTCCACCTCCATGCAGCTGCTCTCTACATCGACATTTGCACCGCTCGGGTCCGCCTCGCCACTGGCCCTCTTCGTCTCCGCGGCGCTTGTCGCTCTGCTTCGCTGCTCTAAGCCATCCTCTAATCCACGGAGAGGGCGTGGTAGGAAGGAAGCGAGAAGGGGAGGCCGTAGCAATGGAGTTTTTCATGCGGTTGGGCCCTCGGTGGATGTTGTCCACGGTAAAAATTAAAAAAAAAATCAATTTTTTATTTGACTCTTCACGGCATTCGAATCCATCTAGCCAGTGATTTTTTACTTTTTTAGTCAACACCAGACCAGTGATTTGGACGACAGCGAGGCAATGACGGATGGTAAATTCATTTGAAAAAAAAAAACGACTCATGGTAAATTGTTGTGCTCTAATGTTATCTTTGTGAGTCGTGACAAAGATTTTTTTTTTTTTGCCTTTTTCACTAAAGCTACGTGTATTACGAAGCTCATAGATTCTACATATCCCATTAGGATGAATTTGGTCACATATCATTAACAAATTAAATTATTGACTTTATATCTCATTCATATCTTTTATCCATTGACCTCAAAATATGTCACCTAAACTAACTTCAAACTGTCATCTAAATTATAACATCAAATTCTTGCAGCAACGTGCGGAGAATTCCTTCCACTAAGATGCATTAACACGCCGATAAGATGTATTAATTTACATTTCTCTCTTATGTCGTGCACGACGTCTTGAATTCTGGATTAGTCTAATTGTTCGACCAACTTGGTGCACATTTTCTATCCATTAGATGTACTCCCTCTGTCCCAAAAACAAGTCATTCTAGACATTTTAAGACAGATTAACAAAAGTGTAAAATGACCTTGATTACCCCTATCTTTTAGCCAGATTTGGTGCTAACCAACTGTTGCATGCCTACATGCACATGCAAACCTACCAAATCGTGTAAAACGACTTTTTTTTGACAAAATTCGAATCACAAAATGAATTGTTTCTTGGGACGGAGGGAGTATGTTTTATTGGGTTTCTTATCTGGTCAAAAGTAACATACTCCCTCCGTCTCAGGATATAAGGCACGCACGTAAATTAAAATTCAAACTTTGAAAACTTTGACCTACGATTAAGCTTGTATAATAAAAACTTTGTCTTACAACAATAATATAATTGTATTCATATTTAAAAGTACTTTCATATGACTATAATTTTATTGCTACAAGTATTATATTATAAAAGATATTACGAGTCAAATCTTATTATTGAAGACCATGCCAAGTTTGACCGTGCCTTATATCTTGAGACGGACGGAGTAAAATTTTATAATTTTTATTAAGAGGTAGCTCACATAGCTCTCAGGTTAATCTTTATAAGTGTACTATTTTTACGAGCAACTAAACAACCACAGTTATTTATATTTTTTTGAAAAACTTTTCAAATCCTGTAGCAACATGTGAGGAATCATCTAGTATTATAGATTAACAGTGTATTGGATGCAGGTGGCTAGGGCGATCGATGGACAATCGGAAATGACGGAAGTTTCCCCCTTGCCTAGCATGACTTCACATTATTTGCTTCGGATGTTTTTTAAAACTTCTTGCACGAAGAGGATGAGACTGTTTGTGTTGCAGATCTAGAACACACATGGATAGTGTCCATTACCAGATCGCTTGTTTTTTTAGAAGATGTTTTCCCTTCAAAGTACAAGTTGTACACATAGACGCACACCACACACTCTTCACGCGCACACACTATGCACAATTTCTTATTTCAGAACCAAAAAAAAAAATCGTTTCTATTTTTATGCAGGTAACCTGTCATGTGCCTTTTCATCTAAACAAAAATACATTTCCAAGTTCACCGTTCATCATTTCCTTCTCTTTTCAGCGCACAAAGGAAAATTCAGACCGAGAATAATATTATAGTAACGATTGATCCGGAACTTGTACGGTAAAACTTGCACATATTGTTTCAAGTAAAGGGAACACCAATTTCCAAATTTCATCCTGATGTGTGATCAAGGATCTAGACCTCTTCTTCCGAGCAGGATGTGCAGGTGACGGACCTGCCGGTCTAGCCTGCGTCGTCGTACACGAGCAGAGCCCACGCACAATTGAAGCTACAGCAAAAACAACGAACAGAGCGTACAACTGAAGCAGCTTCCGTGTTGCTCTCCCTAAACCCAACAGCTCCTCAAACATCGCAGACTAAAACAAGTAAATATATACATACAAATAATGTTAGAAAAAAATCAAGATAATCAATGCAAGATCATATCGCTGCTTAATTATTGCTCATGCTTAATTCTAATGTTAGAAAGGAATCTTGAAGGAGCACGACCAAGTAGGCGAGCATGTGGACGCCGGCGATGAGCGGCGGACCAGCGGTGGCGCGCGAGGATGCCGTAGAGGTTGGCGACGCTGTCCGGCCAAAGGAAGGCGAGATCGACCCAGACGAGGCCATGGAAGAATGGAGGCGGGTCGGCGACGACGTAGTGGTCGAATCATAGTAACAGGGTTCGTGGCTCAGTGGTGTGTACCACGTAAGGTTGAAAGCGGTTGGAAACGATCGGAAAACCTTGATATTGTTTTCTACATTTACATTTGAATACGGATACGAAATCGAAAGCGGCAATGTCGGGAACGAAAACGAATACGAAAACACGAGATATCGAAAAACGAACTAGTTCGAACGGAAACATGTCGATAACGGTCGGGATACGAAAATAAAAACGGAAACAACGACCCGTAGAACCTAGTCGAATACAACAACACTCCAACAGCACACGACCATATAGCTAGTCATACATGATAACATAACTAGTCATACATACATATACATAATTGCTGATTATGTAACATGACTTAGAAATAATAAAACACTTTGAGTATATAGTTGTTTATAATTAACATGTGTACTGTATTGTTTAGAAATGCCAATAATCTATATATAATAAAGGTAAACCAAAATCATCATGTATGGATGAAAAAACAGCATGTATGCTGGAGTAATCTTTTGCAACCACTCCATGCTTCTTGCATCGGAATCAATCCAAACATCAATATTGAAAGACAAATAGCTCACGAGAAGCAGCAAACTACCATCTGCCTACGAGTAACCATTAAGCAGCAGGACAAAGTCGCACCACCAATCTAACTCCCACAGCCAAAATCGAGCACGCATCTGGGCCAAGAAGCAGCATACTCCGATAAAGAAATCACAGCCTCTCTCTATCGCTCCTCTTAATCGATGCTTCCTCTTTCTTCGTCCGTTGGTCGTCGTCTTCCCCGGAGTCTGACCGGTGTTGTCTGCCGTACGTGGGGGCGGATGGGGGCGGCCCCATGCGCGAGGTGGCCGGGGGCGACAGGACTAGAAGCCGTGCAAGGGCCGAGGGGGCGACGGCGGCATGGACTTGCGCTGGGAGATGGGGACCGTCGACCACGGCGCAGGGGAATGAGCGGCACGACGGCGACGAGCGCGCGCCTGCCTGGCTCGCCAAGGAGAGAAACGATGCAGATTCGGGACCTGGGGGGCTGATGGCTGGTGGAGTGGATAGGTAACCAAACTTTATTGGGCTGGGCCTCGAAGTTGCTGACCTGCGGGACGCCTGGCTTTTTGTTTGGCTGGGGATATCCCGATAAAAATGGGAAAAACGAAAACGATCAGGATAGCAGCTAAACCATGTCCGTCCCGATTTCGAATTTGTTATCCCGTATTTCGTACCGTTTTCGTTTTTTCAAAAATACGAAAAAGGTCGGGATGAATGTAGAAAAACGATCGGGACAGTACGGGATTTTTCGTTTTCGTTTTCAACCTTAGTACCACGTACCGGGTACGTCGTACCCAATCGAGGTACGGGTTCAGTGCGGTTCACTGATTGGTTCGATGACTGGTACGTAAGTTGGTACATCGTCCCAGTACGAACCGGTTCGTTATAGGGAACAACCTCGGCTCTGTTGCTCTTTGATTAGCAATCAATGTTGGTTGTGTTATCAGAGCTCATTTAATCATATTCAAACTTGTGATCAATTAATTGTCTTAAACAATTGATGAATAAGAGCTTAATAAGCAAGTTGAACCTCATTCCGGACATATCGTCCCGAATTATTGTACCAAAAATTAGTGGTTCACGTACCCAGATCTTGAACCATCGTTCCAAAGAGGTATACCCCCTTTGTACCGGGAAATTAGAAAGTATCGATCCACGTTCCATGAACCCGTACCTCGATCCTGTCGTACCGGGAACTTTGTGACATAGGGTCGAACTCGGCGACGAACCACCCGAAGATGGACACCAGCGGCGCCGGGGCCGGGAGGACGACCTGAGAGACGAACAGCGGCGCCGCCACGGCCATGGTCAGCGAGAAGAGCGCCACCACCGCGTCCACCACCACAGACGCCGCGGCCATTGCCGGCTCGGCTGCTGCGATGCTGGACTGATCGATATGGGACTGTTTTTCGAAATTCATTCGGTATTGGGACTATGGGTAGGAGGGGTCGGAGCTAGGAGCAGCGGGTGGTGATCATTGTTCACCTAAACGGTCTTTTAGCCCGTTTACACGCCGTGTAAACGCTACACAGTTTACACAGTGTCTAACTGTGTCTGTTTAATCATCCGTTTAGCCCGTTTAATGGCCGTTTAATCCGTTTCATTGGCTGTTTAGTCCGTATAATGAGCTAAATGATGGGTGACCGACTGTTTACCGTTTAGCGTTTAGGATAACATTGGTGGTGATCTGCTTCTTGATCTCTGCTAGTGTATTAAATTGGTGGTAACATTGCTCCATTTTAATAAAATATCACAGCTACCACTGACGAACTGTTAATTCTACGAGAGCTTTGTCTGCATCCAGATTCAGATATCGGATACATGCACAATCAATTTACAATTACCGTCATATACACATACAAAATACATAAAAATTTTACTTTCAGCTTCCAGCAAAACTTAACATATAAGCAAGTGAAGGTATTAAATATTCCAAAGGGAGACTACTGGCAAGCATGCGCCCAGAATTTAGCTTAGCTGCCCCCAGAAACAGAGTCAGCATTTCAGCAATTCTTGAAGCAACATGCGCAGCTATCAAATAAGAACACAAAAGAAGTCGAGCCCATCATTCATGCCCATCTAGTATCTGCTGTTGCAATTGGACAAACAGCAACTACTTTTCACATATGGAGTACTAATAAATATATGCTGATGCTGCCAGAGTCAACAATTTGTGTGCAAGCATTCTTGCTAGCAAGGTGCATACAAACAGTAGCTACGATCAACTATGTAGCCAATAAAACATTTACAATGCACATTACAAAGATAGAAAGCTGAGACAAAACCTAAACGAGACCCAGCCTGCAAGACTTAACATAGTGGCATCAGCCATCAGAAAAAGAAAACTAATGAATTAGCCAGCCTACTCGACACAACTACAACTAACAGCAAAATACACAACCGAGTACTGCACAGCATTGCCAACAGCACACTGCAAAATATGAGAAAAAAATGAATAGTTTAGAAACGAAAGTGTCATAAAATCAGGCCAAACTACTCTGGTTAAAATTTATGGTGCATTTTCAATATCATACCTGTACTTTTCATAGGCACAATCCCCCCTATTAAATTCATCTTAGGAGCAATCTCATCAATATTTCACTTGGTTTTTTTGACCAGTAAAACTTCCGGTACTGATGCAGGGTCAAGTTCCCAGTAACCACAGAGGTTGTCGTTTGTCAAGCGGAAGGCCGGAACCTGATGAGAGAACATAATCAAGTCGCTCTTTGCTACTTGCACGGCACTCATGGATTCACCTTTCTTCTCTGGCTTGAATACTGTGCTAAAGCCCTCTACTTTAGTAAGACATGACATTGTTATATTTCCATTGGAAATCTCCAGGACCTCAGCCAGAACATATTCACGTCTGCTGTAATCTTCAAAGGTCCATGCACGGCTCCAGTTTTTGTAAAGAGCCCATACCTGGCCAACACGTGGAAGGATTTCATACTTTTTTCCTTTACTCATCAGCGTCACTTCCATATTGTGAGAGAAAACATCTGCAGAATCATAGATTTCACCTTGCCTGCTGACTTTGAATGCTCCGCAACCAATATCCAAACCGTCTTGCACCAAGCGCTTCTCCAATTGTTCGCATGGACAGTGTTCAAGCCATTTGATGTGGATTGTGCAGTCGTCTGGATCAACTGTTTTTATGAAACCATAGTACTTTGGGAACTTGTCTGTATCACAATACAGTGCCCAAACCTGCCCTTCCTTGAATTTGTCAAATGATCTCAAACTAGTGAAGTTGCAAAACTCTGGATCAGGATAATCAAAACTAGTTGGAGATTCCGGTTGAGAGCTATCATTCCATCCATCACCACAATGATCATCAATTACTGAAGCTTCTGAGCCATTATCTTGTACACTCTTTGTATTCTGATTTAGTTTCTCAACTTCATCCTGTACATTTGTACCCATACCATCCTGACCCTGTTTGTTATTCCAGTCTGGCATTTCCCAACTGCCAAGGTTTACAGGAGTAAATGCTCTCTCCAAGTCAGAAGGTAGTGATGCAGTATCCAGTTCAAGAGCACCATTTGGGATATGTTGCTTGTCAGTTTGTGCCAACCTGTGAAAAGGGATGCTGTGCGAGAACCTGAGTATGTCACCACCAGGTATCAGAAATGGTGCTTCATTGCTTGATCGAACAAATAAGCTAACAAAACCTTTAATCTTTACCAATGGAATCACGTAAGTGCCTGAACCAATAGCAAAGTCTGTGGTGATTTCTACAACATCATAATCATAAGGCCTATGATCTTTAGAATCTGAAGTCCAGCTGATGTCCCATCCCCTGAAAACTGCCCAAACTTCACCTTTCTTTGGATAAATCTCATAGCTGTTCCTCTTCTTTCCTTTAGTCCAAGAAACAACATGAGAAAACATCTTAGTATCTTCAGTTAAGTGTGTTCCACCAACTCTGAAACTTCCACAAGCAACAGGCAGCTCCTTCGAAGACCATGCCTTCTCAAAATCACACAAAGGGTCATGTTCTAGCCACGTGAACCGCAACATGAAGTTTGGAGAGTAAATCTGCTTAATTCGAGCATAGTATCTTGGCATGCCATCAGGATCATCATAAATTGCCCATATCTGATCAACTGCGAATCGATCTGCATCCCTGTTTTTCTCAAAGTCGTAGAAGTCTGAATCTGGACATGAAACTGTAATATTGTAGGGAATACTATTATTCACAGATTTGGCAGCAGCAGCACTTCCACTTCCAGAACTAGAAGTTTCTTGTTTTATTCCTGTTCCTTGCAATGCATCGTGATTCCCATTGATCACTTCTCCATTTTCATTTGTGATCTTCTCTTTGCTTGGAATACTAAGTTTGTGTTGGCTGCTCACTTTAGCACCTTCATTCTCTGATGTATGATCACTTTTGCCAGCTGTGCAGGAAGAGTTCTCTTTTCTTATGCTTTTATTTGCAGGAGAATCAATAAGATGATCGCTGCCATTTCTACAGCCATCAGATTGATCTTCACTGATGACCGTGTCTCCTTGCTGTCTCGACATAGAAGGATTGTGCCCAGATGTTTTATCTGCACTTGCAGCAGGAAGAGCACCTTCCTTTGCAACCCGGCCGTTTACAGCAACATGATAACTGGTTCCTGAAGCTACCTCCTTTACTCTCATTTGCTCGTTTACTAGAGGAACTTTATCAGAATTCACAACTGGTGATTTAGTTCTATCTTCACCATTTTGACCATTGAATGATGACCTTGTAATCTTTGTTGCTTGTAAAGAATTAACTAGTGGTTTAGTTCTATCTTCACCATTTTGATAATTGAATGATGGCCTTGTAATCTTTGTGCTATTACAAGCAACAGCTTCAGCTGTAAGATTACTTCTTGCAGTCACATTACTGATAGGACAGGCTGCATCCCGTGAATTCACTACATTCTTTGATCCTGAATTGGAAGGGAACTTCTGAGACTGTTGTTGCTTGGTAATGACAGGAGTTTGTTTGTCTGTAACTTTCACAGATTGCTGTTGCTGGTCAGTGACTGGAGTCTGATAGCCACTGTCAGGATTTTGCTGGCCAGGGGCCCTCTGATAGTTGAATTTTTGGTTAGTGGCATTTGCTTGCTGACTCGGAGGGAACATTTCCTGTTTCATCCCAAATCCACCCCATGATCGCTGTTGCTGGTACATGTCAGGAGTTTGCTTACCAGCAACATTCTGAGGTTTCTGTTGCTGGTATATGTAAGGAGTTTGCTTACCAGCGACATTCTGAGGTTGCTGTTGCTGGTTAGAGACAGGAGTTGGTTGACCAGTGACAGGATTTTTCTTATCAGGGACACTGTGATAGTTATGCTGTTGGTTGAAGACGTGGGCTCTTTGACTCGGAGGGAACATTTGCTGTTGCATCCCAATTCCACTCCATGGATTTGTTGAATCCACTTGGACAGAAGGTTTCTTAGACAAATCATAAGCAAAGAAACTCCTCAAACAGATCTGGCAGCGAAGAACTTTCATCAACAAATTAGATGGATAGTTGTATTTTGTACCACAAGCCATGCAAATGGTCCAGAAAGTTGAATGTCCAGCATCAGTGTTCTCCTTATTGGCCCTCTTAGCAACATAATCAGTTTTCTTTGATGGCCGTCCACGCTTCTTTGGTAAAGGGGCAGAGGTTGCAATAACTTGGTTCCTTTTTGAGTCATGAGATGAACGTTTTACGTGGTCTGTCAGTATCGTGTGAGCTTCTCCAATTAGCTTAAATGCAGCCTCCGCACCCACAAACTTGTTCTTATCTGGATGGAGTAAGAGAGCAAGTTTGCGGTACTGTTTCTTGAGTAGCATGTCATCTGCAGTTGTTTCTACTTGAAGAATACCATACCAGTCCATCTCCCCGTTGATCTTAATAGCAGCACAGCAGTGAACTTCACAAACAGTTAGCAGCTGAGAAATATTTTCAAGGTCAGGAAAAAGCTTTTGAGCCTTGAGGGCAATCCTTTTGGCCGCAGCATAGTCTGCTTCTTGCAACTTTATCACAGCTAGGTCCTTAGCTCTTGAAGCTTCTTCCTTGTTGCATTCCATTGTTATAAGCTAAGGGGTCGGTTATCAATCTTGTGGAGTACTTCAACAGCAAATTATATGGCTTGTCTTCATCAAGATCCTGCATAAGAAATAACACATCAGTTAGTTCATACTGCATTAGCAATTACTCAAATAGGCAGGAGAGCTGGGTATCATAGCATTAAGATAGGAAAAAGGCTTAAATTGCCCCCTCTTGTACCCTTTTGATTTGCAAAGCTTCCTTTATGGGAACAGAACATAAGTGTACTCATATCCATAGTTGGCTACATGTCACTTTTTAGGTAAATACAGCAGGGGAGGCCCCTACTGTTGTGAATATATTGAATAGGAAATGAATAAAAACTGCACAAATCGTGTTAGATATAAGGTCAGAAAATATCTACAAGAATAGTGAAAAGACAGCAGAGAAGGAGAGTGAGCATGTGTGTGAGTTAGCATAAAGAGTCTATCACATCACATTTCACCTGAAATCATGTAATTCCAATACTCTAAGGTTCTATTTTCATACGTAATCCTATAACAGGACTCCTAACGTATGTTAAGAACAGAATTGGAACGCTTTGGAAAATTACTGGAGTAATCAATCTACAGGCGCTTCAAGTAAGGAACATTTCCTCTAACATCTCAATGATATGGAAACTTGCAACACCAACTAGAGCGATCAATTTGAATGTTTCATCACAAGGGATTCAGATATATTTTTTTGAGCAAAAAGGAATGCAGATATATTGAAAGAATGAACTGAACAAGTGCATATGATGGACCGATGTGATATTACATTGATGCACTGAGAAATAACAATGACAAGTGAGACATATTCTCCACTATGATGAAGTTTACACGGAAAAAACAAAAATATCAGGAAAATAATTTATGCACATCTGTTCAGTTTATAAGTAAATTAACAAGACATAGAAATAGAACATGCTTCTTGTGCTGGAAATAGAGCATGTATAAAGAAATGTCAAATCAGCAAGTAAGCTCTTGGGTCTACAGAAGCTGACTTTTACAGTCAGCCTGCATTCTTTCAGCTAAGCCTTTACCAATTGGCAAATCACAAGCCAAAAGTGGTATTTTTTTTTTCCTTCACAGAACTACAATTGGACAAAGCACCATTCATCACTAGAGTTCCATATTCAAGTCCCCAGAATCCAGCAGGATTTAATCGCCTTAACTTTGCTCACCGTACGACAATTGTTTGAAAGCTAGTACAACAACTTTTATTTAAAGTGAGTACAACAACCTTAAAGCACTGTAAATTTTGGTCTGTACTTAGAATAAATCAACATGAGCATCCTCTTGGGGCTGCATAGTTTCCTCAAAAGTCATCAAACTACATAGGTGACCACTTATCTGATTAAACCCAGCATCATCATCAAGAAAAAAGTTACGTTTCATACTCTCCAAAAGTCTCGCCCAAACAGAAAGAAGTGCCAAGATATGCTGAAAAAGACATGTGGACTCCAGATTTTCTGGCCAGGCATTTCACTGAGCAGGTGTGCATAAAAAAATCCAGAACCACACAAATTTGCAAAATGAAGGGAAATGATTACATGGACGGGGAACCCAGAAGCATACCGTGCAATATAGACAGTAATAGCAGCAGAGGACACGAGGTGGAGTGGATGCCAGCGTCCTGCACAGGCTGTTCATACAATGAAAATTCAATAATAAAAAATGCACTTATCTATAGAGAACAAAGAAATGGAGATGAACCGGAAATTAATTTGTTCCATTGATCTTCTGGTGGATATCACAAGCAATTGCATGTATTCTCCTAAAGATGATAAACATGTGCATGATTGACTGAATAACTAGGTTGGTCAAACCACCAGTTTAGATGCCACCGCTACCACCCACCCAGGCATGAACCCAGGTACTCACAGATCATGTGAGAACTTTCTTGAAGGGTCTGGTACTCCTCTCTTAAAGACCAAACCAAGGGGATGTCTCCCATGGTCAAGTTATAAATAAATTAGAGAAACGCAATGGAAGTGTAAAATACTATAAAGAGCAAGGAATTTAAACGCGTATTTTGCTGGAAACAATGTGTGCCAATAAAATATCAAATCCACAAGGTTGGCTTTTTGTTTTACATAAGCAGAACATACAGTTACTCTGCATTCAATATGTAATATGTTTCTTCACTGAAAGAATTATCACTAGAATCTAACCTGCATAATTTAATCAACTAAACTTCGCACCACCCACCAAAATTTACTTCCCGTCAAATCCAATCCTAGTATGTAAAGCGGATCTGCGAGAGTGGCTCGCTGACCCATCTAACGCCAGACCCTTGCGCCCCTTCTCTGAACAAGCGCCGCGCATTCACCAAGAGAAAACTTCACATCCCTAATCTTCCATCTCAACCAAACTGAATTAGCGCTCCAACAAATTTGGAACGCGGGAGCGCACCTCCGCGCGCACAAACACGGCGAGTCCAGACTCCGGCCACGGCATTTCGTCGGGCGAGCAGGCGCGCGCCGGAAACACGCAAACAACACCGGATTCACGGAGAGAAGAGGTGGAAAGACCACAAGGACGGAGGGGCCGAGGAGCGCACCGTGGGGAGTCGGTCGGCGGCGACGGCGGAGGCGGAGATGGGTCGCCCCCTCGCTGCGCGCGCTCCGGGAGGCGGGTGGGGGGAAGGGGAGCGGAGGCGCGCGGCGGTTGGCTTGGGTTGGGGTCGAGCCGTCGGCCGTGTTCGTGCGCCGCGTCGCCAATCTCTCGCCGCGTTTGAAGCAGATATGGGAGGAGAGGGGGGGTTTGGTGCGGGGGTGGAGGGAAACCAGGCGCGATTTCCCTCCAAAACCAAAAAAAAAATTCGGGTCGTTTGGGTTTCCCACGTTTTTGCCTCCGTGGCAACAACCAACCTCGTGCCAAGCGGGCAAATCTGGTATGATTTGCTCCAAAACTTTGGCAAGAGTTTTAGCCAGGTTGGCTAAGATTTTTAGGTCAAATGTATCACAATCTGAGGTCATGTTTGAATCCAAAGCAATAAAAATTTAGCTAGCTACTAATTGCGAAAGGTTTTCTTAAGCTGACAGGTTAGCCAGCTAAACTTTTTAGCTGTGTTTAGGTCTACTAGCTAATTGCTAGTATCTGTTAAAACTAGCTAATTGCTATCTGTTGAAAATGATTGATCGCTACCCTTCATTAATTGTGCGGCCGTGGGAAATTTCCATAAACATTAAGGGCATTTTATTTGACTCTAGCTCCTGAGATGGTAAAAGGAATAGTTAACTTCTAATCCATACTACAAAGAGTGTCACAATTGAAAAGGTTTCTCACCCAAAAAATTACCCTCCTAAACCTCACAGAGGACCCACAATTCAGACCCAAAAGGTGGCCCCGGACGACCAGGGGTAGACGCGTTTGGTCGTCAGCCCCCGTTCTTTTGCGCCTCGGCACCATCCCGCCCCCCTATTCTTTCTCACCTTGGCATTTTTTATACCCGCTGCCTTCCTTTCCTTTTGATCGCGTTCTTTGTATGGTATTGCAATCAAGGCGTCGCTTTTCTTTCCTTTCTGTTCGTTGTATTCGTATGAAAAAAAGATACGCTGGTTTCCTTCAAAAAAACGCCCCTTTCCTTTCCTCCACCTTCCTTTAGAAATTCGCCTGCCTTCCTTTCCTTTTGATCGCGTTCTTTGTATGGTAATGCAATCAAGGCGCCGCTTTCCTTTCCTTTCTATTCGTTGTATTCGTATGCAAAAAGATATGCTGGTTTCCTTCCAAAAAACACCACTTTCCTTTCCTCCACCTTCCTTTGTAAATTCGCCTGCCTTCCTTTCCTTTTGATCGCGTTCTTTGTATGGTAATGCAATCAAGGCGCCGCTTTCCTTTCCTTTCTATCCGTTGTATTCGTATGCAAAAAGATACGCTGGTTTCCTTCCAAAAAAACACCCATTTCCTTTCCTCCACCTTCCTATGCAATCAGGGCGCATACACCTTCCTTTTGAAGTTCGCCCGCTTTCCTTTCTTTATATGGCCGTGTGCATAAAGGAATTTGAATTCACTTCTTTCCTTTTGTAGATGGCTAGCGTCCATATATGTGTTGTGTACCAGTCAAGATTTCCTTGGAAAAAAAGAATGACATCTATGCAATCGGGTGTCTCCTTCCTTTTAAAACTTGATTACTTACCATAGTTGTGGGAGTCAATCAGGGAATCGATTACTTACCATAGTCGTGTGCGTCCAGGTTCATCTCCTTAGCCCTCCTGCCCCCTTATATAAGGCGTCCCTCTTTATTCTCAAAGCACACAATCCCTCCCTTCATTCTCATCATCTATTCAGAGTTCATATTTCTTTGCAAGGGCGCCGGCGTCGAGCGCGGCGCAAGGGTGGCCACGACGCTCGTCGTGTCCAAGCTCGCCAGGTAGAAGCAGAACGTGCTCCCCGTTGTGACGGTGTCCGGTGCCGTCGAGTGCGTGGCGTCGTTGCTCCACGACACCGGCGACGAGGAGAGCAACCTTCTCGGCCTCCCCATCATCAAAAAGATGGTTGCGGTGCCGAGTTGCTCATGGATACATGAATATTTTCTTTTATATATGTTGCTGATTGTTTAAGATTTAATTATACAAAAATTTTCTTCTGTTTCCGCCGGAGGCCCAAGCTTTCAATGTATGAATATATAATTTTTAATATGAGATGCTATTGAATAATTTTAATATGCGATCTAACAAAAGTATGCATTATTTTACATACTTATTTTTTTAAAAATTAAGATTTTTTAAATTTATGTTATTTTTATAACACGTGCCTGTGGCACGTGCCAACCTACTAGTTAGATAAAAAGATTTAGCTATATTTTTTTGGTCGGCGCACGTCTAACGTGCGCCGACCAAAAAAATTGACCGGCACTAACGTGCGCTGAAAAAAAATATATATTGCCCACGCCTGGGAGGCCTGCACGCCCGCGGTCACTAGTCACGCGAATTTTTCACGCATAAAATACGTGTATGCGGCCGCGAGGATTCGAACCCACGACCTCTAGCCTCGCGCGTTGCTTCCTTACCATCCCACCTATGCATCACATGTGATAGAGAGAGATAGTGTCCTTTTAAAGTAACCCGCAGAGGACACGTTAGTGTCGGTCAATAACGCCGGCCGGCACTAACGTGCGTCATTTAGTGCCAGCTGGTGTTATTGACCGACACTAACGTGACACGCTCATTTAGTGTCGGCCAATAACACCAGCCGGCACTAAATGACGCACGTTAGTGCTGGCCGGTGTTATTGACCGGCACTAACGTGGGCGTGCCACGTTAGTGCCGGCTCTAGACCGACCGGCACTAACGAGCGTGGCACCAATGAGCGTTTTTCTTGCAGTGAGTGGACCTATGTTTATATCATATTTGGATTTCACCGGCTCGCGGCTTTCACAATCCAGCTTCCAGCTTGGCATCAAATAGACCAGCTTTTGCTCCAACTTTTACCATCCATAAGCTGGTTCTTTCTAATTTCACAAGCTTTTACGTGTTAAAAGTTGCAGTTGGTCTAGCTTGACAATTGAGCTTCAACCCCGCAAAAGTAAATAGACAATTGTCACGGTCTAACGTGGCTACGTACTATAACTACTCCCTCTCTATTGCAATATTTGTTGTTGTTGATTTTTTTTTCTCGTAACTTTTGACCATTCGTTTTATTCAAAAAGTTATTGCAAATTACGAAAAGAGAAGTCAAACCAAAAATTCATTTGATGACAAAGTAAATCACATAAAACATAAATGATACTTGCAAAAATTTTAGACTTGCTCCCCGTATGGTTTAGACCGTCCCGTGCTATTTTAGAACCCTCATGTTACAAATCTAATCACAAACAAGTTGAGCATTGAACCCCGATTAAGGCTTTAACCACCAAATACTTAGTAATGAAACATATTCCCCATGTCTCAAAATAACTGCATTTTTGTTATTAGTTTAAACAAGTATTTATATTGGTGCATATTCAAATAATTTTATTTTGGGATAGGCAGTGTAGGCAAAATATCGAGGTCATGATGTTTTGGATCTTTTTTTCGAAATGCAGACGCTGATCTACACGAACGCAACCTTTTCCACCTAAAGATACGGAGTCGACAAATCTTCGAGACTGAGGAAGTCATAACCCTACCCTTATGACTACCTTCTGTAAGAAAAATGGCCTTAATAATATGCCATTAGTGATTTTGGTGATTGTATGTCAACATCAACCCATGGACTAACAACGTTTGCTAGTATACAAGGTTTAGTCGCATGGATGCATTAGTGATGGACTTGGATGAATTAAATATCAAAAAAAAGGTCATGAAGACATGCACAAGACTTTAGAAGACCGTTGGGAAGACTAAGTCATCATAGAAGAGAAGCCGGAAAGAAGGCACGCGAGAAGATCCGAAGCAAATCATGCTAAAAAAGAGCATAGGACAAATTTACAGTGAGAAGAGGATGAATTGGTGCTAATGCTCCGGTGCTAATTGGGTGACTGGACACATTAAACAAGGTCATGAGGACTTGCTCAAGACACTAGAAGACCTTAAAGAAGCCCAAGACATCATACAAGAGAAGCCGGAACAAAAAACACACGAAAAAACAAAGAAAAAGAGAATAAGAAAATTTGACAGTGAGCATAGGATGATACGGTGGTAATGCTCCGGTGCTAAGTGAGTGAGCATAGGATGATACGGTGGTAATACTCCAATGCTAAGTGGGTGAGCATAGGATGATACGGTGGTAATGTTCCGGTGCACAGCTGATAAGTCTGTGCCATCAGCTCGGCTCGCGATCGGCTCAAATTCGGCTCTGCATGGTTTGGTCATTTACCATAAGATGATCCGGTGCTCCACATGAAATACCACTGGATGGGTCGGTGCTCCATTCAAAGCAACGGCTATATGACCAAAAAGCTCCGGTGCAATGCGTCGGTGCTCAGCGAATGTGTCGGTGCTACGCAGAAATGTTGGTCGTTGGAGCAACGACTAGTTTGAGGAGTTGGAGCTATATATATCCCATTGCCCGGCCATTTGGAGTGTGCTAGAGCTTGGAGAAGCTATTGGCTTGGTTCTCGCATACACACCAGTGCTCTTGCCACCAAAGAGTTTAATAGAAGATTTAGGCAACTAGTTTCAAGGTTAGGCTTTGATTAGAGCTAGTTTAGGCTGCTTAGCGCGTTGCTTTAGGTGTTAGCCTAGAGTTAGGCGAGGTTTGTATACCTCTTGTATAGTGCTTGCGCGCACCAAGAGTTGTAAGTATCGGGGCTTATAAGTCTTGTGAGACCCTCCAACCGCACTTGTGGAGTGGCCGCCATTACTTTGTACTAGGGAGGTGAGGCTCTAGGCATTTGCCGAAGCTCAACCAAGTGGAGGCGGCGAGGAACATCCGGGAGAGTCCAAGCGAAACCCACTCGCGTGTGGGGAAGTCCCGTAGGCTATCCTCTGTAGTGACTCGACCGGGGAGTACATGCCCTTGCGTGGGCATTCCCTTTGAGAGGGGCTGCAACAACGAGGACTAGTGCAAAGCCGTGGCTTCCCGATACCTCGGGATACATCGTCGTGTCCGGAGTTTGCTTGCTCTATCCTTTTACATTCCACATTACTTATTGCACTACATTCCGCATTTACCTTTCCTAAAATTGTCATGTGTGGTTGCTAGGATTGAAACCTAGGGTGCAAAACTTTTAGCGGTAGAGCTAGCAACTCATAGAAAAACCTAGTGCACATTTAGATAGAAACAAAAATAGGTTTTTATATGTGCTCTTAGCCATAGTGTTTTTAGAGAACCCTAATTCACCCCCTTATGGTGTCACGGTCCTTTCACCTTCGATCCTCAAGATTGACAAAATCACCACTGGTGTCTCGCTATCGAGGGCATATCACCTATCACTAAAAGAAAAAGTGTCAGTTAAATGATGAAATAAATCTAGAAAAATGCGAACATCGGTACTGAGTTGAACTCTGATGAGTAAGTTTCACCACAAGAAACCTTACCATCTGAGTTACACTCAGTTCACATTTTGGATCTACTTTTGGAAACAAATCTAATCATAGGCCCTATTTAGATCAGAAAAGTGTCTCCTTTTCACGAAAAGTTATCCACGTAGAGAACTATGTCAGTTCAGTTCTATCTCTATGCACGCTTCTATATAAACAGTTTTTTTCGGTACTTTCCCCCCTTTTTCTCGATCTAAACACTAAACACGTCTATAGTATTTTAGAAGTTTATACCAGACATTCCAAAGAGGTATTGTCCGAGTAAAGAATGTCTTTTAAATGTTTTAATTGCACACGCAACCTAATTATTTGCGATCAAATGCACACATTGTTCCTTCGCTTTGCGTAACAATTATAATTTATAAGTTGGTCCATGAAGACAAATAACTTGCTGAATACTCCGTAGTAACTTAAAAGATACCTGAAGTCAAATAACTTACTGCTCAAGTATTGGGTGCGGCGTGCCGGTTTCTGTGCTTGCGTGTGAGTGCATGCCCGCATCTATACTTATGAAACATAACCCTTACTAATTATTTCAACACAACTTTGCTGTTAACTCTTTTAAAAGATTAAGTAAGAAGGAAATAAACTTTTACTCCATCCGTCTCAGGATATAAGGCACGCACGTAAATCAAAATTCAAACTTTAAAAACTTTGACCTACGATTAAGCTTGTATAATAAAAACCTTGTCTTACAACAATAATATAATTGTATTCATATTTAAAAGTACTTTCATATGATTATAATTTTGTTGCTACAAGTATTATATTATAAAAGATATTAAAAGTCAAATCTTATTATTGAAGACCGTGCCAAGTTTGACTGCGCCTTATATCCTGAGACGGAGGGAGTAAAACACTGTGGAGACTATTCACCAGCACAACAGGTACAAAAGGTAGTCCTACTACACATTTCGCATGTAAACAATAATAACTAGGTGATTCCCGCGCGTTGCTACGGGATGTTTGTTATACTTTTTAACGATTATTACCAAATGATAATAAAAAATAGTAAAAACTTAACAATTTTGCTTTTGACAGGATATTAAATTATTTAATTAAAGGATACTTAGGTACAATACAATTATGGTAATACATGAAATGAAATTTAAAATTATTGAGAAAATAACCTTTCAATTACTTGAAGTCTTATTGAGAATTTCTCTCACATGTGGTGACTTCTTGTGGGTTGCACTTATTTAGTTAAGGTGATACTTTGCGCGTTGCTGCGGAAATTTTTTAAACAAATTTGAAAGCAGAAACACTAAATGAAATGATTGCATCACAACGTTCTTTTGCAAACAATATTATACATAAAAACATGTTCATTTTATTGAGAGAGAATGACTTGGAAATTTTGTCATGAAGGAGTTAATGCATCTTAGTGGAAGATGATGATGTGTCTTAGTGGGAGGTGATGATTTGGCTTCATAAGAGTTGAGAGAAATCCTTAGTGGGGATCTAGTTAACTAGTAGATATGACAATGGCAAGTGCGATGGCTAAACATTAGTGTTAGCTGAAAAATGAAACTGAAATGCTAAACTTCAAAACGCCTCATTTTTTTTGCGAAAGATAAACATTAGTGGAGAATGTCATCGCACGGTTGCCGAGACTGCAAACTTTGAGAACTGTGCCAGGGGAGTGTTATCACCATGACATCGTCTCTCATCCCATGACACTCCCCTCATAAATATCGCAGCCATGTCAGCAAAATTGTTGATGTGGCATGATATTTAATGCTCATGACACTCCCCACTGAGACTGGCCTTATTAGACGATACACAAAATATATTTGTTTCATCTTTCCTACCAGCCGAACAGACCGGCTCCCTAGCATGCCTTTAATACGCTGAAGATTCACATGTTGAGGCAGCGGTTAGGCTAATCCGGCCCAGTGCGAAGTTTGATTGCGCGATTACCAAGAGTGACACATCATCAAATTAGTTTTGAAACTTTCAATGCTTAGTTTCATTGCGCGATTACCAAGAGTAACACATCATCACATGAGTTTTGAAACTTTCAATGCTTAGTTTCATTGCGCGATTACCAAGAGTGACACATCATCACATGAGTTTTGAAACAAGGTCTTCCAATGCATAGTTTCATTTCACAGTTTCATAGATAAGCTTTTGCATTTAATTACAATGAACAGGATTGGTTGAAATGAGATGAAATGAAAATCTCTAGCCCCCAATGCTAGTTTCAATGAGTTTCATAGTCTTGGAAACAGTGCACCTCCAGTTTCATCAGGATGAAACACATTCCTTCTGTTTTTTCATAAATTCTTTGTCATGTCATTATGTATGTTGATGTGTTACCCTAATTAATGTGCATGAAACAAAATGAATGAAATTCTGAGGGATGATTCGATGTCCGCTGTAATGTTCACAACATTTTTTTATAGAAATGTTCACAACATTTAAATCATGTGTGTACCAAAAAGTAATATGACCAGCGTAATCTGTTGAATCTAGATTTTGGTATCCGGATAGTGTAATACTGCTGTTACATATGCCTTTATTTTCTTCTTAAGGTTATATCACACTGCAGACTGCACACATTTTAATTTAACGAAACGTTCAATTTAAATGGCATGAATGTACACAACGTTATGAATTATGATTACAAGTAGGTTGGGTGGCATGTATCACCCTGGTGATATGCGGACTGTTGTACTGACAAAACATTTCATTATATAGCAAATCACCTTCAAATTAAAAAACCAAATTAGGAACCTCATAATTTAATCGGAATCCAAGGAGTAGCAAAAAATGAAGTTCTTTTTTGCAAAGCATCATCTCTAATGAAGTCTTAACTGCAGCAGTGCATGAATTGTACACCTAGTTCCAAATGCTTCCAGTTGCAAGAGTACAGCTAATTGGTCTGAAACCTTTTGGACAAAGGTCCCTGGAATAGTTTACCGAGGTCCAACTAGCTAGAAACTGGCCGTTTCAGCTTCAATTAAACCACACGACTACTGAACTCCTCAGTTCATGCTGGAGAGCGCGCGATACAAGGACAAAGTTCTTCAGCCTCGTGCTAAACTGAGGGACTGCCAAGGACGGACTTACAACTTCACATAATATTACATAGAAGATAATTAATCAGCACCCTTGTGACGATTGCTTATGAGCAAAGAATTAACTCCCCTTTGGTAGTACTTCTTACCTCTGCATTTGTCATTTCAGTTATGATCTCCATTTGCCTCAGCTCATTGATAGTCACATCAGTGGTATTGCTGGTCACGTCTCTGTTTTCGACAATTGTGTTACTACCTTTTGTACTGCTTCCGGAGGAGCTCAGCTGCTCTGCACCATTCTTAGAGGATGGAAAATTGCTAATGTCGTCTTCAACACCACATTCCCTCGCAGCTTTCCATTCTAGCCTTCTTAAGAAACACTCTTCAATATCATCCAGTGACGCGTCTTCATTTTCATATTCAATGTAAGGCAAATGGCAATCAATTGATGTGTGCCTCCTGGACACACCAATCAGCTGTTCATTGTCTACTCTTAGTGAAGTGGCCTTGTCAATATGTTGTGGTCTTCCGTTACCATTGCAGTTACAGTTCTCACTGCCACTGTCATTTTCATCATCTTGTTGGTCATGACCCTCCTCCTCATCGAGTTCTTCAGATTGAGATGGTGAAGACGAAAATGACGAATAGGCACCTGCATCATCATCATCACGTTCCCGAAGTCTTCTGAGAATCAAGGTCTTGAGCAAGTTCATGACTTGAACAGCATGCATCAGAGCAGTGAGAGGATCAGACATCTGTTTGGAGGAAAAAATTAGTTTTCTTGTTAGCACTTGTGTCAACTAACAAGGTTGATGCGTTAGAGGACTATCACAAGAAGACAATACCTGTGTCATATTAGGTGCAAAAACCATGGCAACATTTCTCGCATTCATCTTGTTTGACTCCTCTTCCTCAACAACATCAGCCATGAGCTCTACGACCCAATGAAGAAGTGCAGCTTGAGTTGGTGGAAGAAGCTCCACAAGCTCAATGCATTGCTCTTCTGTGTTGCAGTGAAGGACTTGCTCAGGTGAGAGGCTGTCAAGCACGCCCTCAGGGAGTTCTCTGAACCAGGCCTATTTCACATGTGCAGTCCATATTGCAAAAGATCAGACCAAAGGAGATTCAACACGTATTACTCTGGTTCCTATGTTTCCTAAAGAAACACATACTAATGTCCCCCCCCCCCCCCCCCCCCCCCAAAAAAAAATTATATATACACTAACAGTGCTATCAAGTATATTTAAGTTATTCTCATATACAGAGGGCATTTATTGACGATTTTCTTTTCTTATTAATGCATATGCAATGGAAAAAGAAGGAAAATAAGATGACCTGTGGCCAACAAAGGCCACAGGGTTGAACTGAACTGACAACAAACATCATCAGATTTTTGTGTGCGCGCGCGCGTGCGCATGTGATAACAAGCAGATATCAGATCTGGAGAACCTAACTTCATCTTCAGAATCAGAAAACGTTAACTTAGACCCTCAGTTCACAGCTATATCAATAATATTAGATAAATAACACTCAAAATGTACAATGCAGTTTCAGCTTTCAATTGAAAGTGCAGTCTACAAGAGATCTTCTATCACAGCATGTTGGCCAAGCCTCTGAAAGTTTAGAATAATTTTTTTCAAGGAAAAAAAGAACTGTCAACACCCCAGTCCAGTATTTGAAAACGTTGAGCATAGATTTTAAAATAGTGTGCGTTTGTATATTGAATAGCATTTCAGTAAAAAATAATACTAGTACCAATCCTATAGGCGCTTGAATTGAGAAACATCTAACCAATTTTATTTGTCTCCTTAAAATAAAAGAGCAACAAGACTGAACAGATATGGCTTATATCACATCAATGACCCAATAGTCCTCATTTCTATAAAAAAGAAGATAAAATCCCATCTTGAACTGGAAATGCTTGAATGATCATTCTGTGAGATTAATTCTGCTTACTACTTGAACTAAGGCCATTACACATTACAAGATGCAGAATGTTGTTCCATGTCTCAAAAGTAAAAAACTAACACAACATCAGGTCCACCTTCCAACTTCATAGGACATTATCAAACTGCCTTTGTTTCAGTGTTCCTCTTTAACAGAAGTTTGATAATACTAAGGCCAAAGTGCTTGCTAATTTCTAGAGTGGATCTCTACTAATGACAATTTTTTTGTTTTAATTTAGGTTTACACGCTAATCTAAGCAAATATTAGACATTTAGACCTTGAATGCCAGCACATCTGTTTTCAGCTGTTTAATTGCTCAGACACACTAGCATGAGATTGACGCTTACCTTAATCAAACTAGCCAGGCAATGCACGTCGATGTCGTCAGGCACGATGCCACTGTTGAGCTGCTCCCTGACATGCTCCTCCTGGCTGTTCTCCGGGGTGATCCGGAAGATCCCCTCTGCCTGAAATTACAAAAACAATTAAGACAAAATATTCAATTCTACTGCACTCGGGCACATTTTGCAGCTCCCATACCCCAATTGAAAAGGTCTGAACAGCCGAAATGCTCCTACCTTGAGTCCATCCTGCGAGTACAGTCTCTCTTGCATGAGCAGGAGGATCTTGGGCACAGAGTTCCCTTTGTCGTCATAGCCGCACTGCATCGACTCCGGCGACACCCCGAACACGCTCGCGCTGCACGAATTCAAAAAGGGAAACGTTGGTAATCGAGGCACCTTGGGATTGGACCTCAGCTGGATACACCAGGCGTGAAGCCGTGAACAGAGTTGCGTTTCCAGACCGGCAACTGACCTGGCGCTGGGGACCTGGCCGGGGATCTCGAGCTCGAACTCGACGGGGAGGCCGAGGAAGCCATGGAGGCGGTCGAAGGTGACGTGAGCGACGTGGCGGACGTCGGTGGGCCAGCCGATCTCCATCCCCCAGGCGGCCCCCGCGGGGTCGTCGGCGTCCGCCATCTGGCACGGCAGCACCACCGACTTGCGGAGCGCCGCCAGCACCAGCGCCAGCATCTGCCCCTGCCCCTGCGCCTGCTGCTGCTGCTGCCCCTCCTCCGCCTTCCCCTCGCCTCCCCCACCGCCCCCGCCGCCGCAGCCGTTGGAGACGGGCGCCGTCATCACCTCGGCCATGGCCACTCGCTTCCGCGGGCCTGGATCGATCCTCACGGGCGCTCGATTGAGCTGAGCTGAGCAGAGGTGAGTGATGCAGGGTGAGTGAGCGCAGCCTCGATTTGGGGAAAGAGGTGGCCTTTTAAATGTTCTCAGGCAGAGGGGACGACGCTTTTGGCTTTGTGTCGTTGCGGTTGCGATCCGGGAATTTGAATTGGGTGTGGGGAAAGCTCGTGGGGCCCACGGCCCATAGGTGAGGGGGCTCCAACGGCCGTCAAATTCAAATGTCCGGCTGGCTAGTTTTGCAGCTGAGTACCTTGAGTTTTACCATATCACGAGATAACCACATGTAGTGAACTTGTCAAACGATTATTGGAAATATCTTCTTAACTAACATAAATGGGATCGCTCGATTTTCAGAAAATTGACCTCGGCTTCTCTCATCTAAAAGCGTACTTCTTTGTCAAATCTATGAAGAAATTCTAAAATTAAATGCAAAAAATTGGTGTTAACTAGATGAAGAGTGTGACCAATTTTAGAAATGCAAACACAAACACAACACAGCACGTAGGCCCTACTTGGTTGTGCTAAGGCCTCCTCCAAAGGTTGAGTCAACTTGCTAGCTCAAAGATCTACGTGGCAGATCCACATCACCAAGAGATAACAGGCCTCTACAGTCTCCTCCAACAATTAAGCCGGTGGCTGGCTCTTAGGAGTGGGCCCGCTCTCAACTAAAATAAAGTCCAGCCAACCAGCGAGCAACGGCATGCGTCGCGTTGTTCTCGAGGGAAGCGTGCGTGAGTGGTCAGGCCCGGCTTTCCTCGAGGCGAGCGAACGAGACGATCCCTTAATCCCACGCTAGCGCATAGCAGTTTGCCTTTTCTCTCACCTCCACGACAGCTGAAATCCAACGTGGCCTGATACGAGCTAGCTGACCTGTTCCCGTTGGAGGAGGCGTTGCTACAGTAGTTGTGTGTGTCCACCTGGTTACCGTCACTCTGGCATCACATCCAATCAGGCTGGAGGCCAACAAAGGCTTTGTAAATCTTCGCTCGAAGACAAGTGGAAAAAGTTTGTATCACACCCCACCTATGGAGGTGGGCTACATAACCCTCAACCTATGAAACGGTCCATATCACCCCCTGAACTTTTGAAAACCGGTGAAATTATCCCCTAAAGCAGTTTTGAAAAATCATAGTAAATCATATAAAAAATCATAAAATGGAAAATCCAATTGTGTTGGGCTCCAAATGAGCAGATCTACACAGTGAACATATAATATAGTATGCTTTAGTACTTTTTTTGTTGTAGATTTAGATCTATGTTTTTTTCATAACTGTAAAAATTGTACTACAACATACCATAGTATATGTTCATTGTGTAGATCTGCTCATTTGGAGTCCAACGCAATTGGATTTTCCATTTTATGATTTTTCTGTGATTTACTATGATTTTTCAAAACTGCTTTAAGGGATAATTTGACCAGTTTTCGAAAGTTCAGGGGGTGATATAGACCGTTTCATAGGTTAGGGGTTATGTAGTCCACCCCCCATAAGTGAGGGGGTGATATAGACTTTTTCCAAGACAAATGGACTTTTGTACATAACAGATGCTAGTGATATGTTAAATTTGTTTTTCTGTTTCTAGAAGAATGTTCAATTTGTATTTTGTACCATGATTAACTACGCTTTTTTTCATATCCATGTCTTGGTTATGTTTGTATCTTTTTCTTAGTGGATTTCACATAACCTCTGTTGTAAATCAATGAAAAAGTTCAAGAGCAAGAAAAGAGACATATATGACACATGTGAACAGTTTTTTTAGTTTAAATTAAGGTTATACCAAAACATGTCTAGGCACCATGCTTCATTTTTATATATATTTGACAATCTGCACGTCGTTCTCATTTACCTTACTCAACACATGAAATTTGCAAGCCGTTGGATTTATTTAGCAAAGCCTTGACTTGGCCTTGAGTTCAGGGACAAGGACCTGTCGAGGGGAGGCATGGTGAGCCATAGGGCTCTAACTTGAAATAGCCGCTGTTCCACAACCGTTTTTCATTTTAAAGAAGTGCAATACTATGTCTCTCATACTCAGTTTTTTAGGGAGAATGTTTGGAGCCAACCAAGTATTCGGAAATAAGTAGAATTAAGGTTGGACTCAATGTTTGGGCCGTTTTGCAAAAGAGTGTATTTGCTAGACCTGATAAAAAAAACTCCCCGGCTCACATGGTAAAGGATAAACATGGAGCATATATAAAAAGGAAAACAAATGTCTTATTTGGCAGGCCTAGAGGCATGTTTGTAGGGAAAGCGAAGAAATGCAATGACACAAGGAGTAGTAGGAAGGATCACACAGGATATGCGCGTGCCCTACGCCGGGCTCCGCTGCTTTTGATAGACGTGTGGCCACGTAGGAAGGATCACAAGGCCGCCGTGACCCTTTTTTACAGCTCCCCCACCAACGCGCTACGGTGGGGCCGCCCCGCACGCGAGAAGCGCCCAGCCGGCCACTGACAGGTAGGACCCGGATCAGCAGTATGCCGGCCTGTCACGTGGGGACCAGCACCAGGCTGGGCCCCGCCTCCTCCGGCGGCCGGCGTCCCCCGCGTTCGCGTGGCGTGCAGGCGCAGGCCGCACTGCCGGCTGCCGGTTTGGGTGCGCGGCGCGCCTGCTCCGGAGTCCGGACCGCAACTGCGGCGGTTTCGAATTCCTCGAGAGGGAAGCTGAGAAGCTTCCGCTCTCAAGTTCCTGTTCCAGTTCGGTGATTGGCACCAGCAGCCTGCGTATCCAGCCAGTGTACTGGGCAGTGTACGGTGATCCGGTCATTTATTTAAGTATAAAGGAGAAGAGTTGTGGATATTTTCATTGAAGAACAAAACCATTTCATTAATCCTTTCAAAAGAGGACAGTGTCGTCTGTTTATTTTACATGTCGATATCATGAAGAATTGTTCCGAGAGAGACGTAACATCTCGCCACCAAAAGGATTTCACATTTCTTTAAGCATGAGGTGGGGTCCCATTCTTCTACAGGCAGTTCCCTGTTAACTGAACCCAAGGCAGGTCTTTTCTTGTTGTAAAATTTGTCCAAAAACTTAAAAAGAAGGGCAGTGTTTTGTGTTCTTAGGTTTATGATTCCCAAACCTCTCTCTTCCTTGCTCAAATAGGCATTCTTCCAAGCAACAAGGCATCCTCCCTTCTTTGTGATATCCCCACCATTCCAAAGGTTCTAAAGACAACTTGTCAATTTTCTTAATGACCTCATCAGCTAGGAGTTTCAACGTATAAAGGTAGAATGTCGGCATTGAAGAGTAAATTGAGTTTACCAGAATGAGCATGACTTCATATGTTAGCATTTTTTATATTCCCATTAGATGCCTCTCCATCCTGTTTAAAATTGGTAAAAACTCTAAGACATTAGGCCTAGTTGTCCCAAGAGGCAAGCCAAGGTATGTGAATGGTATTTGACTGATCTGGCATCCCAGGGTTTGAGCCAAAGTTGCCATTTGATTATCTTCCACGTTGATAGGCACAAGGAAAGATTTGTTGTAATTCACTTTCAAACAAGGCACTGGCGGGCCCATCAATAGGGCGAGGTAGGGCGGCCGCCCTACCTAACTTCGGCGTCAAAGACCCTTACCCCACCTGTTTTACCCTGAGAATCAAAGATCCCATCGCTGGCGTCGGTGTTCTGTGCGGCGTTCTGCTTCGTTTTGAGGAAGAAGATGATGTGTCGATGAGTGAAGCCAACCGGTATGCATGGGCTGGCCCAAGTAAATGGCCCAATAGCTAAAAAGGCCTAATGCCTATCACTGCATTTGAGCGCCACACAACGACCTGAGAACGTGGGAGCCTGCCTTTTATAAAGTTTATCAACCTTGATGATTTATGGATGTTCACTTGCTATAATAATAATTTTTCGTCTGTTTTTTTAAATGTATGAGAAGTTAGCACCAAATTTTTGGTGTCCACAGAAGTCTTTTCAAACAAAGCCTGTAAAAGAATACATGAGAGGTACCATCTTGATTTTATATCTACAATTCATTTATCGTTTTGATTCTGAAATAAATATAATATATGTATGCGGTTTCACGCTTGATATGTGTTCGACTATCCGCCCTACCTAAAATATTTTCCTGGGTCCGCCACTGAAACAAGGGGAAGCAGCAAAGGTATCCAAAATGCCATTCAAATTTTCTACAGTGCTAGCTTCAGCTGGTAGGATTAGAAGGGTGTCATCTGCATAATGAACTATTGGAAAATCTCCACCAAATTTTACAGTCTATAATCATTGAGCTTTTCTCCTATTCAAAGGGACATGAATAGAATTTGTAACTCAAATTTATGCGAACGTGATAGTGGTTGATTTGGGGTGGGCGAAAGGAAGGAGGACATATGTTGTCCAAAATTTTACTATCTTTGGATGCGTTTTTTTTAATAATACCATTGTGGTCAAAACGAAAAAAAATAGTATTATTATATAATTTTTTGGGATTCTAGCGGCCAAGAGACGATGAGACGCAGCCAGCTTATTAGATTTGTCAGTTGATGATAACTGTCTGGTATTACATGATACTTGTATGGGCTGGCCCAAAGGATTATTGTCGGCCGTCGTGATAGGGCCTACGAACTAAGTATGACTATAATATATTTTTTACATGTTGATAAAAGCACATATTTTTCTCTCTACTGCTATTTCCGTCAAGAAAAGAATGCAACTTTACCTTTCAACTAAGCCCCATCAGCAACGGCGAAGCGGCTAGTTATGCCGGTTAGTTATTTAAAAATGAAGACCATGTATGCAAAATAGAACATACATATTTCAGGAACAGTGAAGTGCATTGACAATCTTTAAACGTGCCATGAAGTGTCATCTAGATCTACAAACTTTAAAAATGTGTGGGGGCAAAAGGAAGAGGCATATGTTCTCTCAAAATTTCTTTGTTGACCATACCTATTGCTTATATATTACAATGTTTGCATGGTATATTTTTTTTTGAAACAATACCATCTCAATGAAAATGGAAAAAAAGAGTATCTATTATATAAAAATTTGCGACTGTAGCGGCCAACAGACAAGATGCAGCTTATTGCTAGCCGATATACATGTTTGGCGTTACATGATACCTGTGTTGGTCCAAAGGATTGTCGGCCATCTATAAGATGATATGGCTTATGAACTAAGTATGACTGGCATATATGTTTTTACATGTCATTGGTGTCAACAACAAAGCACATAATGTCTTCTCTACCTTATTAAAACTTATGACTGCTTTGTACATCATCATTGACCGAGCATTTTCGCGCCTCCTGGCCAGTGGGCACCGCCCACGGGCAACTCCTACGCTCCCGTGTGACCATGGGCAGAGCTAGAGACGAACAAAGGTGGGTGCAGCATCTCATAACGTGTATAAACGTTCAAGCAAAACATGATGAAAATTTAGAGCTGATAAGGAGTTAAAAATTTTTTTGGTGCGTCCGCACCCACGGGCTACAAGGTAGCCCCTGCCCCAGTAGTCCTTTATCTGCACCAGCTGAAGACCACGTACGCAAAATATAACACACATATTTAGAAACAGTGAAAAATGCATGAACAATCTTTAAACGTGCTATGAAGTGTCATCTAAATCTACAAGCTTTAAAAATGAGTGTTCAGATCCTTCAACTTTGTCAAATGCGTATTCAAAATTAAAGTTCCACCATCAGCTTTAAACGTGTCCAAAGAATAATAATCACTGAAAGAACGGACGCATTGTCACTACTAGTTCGTTGCGACGACATCTTGGCCCGGAGTCAGCTGCTCTGCCTGATTCGGAACCGTCGGCGGCGGGGCGCTCCGGGAGTCGACCCTCCGGCAGTTTCGGAAGATGCTGTCGTAGACTTTGTCGAACAGCGCGCCCCCACGGCGGCGGTTGATGATGAACGCCATGTGGTCCGCCTCCACGATCCTGTAGTACCACACCCCCGGCCGCAGCGGCCGGCCGCCGCCGCCGTCGTCCCCCTCCTCCTCCATGACGCTCGGGTGCTCGGCGGGGATCCTCGGGTGCGTCATCGAGAAGGTGTTGAGCGCGCCGTCGTTGTCCTCCCAGTCCTCGTCCCGGTACCCCTCGTACGGCGGGTCGGCGCCGGCGGGGTAGCGCCAGCGGCTCATCTGCATGGCGCGGAGGAACAGCAGCGGGTGGATGCCCATACTCCCCGACGGCACGGCGGCGCCGCCGCCGGGCGTCCTGGTGGTGCATCGGGTGGCGTAGCTGAAGTAGAAGGTGCCCGGGAACGTGCGCAGCCGTCCGTTGGTCCTCGCGGCGCCGTGGATGGTCAGGTCCGGCAGGATCCAGTCCCCCGTCGCGAAGGGTCCCCAGGCGCCGTTGGCTCCTCGCAGGAGCCCCGCGAGGCCCTTCACGCCGCCGGCGACGCGGCGCGACATGCCGAAGTGGCCGAACCCGAAGTCGTAGTAGCGGTTGAGCCAGGGGAGGTCGAGCCAGTGGCAGAGCACGCTGCCGACGCGGCAGACCTGGAGGAGGCCGGCGGCGCGCATGGTCCGGCCGCCGTTCTCGAGCTGCATGCCGTCGGCGTAGGCCCGGGTGCTGCCGTTGAGCGCGCCGGAGAGGGAGGTGACGCTGAGCACCCAGCGTTCAGAGGCGGCGGTCTCGTGGCCCTGGAACGCGCCGTCGTGGAGCATCTGGTGGAGGAGGCGGATGACCTGGGCGCCGGCGGAGTGGCCGACGAAGTGCGCCGGGTGGGCGGATGACCAGCACGGGTAGTGGCCCCGCGCGTAGGTCCGGCCGAACCGGGCGTGGCTGTGCTCGGCGCTGTGGGACTCGCCGTAGTCTACGCGGCCGCCTTTGAGGTAGTAGAAGAGCTCACGGGCACGGTCGTGGACGCTGGTCAGCGCGCCCAGGTCGGGGACCAGGACGTGGGCGTCCTTCTCCTCCGCGCCGGCGAAGTAGGACAGCCCGCCCAGCCTCTGCGTGCGAACGGGGAGAAACCTCTGACCAACTGTTGGGCTGAGAGGAAAGCAGAGCAACGGAGTAGAGAGGCACGCACGCCTTTGCCGAAGCCGAAGATGCCGTGCACCAGCACGATGGGCGGCACGGACCCGTCTAGCACCGCCGCCGCGTCGTCCTCGCCGTCGATGGCGGACACGCCGCCGACTCCTCCGGCGCCGGCGCCGGCCTTGGCTCTGTTCACGAGGGAGGCCGCGACGTCGGCGGCGACGGCGGTGCCGAAGACGTAGAAGGCGTAGCCGACGTGGACGACGGCGCTGAAGAGCAGCTCGGCGGCGCCCAGGGCGCTCAGCACCGCCGCCCGCACCCAGTTCCTCATAAGTGACCCCACCTCGACGCCGCCGGTACGGCGCTCTTTCTTGCGTTGCGTGGTTGCGCTGCTCCGCACGACGGAGGCCGGTGCTGTGCGGCTTTTTGGAGGGAAACCCATCCGGAGAAGTCTGGTAGTTTGGAGAGACAAGTTTGCTTGCTGAGTTGGCCACGCTCCACGCCATTCTCGTGCGGTCCGGTCCACAAGGATTTCGTTTGCTGGAAGGCTCCGATCGACGTGCGGCTGACATGTGGGCCAACACAGCTTCTTCTTCTTCTTTTCTTTTTTTTTAAGCCCAAAAATCCAACTCCTGTAATTTTTCAACTGCAAGCACCAGTTGTAGCAGTGGAATTTAAGGGTAGTATCTGCACTTCTGGAGACACCAAAACTGATGTACGGTTACAGTCAGCAAGGACTACGAGTTGCATTGGTTCATGGCCAGTGTGCCACAAGCCCACAATTGGCCCCACTTTAGGTAGAGTGTTCGGTAGATGGTGCTCGCATGCTTGTTTTGCTGATACAGGGGAACAGCATAGAGTATGCAAGATGGAAAGACACAAGCCGCTACTCTCCTTTTTTTATACTGAATTTCAATGTGAGCTAATATGATGACAACACCTCTAAAGACTAAATCATATGAATTCGTTAAGTTCGTTACGATTTAGACGATTTCAAATCGATATTTATAAGATGGATTCGATTTCAGAATGTTTGGCAAAATGGTAATCACACGGTGTACGTACATATTCTCATTTGCAGCGTCATGGACTCACGGTGCAAACCTTCTCGGACGCCCTCCCGCGACGCATTGGGCAACTCGAACATGACCGGTCACCGTGCCAATTGAGCAGGGCACGACGCAAGAGGAGGCGTCCGCCATCGCAGCAACCCCACCGCGCGTTCGCGTCGCAGGATGAGGTGCGTCGCCGTCGGCAGCCACTGACTGGATTGTCGCCATGTTGCGCGCGGGCATGTAGCAGCTGCTCACGCCCTGGAGCATCCTCGTCGGCGCAGCCGTGTCGTCGTCATCAACCTCCGCGACTCTGGGCTCGCCATGACCGCGGATGATCGGCGCGGCACCCGCACGAGCCGTGCGACATGCTGTTGCAATATGGCGCACAAGATGCTGCTGGAGAAGCCCGACTTCGGTGCCCGTGTTCACATCTTGTCCTTTCGGCTGTGTCGTGGCAGAGCTTGTCAGCAACGAGGCTTCTGTATATTCTAGGGTTTTTATGACACTTTGTGTCATTCGTTGACACACTCTGCAGGCCTCACGACGGTTTATGGGTCGTGGTCGCAGTTCTCGTTCTCCACCGTGATAATGTCTGGAACATCACAATGCCTTGTGCGAGCAGTATCTCGAGATGGAGCTGTCCAAAGGAGGATTTGAGGTCCTCGACGGCCTCCTCACGTGCAACCCGAATAACGCCGCCAATAAGGGGCCCTTGCCCCCATGCTACATACACTGACATGAACAAATCAATCCAATTACATCCCTTAACTAGCCACTGGAAAAAAATTGCCCCCCCCCCCTTTTCTCCCATCTTCAACCCGGCACTCAAACACCGTTGGTTTGCTAAATAATCTGATGCGTTCGCGCTATCAAAGGAGGAGAAATTGGCACCGCCTTTGCCCAAGAGATGAAGAATGCATGTTGTGCGCATCTATTAAGATTCCTTTTATCTTTTGTCGTTGTATGCATGTAAGATTACTCTAAAAAATTGCAATGACTCTTGTAATGTTACCAACACGATGTACACAACTAAACACGGATGCACAATTAGTCTATCTAATATAGTCTTCTAAGGCTCCTGTTGTGTTTATGAGTGGTAAACTTTAGTATTTGAACTTAATCCGTTTATATCCGTTTTTGAGTGAATTTGAGTGATTATGTCTCAAGGATCTCAACTGTATACCCCACGAAAAAGACCTCAACAGTGTCCTAAGGTGAAGATATCTCTGAAGTTTGGTACGCAAAAACGTAAGCTATGTGCCAAAACAGAGTGTATATCGGCTCAACACACACAAACATCAATACTTTTTTCTTTTTGAAAACAAACGAGCATCAATACTTTAGTTAATTGATAAACATAATCACCATATAACAAAGCAAGACGGTGGGCATCCAAAATAGTTTTGGTGGTTGTGCTTCTACTTAGCCGTTGGGCCAGTTATCTCGAACTGCTTTTTTCCCTTAAAATTAACACCAAACTTAAGCTTAACGATTTTTCCGCCCTATACTAGATAATGTTGTCTAACGATAAATAAAATAATCTGAACTAGGCTGAAATGAGTTGAAAAACATGTCCATGTGGTATATAAGATGAAATGATATCTCTCTCCATCGTTAATTCGTTGCCACATTACATGGCACTAGTAGAAGGGCACGTGCCGCAGGCACGTGTTTGAAAAAATAGTTAAAATAAAAATAAATTTATATACAATAATTTATCATACACATATTCAACATTACTAAAAACCCTTTGTAAGTACTATTTGTTCTATGTCTTCAACACATGATCCATTTTTAACATGTATTGACACCATTAAAGGGTATCACAAACCCTGAGTGTTTGTATATATTAATTCCAGTATACACAATATAGTACTTGCCTAATGCATTTGTTATCTCCATCAAACATGTGTCAGCCGCTTGAGCTTTTTTCGCTTTCAATATAGACGTTGATATTCCTGATTTCTAGCACGTACCTCCTCTTGTTTTCCATTATAATTGCATGCGATGCAATCTGATTGTGGTGGGGTCACCGGCGTCTTGGCCTTGCCAGCAGAGCTTGGTGCCAGAGGCATCCTAAGCGCGACGTTGAGACCTTATCATCAACGAAAATGACGCCACCGCCATTGCCGTCCTTGCCATGGTGATGGAGAGCTGCAAGCATGTCGTTGTGGCCTTATCATAAACGTACACTCACCGAGCATTTTTTTTAACACGTACGAAGAAGGGCTCGCATGTTTGATAGTTTATCCTGGGAAGGGTGTGCGCGTAGACGGTGTCACGCTCACCGCACCAGATGGAACGGATGCGTGAGAACCAACACTACGGGAGATGCCTAGTTTGCCGTGTGCGCAAAGCACACGACAAAGCCAGGAAAGCCCACGGCAAACAACACACGCATAATTTCGTATTATTCAAAACAATTCGAACTGCTCTACTAAATCTTACTATTTGATCAGTCAAATACATTCAAAAGCTCAGCCTCAAGTGACTCTACAATTCATGTAGGAGCAATCTAAGCGAAAAAATTTAGTATTTCATGTGTTCCATGTTAAATTTGAATTTGAATCATATAAATTATTTCCGTAACGTGCATATTCAACTTAATTTGAATCATATACCTTGACAAAGTCAGCAAACAATTCATGTTTCACGATTATATCGAAACAGACCCAATATTTCATGTATTTATACCTCAATTCCAATGGATACCACGCGATATTGTTTGAATAAAAGATTTGAAAATTATCAAATATATTCGAAAATTAACCAAAATGTGGCATGAAGCAATCTAAGTTGTGTGTTGCATACACAAAAATGTTTGGAAGTGAAACCGCTATTCAACTGTCACTTTGCTTTGAAATCAAAACGAATCTTTTTCAACTCTACGGTACTTCTCTGAAGATCCTTCGATTTGAAAGCAGCATACGTGACAAATTGTGCGAAACGTTCTCAAGTTTTTACCACAGGCCCCACATACAAAATGGTGATGTCATGCCAAAATTTATGATGTTTGGAATTTATTTGCTTTTTGTAGAATTTTAAAACTATTCGGCCACACTTGAATACACATGGTTCGAGAGCAACATGTTCGAAATTGGCTTCCATTTCAAGGATATGACTTCAAATTGGATTCAATAATGTGAATATCATTTTTTATTCAATATATTAAATTATTGAAAACACTTGCAGTTCAAATTTGCTTTATCGTGAAAAAATCAATCAATAGAAAAAAATGAATAATTATACCAAAATCACCGATAAACATACGAAAAGTTAACGTGAAAATCAGTGTCAATTATGAAGTTAGAAGAAAAGGTTGGAGTGTCAGATTGTAATTTTCGTTCATCCTTTGTCGTGCGCCAGTCAACATGGCACACGGCAAAGGGTGGCATTTTGCCGTGTGGGCAACGTTTGCTTTGTGCCCTGTGATGGGCTCATGGCAAAAGCAGACGGCCAGTGACGGCCGTTACGGGCAACGAAGTTTGCCGTGTGCCTGACGTGGAGCACACGGCAAATGGCCATGTTTGCCGTGTGCCGTCGGTTTACTGTGCGCCCACACAGCAAACTTGTGCATTTAACGTGTGTCCCCAGTTTGCCGTGTGGCTTTTTCGTAGCACACGGCAAACTTCCACTTGTGCCGTGTGCTCGCGGTTTCGCACACGGCAAATCTTCGAGCACACGGCAAATACGGGTTTTCCCGTTGTGCAAGTCGCCGCCGACCGGTGTCAGCAGCCCCATGAAGTCGTAGCCCGTGATGGCAATGGCAACGTCGACGATGCTACGGCCCCTTCAAGGATGATGATGGTATTAGGATGGAGACAACGACATCAACAATGTCGCAGCAACAACCTCGGAGGATCACGAGGGCTTCTCAAGCTCTGGTTCGAGAACTTTGTTCTTGCTGCTTTTCGATCGGCTTCTTCCTTTTCCTTTTCTCGCTGCTCGACGCCTGGGTGTCCAAGCCAACCAGACAGATCCAGCCTCCTCCGTGGTCAGTGCCACCGTTGTCACTCCCTCGCTGCTCGACGCCCGTGGCTTCTCAAGCTCTGGTTCGAGAACTTATTCTTGCTGCTTTTCTTTTCGATCGGCTTCTTCATTTTCCTTTTTTCCCTGCTCGACGCCCGTGCATGCAAGCCAACCGGACAGATCTACCATCCTCCGTGGTCAGTGCCACCGCCGTCGCTCCCTCGCTGCTCGACGCCCGGGCGTCTCTCCCGTCAGACGGCACCGATGTAGTTTTTGTTTTAGCGGGTTGGACAATGCTCTAGGGTGAGTCCGACCAGGATTTTTTGGTTTAGCGATATGAGTCCGAAGGGGAAAAAAAGTAACGTCAAAAAAAGAAACGTGCATGTATGAGTGACGATGCTCTAGGGTGAGTCTGACCAGGATTTTTGTTTTAGCGATATGAGTCTGAAAATCACAAAAAAAAGTAACATAAAAAAAGAAACGTGCATGTATGTGTGTCAAAAAAGGTAACATGCATGTATGTGTGTCCAACCGGGACATGTACAAAGTAACGTGGATAAGGGTGGTATGTGTTTTTATAAAATTATTAAATTAGAGATATAGTCAACTTGGATCATGTAGATTTATCTAGAGCGTGTGATCGTCGTAATAAAATCCGACGGTGTTGGAGGGACAAGAGTAACCCGTAAGATTTGGTACGAAAATTTCGTCGTCCTTTATAGTATATAGTATATATTATAATTAATCATAGTAAATATCCCATTGACGCTACCTTTTCACACATTCCTGTGTTTTCAAAACTGGCACACGCACACCATGCTATACAACGCTGTTCCCTCACGGAAAAATGGTTTTTGAAGCAATGAGGCTATGGATGATCACTTTTTGATTGACATAGAAAAATGAGGCCATGGATGATTGAATAATTGAAGTTAGGCCTGTTTGGTTCCTCGTGCTAAAGTTTAGCACCTATCACATCGAAACAAAGTATATATGCATGAAGTAATAAATGTAAATTAAAAAAATAACTAATTACATAGATTGTGATTATTTTCCGAGATAATTTTTTTAAGCCTAATTAGTCTATGATTTGACAATGTGATGCTACAGTAAACATGTGCTAATGATGGATTAATTATACTTAACTAATTTGTCTCGTGAAGTACTGATAGAATCTGTAATTTGTTTTTTATTGGTAATCGAAAATCCTTTCCGACATCCCTCTTATGTTTTGATGTGACACCTAAAGTTTAGCAACTAGATCCAAACATAGCCTAAAGCTGAAGCATCACTGTAACGGCGTTAATCTTGCTGTCTCCTTTGACGGCTGATGACCGTGGGCAGCAAACGTCGTCAGGCTAGGCCCTGTTTAGTTCGGGAAAAAATGTCCCTTTTCTACGAAAAGTTATTCACCTCGAAAACTGTGTCTAGTGGCTAGGAGGATTTGAAAGGCATTATGGAATTAAGATTTCCAAGGTTTAGCCAAGGCTTAGCTCAGGACCCCACTACTCGTCGTATTTGGTTTGGTATTGCTACCGCACATGATTTCGAAAGTCATGATGATATTACTGAGGAACGTCTTTATCAGAACATTTTTCTTCTCACTTTGCGCAGTTAGCAATAATCTTTCTATGGACGTCCGGAAATCTGTTTCATGTAGCTTGGCAAGGAAATTTTGAATCATGGATACATGATGTGGGGAATATGGTCCCCGGGTACCTCACGAGCAGGCCTGGCAACCCTCCAACAGGGGGCGGCCCGGCCCACCGTTCTGGACCTGATAACGTGCGGGACAAGCCGGCGCATGAAGGAAGGACCCGGAAGGAGAAGTTCTAATTAGAATAGGAGTTTTTGTAAAGAAGTAAATGATCCTTAGAGATAGTATCGGCTACAAACCGACTTGTAACCCTGCCTCCCCGATATATAAGGCGGGCAGGGACCCCCTCCAAGAGACATGAAATCTCTCAAGAGAACAATCCACACAATATAACACCCCAAAACAGGACGTAGGGTATTACGTCGAGTTGACGGCCCGAACCTGTCTAAATCCTTGTGTCTGTCCACCCTAACCATCTAGCTCTCGATCTGTGCGATCTTCCCTCCATACAAATCACTTCCGTGGGCTACCCCGTGGAAGACTGCCGGAGATCATATCACCGACAGTGGCGCGCCGGTAGGGGATATCGCCGAGATCAATTTGGTGAGCCCGATGGACCACGTCAAGATCTTGGACAGCTACAACCTCCCGGACGTCGACGGAGTCGAGATCCAGTTCGGGAGCACCACAGCCGCCACGGAGGTTTCATCTCTGGCACCGACTTCGGGCATCACGGCACAATCTGGTCCGATCGCATCTGATCGCGCCGTACTGCCCCGCTGAGTCCATCGCAAAACGCGGGGACCAACCAGTCGGGAGCAGATCAGCAACCACTCGGTTCCGATTCGGCTCTCGAGAGTCACGTCGCCGAGTCATCTCAGAGCGTAAACGCTCAGCAGACGCGCGTTCCGAGCCCTGAGGTCATCACCATCCAGACCCTCGGCTTCCGCGCGCTCACCCAACAACAGAAGATGAAAGAGATCGTTCAGGCGGATGATTCCCCCTCTGAGAGCGACTCCTACGAGTCAAATCCACGGGGACCCTCAATCCTGGACGACCTGCAAGAAGGTTACACCGCATCCGACTCCTCTACGGAACCGGAACTATTTGGATCACCCGGAGGCTCAACTCCGAGTAGTTCGGAACGTGGCACGCCCACAATCGATCCTTCCGAGTCCGAGGAAGATTACCTCGCGCAAGGAAGAGCCGGAGCCGGGTCGTACTGTTACATGGTGGTGCCATCGACGCCATCTAACCCCGTGTCGGAGGATGAACTCACCCCGGCCGACGAGGTGCCTGAAGCCAGAGATCAGCGCCGAGGACGCAACGCCAATCGGGCGACTCGCAGAGCTGCCCGACCGCAAGGGGCCAACGCATCAGGAGGACCACCATCGTCGTCAGGATCGACGCGACAGGAGAAGCCAGCGGAACCTGATGCGCGACGACATGTTCGAGTACAATGGATTCAACGTCTACGAGACACCAGTCCAGAACCTCGTCACCATCGACGAGGAGATCAGTCGGCTACCACCCAGTACTCCAGGCCTGGATAAGGTAAGGGCTTTCGTGCAGGCCGCCTCCGTCCAGGTTCACCAGATGCAGAGCAGATCACGTACGACCGCTCCTGAGCCCGGGTCGACTCGACGCCAGACCAGCGGCGGATCGGACCGTGATGAAGATCTCCGTGACACGATCAACAGAGACCGAGACGCGAGGAACATCATCCGCAGCAGCGCTGAGGAACGTGACCGCGAAGAGGCTCGACGTCGCGAGGAATACGATCGGGAGCATGGGAATCCCCGTCCTAACTCTAACCAGAATGGCTACTCGACGGAATCGGAGTATACCGATTACTCTGATCTTTCCGGTAGCCCAAGACGCGGCAATGACGGCGGTCATACTCCGCCTCGACGACCGACTCCGTCGCGAAGACGAGCGGCTCCCTCACAAAGGCAGCCGACCCCGCAAAGGGAGCAGACTCCACCGCGCAGCAGAACCTACCGACGGGACCGATCTCCTCCCAGGACTTGCACCTTTCGGAGGACCCGTTCTCCACCCAGGGATCGGGATCGCAGAAGGGAGCGCACTCCCCCAAGGACAACGGATGGCTCGGATCCGAGTAGTTCCCACCCCAGAGGTCAGATCGGCGGATTCCAGTCGTTCACTGAGCGCTTGAGAAGCGTGACCTGGCCTAGGAGCGTCAAGCTATCAGACATCGACAAGTACGACGGGAAATCTGAACCATCCCAGTGGCTTCAGATCTACTACACCGCCGTACAAGCTGCTGGCGGCGACGAAGACGTGATGGCGAACGACTGGCAGCCGAGTACGAAGCAGCCTTGCACGGTCTCCGCATCGCCGTATCTTTGGGCATCAAACGCCTGATGGTTCGCGGGGACTCTGCCCTGGTCATAAAACAGGTAAATAAGGATTGGTCAAGGTCCAATGAGAAGATGGACGCTTACTGCGAGGAAATACGGAAATTGGAAGGGAAATTCTATGGCTTAGAGTTCCATCACGTGGTACGTGACTATAATAAGGCAGCTGATGCACTTGCCAAGATGGGGTCTACCCGTGAAGGCGTTCCACCCAGAGTTTTTATCCAAGATCTTATTAAGCCATCTATTAAGATAAACCCGGATGGCACTGCCATGGAGCAACAAGTCGGAGAATCTCTGGAGTCAGCCACATTAGTGGTAGACGAAGCATTGGACTGGAGGAGGGAAATCCTCGACTATCTTGACAGCGGCATATTGCCCTCAGAGGTCGCAGGAGATGGAAAAGATCTGAAAACGCTCCACGAACAAATCGTGCAGCGCAGTAAAAACTACGTCATCATTGGAGAAAAGCTGTATCGTCGATCTGGAGCTTCTCAAATTCTCCAGAAATGCGTGAGTCGCGCGGAGGGTATTGAGCTCTTGACAGACATACACAAAGGCATCTGTGGTAATCACGCTGGGGCTAGAACCATTGTTGGTAAAGCCTTCCGGTCTGGTTTCTACTGGCCGACTGCTGTAGCAGACGCGGACAATATTGTGCAGCACTGCCAAGGGTGTCAATATTTTGCAAGGCAAATACACGCACCAGCACAACAGCTGCAGACCATACCAATGTCCTGGCCCTTCGCTTGTTGGTGCTTGGACATGATTGGTCCGTTCAAGAAGGCGACGGGTGGTTTTGACCATGTCTTAGTGGCTATTGACAAGTTCACCAAGTGGATTGAGGTGAAACCAGTCAAAAAGCACACGGCAGCCAAGACCATCGAATTCTTCACCGACATCACTCATCGCTTCGGAGTCCCAAATCGTATCATCACAGATAATGGTACGAACTTCGTAGCACATGAGTTCAAAGATTGGTGCAGCGAGAGGAATATCAAATTATGCCCCGTATCCGTGGCGCACCCAAAGGCCAATGGCCAGGTTGAAAGAGCCAATGGCGAAATAATTAAAGCACTCAGGGCCCGTAGATTCAAGAAGCTAAAGCAGTACGATGGCCGGTGGATCAAGGAGTTGCCCGCTGTAATCTGGGGGCTGCGGACCCAGCCGAGTCGTGCCACGAAGCAAACACCGTTCTTTCTGGTTTACGGCTCGGAGGCTATCCTACCAACGGACATCTCATACGGCTCGCCCCGAGTGGAATTCTATGATGAATACAACGCGCAAGTGGCGCGAATCGAAGACCTCGATAGTATCGAGGAGAAAAGGTTGGCTGCCCAGATCCAAGCCGCGCGTTACGCTCAGGTCCTTCGACGGTATCATAATCGAACTGTCAAACAAAGGTCTTTTGAAGCCAGCGACTTGGTTCTGAGAAGGAAGCAAGACACCAAGGGCGTGCACAAGCTTGCGTCCCCCGGGAGGGATCATACATCGTGAAGAAAGTGAGTCGCCAAGGCTCATATCGCCTCATGACGGAAGACGGAGTGGAGATCCCAAATCCATGGAATATCCAGCACCTACAGCGTTTCTACGCTTGATTCAGTTATGTATTAATCTCTTATTTCTTTAAGATATTTTTCCACGAGTGGTTTTTGTGGATAATCATCCCCAGTTTCGACTCGGCAGATTTATAAATGTCATATAAGTCATCAATAAAGTTGATTTCATCTTCTATCTACATTATGTCTACTACTCGAATTTCTTCTTTCGCGTGACGCACATAAAGTACGAGTGGAACAAACTTTAAATCATGGGGGAAAGTACTCGCCAAGTCAAAGCTCTACACGCACGATAATGCTCTACGGCATGAGACTAAGACCAACGAGGCTAATCTACTCCGTAACAGGTCAACCACTCGAAAATTACGGCCAACGCAGAATGGAAGGGAGTAGCACCTCCAGAAAACTTATATACAAACACAAAGGATTAAACATTGTTCAAGGTACTTCTATCACCAAATCTACAGATAAATCTACCAAAATTAATTTGCAGGATTGCCACCACCAGAAGGGCCAGCATCGTCAGTTTCATCGACAACGTCCTTGGACAGAACATTGGCGATTGGCTCCACTTCAAGCAGCAGCCTGCTCACGTCCTCCTCGGAGGTGCCAGCAGCATACCCCCCCCCCCCCCCCGAGTGGCTCCAGATCGGACGAGGGGAACAGCGACTTAAGGATCGCCAAGACATGACCGCAGCTGGCTTGGCTGATGGAGCGAAGCTGGCGCCGAAAGAAACGTGGAAGCGCCCGAGTGCGGTCGAGGATAGAAGCTGAAGGCGATGCTGCCTCCGGCTCGATCTCCTCCGCCACAACTCGAACAACACCTTCCAACGTGCACTTCTCGGTGTGCCGCGCCTCTGCCTCGCCTTCCAAACGAGTCACCTTAGCAGTGAGATCTGCAAATTGGGCCAAAGTCCGGACCCGGTAATCTACAACAAGTCAGATCTGGACAGGATGTTCGCGTCTGACATAAAAAGAATAGTATACCTCTAAGCTCCTGTGCGGCTTTGGCTTCGTTCAGCTTAGCCTGTTCCACTTCTGCGCGAAGATCGCGGACGGTGCGCTGGGCTTCCTCCAACTCGGCCTTGTGTTGGGACACAGCGGCTTCACGAGCTGACATAACAAACTTATATTAGGTATGTTCAATGAAACAATAGTGCAAACTACAATGCTAAGCCTGACTCATACCCTGCGTCGCCTGAACCAGCTCGGTTTCGAGCTCAGCCACTCGGGTCACCAGGAAGTCAGCCTTAGCTGCTGCTGGAGCAAGCTTTTGAATCGCCAAGGTTTTGGCCTCGGCATCGGCAGTTATTTCCTGCAAACAACCGTCAGAAGACACAGCAAACAATTGTACCACTCGGTACTCTACTTAAACAGGAAAGATGGCTCAGGAATACCTCGGCCATCAGTCCCAGGCGACGAAGGAGCGACTTGAACTCCGCCATGGGCGTCATAGCGGCACCATCACCCGGAGTTACGTCCGCCTCAGGAGTAATTTCGACCTCTGCATCTTGGGGTGCCTCCATTGTCGTAGTCTGCTCAATCATAGGAGCAGGCTGGGGGCTGCTCAGGGACGGAGTAGGCAGTACGGTCGGTGACTCCTGAGCAGGACCTGGCGGCGCCGGGGTTGGGGCGCGCGGTGATTCTTGTGGCAGCTCCACAGGCTTATCGCTAGGAGGATCAGCCAAGTGGGAAGTCTCTTCTGGTGCCTGGATCTCTGGGATCTCTGTCTCGCCGACTGGTCGCGGCGCAGAGTCCGCAAAAGGAATATCAGACGGCGTGCTGCACGACAAAGCACATAAGGGACAATTACAGAAAAAAATAATAAAAGTCAATAAAATGTTGGCAACAACTCTTACCGAGTAGATACGCACACTTTCAGGCGCTTTCCTTGCCGAGTCGGGGAAGGAAGGTCCCTTGGACTTGCGGAACGCAAAGGTTCGATGGCAAGGGGAGAATGTTCCGAGCTAATAAGTGAGGGCGGGATCGACGACCCGGCATCACCACCTTCGTCATCATCCGAGTCTGATGACTCGGTGATGATGAGTTGGCGACGGCTCAGCGCGTTCCCAATTATGATCCCCGTTGCAGCAGAGCTCTTTCGCTTCTTCGGGACGACGACCGCTTTGCCACCACTCGGCGACAACACATCTGGAGAAGGTGAGGATGACAGACTTATATCCGAGTCGTTCAAGTCATCCTTGGCTCCTCCGAGTGCTTCTTCAGCAGTACCGGCCCTGCGTGTCACCGGCTGGTCCACTCCCTTTGGCATCTCAGGCAGGAGGGGGATTGATACATAAGCAGCTCGACCCTGCATTTTAAAGTTGGGTTCAGTTTTTCATCGAGATTACACCCAATGGGTGGAATTGAACACATAAACGGCAAGAAATCGATTTATTAACTCAGGACGAGGATTAGACAAGTTGTATGCTGGAGGGCCATCAGAAGTCTTCAGGGGAGTCCCCGTCGCAAAAAATTTGGCAATCCGGACTGCGGCTTGACTTTTATCAACACGCTCGGGGGCTTCACGTGTGTTGTCCCCCTCGGCGTAGTATTCATATGCTGGATGAGCCCGCTGCTTCAGGGCCTGGATCCGACGTAGCACGAAGTTGACTGCCACTCCTACGACAGTCAATCCTCTGCTCTTCTGCTCGGCAATGAGGCTCAGCAGCTCCCGAACTTCGTCCATCTCGCTGTCTTTGGGGAGAGAGCTCCAGGACTTGGAGGGGACAGGACGGGAATCTATTTCGGAAGAAATGGCAGGCGAGTGGTTCCCTATGTACAACCACTCGGATTGCCACCCCTTATTGGTAGAAGGAAAAGGAATTTCAAAATACTCCTGGGCTCGACCCTCACGGAGCTGGAACCCGGCGCCTCCGACTACATGCGGGCGCTCGGTACTAGGGTGAGGCTTCATCAAGAAAAGATAGAGAAAAAGGTTAAAGTGAGGCTCTATCCCAAGATAGGCCTCACAGAGGTTGATGAAGATAGAAATGTGAAGGATGGAGTTCGGGTTCAGTGCGCAGAGACTGATCCTGTAGAAATGGAGCAAGCCGCGGAGAAAAGGGTGTGCAGGAACACCAAATCCGCGTAAAAGAAAGGACTCAAACACCACTAAATCAGTGGAATTAGGGGTGGGGAAGGACTCACCAAAGGCCGCGCGCCATTCGGCGGTTTGCTGGTCCGGGAGAATGCCGTCGATGACAAGCTGCTCGAGACGCCTGGTGGAGGTAGAGGACTTCCTCCACTCGGCGGCGCGGTCCACGGAGGCATCGATGGTGGTCTTGGCCCTGACCGACCGCTTCTTTTCCGGCGACATCTCCTTCCGCTTCGACGCCATAGCCGCAACGAACAGAGATTGGGGATTGAAGGTGTGAAACTATGAAGGTGGATCTAGGGTTTGCGCGTGAGCGAGAAAAGAGAACTTGGATGCGGTGAAGGCAAATGGCGAGGAAAGGAAGAAGATTGCGGCAGGGATGGCTTATAATGGAATAAACCGTTCCTCCCGCGCGCGGCGCAATGCCAGTCTTGGGAACTCAACTGACGCTGGCACGTCGCGTCGCTTTAAATTCAAAGATACGATTTGGAGTCGCGATATTCTGGCTTCATAAGGCAACCGTCGGTTTCCCTAGGAAACAATGGGCTTAACAGGATTGATGGGCCTAAATGGGCTGGTTTAAGCCTTTGATAGGCTAAAATAATGACACGACCTTTCGGTTTTGTTAGTTGACAATTTTGTGGGCTCGTGAGCAAATGCTCAAGGGCAGAAACGACTCGGTCGTGAGGCTAAAATTAGTCGACGGCTAGGCTTATTTTTGCAATTAATATTGCAACCTTGCAATTGATCTTAATGCATGCGATACTATCGCTAAATTGACTCGGAAATCCGGGTCAAGTGCTGATAAGTATAAATCTTGTGAGAAGGTGATTTACCATATGGTCAAGCTAGGTCGTGGGACACGACTCGGGAGTCACACCGAGTTCAAAGGACTCGAGAAAAGATTCCCTAAAAAGGGGAAATTAATAAAAATACCCTAAAAGGAGGAAATTGTTCGAAATCCATGCCCAGAGGCATGGGGGCTAAAAGATTCAGCCAGGATTCACAGCTTCTAGAGTCTTGACACGATCGTGCCGAGTCGAATCAAGACTCGGGGGCTACACCCAATGGGTGCACCAGGAGGTGCACGCCATTGATGGATTAAGTTCAAAAAGAGCTTTATAGGATTCTATTTTTGACCCTCGACCAGACTATTCTACTCTGCTCAAGGCTCGGGGGCTACACCCAATGGGTGCACCAGGAGGTGCACGCCATTGAGGATCATGATTTTCATGAAGAAAAAGTGAAGACCCTTGGCCGATTTTATACTAAAATTACCCAAGGCTCGGGGGCTAAGTGTATACACTTCGCTTTCGCGTCGTGAAAAAGAGCACTTCTTCCCCTCACTACGCCTACAATTGAAAAATCGTTTTCAGGAACGTTTGGGCATGCACTCAGATCTTCCTCGAAACCACTCGGATGAAGTCCTAGACTACTCGGAAATCTGATCAAGCATTCTGGCGAAGTTGCGGAACACTCGGATCATGCAAGAGAAAGACAGATCAATTACATCCAACGATCGGCCAAGAAGTGCTCGGGGGCTACTGTGGGGAATATGGTCCCCGGGTACCTCACGAGCAGGCCTGGCAACCCTCCAACAGGGGGCGGCCCGGCCCACCGTTCTGGACCTGATAACGTGCGGGACAAGCCGGCGCATGAAGGAAGGACCCGGAAGGAGAAGTTCTAATTAGAATAGGAGTTTTTTAAAGAAGGAAAGGATCCTTAGAGATAGGATCGGCTACAAACCGACTTGTAACCCTGCCTCCCCGATATATAAGGCGGGCAGGGACCCCCTCCAAGAGACAGGAAATCTCTCAAGAGAACAATCCACACAATACAACACCCCAAAACATGAAGTAGGGTATTACGTCGAGTTGACGGCCCGAAACTGTCTAAATCCTTGTGTCTGTCCACCCTAACCATCTAGCTCTCGATCTTTGCATTCTTCCCTCCATGCAAATCACTTCCGTGGGCTACCCCGTGGAAGACTGCCGGAGATCATATCACGCCACATGATCCTTTACACGTAAGACATATTGCTCATGCCATTTGGGATCCTCATTTTGGTCAACCCGCGGTGGAAGAACGATTACTGATTACTAGGTATTAGGTTTTTTTTAGATAAATCCATTTTTACTAAAAAAACGAAAAAGGAATAACTACTGCTTAGCAACTTATATACATATAAAAAATATCCTAATATCTTTTTCTTTCCTTGAATCTTTTAGTTTTAGTCAGTTCATGAAAAATTTTATACTATATCTTATCCATAATGGATTTACCTGGACCAATACATGAGATTTTTGTGCTATTTGAGGGATTTGTTCTTCTACTAGGGGTCTAGGAGTAGTATTACTTACCAACCCAATTTATTCTGCCCTTTTGCTGGGATTAGTTCTTGTTTGTATATTATGATGAAGTACCACATGAGTGGATATGTAGAAAAGGAATCCAAATCTGTCGAATCGCTCATGCTATGATCTTCTACGTCCTAGGTCTTCGTGTTCCGTCTATGATCTTCTACGTCCTAGGTCTTCGTGTTCCGTCATCTGGCTTATGTTCTTTATGTAGCATTCAGATCGAATGACTCTATGAAATTACGTCGATACTACTTTCACGTATTATGGGTAACGTTTCACCCGGGGGTCTTAGTTACCGCTGCTTAGCTTTCAATTCGTCTCTAACCATCAAATTAGATGTGAATAACCCGTCTTCCTCCCTTTGAAAAGGGGGCGCTTCCTGTTCCGTGCGTGCTTCGATAGAACAGTACGGCCGTTCCGTAACGGCCTCTGGGCCGCGTTTAGATAGGTTGCAAAAAGTTTTCGAGGGTAATAAATGCACCTTTGACCAATAATTAGGGGTATTAATTAAATGCAGTTTACAAAACTATCTCCACAACCCTAGGTAAATTCTCGAGACGAATCTAATGAGGTCTTTGACCACACGATTAGAGGATGGTTACTGTAGAGTTACTGTACCAAATTATAGATTAATTATGCTCATCAGATTCGTCGCGCAAAGTTGCACCCATCTGTGAAAAGGTTTTACAAATAAACTTCATTTAGTACTTCATGCATACAAGATTCTTTGCATTTAATGCATCCGAAAAAAATTTCGGAGGCATCTAAACACGGCCCTGGCTATTTCCTGAGGAGACTGCGCGGTGGGGACGGACTCCACGAGACCGCGACGCAGCCGCCTCTCGCTGCCGGGCCCCATACCCTGCCAGCGGTGCCATAGCCTCACGGGACTCTTCCTCCCGTCCTCCCCGTGTATAAAACGACGGACCCCTCCCCGCATCGCTTCATCATCCATCCAAATCCCCAATCCCCTCGACAAAATCGTCCGAGCGATCGAAGCGAATCCAAGGAGCCTCTCCCCATCCTCTCAAGGTATGTCGATTCTTGATCCTCCGCCTCTGATTTGGTCTCCCTGTTCGTTTTCGTCGTGGACCTGTCGCTTAGGGTTAGGTGGTGAGGCCGATCCCCTTTGCTGCTCCTGCAATATGTGGTCGATTCGCGGGTAGATGCGTAGATCTGCTGGCTGTGATTAGGTTACATGGTGTAGCGGTTCCTGCGCGCCGAGTTCACGCCTGTGGTTATTTGGTTCCGCGCTGGTTGAGCTGCTATTAGCATGCGCGTTCATATCGATTGGTTCGATTAATCTAGGTGGTGCTGTTCATAAGGATACTGCTCGATTGCTGTTTATTCTTCGTAATTTTATCTAGATTCCCCTCTTGATCGTATCGCTGACAATAACGGATGATTAGTGTGGAATATTAGCTCTTTATTGTTGATCCGTGTCATGGGTTACGCAGACACTGCTGCACAATTGCTTAATCCCCCTAAACAACACCATGGTACATGAAAGGGACTATGGTACTGCTAGCTTTTTTGTGCTCATCAAATTTCCATATCAAGTATGTGTTCCTCTAGGTTGTTGTGTCCATCTAGACCATATCATGTGTTGGGAACTTTTTATTGCGGGTAGTTAGAGTGTTATTGTTCTGTTGCTAGCGCTATGTACATCATAGTAATTTGTCTGTACTGTTCAACATGGGGTGCCATACGGCTATGAGTACATCTTTCTCGTTCAGGATTAAACAATTTCAATGTAGCAATTTCCTGTTCAGAATTGATTAGTTCATTGTTGATAGGTTGTGTAGATCTGCACGATTGCTTGACCCCCTCGATATGCAACTGTGATGGTAGCCTGTTTCGCGTTCATCAAATTTTCACATCATGTTTGTGTTTCTCTAGGTGGTTGTATTCATCTAGGCCATATTGTGTGCTGGCAAATTTTCTGTCAAATGTAGTTCAGTTGCTTTGTTGGTGGCTTATTCATACTTTTCTGGTCCTTGCAGATGCAGATCTTCGTTAAGACCCTCACCGGCAAGACCATCACCCTCGAGGTTGAGTCCTCGGACACCATTGACAATGTCAAGGCTAAGATCCAGGACAAGGAAGGCATTCCCCCGGATCAGCAGAGGCTCATCTTTGCTGGAAAGCAGCTCGAGGATGGCCGCACTCTCGCGGACTACAACATCCAGAAGGAGTCCACCCTACACTTGGTGCTCAGGCTCAGGGGAGGCATGCAGATCTTTGTCAAGACCCTCACTGGCAAGACCATCACGCTTGAGGTCGAGTCTTCTGACACGATTGACAATGTGAAGGCGAAGATCCAAGATAAGGAGGGCATCCCCCCGGACCAGCAGAGGCTCATCTTTGCTGGCAAGCAGCTCGAGGACGGCCGCACCCTTGCGGACTACAACATCCAGAAGGAGTCCACCCTCCATCTTGTGCTTAGGCTCAGGGGTGGAATGCAGATCTTCGTCAAGACCCTCACCGGCAAGACCATCACTCTTGAGGTTGAGTCCTCAGACACGATTGACAATGTGAAGGCGAAGATCCAAGATAAGGAGGGCATCCCCCCGGACCAGCAGAGGCTCATCTTTGCTGGCAAGCAGCTCGAGGATGGCCGCACCCTCGCTGACTACAACATCCAGAAGGAGTCAACCCTCCACCTTGTGCTCAGGCTCAGGGGTGGAATGCAGATCTTTGTCAAGACCCTTACCGGCAAGACCATCACTCTTGAGGTTGAGTCCTCGGACACGATTGACAACGTGAAGGCCAAGATCCAGGATAAGGAGGGCATTCCCCCGGACCAGCAGCGCCTTATCTTTGCTGGCAAGCAGCTGGAGGATGGCCGCACCCTTGCTGACTACAACATCCAAAAGGAGTCCACCCTTCACTTGGTGCTTAGGCTCAGGGGTGGTATGCAGATTTTTGTGAAGACCCTCACTGGCAAGACCATCACCCTGGAGGTTGAGTCGTCTGACACGATTGACAATGTGAAGGCCAAGATCCAGGACAAGGAGGGCATCCCTCCGGACCAGCAGCGTCTCATCTTTGCTGGCAAGCAACTGGAGGATGGCCGTACTCTGGCAGACTACAACATCCAGAAGGAATCCACCCTTCACCTGGTGCTTCGCCTCCGTGGTGGCCAGTAAGTTTGAGGGCCATAGAGCTGCTGTCGTCGTCCCTGGGTTCACAAGTCTGGTGCCTCTTTGGTCTCTCCAATGGAGATTGTCTGTCATGTGGTCCGTGTCGAGTCACTGGTATATTTTGCCTGTCAAATGGAAGTCCTATGTCGTCTGGCTGTGTTAGTGAACTTTTGTTGCACCTTGGTTGAACTGTGATGTTAATAAAACCCTGAACCTTGTGTCAATCAGTTCATGTTTCTGGATGTATCTTTATGTGCATGTTTGTCTGTTTGTGAAGTGGAAGCACTGATCTGTGCATGGTGAATGGTGTGTTGCTTTGCAAATTCTGCTTATATAGCAGTCAATGGCCTTACAGTGCATGTATCTTTATGTGATTGAAGCCCCGTAATAGTTGATTTTGCAATTCTGCTGCCTCCTGACGCGTATCTTTGTTCAGTTATTTAGTAGCTTATATAGCAGGTTGCTCTGGTCTTAGATTGATATATTTTAGATAAGTGCATTTGTAGCATTTCAATTTGATATCCCAGATGTCTTTGACTAAATGATCGCTTATCAAGTGATTGTCACCGCAACCTTTGTTTAAGTGTGGTGTTCAACAGTAAATCATGGCCCATGATTTATGGATCGATTTGGTTAGGAAGTCAATAATCGGTATTAATTTATTAGAGACCGATACAGGAAAAGAACTTTAAACATGACAAAATCAAATATCATTACGCAAATGCAAAATCGATAGTAACTAAGGAGAATTCTTGTTCCTTGATCGGTACGTGCTGCTCAAATATCATTACGCACATTTTCAGTGTTAGCGAAGTGGGTTGCGAAATTTCAGTTCTGCAAGGCAATAGGCAAACTAGACGAGAGCATGTGTGGCCCAAGGCCGCCCAAGAACATCTTTCGTAACGTGATCGATTCTGAAGCTGGGCGATTTGGAAGTGAGTCCGTACTGTGCTGTGCACGAAGCATTCAGGAAAATGTCGAAAAAAAACCCTACACATAACTATTCATTATGAAGTCGACAATCAAAAATGTATTTTTGTACAAGTACTTTGTTACATGCAATGATTTGGAAAGGAGAATTACTAAATCTGGCGAAACTATGCATAATCCGATGACTGCAATGAAACAATAATCAACAGCTGAGCTGCCTGAAGAAGTATGGAACTACACGTGCAACCAGATTTTGTTCAGATTTTCACAAAGGACCGATCGAGTGGTATGGAACTTCAACACATGATGCCAAAACTCATATCGATAAATGATCTGAAGACTGCCGAAAGCAGTTATCACAAAATGTTTTCACGGCTGGCAGCCGAAACATACAACTAACATAATTATATAGATCGACGACTCTGATAACTGCTTGCATCTCATCTCCAGCACTTATTTCAAACGAAAAAAGGGGAAGGCGTCCCCTTTTCATGCTACAACAAATTCTGTGTTGTGCCTAAGATACTCGGTCCAAGTGACAAGACTTGATGAAATCCCTTGAAATCTAGTTGGCCTTTGACTCAATGACCCTCTTTGCAAAAGATGGCAAACAAAATGATGCCGTGTGGATCTGAAAAACAGAAATAGAATCAGAAAACAGCTCCATGAGTTCTCATGCGAAGGAGGCAGCCAGAACTGGCAAGTCTGCAAAAATACACACCTCAGAGTTGTAGAACTTGAGGGGCCCTTTTGACTTTGTAGAATGCTCATCCTCCTCAATGTTGACGACAGGGTGCTGGAAATCAACTGTGGGCCCCTCGGTTGAGCAAAGCATGAATCCAATCACTCCGCTGCAGTGGAAGCATATAAGGCACAACAGCTAAACGGGCAAGCTGGTTGGAATGCATAGACAGGATCAGCTGAGCATACCTAGGGTAGGTAGGCACTGTTGTCCAAGCATAGTTAACCGAGCCTTTGAAAACTTGGCGACAATTGGCAACAATGTCTTCAATGATGTGCATATGTAGCCATATGCTCTCTGCCTGGGTGCATACAACTCCACCTGGACGTAAGGCTCTGGCCACAGACTGGAAGAAAGGCTTCTCAAAAAGCTCTTGAGCAGGACCTGGTTATGCAGGGAAATGTTGATGAAACACAAACAGACCAGGAAGTACAAAAGGCACTGATTCACAATAGTTACCTATCGGATCAGAGGAATCCACAATCACTGCATCGTAAGTACCCTCTGGAACATTTTTCAAAAAGGCAACCCCTGCATCATAAAATTAACAGAGAATCTAAGTGCACAAAACTATTTATCAAATATGCAACAGAAATATTCATCAAACGTGGAACGATAGAGAATCAAATGTTAGAACTTTCTAAGAAAATACTGGGAAAAGAACACGGTTTAAGATGACTACCAGGGGATCAAGAAATATGTTAACACTGGAATCATGAGCAGGAGCTAGGTGCGTAGTATGCTCATACAGAATAGACAGCTGAGAGATTACACGATACGACTTAACTAATACATCATTCAAAAGTCCAACATGGGATTGAAATCAAAAGTTGTATGTCCCATTGCTTGTGATAAAATTAAATCAACATTTTCAGGGATAAGGTCAACCATTGCACACAAAAAAAAGCAAAGTACGATATAAAGCAAACCACTCTCCGTATGAAAGAATAGCAAGGTACTAACCATCTCCAATGTGTAATGACACACGAGGGTCCTCAAATCCGACAGCCAGATGAGGGAAAAATTGCTTGGAGACCTGCATGGTTAAGCAGATAGAATTATTAAGTACCATAGGACAGAATCAAGGTTTTAAGAAATTCACTAAATCAAGAGAGGATATCTCAACTCTCAAGTGCATGCACAACAAACATTTCACTAAATCAACACAATGAACAACTATTACAGGATAGCAATTGTGAAAATAATGATATTAGTTGCATGTTGAGAACAATCAGAATCAAGGTTCCCTGACACCAAGCAACAGCCAAGGGCCATTTTAGCAATTTGGACTGCATCGGTACATTGCTGTAACTGACATGGCAAAAAAAAAAAAGAACGTGGAATCAAAAGAAATTAAGTCAACCAACAGAATCATCATACATCAAGCCTACACGCCCCTAGGAGTGCAGCAAGATACTCTATCAAACAAAACACAAAATTGCAAAGCAAGATAAAGTGGTAATAAGACATAGTATTACTTCACTTAACTATTACTATAATTGAGATGCCAGCAGAAAATAGAACAATACAGTATGAAAACAGGAAATCATTCGATTTCTGAAGATTGCAAATGGATTCACGGGGGCAGCTGGATGTCACTTTTGAGAATCAAGTGATGTCTGTCAAATCAGTTATAGACCTAAATTTGAAAAGCCTCAAGCCTATGTTATAAACCATTCATTTGACTAATCAAGATTACTGCAAAGTGGAAAAAGAACTTTATGCATGTAAGCCAACCTACAGCCAAATCCGAAAGAAAGCCAGTGCTCTTTGATGTGTCAAACATCTAAAAGTCCTTAACCCAATACTGTTGAAATGGAACAGCTATTACATAGAGAACAATGAAGCAAGGGTCACTGTGTGTTAGTGAGAAGAGATGCATCTTACATCTACCACCATCTTGTCAATTTCACAAATGTCAATTTGCTCCACAGAGGAATGTCGTGAAACCTCACGCAGAACACCACCGTCTCCTCCTCCAATCACCAACACCTGTACATCATGAAAGAAAGAGATTAACTCAAATAAATCTTAGAAACTTGTTACATGCATCATTGGAAAAGTACAAACGCCTAAGTTCACCAGAAGTATCAAATGATCTATGAACAATTTAAGTATCAATTGCTCTGTAAACAATTCCATAAATACCATGGAAACTTCAACAATGTAATGATATACCCTTTATTTAAACTACTCCAAAAGTTTTATAAATCACAGCTAATTCTAGGAAGTGTTGATTTCAGCATCCACCATCGAAGTTACAATATGTAAACCTGCATTACTAGGCATATAAACAGCAAAATGGTGGCATGGCAATTACCTTCTTGGGATCCTTGATGGAGCAAAGGGGAAGGTGGGTAATCATCTCTTGGTATGCGCACTCATCCCTCTCGGTAACCTGAATCACTCCATCCAGCACGAGCACCTTGCCATACGTAGATGACTACAACACAAAACAGAGAAACAGATTCATCTCCTGCTGCGAGCAATTCGCAGATGACAATTGAAGGTGGCTTGGGTGCAAGCAGAAAACAATAATCACCTGGAAAACCATGACTTTTTGGTAGTCTGATTTCCCTTGGAACAGCACCTTCTCCACCTTCAAAGAGTGCGCCTCACCTACCATGGGCACAAGAGAATCAGTCATTAGAAAAGCAGCTAAAACACGCGGGTGACATGAGTTGCGGCGAGGCGACAAAATTGTATCGATATTATTATCTCAAAAGCAGTAACAGAGCAATATTTGTTTTATCTCTAATGTGGTAATGCTCAAATAAAGTTAGCGATATTATTATCTCAAAAGCAGTAACAGGGCAATATTTGTTTTATCACTAATGCGGTAATGCCCAAATAAAGTTAGCTCATAGTATAAAATCAGACTCCTCTGCTAAAGGATAACCAAATTGGCAAACAAATTCAGCACCACCGTGGCTCCATCCCTTTACCCGAAGATGCCCAAAAGGCAAAACTGCCAAAAACAACAAAAAAGAAAAACTACTCGTAACGGCGGATGACGCATCCACCCGCGGAAGAGCGAACTCAAACTGAATCAGCAGAGCAGAGGAACAGCTTAAAAGAAAAACAGAGCACGGCACGGCACAAAAGCAGCAGAGAAGAGAGCAACGGGGGCGCACCAGGCCACATGGGGCTAATCTCGGAGAACCATCCGGAGATGACGGCAGAGATCCCCGCCTGCTCACCGGCCCCGGCTCCCGCGGCCGCCTCGGCCCCCGCCGCCACGGCGTCCTCCGCGGTCTCCCGCGCCCTCTTGGCCGCCGCCTCGGCCTCCATCCCGAAAGCCCGGAGTAACGGAGGAGCGGAGAACCGGCGAGCTCGGCGGGGCTGGCTGGCGGCGGCGGCGGCTGGGGAGGAGTTGGGAGGTGGACAGGAGGGGGAGCGCTCGCCGCAGCCTTGAGATTAGGGCTCCTTTCCCGGATGCGCGCGGCGTGTGCGGCTTTTCGGAGGGTTTTGGGCTCCCCGCCGCACCCTATAAATAAGGGGCCAGCCAGCCAGCCGGCCCCGAGCGGCGCCGCAGGCACCCATCCCATCGCCGAAAGATTCCGGCCTTCTGGGAATCCCACCCGAGGCGCCGGTGAAAGACATGTGGGGCCGGTGTCCTGTGAGGGCCCATAGGTCAGTGACGGCGGTCGTGTGAGCGGCGGAGGCCGCAGCGTTTTATTCGGGCGGAGTGGGGGCGTGGGGGCTCCTCGCCGCTTGCGGAGTCCCTTTATTCCATGATGCCCTGTTGATTGGCGCGCCGTGGCCCTGCCTGCCTCTCTCTGTCGTACTGGGCAGCACGCACCAGAGACGACAAGAATACTGATGCCTTGATGCTCTCGGCTAATCTGAACCCTGCAGTGTCGTTTGATCGTTAGTTAAAGGGAAATCTGGCATTGATATGAAAGACGAAGAAACAAAAAAAAAAGAAAAAGGGGAAAAGTTTTTTTTAAAAAAAAAGTTAAGGAAAAAAAACTGGCATTGCGAATTTGCAATTCGGCTGCTGCCGGGCCGGGCCCTGCTGTGTTTATCTGTGTTTATCTTGCGGACTTTGCTGCTTGTTCGTTGAGCACTCGAGCTCGTCCGATTTGGCTTCTTTCTTCTCCTCCAGCAACTCCGTCCTGCTCCTGCAGCAGCGGCTTCCAGCGAGGACTGCGACCGCTGCGGTGGTCGTGCACGGCGCAGAGCTCGACACCAAAGTTTGAGCACGTCTTCGTTCGGTGTGAGCGTGTGGTGCCAAAGCGAAAAGCGGAGAGATCAGCATCGGCAGACACGCAGGCTGGGAGTGCGCATGGGAGACTGGGACCGAGCTTCCACGGCCTTTTGACGCTGATGTCGTAGATAACGTTGCGAGATGGGTATTTTACACGTGGGGGGAGGCAGTCATAATCGAAACGCTCGCAGTTTGAGCATTTGCCTTCTACTGGTGAGTGAGTTTCCTGCGTGTCATAAGCTCGATGTCCTGAACCTACTGATTGTAAAACAAACGTTTTTTTCTACTCTCATCGTTTTGAGTATGTATTTTATGCGCACAGGGGCAGGTGCCCATCCAAACTCGTGACCGTCAGATGAACGCTGAAGGTTCAGATTCATCGGGAGAGGCTAACACCGTCAGTACTCGCCAAAGACCTAGCAGTCACTTGCGTTCCCACTGCCCCGCGGAAACAAAGAGCCAAACGTATGAGGAGCAGAACGTAGTGGAGGTAAGTGGGATAGGCACTAGCACTTGCCGATTGTATGTCTCCCACTCAAAGGGCCAAACGGGTAGGGGGTGCATTTGATGATGATGATAATCTGGCAAGATGATGATGGTAATTGACATTTGATGGTAATATTATTATTAGATTTTTTGAGGCATATGCAAGAACAATTTTTTGAATCATTATCATTTCAACATCTCACAATAAATGCAACAATAATAATATGTTTTTTTTCAAAAAAGGTACTGTAGATTAATGCCCAATTATATGCTACAAAAATTGATGTTCACTAATTGCAATATTATTCTTTATTGTGCCCACTGTGTGACCAATAAGAAATGCTACATGGTGAATAATTCTCTTGTCAAATTTGTTCTAGAATTTTTTATTGATTTTTTTCGCAAATGTTGTTTGCATAATTTTTTTATGTTTGTTTGCAAAAAAAAATTATATGTTTTTCTCCATATTTATTGGCAGATGTTTTTGGTTTTGAATGGAACATGTATAGATGCTAGAAGTCACTATTGTGTATGGGGGAGTTAATTTGTGAAAAATAATCCTTTAGATGGATTTTGGTAATCCTTTATTGTGTACGGGGCAATAATCCTTTATTAGCAAAATTTTGAAAAAAAAAATCCTTTATTTTATTGGCAAATATTTTTGGTTTTGAATGGAACATGTATAGATGCTTGAAATCACGCTTATGTACGGGGAGTTATTTGTTGAAAAATGATACTTTAGATGGATTTTGGTAAATGTGACCAGAAAAAGAAACGACAGAAAGTGACCAAGCGAGAGTGGATGTCAGGGTGAGGTAGACGACAAACGCGTAGTGCATCTTGAGTTGTGACAAAAAAAACGAACGGAGCTAACGACATCGTGTGGGTGGGCACCTGCCCTGCTGCCCATGTGCACACCCAGTATTTATCCCATCGTTTTTTAGTGAAGTATTTCATTTGGTTGGGACAAACCAAGACACAAGACGGCTACTTAGTGCACTCAAAAGGAAGGATGATTGATATATATAAAGGATAATCATAAAAATGTTCTTTTTCTAACACAAAACTAATAACAAATTGTGTTGCAAATATTAATAGAGTAATTATTGGTTAAACGACGATTGTCCTAACAAAATGAAATGAGCTTTTGTGATTTCAAATAGATGAGGTGCGATGCAAGGTCTTCGACTCGTACTCTCATGGATGCATTGATAAGGTCATGGACTTGCTAAACAATCACGTTCAACGATACTTTCAACATTGAAAGAGATTAGAAAATACTCAAGGCATTGAGAAAGTAAAGTACTTTTCTCCAAATGCTATTAGTTAAGTCAAAGTCTTGGGCTTATGCGCTTAACAGGCTTGGATGGGATGCAAACGCAATACTTGTGGTGTTAATCACGGGACAAAATCCCATTAGAAGTATATCATTTTTTGTCAGTAATGTATACGGTAGGTCGGTAGTAGTGACTAGTTTGACGGCTCAAAAAAGAAAGAAAGAAAGTATTTATACAGTAGTAGAGATATATTATGAAAATGCATTCCACGATGAATCTATCATTCTATCTACACTTGTTTGGTATCATAAGTATTTTTATTTTTTGTATAAATTTTAGTCAAACTTAAAATTTTTGACTTGGAATAAAAAAATAGAATGATTTTTTTTTTTCATATAGAGAACGCTACCATACCAAATATGCCGGTAATAATAGGCCAAGCAACATGGATGTACGCGTGATATTAAGACGTGTCCATCATTCTCGAGCTTCGTTACTTCTAATGTTAACACGGCGGACACAACAATGAAAAGCTTAAATAAATCAATATACGTTGTGTAAACTCAATCCAACTTGCCATTTATTCCGCGCGCAAAAGAAGAATGCAAATTATTCTGCTTTTCTACGAGGCGCTGCACAGTTGGACAAGCTAGAAGTCTAGAACACGTCTGATTAGCATGTCCCCTCTTCACGAAAAGTTATCCACCTAAAGAACCGTGTTAGTTTATTTATATCTCTATGCACGTTTTCATAAAAACAGTACTTTTCTGTACTTTTCACCCCCTTTTCACGATAAACACACCCCAAGCAACTGTGCTCAAGAGTTGAAAAAGACAACGGGTCCGGCTCAGCTAAAATTGGAGAGAAGCTCACCCAATTTCCTTGCTCAACGTGCCCTACTACTGAGCTTTCGGCTTTTGTGGAAGAGAAGGTGACAGCCAGATGAGGACCAATTGGAGAGCTTTATGCGAGTGCGGGAGGACGGAAAATCTCCGGTGATACGATGCCCTCTTCGCAAATCGAACCTCTCAACTTGCTCGGTGAATTCTCAATTCTTTCCCTTAGAAAAAGAAAAGGTTTGCTTGGTCGAATGGAATGGAATGATTCATTTCTTTTCATGATGTACTTGTACGGACTGTGGAGGTGCTCCAAAAATATGAACACAATTGTGTTGATCTATTATGCTATAAAGCACGATGAAATTTTCGTTTCATCCGTCGTCTTTTGTTTCGTCTATATTCCACACCGTCGGATTTTATGATGATCCAACGCTCTAAATTAATCTAAAGAGTCCATATTGGCTACATCTCACATTTAAGCCTACACCGTCGGATTTTATGATGATCGAACGTTCTAGATTAATTTAAAGAGTCTATATAGATTACACATCTAAAATATTATTATTTTTTTTAAAACACGTGCCTGCCCTTGTGCTAGTACCAAAAAGATCATCAGAACTCAACTGAGCTGGCAGGATTTGCCCACACCGGTTTAGTAATTATGGAAACATTATCGAGACGGAGCACTTGCACTAGAATTGCCAAATTTACGGGCAAAAAAGGGTGGCCTATTGTGTTTCTCTCACGAATGCCTGAACTCTGAAGTTAGCGTTACTTTAGCCCATGTATTGTCTCAACCTAATTCGGCTTAGATTGGGCTAGCATATCAGCCCATTAGAAGCCTAGAAAACGAGTGCCCAATTCAGAAAAGGAAGTGTCAAAAAAAAAAAATGGAGACGATTTCTTCTAAATTAGACAGGGTTGGAACGAAATTGGACCGTGTATACTTGTCGAATTTGTGTTGCACTTCACGTTCTGTTCTATTGATCATCAGCGTGAAAACATTAACTTAGAAAATCGGATATAAAGATGATTAATAGTGCAAGCTTTCATGGACCTAATTCATATTCGTTGAGATATTAAGGTGGGTGTCGTTCGTCATGTCCGCATATATATCCAGAGGGTTTAACAAAACTCTAATGTTGAACAAGATGCAAGAAAACAATGCACAACTAACTATATCTCTACCACTATTAAGGCCTTGTTTAGTTCACGAAATCTTTTCGTGAAAAGATTTCGGGTTTTGATTTTACCGATTTAGAAGTAGTAAATGTAAATAAAAAAGGTGAAAAGTTATATAGATAGGGTGGAAATCTCGAGACGAATCTAACGATGGTAATTAGAGGGTAATCAATCCATAATTAACGGATGGTTACTGTAGCATTACTGTTACAAATCATGGATTAAGTAGGCTCATTAGATTCGTCTCGCGATTTACAGCCTATCCATATAATTTTTCACCTTTTTCGTCTACATTTAATACTTAATGCATCTAAGATTCTCCTTTGATATGTGATGGGTGAAAAAATTTTAGGTGGGAACTAAACACGGGCTAAGAACGGGCTGTCATCGTCCCCAACCGTTGCTCTGCCGCTCCGCATGGCTCTGCCCCCTCCGCGCGCACGCCCCTCTCTCTCTCTTCTCCCAGCGCACATGGTGGGTCCCATAGCCTTTCTTGCCCATGGGTCGCACCTCGCATCACGCGCTCCTCGTCGGGCTCGCCCTCGCCCACCGCATTGCGCCGCCTGACGCAGCAGTGCAGTGCCTCTCGCTCTCACTCGATTGCCATGCGCGGGCCTCGCCAAATCCATCACCACAAGCACCGCCTCTCCTTCCCCTCGTGCTGCTCGTCCTTCTTCGCGGGGCAAGCGGTCAAGCCTCATGTCCGGAGGGGTCGTTGCCGAGAGAAGACAACAAAGGAATCCGCGCTGGTAATCCACCCCGCTGCACGAACGAGGTAATCCAGTTCCCCACCTCCACGTCCCCAATCGTCATCCACGTCCACGTCACCTTCGGCTAGCTTAAACTCAGCAGTTGTGCGACTGAGAGGAGCAGAAGTGCAGGCCATGGTTTCCATGGGGGAGATGGATTGGGAGGAGCCCATGTTGGATTTGTGGCTCAAGTATGAGGAGCTGTTGAGATGGCGTGATTTGGTAATGGTTGGAGGCGAGCTGCAGCAAGAATCGATAGAGAGAGATGAGGTCATGGCGGCGATGTTGGAGCTTGGGGACTTTGGAGATGGATTCAGCGTGCTGCTATTGTTGCCTACTGCTATCAGAGGGAGAGATGGTTAACTGGGTGACCGATCTGCTCCCGTGCTTGCCAACAGGAAGAAGGAAGAACTATAGTTGGTGCTGTTATCATGGTGGGCAGAAGAACAGAGAAGACGTGTGCTGATTATATTTGACCTGTTGCTTGCACATTTGGAAGGAAGAAAAGGGTTTGCTTGCTTGCTATTGGGGATTGCTTTCACATATGGAGCAAGAAAAGGGATTGCTTGCCATTGGGGTTAGGGATTAATTGCTCGGTGTGAAGGAGGAAAGCTGCTACTGCTACTGCATCCGTTTGACAGAGGAACTGCGCTTGCTAGAAAATAAGAGGAAGTGAGCATTCGTAGTGCATTTCTTCAGAACAAATTGGCACCAATCTTGACAATTACAATGCCAATATGAATTCTATTGTATTCTCTGGAACTGCAGATCTTCAACACCTGCACAAGCACCTCAATTCACTCGCTTTCTCTCCAACGGCAGCTCTTCTTCTCCTGACTCCTGCACAGCACCTCGCCAGAGCAGCTTGTAAGCTCCTGCCACAGATAATGGCGAGCACTTGTACTCTCTGCTGACCGGCAAGGCCTCCCCCACGGTTCCTGTGCAAGGGAGACAGCTCCAGCAGGTGCCCCTCGTGGGATGAATCCTCCACATCAAGGGACCCCCACATCAACTGCCCCCCCACTGGATGGCTCCGACAGGTGCTCTTCCACGGGTTGCAATAGGGGGTGCGTGGAAAAGCAGGTGGAGGGAGAGGCGCCGCCGGGGGCCTGCGAGTGAAGATGGGGCGGCGGGTGGGGAAAAGAGATGGGAAGGGGATGAGTTGCAGTTTTTTTTTAGAAATGGGATGAGTTGCAGTTGGCTACTTGGCTGAGAGGAAGGATGTTGTAGTCCTTTCAAGCGGCGTGGCAGATGGAAAATATATTTTTTAAAAAAATAGCCATAATGGCAATGCAATCAATGTGTTAACGACTCAGTTTGCAATGGTAATTATGCGAAGTCCATTATTTAGGATGGCAAAAATGTAAATTTCTCAATTCAAATAATCTCTCTGGCTATATAGATCTTTGAATTGCTGGTACAAAATGTGCAAAAAAATAAAATAAATCTTTGACTTGATGGGAGGAGTTTGAGCGTGAATTCAGGCCAAACACTACCCTTAGCACACTTTTGCCTTTTAAGATAGATTTATCACATTTAATTCCAGACCAACATCACAATAAAGCTTGAGCTTTAAAGGATTAATTCACAGCCCGCGATTAATTAAGACACGACGATAACTGTTCTAGCAAGTACATCATGTGAGATTTGGTTTGTATTTTTACATGCCGCGGTTTTAGTCCTATTGCCCATCCTATTGCTTTTGTATTCATATCCATCATGACTTGATCATTAGAGGGTTATGTTTTTCTTTAAATAATTATAATTTTATTTAAATTTTATATGCCCGTAGCAACGCATGGGCTATTACCTAGTATATAAATATATCTAAGCATACCAAAAAAAACAAATAACCATGGGGCCTCGCAATGGTGGAGACAAAAAGTATACGAACCGTGCAAAGATGTAGAAATTGACTTACAAAACACCCTGCAACAGACAAGAATTTTAGTACATAGCATAGCAAATTCAATATTTTTTTTGCAAAACAGCAAATTCAACATTTGTTGTGATTTCCCCCTTTTTGAGATAGGAACCACTCCCACTAGCTTGAGAAAAAGGTCCGAGGACCATCCCAAGCAGACCTGATACAGGGAGCAACTCCGAACCGCACGTGCGGGACTCTGCACATCTCCGCACTCGGCCCGAGGCAGCCACCCACCTTTAGCTAAGCGCAGCCCCCATAAACAACGAACACAAAAACAATTCATATCTCAACAACCGAGAGTCCAAATCAAATTCTGATTCTACCATTGTATTTTTTTCGACGAAATCTTCAAAACTAGACCACACTTACATATATTTAGATTAAAAAAATTTGGAACATTTTTTTAAAAGAAGGAACAATTCATCCGATTTTAACAACGGGAACAAATCACATGACCGTGCGGAACAACAAAATTGTATAAAAAGAACATAAATTTTAACATGTGGAACAAATAATCTAGTATACAGAATATTATACTATAGATGTAAGTTAAGGTGGAACATGTCGAATAAATTTATGGAACAAAATATCATATAAAAGGAACATAGAATCTCAACATGTGGAACAAAACCATCTAAAACTGTGGAACAAAACCATCTAAATCTGTAGAATAAGATTATCTAAATAGGAAACTAAAAAGAAAAAAAATAAAAAGAGAGAAAAAAAGAGAGCAACAAAGCCTTTCTACACACCTGCATGCATGTGCACATGCGTGCCTCCCATCAGCTGACCCGCAACACAAGAGCAGGAGCTGAATCTTGCATGCACACGCTCCTCCCGAGGTGTGTGTCGGACTGATAGCAAATCCGCCTGATACATGTAAAAAAAATGCGGACCTGATACTTTTCTTTTTGCGAGAAAAGTTGGGATTTTAAAAGGGACTCGTTAAAAATTTGCTATTAAGTGAAGTATCCTAGGATAAAAATGAAACCGGCAAAGTACTCCGTGATGAGAATGAGACCGAGGAATTGCTCAAGATTTATTCTACCAAGCAATAGTTTAGAGATGCCTAGCTGATGTAATTGTATACTATCCATACCTACTTACTCCCTCCGGTGTAGTATTAGAAGTCGTTTAGGACAGCGACACGGTCACCAAAGCAAAACTTTGACTCCTTTTTTCTATAAAAATATTTCTTGAATAGTTATATATGTATATTTTTATTAAAGTAATTTTCAAGACCAATCTATTTATGTGATTTTCACATTTCCAAACTCAATGACTTAAATGTTATTCATGATTTATATTCCCAATGTTTGACTCAAACCTTGTCCAAAACGACTTCTAATACTAAACCGGAGGGAGTAAGGATCCAACTTCAAGTTGTGTTGTGTGTTTCTCATTAGCGCAGTTATTTTTTTAAGTGGAAGGTGTCCAGGTGACCTGTTTATTTATACTTTTATAGACAGTGAAGTCACACGGTGAATTTGTTAACCTCAAAATCTCCTAATCCAATGATGTTCAGAAAAGTGCACAGTGTGTTTGTTCTTATAGGCGATTGTCCACGCTAGGTGAGTGTATCCAAGTTCAAAAAATAAAATAAATGGTACACAACGTCAGGACAGGGATATAACAATTTTTTAATTCTAGATTTGGTACTTCCTTATTCCAGTAAGTAAGTAAAACAAAAAGGAAAAAGAAAGATCCAGCTCACGTGGCCCTTGGGATCCCTCCACCAACGGACACGCTCTCCCCCTCCCTGCCGACGCGCTGTTTTGTCCTAATCAACTCATTTTTCCCAAGTTGACCCCCCTTTCAAGCCTCGGATTACGACTGCCCTGCTCCAGCAAGCCAGCAACAGCTCATTCCCTCCCCACGCTGCTGCTCGTTAATCACCCCACTAACCAGGCAATTAATCCTCTCCGAAAACTTCCCCCCCAGCCACAAGCCGCGAGCGCTGCAAACCGAAACGCAAACCCCCCACACCCATTCTTCTTCTTCTCCGCCTTCGCATCCCCGCCTCGCCCCCAGATCTCGGAGAGCATGAGCAGGTAGGGGGAATCCGAGGCGTGCTAGTAGGCGGAGTGTGGGAGGCAGCCGGCGTGGGGGGCGGCCGCGCGGCGGGGAGCCAGGATGGGGCTGATCTCCGGGATGGTGATGGGGATGATGGTCGGCGTCGCCATCATGGCCGGCTGGAGCCGCGTCATGCTCCGGCGCAGCAGGAAGCGCATCGCCAAGGTGGGTTTCGCGACGTGGCGGGGAATGCCTCGTCTCCTATATACGCTGGAGTTGTGTTTGACTAGGGGGGAGTAGTAGCTGTGTGAGGAGGCTCGGTTTCTCTGCGGGATTCTGAGCCTTGCTGCTATCTGGGTTTCTGCAGGCTGCGGATATCAAGGTGCTCGGGACTCTCGGCAGGGACGACCTCAAGAAGCTGTGCGGCGACAATTTCCCCGAGTGGATATCCTTCCCGCAGTTTGAGCAGGTTAGAGGCACTTCTGCTACCACAATGCTCGTGCCCCTTTGAGTTGGGCCATTCTGGTGTGGCCACACACGGGTGTTGGCAGTAGAAGCTAATGTAGGTGTACCTATGTAAGTGTGGCTCAGCTCTGTTGGCTAACAAAACAAAATTTGCTTAACACGTATGATATATTGATCATGTGGATGGTGAGATAGATGGGCTCTTGGTTTATAGCTGACAACTTGAGCCAAACTCAGATGAGATTGGTTTAGGGGATGGTTTGTTGTGAGGGTCGCAATATGTTGGAGCAGCCAGCCAGTCACTAGGGCAGGTTTGAGGCTTTGAGCGCCTCAATGCTATGGGAGGCTGCTGTCAGTTTGATGGACAACAACTGTAGGTTCAGCTAGTGCTGTGATTCTCTAATGAGGACGGGCCTACTCTTAGCATCACCAGTTGTGAAACAGAGAGTCGAAGCACCCTGGGTTGAATCTAATTGCGTAGGAATAACACTAATTTCTATCCATCAAGGCATATGGAAAATACAACAAAGTGCATAGTGGATATGAAACTTGTGTACCGTCCGTAGTGATACAATATATTAGGAAAACATATGGTCATTGAAAATTCTGATATTGCCACATCATTTTTGAACTGCATTTAGATCTAAAGAAAATATTTGCTCCATCTGCACTTTATATCTCCCGAAACCATTCGGTCCGAATATTGTTTTGCACATCTGATAGAAGCTCCTTGCATAGTTGTACTTGGCTGATAGAAGCTCTTTGCTTATATGTACTTGACTTGTCCTGTTTATACTTGACCCTGAAACTGCTACATTAGGTAGGCATGCGCTGACAAAAGAGGGCCCTGTGATTTGTATCGTAGTGGCTGCCTGGCTAGCCATGATTAAGAACACCAGAGGGTCAGAGTGCGAGGAACTGAAGTGAAAACAACCCTGGTTAATGAGTAGAACATATATCTAATCACCTTAGGCTCGATAGCTCTATATTGAGCAATCGAATTTAATTTCACAACAAGCTTCACATCAAACAGGCAAATGACAATCAAATTTCAAATTTGATTTGAATTCAAGCATCACACATGACAACATGCGATGCTAGAAAGATGACAGAGCAAGCTTATGCTCATTAGTATGAATTCTGACGTGTGATAAAGAGTGACTAGAGTTGATGCCCAGTCCATATGTGTCCACTGCTTTCGCTAGGGATATAGGATGCTCAGCTGGATGTAGATTTGTCAATGGGATGGATGGAGTAGTGGCAAAAGAGAAGACTCTCCTGGCTCCTGGATAGTCCGAGGCTGAGCCATATACCTGAGTCTTATTTCCTGTGTAGTAGACATACATGGGTACACTGGATTATATTTCACCGTCCCAGGATTGGAACTGGTAGCTTGGCCCCTGACTCCACTGCTTAAAGACCTTGGTCTTGACATTCAGCGAACATGTCTGCTTGATGTTTTCCAAAATAAAGGCTGCTTAATTCGTAAAAGGTTTAACTTGTCACTTGTTTCCTGTTTCCATAAGGAAGTTCTGAACACACATTTGGTCGTTAATTATGAACATCTGGAACATTTGTGTTATGATCCAACACAGAAGGATGTGTTATACCTCACCTCTTACGTCATTACAGGACTACAGAACTACACAACTGTTGAGTTTGTATATTTGAAAATTATATTGTTAGCATTTCCTCGCACTGTCAAATTACGATGATTCATGATTGTTTTGACTTTGTCGATGTTTCTGATATCTTGGAGGTGCAGAGAGTTTGTATTACTTTTTTTTTCCTGTTTCTACAAAATATTCTTGTACATTCAATGGATTGAAATGATCCTGACTTTTGAGCATTATCTTACTAGTTCATTTCTTGCAAGAAGCTGTTCATGGTCCTCTGAACTTCATTTGACCTCCAGAATTAATATTTAATTGCTTGCTACAGGTGAAATGGTTGAACAAGCATCTAAGCAAACTTTGGCCTTTTGTTTCAGAAGTAAGTTTAAAGTTCTTTGAGTCTTAATCTTAGTTAGAGTCCTGCAAAGTACTTTGCTTATTGTAAATCCTTTCTAGTAGTGATAATCCATATTCTATTCCATTATAGTGACTTTTATGCCTTGTATGCTGTTTCATCTTCTTTTTGATTTGCTAATTGGTGTCTCAATATATTCCGTATTATTATTTTTATTTTGTTGATGATGTTATCGTGCTACCTACCTGATCTCTTGAGTCCGTTGTCACTGTATTGAGCTTGAGCACAAAAGAATTTTGTGTGTGTGAGAAATAACCAGGTTTTGGGCATTTGGAGTCTCCATTTCGTTATCCTGTGTTCATCTTATACTAGTATAACCTTCAAACTGGGCTTGAGTATAAGCATAAAATTGAATGATCAGGTGTATGTCACTCTATATGCTATTAACTGCTCTTTGTGTAAGGCCACAAGGGCGATTGGGTTAGATTTTGATTCAAACTAGACCCCATCCTATTCCTAGTATTCTAGATTCACTGAAAAACGAGAATACGACTTATTGCCTTTTATAGACATGTTAAGCTGTCCCGCATTTAAAATTTTTTGAAAGCGTACCTATGAATACAGTTTCGATCAGGGATGGATAGAGTAAGCTGTTTGCATATCCATTTTTGTTAGGTAAGACACGCCTACTGTCTGTTTTGCTGCAATCTCATGCCCTATGGCATATTCTTTACCAATGCTAATGTTCGTGAGCCCTATGTGCTGAACTTGTCATTGTTTTTAGGCTGCAACAGCAGTGGTTAAGGAGTCTGTTGAGCCACTGCTAGATGATTACCGGCCTCCAGGAATAAAATCTCTGAAGTTCAGCAAATTTTCTCTTGGAACTGTGTCACCAAAAATAGAAGGTTTCTCACTTATATGTTTCATTTCAATTTTATGAATCGTATGTTTTCTTGTTTGCTGCATAGTATTTCTTACAATTGAAGATTTGGCACAGTATCTTTCCAACATGAAAAAGGGAAAAATAGTTCATTTCAGTTTATTAATCCCAGACAAACTTCAATTGTGTTTATCATGTATATCATCTTGAATCTTGCTGCGTGACTTCGTAAGGATGACTTAAAAGTATGATGTGTTTTGTTTGTTGTGATTTGTGAAGGTATTCGTATTCAAAATCTCCAACCAGGCCAAATCATAATGGATATAGATTTCCGCTGGGGTGGTGATCCAAGCATAATCCTAGCTGTTGATGCTGTAGTTGCTTCACTACCTATTCAGGTTTTAATTTTTGATCTTTGCCACATGATGATTTTTGGAAATAACTTTTCCTGATCAGAAGTCCTGATATTTTTACCCAACAAACTTGCAGCTCAAGGATCTTCAGGTCTATACTGTCATACGTGTTGTATTTCAACTGTCAGAAGAGATTCCTTGCATATCTGCTGTTGTTGTGGCTCTCCTTGCTGATGCAAGTATCTACTAACCATTATCGGTTACTAAATCCCTTCTTTTTTAATTTGATATTTTAGATTTTCACTACACTCACCACATTTCCTTATTAATTTATATCTTTTGCCACCTATTGGACTATAGTGCCTGCCTTTCCTCGATAGTTAGTTTTTGAGTGAACTGGGAGATGTATGAATCTCAATATGCTTTGAGTCTCTTGAGGTCCTGAATTTGAGACTTGGCAAACAAACTTTGAAAGAAAAATATGTGATTCACATTGAATCCATGTTTGTGTTGAAGTTAATTGTCCACCTTTCATGAATAGCTTTAGCTTTGACGTGGAACAATTTCTGCAAAATTGCTGCATGGAATTTAATATTACACCATTATGCCCTAAACTGCCTATATTTAGTCCAGGTGATCAATAAATAATTGTATTAAATATCATAAAATGTAACATAAATTAAAAGAGACGGTGGAATCAGGAAAATGTAGTTATTTTTCTCTTCTAAATCATATAAAATCAGATAAGAAAGAATACTTTCTCGCTTCTAAAACTTCAATGAGACAAGAGAGTAGAGGAATTTATAGGAGAAAAATCAGCTCCCATAGAGAATCAGATGGAGCTCTACCACACAGCCCCTTAATGCTATATAGATTGTCCTTCTGTAAGACTTTTAATGTTCACATGTGGAGGTACAAACTGTGCAATGTCACCTCAAATTGCCAGCACCATTGAGAAGTTCGGGAAATTAACACGGTTTTCATACCGCAACATTTCAAATCATTTATTTTTCTTTGAAACACTTCTATTTAGTATGTCAAGTTGATGTTTGATGATGTAGTGCTTTTAAAAAATATTCTGTAAATTACATTTCCAGGGTCTCGAGCAATTTTGATTAGCAAGATAGCATTTCCCTTGTGTTTCTTTTAATTGGGTTCTTTGTGCTTCAGCCGGAGCCAAAAATACAGTACACCCTGAAGGCCATTGGAGGAAGCCTAACTGCAGTTCCTGGACTTTCTGACATGATTGATGTATGATAACTAGACAGTATTTTGAACATTCTAGTCCTACCAATAACTAAGTGTAAAAGTAATCATGATTCCTCTGCCTTTGATTAGGATACTGTCAACTCAATTGTTTCTGATATGCTCCAGTGGCCACACAGGCTAGTTGTTCCGCTTGGTGTTAATGTTGACACAAGGTGAGTTTCTTCATTTATTGTTCTCGCTGCACTCTCCTCCTCCAATCTTAGAACACGCACTGCAATTAAACAACAGGTTCAGCTCAGTTTTGCTGACCACTCTTTGTGGAAATTCCATCATGGTAGTTGAAAAATATGAATACGGTACTGCACAATAATGTTAATTAAGAAAATAAAAGTTTGAAAGAGCAGTGCTATACATCCGACTACGTTGTCCGATGCATGCACGCTACTGCTCATCGAACCAATCGATGTAATCATTTTTTACAGTGTGGTCCCAGGAAAAGAGCATGAAAACTTTAGTCATACTGCAGTGAACCTTAATAATGCAATGGCAGCTTGATAGTAGATACAAATTATTTTGGTATCAGTCATATATGTATTTCATTTATGAACCATTTAAGTATATCTTGAGGTATCTCTTGCTAGCTTAGCAAGAAGGGTTAATGATAATTACTGTTTCTTTATGCCTAGCTAGAAATATGTTTTTATATATTCAGATATCAGATCCCCTTTGGCATTGGTTGATTTATATTACTTTTCTTTCTCTACAGTGATCTGGAGCTTAAACCTCAGGGAAGACTTTCTGTTACTGTGGTAAAAGCAACTTCTTTGAAGAACAAGGAATTGATTGGAAAATCAGACCCTTACGTGAGACTGTATGTGCGACCGATGTTTAAGGTCAAAACAAAAGTCATAGATGACAACCTAAATCCTGAATGGAATGAAACATTTGAGATGATTGTTGAAGACAAAGAAACCCAATCTGTCATTTTTGAGGTAATTCTATATTTGTTTTGTCCTGTTCCTCTTGTGAAAATTGTCCCTTGCATCATGGGAAATGACATCTTCCTCATATAGAAGAGAAAATGCACCATTGAACTAAAACTATGCAAGAAAAAAGTTGATACATTTAAGTTTAAAATGGAACTTTTTTCAAACCACAAGACTCACTAAGGTCCCCTGAGATTAGGTTGGACCAAGGAAAAGCTTCTGTGCTCATTAAAGAGGAACCTGCTTTAGATTGTAAGGAAATCCAATGGATACAAACAATTATCTCTGGCAAAGGTTATTCTGCGAAATGTTCCAATGGGTCAGGATGACTGGGACAGGATTGAATTTCAGCTAACTAGGACAAAAAGGGTAGTAGGCTGGGTTACAGCTGATCTATGTGTGGTTCAAATTTCTCCAGCTTTTGTTCCTCTTGCTTCTGTATTAGACAGATGTATGTTCAGAGCACTTAGCTGTGTCTTGGATCCTGTTGAACTACACAGATGTTGGAGAATTGGGGTTTCTCTTAATTTATGCAAACTGTGGGGGCCTCAGTTCCATTTTGCATAACTGATTTTAAGCTTAAAATTAACCTTGATTAATTCTTGGCACACTCAGCAGCATTGTTGTTAGCATGTTCGAATGTATGACATTTTCTTTTGTCATTTATGTTTTAAACAGGCAGAAAACACTTAGAAGTAAGGATTTGAATGAAAAAAAGCACCAATGAGCAGTATGTGATAAGATCATGTAGCTGATCTATTATCCTGGTGATGAAAATTGTCTGGAGTATGTATCATTTGATCAAGTCATGTGGATGACTGAGAAACTTAGCATGGAGCAAACAATTTTCATCTAATTATATATACATCGAGACTTTCTAGAAATGCCTTTGATCACTGGACAAAACAAAATTCAGTCAACCTCTTCGAAGTGCTTCATCTAGCTTGATAATTATGCCTTTTATATTGTCAACACCTGTAATTCTATCTTCTGAATTTTGTCCTCAATGTTGTGAAGTTAAATACATTTGCGGTGGATTTCACAGGTTTATGATGAAGACAGACTTCAACAAGACAAGAGACTGGGTGTGGCTAAACTAGCAGTGAATGATCTTGAACCTGAGGTCACCCGTGAAATCACTCTGAAGCTGCTGCATTCAGTAGATCCACTTAAAAACAGGGATACCAAGGACAGAGGCATATTACATGTTAAGGTCAGTGTGGGTTTCAATATATTCTTTTACATCTTTGACCTTAATGTAGCCTATTTCATTCAAGCTAGAGATACTTGAGTATTTGTGAACAAGAAATACATCTTTGCTACATAGACATCTCCTTTAATGTTTACCCATTAACATTGCCAGTCCAGCTTAGTATTTCTTAGTCTATTAGTAGATCCTGTCACATACTCGGATATGGTTTGGATAAAAAATTCATCCGTCACTTATAAAACCAAGCCTCCCAGGGACACCAGACTGAGAGCAAACCATACAGATGTCAGATGTGTGCCAGCAACCCATGTTTCACATATGATTTTTCTTTCGTCCAGATCTCCTGCTAAATACCCTGAGCCTGACCTTTTCCATTCCCAGCCTACACTCTTGACTGGCCAGCAAAGGCCGCTGCGAGAGTACTGCGACCCCTTCTACCTGCATTCTTCCACCACCTCTGCGCTCCTCTATGGAATAATGACAATGGTGACAGGTGGTTCGCCTTGATGGCTGAACTGCACCAGCGTCAGGCAACAACAGCAGGCAGCTGCATGCTCACCACTGACCACTACATGCATCCCATCTTCCTGTGCCCCCCTCCTGCATCATATGTCCATACGATGGATTCTGAATATAGTAGGACGGCGTGTGGCTCTGTGACAGTGGACACAATACTTGTCTATTTGTGTCAACTCCCAACCTTCCTTGAAATCCTCTGCTCTACTGGACTGTGGTGCCACTGCTCCTACCCTTATGATGTTTCTTTGCCAAATATACAGATAACATGCCACTGCATATATATAGCAACATCATCTTGTTTTACCCCTATGATGGTAGTTACTCTATGTACAGATCGAAAGTCATATTTCAACCTGTACATTTTTGGGATCCATCTAGTCATCTAAAAATTCTTCACACAAAACTAATACAAGATGGATTGAAAATAAATTACACATGAATCCTAAAGTATTAACCCACATCTTGTCACTATAAGTTGTCTCTCAATTTGTCTGGAGAATTTTTATCTATTATCTAGGCTTGGTGAGGAACAGACTTCCAAATTCTGAATCTCTGTATTAGTAGGCGTTGTAACTCTAGATAATTGGATCTGCAAAGTAGCAACATGGATTGTTGGCCTGAAATATCCATGATTAATATGATGGTGCTGATATATTGTTGCAATCCTTCAGGTCATGTATCATCCGTTTACAAAAGAAGAACAGCTGCAAGCCCTAGAGGCAGAAAAGCAAGCCATAGAGGAGAGGAAGCGACTGAAGGAGGCTGGGATAATCGGTAGCACGATGGATGCAGTTGGTGGCGCCGCTTCACTAGTTGGTTCCGGTGTTGGACTTGTGGGCACTGGCATTGTTGGTGGTGTTGGCCTTGTTGGTTCAGGACTTGGTGCTGGTGCCGGGCTTGTTGGCTCTGGTATAGGTGCAGTCGGCAGTGGCCTTGGCAAAGCCGGGAAATTCATGGGCAAGACTGTGGCGGGGCCTTTCAGCATGTCCCGCAAGGGCAGCAGCTCTACCACTCCCCAGCCTGATCAACCTTCCGGATAGTCTGAAAGTCTGATGTACAGTGAAAGGCAATTACCATTTGTGACAGGGTTACCATTCTACTTTCTGTAAACCTATGAGACTGCGCTATCTAGGATTATGCAGAGTGAAATTTACATTTCAGCGCACCGCCCTCTGTGGCGCTGGTTATATGAAATATCTACTGGTTTATTTTGTTAGTTGAATTTCAACTTTTGTAGTGAAAGAATACTGTAAATTAGATCAGCTTCGACATTTATGGAACAATGTGGTCGTATATTGAAGTAAAAGGAGAATCCATGACATGAGTGCGTGTGATCGTCTGTATTGCGTTTCGAAAAAAAGGACAATCATGGCTGTGCCGTTCTGATATTAGTCTATTTGTGTTAAATTGCTATAATGTTGTCGGTTTTATTTGGTTTATTAAATAGACCCGGCTTCATATTCTTGAAATATATTTTTATTAAAATGAGAGATTTATATTGGAATTTGCAGAAGGGGAAAATTTCGCATTTATTTTTGTAAAAAATACGAGGCATGTCTTGGCCCTTAGCCCTGCTTTTGGGGTTTGTGCGCACAGTCCAGCAGCACAAATATTTGTACAGCGCGTGCGTAGTAACACATGATACGTACTCCTTTCTCTTTTCTCTAAATTGTAAGTCGTTTTGGCTTTTCTAGCTTGTGTTTGCATAACACAAATCATGAACCTAATAAAGCCAAAACTTTCAAATTGTAGGTCATTTTGGCTTTTCTAGGTTGTGTTTATCTTAGATGCATAACACAAACCTAATAAAGCCAAAACGACCTATAATTTAAAATGGAGGTAGTATTCTTTTTTCAGTCTACGCCGAATACTTGCTAAAAAGTGAATGTGCAGGTGTTTTGACTTCACCGTAACAAGCGCGGTCATCCTTCGGTTGGCTCAGTGGGTACTGCGGTCTGCGGGTTTCCTTCACCGTAACAAGCGGCCACCTACTGCTGAATACTGTAACAATCAGTTCAGATTTTTTGCTCGGATATGACGAGACCACGACGTTGTAACACCTGGGCCCTGGACGATATTGCCATGGTTGCGCTGTGGGCCATTGTGCCATACCATTTTTTGCTTATTTTGTTGTAGAGCCAACATCAATCTTACGTACATTACTTAGGTCTACACTGAATGCCTGCTACAAAGTGTCGTGTGCAGGCCTGCAGGGTGTTTTTCCTTCACCGTAGCAGGCGGTCATCCTTCGGCTGGCTCAATGGGTACTGGGGGAGACGAGTGGGGGGTCAAGTTATGCCTCGACTTGACAGTGATATAAAGGTTACAATCAGCAGGCTCGGATGTGAGCCAGATACGACGTTTCCCTGGAGTGGTTGCGCTGTTACCAAGAGTCTGACGAGAGACCCCAGCCCAAGACAAGACAAGGCACCAGCAGCACCTCTAGAAAAGATTGGCGGCTAGAGGGATCAGAAGAATTGAATCGGAGAATTCCTTTTTGAATTAAATAAAAAAATGAAAATTGAATGGGAGAAAATCCCCAAGTCGTTGCTTGGGAAGAAGCGGCCATCGGTCCTTACCGCCGGTGGTTACGTGGCGTGACAGACAGACGTAGCCAGGGGGAATCAGGGAGTAACATCCCCATTATTCTTTGGTTCAGGGAACTCTCAGTTGAAAGCCTGGTGAAATTTTCGTTTTGCTGTAGAGCTACTGTCGAAAAGTAATTCTTTTGAATATACACCCATTGACAATTATTTTTCTAGATCAAACCATCTTATTTGTAATGGAATCTCAAAAGTATTAAACATAAACTAATTGCACTTTCCATCCGTAAATCGAGAGACAAATCTATTAAGACTAATCTGTCGTTAGTACATGTTTACAACAATTTATTGCCTAATCACGATATAATTAGACTCATTAGATTCGTCTCGCGATTTACAGACCATCTACATAATGTTTTTTTTCAACTACATTTAATATGTCATGCATGTGTCTAAACATTTATTTTGAATTTTAGATTTTGGATCTAAACACCACCCACAACAGAAAATAACCTTTATGTTGCCTACGTAAGATTGATGTTGCTACAGTTTGTCCGACTAGGGTAGCAAGCACAATGGCAAGGAAACACAAGTCACCGTCAGCAAAGACGACGTGACAATGCGACACCGTCAATGCCAACAGACGCATGATGCAGCGATGGGCAAACCTCAAGACCACAAGTCCACAACAGCATAAATGCATGATAGGCATACACACTCCACATGCAGCAACTGAAAACAACAGGGCTAATACAACAGTGAAATACATTACTAAAAAAAGGCCATGCACCAACTCTGCAGAATCAATCGATACCAACATATCAAGATGCAACTTGAGCTGCTCAGACAGAATAGAAACCTTCCACTAAGGCAAGGATCGCGTGCTCACTTGCCTAACAACATCCAAAACAGTGAAAGGAGTCAGAACACAACATTTAGAGGAAACAACCGACCCGACATTCTGCAGTCCCCCTTCAACAAACCCAACAATCAGATCTTTGTTTTGCCATATCCCCCCACAAAACAAAACCTATTCCAAAGGAGACTAAAATCAGGTTAGGTATACACATGCATGCACCAGATACGGCTCAACTTTCCAAATGCATCAAGACCCAAGATCTATTTTAGCCATACTGTCTGACACCTGTTACTAGTCAAACCTTGGTACAAGTTCTGAACCACATTTCTGCACCTAAAATCTTGTTACAAAAAAGATCTAAAACATGTTTTCTTGCCCAGAGATGTTAGGTGATGACATAAGATAAGCCGACACTGCCCATGACACATTGTCTCCTAAGGGTTACACATAAGCTAGACATGTGGCAAGTCCTAAATTTTCCTGCAGATAAATGGTCTGGGGTTCAAGGGTAGACTCTTCACTTTAATATCAGTAACCAGGACAATGAAACCATGTAAATGAGTTTTAGTGCAGACAAAATTAAATATTACATCCCATGCACTCTTTCAGCAGGGAAAAGAATCTACTCACGCAATCCAACTTAATACTCCCTCCGTTCCACCAAATTATGTCATTTTGGCTTTTCTATATGCATAATTTTACTATGTAATATGTATCTATATATAAGGTATATTTAGGTGCATAACAAAGCTTATGTACCTAGAAAAGCCAAAAGGATCTATAATTTGGGACGGAGCGTGTAGCAAATGTCAATTGCAAAGTGCTGCGACATTTTCAGGGTAGTCAGGTAAGGTTGCACAAATAATAGACCTGTGCACATCTTGGGCGCACTATCAAGGATTTTACATGAATCAAAGGAACATAAGTATTGCTAGCAATAGTTTTCACATAGAAATCCACTACATCATACCATTAAAAATGAATTCAAAGATAAAATTGCACACATTATTTTTTACCTTCTAAATTAGAGATTGTTGCTTTTCTGCTTCTAACTTCTAAATAGAAAGACACAGACAGATCTCCATGAATTTGATGACTATAAGATCTGATACAGGCATGAAAATTAATTCCACAACTGAAAATGGCCACAAGCTGTAAAAACTTCTGCATATTGGCCCATACAGAAAAGATATGCTCGGAAGGTCTCAAACTCAGGACAAGCATGTCTTTTACCTGACTGTTACAAACTTGTTTGTCCCATGCTTAGCCCAAAAGGTCTCAAACTTCAAAACTATATGTTCAGAGAACATGATCCAATACCCACATAAAAACCATAGAAGTTTGTTCTAGCTAGTAACATAATCACACAAATTCAAGAAACTATCCAATACTGACACTTCAAAACACACAGGAGTCCCATAAACTAAAAGAGAAGGATGTACCATACCAACTTGACTATCAAAGAAAAGTGGAACTACAAAACTCCAACCAGATTAAGCAAACAATTCGATTTCCCTTGCACTGCCCTGCAGGACATAACAATGGAGGAACCAAACAATATGAAGATTATATAGTTTTGCACTTTGCTACATCTAGAGATCCATCCAACCAAATCAGAAATCAAATCATAAATATTACAATAAAAACAGAGCCTCTTCATTGAGCACATACTCTTTGCAACATGGACTAGTTTGAAGTTTCCAAATATTGCACCATGATCTTGGATCCATTTTGTCATAGTGTTGAAAATCTACTTTGTCAGTCAAATATTTATACAAGCTTAGTAATCAGATTTCAATATCTGAACTTTTGATAAAAAAAATATTCCCGAAAAGACACTTCCTTATATATTGATGCTAATTGATAACAGAAGAATTCTCAACCATTTCTGACACATAACTACATCACTAAGAATGGTCCTCGGCTCAAGGTAGCCTCTTTATTCCAATACAAGGAACCAGTGGAACCAAATAACATAAAGAAAGTTAAGCTCAACCTACACCACCCTTTCTGAAGAAATACTACATGCCAACTAGCACTTGACAACAACTCAACATTAAATGCAAAGCTATAAATACTTTACGTCGGGCAAGATGGCTAGATATAACAAAATTTGCTTTTGCACAACTTAAAGATACATCATACAAATTTTTTTCACAATTAGCTCCTTGTGCAAAAGACCAAAAGTGCTGGTAAATGCCTTTCACTGGAGAAACCTCCACATAATACCATTACTTCCACATATTAATGCAGTAAATTTCATGCCATCTAAATTAGAGACTGTTATTGTACACTACAATTTGCAAAGTTCACGATACAAACCGACTTCAAACAAGTCGATATCTGAAGCTCAAGATAGGCATGGCAGTTAAGTCAATGAAACTGAATATGGCTACAAACTACTCCTAAGTTCCTGCAGATTGGCACATAGACATACAGGCAATAAATCAGGCCTAACTGCAGATCTACGACCTACAAAGCAACAAACATAGCATGCCTCTTTCTTTACCTGATAACTACAAACTTATTGGTGCCATGCTTGGCCCAAAAGGTCTTTAAGTCAATCGGATTAGCAAGGTTGTAACCTTCACCAACTAGCTTCTCAAGCACCTTCTTGAATGCACCTTGACTCATCTTCCTTCCAGCAATACGTGCGCCCCGCCTCTTTGCGTTCATTGGCAGTGGGTATGTTGAAATAGAAGTTGTGCAGCATGCAGATTGCCAGCCACCTGCACCCCACCGGTAGCATTGCTGGGGAGCTCCAGTGCAAGAGCACACCGGTGTTGGTATGTTTGAAAGGTCCAACTCAATACCATTGATCACCATCCCCACAGTCTTCCTAGGACCCCTTCCTCGGGGCGCATGACCATTGGCTGCCCCATCCTCCCGTGGAACAGCAGGCTTCTTCGGCTTCTTAGGCTTCGGCGACTTAGGCTGCAGACCCTGCCGCCTCTTCTTTGCAGGCGGCTCTGTCTTAACCACGGAATGGTTCTCAACCTGTGGAGATGGCACATTGTCCTCCTTACATGGAGGAAGCTCCTGCAGTTGTGACTGGAGCTGTGGTTGCATCATCTGGAGAGTGTGCGGTGCATCCGGCATCATCCCATAGCCAGTAGGGTGGTGATGCACAGCAAGTCCACCGTGCCCAGGATGTCCACCATGACCAGGATGTCCAACGTGTCCAGCTGGCCCGACAGGGCGAGCTTGAAGGACCTTCTGCTCGTGGGGATGCTGGTGGTGCGGTGGGTGCAACCAAGCTTCATTGCGCGAGAACTCCATGTGAATAGAAAGCGGCTCGGTGGGCATGCTTCCAGAGGCTCCTCCACTGGCAGAGTCGCGGTGCGAATGGTGCGAGTGGAGCTGGTGCGGCGCATTGTGGTGCCCGTGGTGCTGCAAGAAGGCCCCTGCCTGGAGCAGGGGCTTCGTGTCGCGGTCAGCCGGCGGCACGGAGGACATGAGCTGCAGGCCGAGGTTGCCCTTCACCGTGTCGTAGAAGCCCCAATTCCGGATGCCGAGGCTGTCGTCATCCATCTCTGAATGCGGAACAACCAAATCCACCTCCGGGAGAGAAGAAAACCGAATCCCGTCGTGGTTTTGGTCAGCCCATCTCCGCAATCGCCAATCCCTACACACCCATTCCGTCAATCAGATTGAAGCATCAAACAAAAGGTTCCAACAGAAGCAGGACCCATAAAAATTCAAAATTTGCAGGGCATTCCAACCAACCGACCAAACCCTAGATAGGTACCGAATCGAAGGTAGCGTGGCACCATACATCTAGATGTGGATAGCTGCAATCGTGCCAGATCCGGAAACAAAATTGCTCACAGCTCCGTTTCCGCGCGGCAGGGAGCGAATGGGGGAAAGGAACGCGCGGGTGTACCTGGTGGAGACGCTCGTGGCCGGCGAGGAACCGAAAGCAGAGCCGTCGAAGGGCGCTCCCCCGGTCGCCGCCGCCAGCGAGAGAGATGGGCAAGGCAGGGCAGGGCAGGGCGGGGATTCCCCTATGGTGAGAAAGTGAGAAATGGAAACAAAACTGTTGGAGATGCTCGAAACTACTACGTCGGCGGCGACCGGGGGGCAGCGCCCGCCGGATCGAAGCGCTCTCGTAGCAGGGGGCTACTATACGCCTGTTGGAAAATTTTAACCACTCGTCTATAAATTTATTAAGGTCATTGAGGCCCAGTTGTTAATGGATATTCAACATTTCATTAGAAAATGATGAATAAAAAAATGTTGACCAATATTTTAACATTGAGCCTCAACGTTTTCTTTAATAATGTTGACCAACATTTTTTGGAACGTTAGACCTCAACTTTCTTCGTCGACATTTTTAAAAAATGTTGAACAGAAATGTTGAACCTCAACATTTTCAGGATTCTTGATTTTCAACATTTCTTTGAAAAATATTGAACCTTAACATTTTTCAAAAAATATTGACCAACATTTTCAAAAAAAGTTGAACGCGGACATTTTTTCTCCGACTCCGGCATTTTCAAAAAAGTTGAGCCGCGGGGAGGCTCAACATTTTTCAGAGAAATGTTGACCAACATTTTTAAAAAATGTTGAGTCTCAATATTTTTCCGTCAACACTTTTGGAAAATGTTGAGCCTCAACTTTTGTCATCAACATTTTTTTCAACCTTTTGTCATCGACATTTTTTGAGCCTCAATTTTTTGTCATCAACATTTTTTTCAACAAAGTTGAGCCAACATTTTGTAACATTCTCAATTTTTTAAAAAATAATTCAACATTTTCTAAAAAATGTTGTCAATATTCTGAAAATTTTTTGCCGCCGGCAGGCCTTCTTCTCCGGCTTCGGCGGGTGGCGGCGGTCGGCACGGGGCGGTGGGCGCGGCAGGCACAGGGCGGCGGGGCGGCCAAGGCGCGGCGTGCGGAACCAAGGCCCGCGCCCGGGAGCCATCGGGGGCCGACAGGTCGTGCGGCGGCGCGCCCGCACAGCAGTGGGACAGGTCGGCCCGGCGGTGGCGCACGACGCCTCGGGTGTCGGCGGCGGCAAGCAGTGAGGGAGACGGGGGGTGGAAGGGCTAGGGTTTGGATTTGGAGTGGAGATCCAACGGATGTTATGTCTCACACCAATCTCAAACATTGGAAGATGGAAGAGAAAAAAAAATCTTCTCGAATGTATATAGGATTTCCGGGCTCCTATATATCTTATGGAAGATTTATAGCAACTCATCTATAAAGCCCACCATGGCCCAGTTGGTGATGGACCGTTCAACTTTTTAATGGAAAAATGTTGAATACAAAATGTTGATCAACATTTTATCTTTATGGAAATATTGAGCTTCAACTTTTTTTGAAGAATGTTGACCAACATTTTCGAGAAATATTGGACCTCAACTTTTCTTTGCCGACATTTTCAAAAAATGTTGAGTTTCAACTTTTTCTGCCTACATTTTTTTTTTCAAAAATGTTGGGTCTCAACTTTTTCTGCAAGTGGGGCTAATTTGGTGTGGATTTCGCAGCATATTGTTCAAGGCCACGACGGGTGTTGTTGAGGTGACCCAGTCCATCTAGGCACTAAAAAATAAAAAAAACACAAAAAATTCTGTACAAAAGTTAAGTGTTAGTAGGTTAGCAAAACTGATACAAAGTTCAAGCATAACAAACTAACTTGTTCCACAGCAACGACGCCAGAAAAGCTTGTTGGCGGCGTAAACGCACACCAATAATCAACCGCAAGTGCACAGATCGTGTGTAGCTTTTCTCTTAGAGTATTCCTCCAAGGTTTATCAATCCGCGGAACAAGTGAGATGTTGGCTCTTATTTTATACTAATCTTACTAACGAAACTGGGTGTATGAGTTGTGTAGAAAGACAAACTAAACTAGATTAATCTAAGTAGCAAAAGGTGGACACAAGAGAGCAAAAGTTGACGCAAGAGAGCAACAAAGATAGATAACCGTTCCCTCCCTAGGATCTAGGTTCATATGAATATGCATCTACGACAAAGATAATGTTGCCTTCACTAGCATCGTAGCGGTTATGTGGTCGCTCGGCCTTTTCCCCTAAGGTAATCAGCACCTCGCTAACACATCTATATCAAAGCATCCATAGAGTTAAGCTAATCACCACGATTACCACAAACCCTACTAAGAACATATAGAGATCTCACATATGTAAATGAAGCATTGCAAGGACATAGATCATGAAGTTGATAGGCATAATGTGCATGTAGATGTTACATATCATAGATTCATACAATCCTAGGGATGAATAGAGGCATTATCCCATCATCTTAGAAAGATTGTGTGGGGGATATAGTACCCGGGTGCCTCACGAGCAAGCCTGGCAGCCCACCAAAAGGGGGCGGCCCAGCCCACCGTTCTGGACCTGAAGGCGTGCGGGACAAGTCGGCGCACGAAGGAAGGATCCGGAAAGAGAAGTTCTAGTTGGAGTAGGAATTATTGTAAAGAAGGAAAGGATCCTTAGAGATAGGATCGGATACAAACCGACTTGTAACCCTGCCCTCCGATATATAAGGCGGGCAGGGACCCCCTCCAAAACAACTCGACACATCTGAACCACGACTCGAGCCAACTCGAATCACAATCTACGCAATACAACACCCCAAAACAGGACGTAGGGTATTACGTCGAGTCGACGGCCCGAACCTGTATAAACCCTTGTGTCTGTCCATCCTAACCATCTTGCTTCCGATCTTTGCGATCTTCCCTACATTACAAATCACTTCCGTGGGCTACCCCGTGGAAGACTGCCAGAGATAATATCACCGACAGTGGCGCGCCAGGTAGGGGATATCGCCGAGATCAATCTGGTAAGCTCGATGGATCGCGTCAAGATCTTGGACAGCTGCAACCTCCCGGACGTCGACGAAGTCGAGATCCAGTTCGGGGACGTCATCACCACCACCGTCTTGGATACCCAGGCGGCAGGTGTTACGGTCGCCACGGAGGTCTCCTCTCTGGCGCCGACTTCGGCCATCACTGCCCAATCCGGTCCGATCGCCTCTGATCGTACCGGATCTACCCCGCTGAGTCCTTCGCAGAATGCGAGGCCAGACCAGTCGGGAACAGATCTACAATCACTCGGTTCCGATCCGACTCCTGAGAGTCGCGTCGCCGAATCATCGCAGAGCGTAAACGCTCAACCCACACGCGTCCAGAGCCCTGAGGTCATTGCTGTTCAGACCCCTGGCTTTTGCGCGCTTGCTCGGAAGCAAAAGATGAAGGACATCGTCCAGTCGGATGATTACTTCTCTGGGAGCGACTCCTACGGGCTAGATCTACTGGGACCCTCAATCCTGGACGATCTGCCGGAAGGATACACGGTGTCCGATGCCTCTACAGAGCCGGAACTACTAGGATCACTCGGAGAATTGACTCCGAGTAGTTTGGAGCGTTACACGCCCACATCCGATTTCTCCGAGTCCGAGGAAGACTACCTCGCGCAAGAAGGAGTCGGATCATATTGTTACATGGTGGCGCCAGCAACGCCAACCAATCCTATCTCAGAAGATGAGGTCACTCCTGCTGAGGAGACGACCGAAGCCAGGAACCAGCGTCGAGGACGCAATGCCAGTCGGGCGACTCGCAGAGCCGCACGACCACACGGAGCCGCCGCGTCAGGATCTGGTACTGCTCGACTCCAGGAGCCTCGCTCTGAAGATCATCGTCGCCAACGGGATCAACACGAGCGGAGGAGCGCCCGGAACTTGATGCGCGACCGTGATCAATCGGCTGCCGCCTAACACTCCGGGCCTGGAAAAGGTAAGGGCTCTCGTGCAGGCCGCCTCCGTCCAGGTTCACCAGATGCAAGGCAGAACGACCACCGACGCTCCTGAACCCGGCTCATCTCGACACGGGGCCGGCGGCGGATCGGGTCGTGATGAAGACCTCCGCACCACGATCAACAGAGATCGAGATGCAAGGGACATCATCACCAATAGCACTGAAGAGCGCCATCGCGAAGAACTCCGACGGCGCCAAGAGTATGATCGGGATCATGGAAATCTCCGTCGTAACCCCAACAGAAGCGGCTACTCGACAGAGTCAGACTACTCTGACCTCTCTGGTAGCCCAAGGCGCGGCAACAATGGCGGTCGACGACGAGTGCTTCCGCCACCCAGGCGACCGACTCCACCAAGAGATCGAACTTCACCGCGCAACAGAACCTACCGGCAGGACCGAACTCCACCCAGGACTCGGAATTATCGGAGGACCCGTTCCCCGCCCAGGGACCGGGATCGCAGGAGGGACAGCACACCCCCAAGAGCAGCTGACGGATCGGGTCCGAGCGATTCCCGCCCTAGAGGTCGGATCGGCGGATTCCAGTCGTTCACCGAGCGCTTGAGAAGCGTGACGTGGCCCAGAGGCTTCAAGCTGTCGGACATCGACAAGTACGACGGGAAATCTGACCCATCTCAATGGCTTCAGATCTACTACACCGCCGTACAAGCGGCCGGCGGCGACGAGGACGTGATGGCGAACTATCTTCCCATCATGCTCACCAAGGACTGCCGCAATTGGCTGGCAGGACTCCCGCAGGACGCCATCGACAACTGGGAGCAGCTTACCGAACTCTTCATCGGTAACTATCTCGGTACCTGGGAAAGGCCCGGGAGCAAGCGGCTCCTCGGTCAGATCAGGCAGCGCAAGAACGAGACTCTGCACGACTTCGTCCGCAGGTTCTCAGAAAAGCGCAACTCCATCACGGACGTCACGGATCAGGAGGTGATGTCAGCTTTCCAGCGCGGCATCTCCGATGGAAGACTGATCCATAAGTGGACTCGGAAGCCACCCGCGACTGTCAATGACATGTTCCGGGTCGCTAGCACGTGGGCGGACGCCGAGATCACGGAAAGAGAACAACTCAGCGAGATTAGAAGTCGCTGGGAAGAAGAGAACAAGACGACTCGCAAACGCGACCGCCGCGACGACGAAGAACGACACGACGACCATCGACGCAATGACAGCCAACCTCGCAAGAAGAAAAGCGAAGGAGATATGGTCGCCGCCCTGGACCGGTCCAGAGGCCGGGTAACTCCAGAGGACTTCCAGCGCATGCTCGATGAGCAATGCCCGTACCACAAACACAAGCACTCGGCACGAGAGTGCTACGGGCTCAAGCGAGCCTTCACCGGGGGCAACAGAGGCCCCCCATACAGAAAGAGGAACGATGGTTCCCCGCGAGACGACAGGCGAAACGACGAGCCTGGCGATGACTTCCAGGAAGCCGACCGAGTGGTCCGCATGATCTATGGCGGACCACAGTCAGTGGTCCTCAGGGACGTTCCAGGTGCGAAGAATTTGCCAAGCCGAGCGGCGGCTTGGACTTTGTCGACGCGCTCGGGGGCTTCGCGCGTGTTGTCCCCCTCGGCGTAATATTCATACGCCGGGTGAGCCCGCTGCTTGAGCGGCTGGACCCGGCGTAGAACAAAGTTGGCTGCCACACCGACGGCAGACAGCCCATTGTCCTTCAACTGGGAAATAAGACCCAGGAGCTCCCGAACCTGGTCCATTTCACTCTCCTTGGGAAGAGCGGTCCAGGATTGGGAGGGGACAGGACGAGAATCAATTTCTGGAGAGATGGCAGGCGAGTGGTTTCCTACGTAAAACCACTCGGACTGCCACCCCTTATTGGAGGTAAGGAAAGGGATGTCAAAATACTCCCGAGTTCGACCCTCGCGGAGTTGGAGTCCGGCGCCCCCGACTACTTGTGGGCAGTCGGTTCGGGGATAAGGCTTAAGGAGAAAAAGATGAATGAAAAGATTGAAATGAGGCTCTATCCCAAGATAGGCCTCACAGAGGTTGATGAAGATGGCGATGTGAAGGATAGAGTTGGGATTCAATGCGCAGAGGCAGATCCCATAGTAATGCAGCAGCCCGCGGAGGAAAGAATGCGCGGGCACGCCGAAAGCACGGAGAAAGAAAGATTCGAACACCACCAAATCAGAGGAGTTTGGGGTGGGGAAAGACTCACCGGCGGCGGCGCGCCACTCGGTGGTTTGCAAGGTCGGGGAGGACGCCATCCATGACGTGCTGCTCGAGGCGCTTGGTGGTGGTAATGGACTCCCTCCACTCGGCGGCGCGATCTACGGCGACCTCGGCGGTGGCCTTGCCCTTGGACGACCGGGCCCTTGCCGGCGACTTCTCCTTCCGCTTCGAGGCTTCCTTCCTCTTGGGCGCCATGGCAGCGAGTGGTGCTGGAGAGCGAGGAAGAAGGTTGCGGGAGCAGATCTAGGGTTTTGCTCTGGCGCAAAGGGAACTGGAGCGTCGGGGAAGGCAAATGGCAAGTAAAGGAAGAAGAATGCGGCGGGGATGGCTTATAAAGGAATAAACCGTTCCTCCCGCGCGCGGCGCGGCGCTTGTCTCGGGAACTCAACCGATGCAGGCACGTCCCGTCGCTTTGAATTCAAAGATGCGGCAGGGAATCGCGATATCTCGCGATATCTCGCCTTCCGTAAGGCGACCGTTAGGGACGCAACGGACTTTTAGGAATAATGGGCCTAATGGGCTGAAATATAGCACGACCTTTCGGTTCTGTTACGATAATAAATTTGTGGGTTCCTGAGCTAGGGTTCAGGGGCAGAAACCACTCGGTCGTGAGGCTAAAATTAGTCGACGACCAGACTCGCTTTTGCAATTAATATTGCGACCTTGCAACTGATTTTTACGTAAGGCATGCGATACTATCGCTAAATTGACTCAGAAATCTGGGTCAAATGCTGACAAGTATAAATCTTGTGAGAAGATGGCTTACCATATGGTCAAGCTGAGTCGTGGGACACGACTCGGGAGTCATGCCGAGTTCAAAGAACTTGAGGACAAAATCCTTATAAAGGGGAAACAAAAAAAGCCCCTGAAGGAAAAGATTATCTAAAATCCATGTCCAGAGGCATGGGGACTGAAAAAATCAGTCGGAATTCATGGCTTTCGGAGTCTTGACACGATCATGCTGAGTCGTAACAAGACTCGGGGGCTACACCCAATGGGTGCACCTGGAGGTGCACACCATTGATGGATTAAGTTTAAAAAGAGATTCATGATATTTTGCTTTTTGACCCTCGACCAGAATATTCTATTCTACTCAAGGCTCGGGGGCTACACCCAATGGGTGCACCTGGAGGTGCACACCATTGAAGATCAAGATACAGATATGTAAAAATTGAAGACCTTTGGCCAATTTCATACTAAAATTGCCCAAAGCCCGGGGGCTAAGTGTATTCACTTCGCTGACGCGTCGTGAAAAAGAGCACTCCTTCCCCTCACTTTGACTGTAATTGAAGAATTGTTTTCAGGAACGTCTGAGAAACCACTCGGATCTTCCTCGTAACCACTCGGATCTTCTTCGAAACTACTCGGATGAGATCTTAGACAAACTTGGAGCACTCGAATCATGCAAGAAAAGATGGAACAATTACAGCCAATGATCGGCCAAGAAGTGCTCGGGGGCTACTGTGGGGGATATAGTACCCGGGTGCCTCACGAGCAAGCCTGGCAGCCCACCAAAAGGGGGCGGCCCAGCCCACCGTTCTGGACCTGAAGGCGTGCGGGACAAGTCGGCGCACGAAGGAAGGATCCGGAAAGAGAAGTTCTAGTTGGAGTAGGAATTATTGTAAAGAAGGAAAGGATCCTTAGAGATAGGATCGGATACAAACCGACTTGTAACCCTGCCCTCCGATATATAAGGCGGGCAGGGACCCCCTCCAAAACAACTCGACACATCTGAACCACGACTCGAGCCAACTCGAATCACAATCTACGCAATACAACACCCCAAAACAGGACGTAGGGTATTACGTCGAGTCGACGGCCCGAACCTGTATAAACCCTTGTGTCTGTCCATCCTAACCATCTTGCTTCCGATCTTTGCGATCTTCTCTACATTACAAATCACTTCCGTGGGCTACCCCGTGGAAGACTGCCGGAGATAATATCACCGACAGATTGTTGTACAAAGGTGTGATGGAGACTCTAAGAAACAATAACAGCAACGGCGGCTGCATCGGGCAGAAGGCATGTGGGCTTGTCCGCAGGGTAGGCAAGGCGACTATGGCTAGGGCAACCAGTCCTGGCCAGGCCAGGGTCTGCTCGGCACCGGTCCTCAAGCGCACAGGCGTTCACCCCGCTCCATGTCTTTGCCTCGCCCTAGACAACCCCTCCGTAGCCCTCCTTGTAGAACTAGGTGGGATTGATTGCAGCGCTGTAGTAGATGTCCATGCAGGGCTCCTCGCTGTGGGTTGTCAACTTCGACGCCTCCATCCACATGTCGTCGTCGGATGGTATATGTTGGCGGCGCAAACGCACGCCAAGATCCACCACAAGCGCACGGATCATTGTAGATCTTACCTTAAGAGTGTATTCCCCAAGGTTTATCAATCCGTGGAACTAAAGATGCAAGAACCAATCTAACTAGCAAAGAAACACTTTTGAGCTTGATTCAATCTAATCTACTAAAGATTAATCCGATAAACGTCAGAGGTAGCAAGAGAGAGCATAGAGATAACCAATTTAGATTGCCTAGATCATGCAAACGCTGTAGTTCTGAGCAAGGTAGTGAAGCAAGCAAGATGAGAATCTCATTGAAAGCATCTTTAAATCATAGCCTCCGGTAAAACTCCTGAGGATCATCACCATACGCGAGTAACGTCCCCGTTACGACGCTCTCTATCTGTGAGATGAATCACAAGGGCACGTTCTACGAACGTGTTGAACATCCTTGGTAGATCCGGTATGAGCCCCTAGCCACCACGGCTAAAAGAACATCCTGATCGATCTATCTCGATAATAGATCTTAGAAGAAGCAAACCCAAGAACTAGCAAAATCATAGAGAGAAGCACTTGATCGCTAAGAACAATCGGAAACTCAAATAGACTCCACTATGAATGATTGAATGTACATCATGATCACCACCGGGATCCTACCTTGATCTTGATGAACTAGCTCCAGAACTCCTACGTGGTCTTCTTCGCAGGGTTCCCACGTCGGCTAGGGCAAACCCTAGATAACTAGCACGACCCTCAGCTCTCCGAGAGGTGTCCCTCTAGCTTCTCTGCTCCTTCGGCGTCGAACGAAAATGACTTGATAGCTCCCGAATGAAATGAGAGATATATATAGCCCTGGGAAACCCTAGGTCAAAGGGGAAGGCGAGGGGCCACAGGAATGGCCTGGGCGGCGCGGCTAGGGGGGCCTGGGCCGCGCGGCTAGGGGGGCCTGGGCCGCGCGGCCTGGCCCATTCTTGGGCCGCCTCGGCTTCAACTTTTCCCCCAAGGTTCATGGTCGGTTCTGGAATGTTTCTCTCTATGCATGTGGGTCCTGGACGTCGTTTACTTCGGGATAAAATATCTCTAGATGACTTTCCATTTGAACTTGCCTTCATCTCGAAGTAACTTAATCTTATCTTCATTTGCTTAGTCCTTAAGCAATCTTGGAGTTTGGTGTGCTGGATCCGGGCATGAGTGGGCTTCTAGTCCATGTCCTGGGCGCCTGGGCCCAGTAGGCCTTCATCACATGGGCTTCCGGCCTTCACTTTACGCTTGTCTCGAATTTAGCCCAAATCCATCTTGATTTTATCATTTATCCTGCATAAACCAAAATACTCCAAAAACACATGCATATACAAATATGTCCCGATTATAGAGTATGATCATTAGTTTTGACATTAAATCCATGCAATTATCGAAGTTAAACAGGGATAAAAGTGTGTTATTTAACAGCGCCAACAATATACTGCTTAAACGCCTCCTCCCTATTTCACGACCACTCGATCCTTTCCACCACAACTCAAACTTTGCCCTTAACAATGTTCTTGTCGTACCATCTATAGTTCAGAATTTGCTTTCTGTTCGTCAATTCACCCGTGACAATCATTGCTCTATTGAGTTTGATGCTTTCGGTTTTTCTGTAAAGGACATCCCAATGGGGCTCGTGAGTTTTCGTTGTAATAGCGATATGGATCTCTACACTTTGCCGTAGTCCACCCCCACCACGTCTGCTCTTTTGGCCGCATCATCTTCCTTGTGGCACCAGCGTCTTGGACACCTAGCTCTAGCAGCTCTAGCTCACCTGAAAAAAACAATTTGATTTCTTGTAATAAAGCATGTCCCTCTTTATGGCAGTCTTGTGAGCTAGGCAAACACACACGTCCGCCTTTCAGTTTATCTAGTTCTCAAACTTCTAGGCTTTTTGAGTTAATTCACTATGATGTTTGGACCTCTCCTGTCACTAGTATATCTGTTTTTTCATACTACTTGGTGATCTTGGATGATTACACGCATTACTGCTGGATGTTCTCCCTCAGAAGCAAGTCTGATGTTCACCAGCACATTGTTCATTTCATTGCTTACGTCGTACTCAGTTTGGCCTAAACCGTGAAGTCCACCGACAATGGCATAGAGTTTGTCAACAATGCCACCACCACCTTCATGGCGGCATATGGCATTTTGTTGTGTCTCTCGTGTCCATATACCTTGGCGCAGAATGACAAGGTTGAACGCATCCTTCGCACACTCAACAATTCCATCTACACACTGCTTCTCCATGCGTCCATGTCACCATCCTACTTGGCGGAAGCCTTGGCGACCGCCATCTACCTTCTTAATAGGCGTCCATCCTCATCCATTCATATTGAACTTCCATACCCCCCCGCCTTTTTCACGAGCAGCCTGCCTATGATAACCTACGTGCGTTTGGGTGCCTTTGCTACCCTAACCTTCAGGCCACATCCACACATAAGCTGGCTCCTCGCTCGATGGCATGCATGTTCCTCGGATATCCCTCTTCTCATAAAGGCTATCGCTGTCTTGACTTGTCCATTATACGCATCATCATCTCCCGACACGTCATCTTTGATGAGTCTCATTTTCCCTTTGCAGACGCTTCACCCACACCAGATTCCTCATCCCTTGATTTTATGGTCGATGATACTGTGGATACTATGCCTTGGCGTCTTACTCTACTAACCCTGTAGCTCCACCTTCTCCGGGTGGACCTCCTCCGCACTACTACACTTGTCGCCCCTCGGCAGCTGGCCCTACTCCTGCGTCGACTTCTGCACCGCCGCCATCGCCGGCTCCTGCACCCACCGTCGTTGCTGAGCCCTCTTAGCCTGTCATTCGCACACTGTCCGGACCATACCGCATGTGTAGTACAGGGGGCTGAATGCATTGACTACCGCAGCGGGTCTGCCGACCCAAATTGGCGTGCAACCATGGCTGATGCGTACAAGGCGCTGATGGACAACGACACTTCGCGACTCATTCCGTGGCCACCTGGTGCCAATGTCATCTCCGACAAGTGGATCTTCAAGCACAAGTACCTCTCCGATGGTACTCTCGCTTGCCACAAGGTGCGCTGCGTTGTTCGCGGCTTCTCTCAACAACATGGCATCGACTACGACGAGACATTCAGCCCGGTTGTTAAACCGTCGACCATCCGGGTTGTCCTGAGCATTGTCGCGTCGTGCTTGTGGCTCATATTCTAGTTGTACATGAAGAATGCATGTCTTCACGGCCATTTCAAGTAGACCGTCTACTGTCAGCAGCCACCCGACTTCGTTGACGCTGCTGCTCCTGACCATGTTTGCCTTTTACAATGCTCTCTCAATGGTCTGAAGTAGGCTTTGCAGGCTTGGTACCAGCGTTTCAGCATGTACATCTGCCAGCTCGGGTTCACTTCTTCAGCATCCGATGTCTCTCTCTTTGTTTACAAAGAGGGTGGCTCTCTTGCATAGCTGCTACTGTAAGTCACCGACATCATCCTCACCGCCTCGACGCCGGCTCTCCTTTAGTGCATCATCGATCGGCTTCACTCCAAGTTTGCCATGATAGATCTTGAGGATCTCCACCACTTCCTCAACATCTCCATCATGCGGTCTTCTGACGGGTTGTTCCTGTCTCAGTGATAGTATGCCGTTGAGCTCCTTCAACGAGCTGGCATGGCCGAGTGTCACTCTACGGAGCCACCTGTTGACACAGAGGCCAAGCTCTCTGTGATCAATGGTGCCCCCATTACTGACCCTTCCAAGTATAGGAGCATTGCCAGCGCACTTCAGTACCTCACGCTGACTCGGCCTGATTTGGTGTACGCGGTACAACAAATGTGCCTCTTCATGCATGATCCTCGAGAGCCCCACCTATCGTTGCTCAAGAGGATACTCCGCTACTTGAAGGGCACACTTTTCTCGGGCCTTCACCTTGGAGTCGGCTCCATCTAGTCCCTCACTGCATACTCGGATGAAGATTGGGCTGGCTGCCCCAATGTTGGTGGCGCAAACGCATGCCAAGATTCAACGCAAGAACACGGATCATCGTGGCCTTTCCCTTAGAGTATTCTTTCAAGGTTATCAATTTGTGGATCGACAACAAACTACCTAAGATTTTTCATCTAATCTATAGGATCTAATCCTAACATGAAGCGTTGATTGCATATAAAGGTAAACCTAATAGATATGAATAGGTGGATCACATCCGCAAAGGTGAAGGTAAACCAAAGGTTGACTAAGCCTATCACATTCTAGTTGTAGTTCTAGCCAAGAAAGGTAAACACATCAAGCATCTAATTCGAAGCCTCTTCAAGTCACCACGTCCGGTCAAACCTCTGAGAACTACCACCCTACACAGCCCACGCCCTGTCACGATGCTCCTTATCATCATAGCATTTTCAGTGCCAATTGGCTGGTTAGTAAATGAATTAGCCCAAAATCATAACCTGGATGCCACTAAAAGTGTGTCATTTAAGAGCGCCAACAATCCCCCATGCTTAAACCTTGCTTGTCCTCGAGTAAGTCCGAGATCTTTGCTTACCAGGAAATCAACATTGCCCTTCATTGTTATCCCTGCACTTAGTCATACATAACAAGACACATTGTTTTCTCAAGTATTTAGCATTTAAAGACCAAGTTGTAACCAACTCTTTCTAGTATGGAGGGTAGATATGAATGAAGTGCAACCCATGAATATAATCCACATGCTCTGAAATTTAAACAAGTCTCAAGTATAATAAGCAAGGTACTAAATAGCGTTTAGCGGTCTCGTAGCGGATTAGTGTCGGTGTAGCAGATTGCGGATAGCGGGTGATATAGCGGGCGCTAAGTCCAAATAGCAGGATTCAAAAAATATTCAAAATTTTAGCATAAGTTTACTTTAAATAATATAAAAGTTTTTAGTTAGCCATTACATTTCGTGGGAAATCACAAAAAAGCATAAACAAATATATAAAAAGAGAATGTATGAATACATATTAAGATTAAATTCTCATATCAATAAAGAAAACATTAATTTTCATTTAATCATTCATCATTATCACCTAAACAACCATTTTCAGCACTCTTATTGGCATTTGATCTATTTTGATATGTTACTTTAACTATAAATTTTGTAAAATACCGGCATAACATTAGCGATAGCGGTGAAATATGAAAAATAGCGGCCACGATAGCGGAAAATAGCAGCGCTAAGTCCGAGCTTGCTATCTTGGGTCCACTACCTTATAGCGGTAATTTAGTACCTTGATAATAAGTTTAAGTTCAAAAATAATAACTGAACCGAGATCAATAATTTAAACCTTGCAAATTGCTCATAAAAACTCTCAGCTCATCTTGTCTCTTGAACATGCTAGCACTCTTTTCCTTTTCTTTCTCTCAAATATAAAAGTGTAGGCTTTATCTGGAGCTTGGAAAGGTTAGTCCTAGCAAAAGATGTTATAATCAAGATATTATCAAAACAAAAGAAACATCTTACGGATTTACCGAGACTCGTAAAAAGGCCATGAGAAAACAATGTCTTAGTGGAGAGGGAGAGAATGGACACAAACTTTTAGATGGTGGATATGTGCAAATGGCAAAGGATGACATCGAGGCATAAATGAAGTCCTTTTTGTCGGATTGCATATGGTTGGAATGATTGAGTATGGAGTATATCTTCTAGGCATCATGGAATTAATGAAACATAAAAACTAAGGAGCAAATTTATTTGATTTTCTTTGTTTTTTCTTTCTTTCTCTGTTTTTTCTTTTCATTATTCTTTTCTATATTTTTTCTTTTTATATGCTCCTTAGAACCTCTTGTAACATGATATCTACTTAGTGGCGGTCAGTGATAATGCGATGACTCCCCCTCCCCCGCATGCTTGAACAATCGATCGTCCTCGAGCAAAGGAGTGGAAAAATAAATGACCGTTGAGCAGGGTATGAAATTTTCTTATCTTGTAGAGACTAGCTTGAATCTTCAGGGGAGACTTCCACAAAAATTTTCGAGGCGACCAGAGGCAAAAAGCGCACTAGCGGTGTGGCAAAGGGGGTGCCTAGCCGCACCGCCTGAGCCGTTCTCCCCTCTGTTGCTTCTGATTTTTCTCTAGTGCACTTGTAGATGCTTCCCATGATTATATTCTTCATGTGGCACCTCTGTTCTATCTGAAACTCTAACAAATAAATCTCTATACTCAAATCTTTTGTGTTGTGGTAAAAAAGGTAATCACAAGAAGAAAAATTTGGGTTTAGGGTGGATACACAACGAAGTTTGCAAAATTCCCGATGTGAAAATTAGCAATGCATGGATAGAAAGGCTAGCAATAAGAAGGCACACAAAAATGGAATAACCAGCTTCTTAGTCTCATACCGAAGAAACAAGTCCTGAATCAATTCACTTGAAAATAAATCTTGTAGAACTATGGTTCATCATAAATAAATTTTAGGCTTTGGATAGGTAGAGTAATTGCAGAGGTATCATTGACAAGGTCAGTATAAGTGGAATTTGAATAAAAACAACCATGGAATCATTTAAATAAGAGAGCAAGAATAACAAATATGGGTCTTTTAAATTTCTCATAACCTCCACACTAGATTGAGCCGGTATTTAAATCAATTTGTGTTCATTAGATGGAGAGCAATTAGTCAAGTTATATACAAGATAGTGTAGGTAAAACAAAGCGGCAACTTTCATTGCTTTTTCATAAGCAAAAGCATAAAAGAAATCATCGTGGTGAGCACAATGTGATGGTGATGAACATTTATTCGAAATAAAAAGAAACTTAGGTTGTCCTCCTAGTAGCCATGTTATTATCGAGAGATATGCACAAAGGTTTCTATCCTAAGGTCGATGGCATGTATAGGCACAAGCATTTAGAAGGAAAAGATAAGGTGCAAGAAAGATTTACCGTCCTTTTAATGCTCGTAATTGAGTGTAGCGCAGCCTCCCCCATGCTGAAGAATTGTGCTTAGCATGGAAGAAGAAATAAGCATCTTGTGGCGATCATGTTCCTTGTACTCCGTGTGGCGATGAATTTCATCCAGCAAGTTCTCTGCTTAGCATTTTGCTAGGCATGGAAAAACAAGATGCACCGTCTCTTGATTCTTGAAGTCCTAGCGTCACTCGTATAGAGATTGTCTTTATGTTCTTTTAGTCTTGTCATCTTTATCCTTCAATTCTTCTCTACTCCTCCTCTTTCTTGTCGTGCCTGTAAATCAATTAAGCACAACTACCCCCGGGGTGACGGTCGGGAGTAGAAACATTTGCTAATAAACAAACAACATCCCTAAGATTTTTAACTTGTGGTATTGCTAACCTAGTAAAAAAAAAAAAGCCTAATGTGTGTGCGTGTGTGCATGCAAATGATAGGAAGGATACAAACAAAGACATTGTTTACACCAAGTTCTAAACACCATGCTTACAACAAGGTTGCTGAATTTTTTCCATTGCCAAAAAGTATCATTAACCAAAGTCGAAACACCATGTCTATCTCAAGATAAATAATTCTTTATAGCACAAGAAACATAAAGCGCAAAGCAAAGCTCACAACACAACCAAAGCATCAACAAAATGATCAGCTCCCAAAAATTAAATAATTGAATGATGATGTCTGCAATGAAGTCTAAACACCGCGTTTATACAAGTTCGCAAGGATAAAATGCCTCACGAAGCATTAACATATATATAAAAGCATTCATCATAAGGTTTTAAGAAAGAACCAAGCTTAATCATAATGAAGATGAGGACAATAGAATGGATGCAAAATGCAAATGAAAAAAGTTAGCAAAAACATGGGTTAGCAAGGATTAAAAGGACTTTCGATGTTGTTCCGCAATGTTCGTCGTTCTAGGTAAGCAGAGCAATTGTGCAGACCATAAAGAAACCAAAAAGAATTGCTTAAAATGACAAAGCTTGAGGCCCGGTCTTCATAAGAAGTCAAGCACTGCCAACAAGAAAATCGTTCATCGAAAAGAACCAAACAACCAAGCTAACAGGGTTTAGGGAAAGGTTCAAGGGTATCCTAAATTTTTAGCTAAAAACTAGAATTTTGAAGAGAGAAATCAAGTGTAGAAGTTCTAACTAAGCTTGCTTGAGAACAAAAACAAGTGTAAAGTTTTTGGATAAAAACAAAACCGATGGTTTTAGTATTGCTAAAGGTATAAGAGTTTCTCCTAAAAGGTTTGGAGGGCTAGTCAAAGTTAGAATAGAGGATAGGAATAAACTTTGCTAATGTGAACGGTGACAGCATCTAATCAACACAAGTCACTCCTATCTCTATTGGCTTTGGTTCTTGGTTAGGTTCATAGGAAGGCTTAGGTGGAAAGGGGTTTCCGCAAAAAGGTTTACAAAACAAAACATGCAGTAGAATGCAAGGTGGAAAATGATACGATGGTGGTGTAAAAAATAAAAGTTAGCCTAAGTTAACTAGGCACATGTTTTGAATCAAGGTGATGTACTATTTCTTCTAATTCTGTCTAAAAAGAAAATAAAAGAAAATGAACGGGTTGCCTCACGCAAAGCGCTTCATTTAAAGTCATAGAGCTCGACTTTCTCACATACCTTTTTGTTGTTGCAATGCCATGGTCCTCCTTGCAAGAGTCAGAGGTGTCCATGCAGCCTTGATTCACTCCCCACGCTGTACGTGATCATCATGCTCAATGAAAGACTTGCCCTATTACCTTTCTCATCATTGTCACCTCTTTCTCCGTTGCCCTTTGTTGCTGCCTCCTTTTCACAAATTTTTCTTGTCTGTACAGAATAAAGAATGTACCCAAACTTTGCTCTAGAGCACCGTATATGAAATTCTCTTTCCAACAAGTCCTCATTCGCCCAAAAAGGATTCCAATTGAGGGAGTTATGCCCGTTTTACTCCGGCACTACAATCTGTCCCGAGCTGATTTCAGCACGCGTAGCACCCGATGTTTTTGCCATATCTCCTTGCACGGGTCTTCAAATTGATCAATCTTGGATGCGTTGGAACATGAATTTGATGGAGCTTCTGAATATCTTTGAACATGTGCTAAAAAATGATGAATACAGCAGCGTTCATCTGAGGCGTGAAGTTGTTGGTGATTTTGCTTGTAGTCCTTTGGGCACGGCCTTCCTTCCTACCATTCGCTTCTCATGTCCTTTTCTTTGGGATTGCAAACCTTTCTTCCTCTTCCTTCGACATGATCATGACTCCAAAATTTTGGCTCATACGATGGTGGTATAGTTGATTTTTTTGTATGTTGAAATGGAACGAGCTATGTCAATGCTCGTGTCCCTCTCATTCTTCCAAGAAAGTTGGAGAGAGTCATTCTCACAGTGCCCTTGCTGCATAATTAAAATCTCTACACCACCGGAGGATTCTTTCCCATGGAAGAACAAGATAGCGAAGGGGAAGCTAAACTAGGTTTTGTTGTAAACGTTTGGTGAATTATGGAGCGAGTATTTGTGTATGATTTTTTTTTCTTTTGTGCAGAGTGTTTCTGATGCGAAAAGTGGATGAACTCAAGAACACAAACTAGGAACTTTATGAACTACATATCTGTGAAAGGAGAGCTTCAGAGGAGTTTTAAGAAGTCCAGGCCGGCTGGTCTAGGGGGCACGGGGCCGGCCGGCGCACTACCTTGTTGTGTCTCCTCCTTGTCCCCTTTCTCCTACAAGTTGCTAGCTCCATTATAAGTCCATGTCCTTGTTCTTTAGAGGTACGCACCACCCCTTGCTTGTGAATCACTCCTTCATTGTCTTGCACATTATTTTTCTCCTTCCCATCTTAGCTTCGTTTTTACTCCGATCATGCATTATGTGTCTGGTTGCTCCCTCCTTTATTTTTGCATGTAGCAGTATGTAGGACTAGCAAAATTCTTCTCGCATGACATCTGTTGTACGTAGCCTTCGAGCTCTTCAACTTCATGTTGAGACGTGACCTTTCTTGCAAGATGTCGTCTTGATGTCCTCTTTTTAATCCATCATGGTTTGCTTATACCGTCTCCATGAATGTTCCCTTCTTGTGTCTTCATGTACCAATGCTCCTGAAGTCCTTGTTCATTTTCTTAGCTTCTGAATTTTCTCATGTACGCTCTATGAAAGCATTGCCCAAGCTCCTCTTCATGGTCGTCATCTCCGTCTCCTCCATCTTGTTGTTATTGTCTTCCTACTGCTTCTTCTTCATGGATTTTCCCCTGCATCCAGGACAAAACATATACCAAAATATATTTCTATTGAAAAGTTTATGAAATTACCTTTCCAATGAGTGCTTGATCATCTTAAACAGAGTCCGAATGAATGAGATATGCCTGTTTTATTTCAGCACTACGTGTTGTCCAGAAAAATTTCAGGACGCATGACGTTTGATGATTTGGCCATAACCGCTCATAGGAACATCCAATCGCATTGACGCTTGATCCGTTGGAACAAGGACTTCATGGGCATTCTGAATATCCAAAAACATTCTATTGTTTTTGCAGAGGACATGCAGAATGTTTGACGACAACAGTAGCTTTGATCCGGAGACGTCGGTGATCTTGATCTTGTGGTCTTTGGGGCAACTTGTCATGCAACCTTCGGCTTTGTGGGCATCACCATTGCTGCACCAGCGAGTGGCACAGAAGCAATGGTGTGTCTTCTTCGTAGCTTTGCTTGAGTTAAAGTGGTGGTGTCGTCCTAGCTTGACATAGTAGCTTTCTACACCTATTGCTTGAACAAACAGAAATCTCCGAAAACATTAGTCTCAAAAATAACTGACACAATGACATACACATACCTTTATTGTTGCTTGCTTTGAGTGTGGGGCTCAATGGTGGATGTTGGGCCACTAACAAAGTTAGCACCTACCATTAAAGAGCAAATCTTCATGTACTTATTGTCTTGACGGAGCGCGATTAGACTTGTCGAAGTCGAGTTTTAGTGTCTAGTCTTTTTACCTGCTTTCAAGGACACAAACAAAAAAACAAGGGTATATGCAATAATAAAATTAGGGTTAGTCCCAAAAGTTAGATAGATAGCCCTAGGGTTCGTGTTGCCGATCCCTGACAATGACGCCAAACAATCTTGTTGGCGACGCAAACGCACGCCAAGATTCAATGCAAACGTCATGGTAGCCTTTCCCTTAAAGTATTCTTCCAAGGTTATCAATCTATGGACCGACAACAAACTACCTAGGGTTTTCCATCTAATCTAAAGGATCTAATCTTAACATGAAGTGTTGATTGCATATAAAGATAATCCTAATAGATATGAATAGGTTGATCACATCTGCCTAAATAGGCAAAGGTGAAGGTAAACCAAAGGTTGAGTAAGCCTATCGCCTTCTACTTGTAGTTCTAGCCAAGAAAGGTAAACGCATCAAGCATCTCACTTGAAGCCTCTTTAAATCACCACCTCCGGTCAAACCCTTGAGAACTACCACCCTACACAGGCCACGCCCTGTCATGACGCTCCTTATCAGCATAGCAATTATAAGGGCACGTTCGGAGAACGTGTTGTACTCCTTGGTAGATCTGGTATGAACCCCTAGCCCCCACGGCTACAAGAACACCTCGAGCAATCTATCCCAAGAATAAATTGAAGGTAAAGCAAACCCAAGAAAGAACAAAATCATAAAAGGAGACACTTTGATCACCAAGGAATCGGATGACAAGATGATCATTACACAAACAAAGTATTCATTACATCATCACCTCTGAGTACATACCATAGAAGATGAATAACTGGCTCCTGAATTCAACCATAGCACAGCCACGCAGGGTGGCCATGGCGGCTAAGGACGGCCTAGGCCATTCCCTAGACAACTTCGAGGACTTTCGGCACCCATCGTCTCCCTCCGGTGGTCACTTCTAGGTTTCACCAACTTTCTGTGGATGGATACACCTCCCTTCTGGAATATTGGCTATGTATTTTTACACTGAGGAAACCCTAGCTCAAAGGGGAGGCCGAGGCAGCGCAAAAATGCCTCGTGCGGCACCGCCAAGGGGGCCCTACTCTGGCCAGCCTAGGCCCTTTTTGGCTCACCTCGAGCCCATCGCGTGCAAGTTTCTCTGATGTTCATGAGTTCATGTTCCAGTGCTTGTGGGCTTTGGATGTTGGTTGCTCCGAGATATGGATGGGTCTTCATGTGTCCCTCCGAGTCTGCGCTGGATTCGTCTTGATCTCAAAGTACTCCGACCTTATCTGCAACTAAGCCTGGTTAGAGGTGGCCCGTTGGAGTAGAGCGTAAATGAGCTTCTGTCTCTTTGGGCTTCATTAGGGCTTTTGGCATTCATCTTCCGCCATGTTGTTGCTAGTTTTGAATTCGGCCCGTATTTGCTCCAAAATAGCCAATTAACCTGTGTAAACCAAAGTCCTCCAAAAATATGTGCACATGCAAAAATGGGGTTATTTCAGTGCCAAGTGACATGTTAGTAAATGAATTATCCCAAAATCATAACTTAGATGCCACTAAAAGCGTGTCATTTAAGAGCCCAACACCCGATTCTCGACGCTCCACCTCTAGCTACTGTGTCTACCTCGGCGACAATCTCATCTCTTGGTCCTCCAAGAGGCAGACCATTGTCTCACACTCCAGTGTGAAGGCTGAGTACTGAAACGACCCGAAATCCTGTTTTCGAGATTCCAAGCCTCTGCACCTCAGTGATAGTCCCAGGAAGTGGCTATCACGTGCAATCCTTGTCTAAAGTGATACAAAATCATACAAAACAGAAATAAAGAGAGCAATAGCTAGTTTATTACAGAAGTACCTGGTACAACAATTCGGCCTAAGCCGGAACAAGTCCAACCGAACTAAACCAAACAAGGTAAAACATCCCGCGAAGCGATCTATGCGGAAGCGGTAGACTCCAAGTCCTCAGGCCAACATGAGCGAAGCACAAGCACCTAGTCTTCAAACCTGTCACCTGTGTCACACCATCTACCCGAGAAGCGGGTAGGCCATGTCAACTCCCAAAAGCAGCAAGGCAAGGAGTAAAAAGAATTATTCTACGTGCACGGGTAATCTATATCCGACTGTGGAGGTTATGCATTGCAACAACATTTCAAGGAAGCAGAAGCAACACCTCTTTAAAATCTCAACAATATCCATCTCTAGGGGTCCACGCCCCCAAAACAAGGAGGTAGTCACAAACTTGTTAGATCACCACCCGTGATCTAACCCCAACTCTCATCTGCGATGCGGAGTACTCCAACCCCTCCGCATCTCAACGGCCTCAGCCGGGCTCACCACTCGAGGGAGAGAAGCAGCACAAGAAAAGTCTATGACGGAAGTAACAGATCAGAGGACTGTCCATACCAGTGGACACGGACTATAGCTATAGGTTTTAACTCTGCAGAGGTTGTAAAGTACTACCCGGGTGCAGCCAGGTAGTGGCCAACCGACCCGACTACACCTACGGTCGAGGACTTGAGTGTAGGTAAGGCTCTCCGGCTTCTCCGAGCTAGGGAACATCTTCAACTGCAGGGCACACCACACCAGTCGTCGAACCTCGGAGCTGTGAAGCCACCCTATCAAGGAGGGTTGTCGGGCACTTTCGGTAGGCAAGCAAAGCTCTAAACCGCCATACACTGAACCGCCAATCCGCCTGCCGGCTGAGCCAAAACTACACACGAATCCCGGGACGTACCGTATGCCCACTTTGGGCGAATAGCACCCACGAAAAGTAATCCAAAGATCATAGTTATCTGTCTCGGTCCTCAATTGCAGAGAGCGGGCACTCTCCAAAACAAGTTGTGCCTCTGCACAGTACGCGAGCCACACAGGCTCAAACACCTGAAAAAATGTGCCCTGCCATAGGCAACAGTATAGGGTGCTCCCCGAGAAACATCCCGGCAAGGTACGTGAACAGTACCAACTGGCCCGCTCCCGCGAAAAACACGTCAAGGAGTATACACCAACTCACCCAAGACACACGCCAAGAATATCCCATCCCATCCATCAAAGCATCATCCATCTCTTCATAACACAAAGGCAGTTATGATGATAAAGTGAACTAGCCGGTGTGAAGGGCTAGTTCACGCATAGGTCAACAAGGAACATGATATAAAAATAAGGCTGTGCATGGTTCATCAATAAGGCGTCAAAGCATCAAACAAGTGCGCTAGCATCTACGCATGCGGGGATCTAAGTGATTGAGAGCTGACATGACACCTTATTTATTGTAGTTGTACTCCGTGTAGAAGTCTACTCCAACGTAGTCGAGGTCGAAGTAGTCCTCCTTGCCGAAGAAGTCTCTCACGGTCGTAGCTCGGATCTAACATTAACGAGATACGACGCGAAAATAAATACTCGGCAATACATTTATTGCATAAAATCCAAGAAAATCAAAATAGAAGAGCCAAATAACATCAAACTAGCTACAAACAACACCATCTTGATTTTATGAATTTAATGCAACTGGTTTCATATTTTTCGGAGCTACGATGAATTAGTTATGATTTTCTAAAGTTTATTAGGCTGAAAACTAATTATTAAAGGGGTTAAACCATTTAATTAAACAACAGGGGCTAAGCTGTAAAAGGACATAAGGTGGAAGGACCTATTTGTAATTACCAGAAAGTTCAGGGGGTTTTGTGTAAAAAGGCCAGGCAACTTTGCAACATCGACTTGGTCAACGCTGTCAAGGACCAGATTAGTATTTGCTTAAAGGTCAGGGGGTTTTCTAAAAGATACCAGGGGCCTGGGTGAAAAAGGGCCGGCGTGGACTGAGTCCACCATGGACCGTTGGGTGGCTTATGTGAACCAGGTTCACGGGATCATTTTGTGGCTGGCCGGGATCTTCTGTGGCAGGGCTCTCTATGGCTACATCGTGTGGCCGGGGGTTGCTTGCATGCAAGGTGTTCGGTGTATTACCCACAAGGCTTGGTGCGGCGGCGGCGAGCAGCGGCAGCGGCGAGCGGCGACTCTGCTCTAGCTAGGGAGCGCTGGAGCACTTACCGTGGGGCAGCGGAGGACGTCGTGGCTGGAGGTGTGCCGATCGGCTTCTCCAGCGACGGCGGATGGCGTCGGCTTCCTCCCCCCTTCCTTCTCTCGGACGGCGTCGGGCGGCGGACGCCGGCTTGACTGCTCCCTTGGCCCTGACGACGGTGCTCTGGCTCGGCGTAGGCGACGGCTTCACCTGGGCGCGGAGCTTTGGCTTAGCGGAGACGGCGATGCGCTCCGGTCTTCTCTGCGCCGTTGGCTTCCCGTGGCGTGGCGCCTGCTTGCTTGGCCCGAACGGCGACGATCTTCGGCTTCGGAGCGACGCTGAGCTCCTCCTCCTCCTTACCGCAGCGCCCTCCTCTTCTTCTCTTCCGGCTTCCTCTCCCCAGGAGCTCCTCCCTCTTCCTTCTCCTTCCCTGCTCCCACCCCCTTCCTTCCCTCTCCCCTCTCCTTCTCTCGTGGCGGCTTGGTGTGGAGGGCATCGGCTCGTGAGGTGATGGGAAGAGGAGGCTGCGGGTGCTCCCTTTTATAGGCGAGGATGCTAGGGTTTTGGGGGTCGCGCAGGGCTAGGGTTTACCCGGCCGAGGTAGCGTGGCCCGGACGCCAAGGGCAAGGGCATCTTTCCCGCGCCCTGGAAGACTCCGGAAGAGCCTCGAACCGGGCCTCCTTGGCGCCTATGGCTATGCAGAGGCGGCAGTCTAGGTGGCGCAGTGACGTGGCTCAGCAGCTGTGGCGCGCGAAGATTGGATGGCGAAGCGCGGGCGACAGCGCTGGCGAGTCGAGCTGGAAAGGTGGCGTGGGGAGGAAGAAGTACAGGAGAAAGAGAGAGGCCGACGGGCGCGGCCCACTGTCGGTGAGAGAAAAGATGGGGTGGTGGTTGATGGCGGGCTGAAACTTAGTTGGGCCAGAAGATGGGTCTCGCGTTTAAGTGGGGAGGCGGGTGAAGGTTAGGCCGAAACAGGAGCTGGACCGGTTTTAAGGTTGGCTCGGCCCGACAAGGTAAGGTTTTCTTTTTTTTTATTTAGGTTTAGGTTTAAACTAAATCTAGATTTGAATTTTGAACTAGCTTCAAAATTCGAATCACACATTTGAGAATCAAATAAATCCCATAAAGATCCAAATCACACATGTGAAATTTTAAATAAATGCACAAATTTTATTTACTAGCTTTTGAATTTAGAGGAAAGAAATTGAGGGTTGACCTTAAATTTGACGGAGTTTTTATATGATCCACACATTCAAACAAAAAGTTTTAAAATTTTCAAAAACTCAACACAATTTAAACAAGTCAAATTTTCGGGTCGTTACAAGTACCGCATTGTTGCCCATGCTGTTGCTGAGTGTTGTTGGCTACGACAGCTACTCCAGGAGCTCCACGTCTCGATTGCTACTGCGACGGTTGTGTATTGTGACAACGTGAGCACTGTCTACATGGCAGCTAATCTTGTTCGTCACCGCCGCACGAAGCATATTGAGATTGACATTCACTTCGTCCGCGAGAAGGTGGCCTTGGGGCAAGTTCGAGTCGTACATGTTCCCTCTTCTCACCAGTTCACGGACATCATGACCAATGTACAACTGTTCAGTCTTTGCATCTGAGACTCTCCCGCTCCGACTGCGGGCAGGTATTAGATATGTATAGCTGGTTTGTATACTTGCGTTGTACAGGCGATTGTATTCCTTGTATACCAAGCCATATTGGCTATATATACGAGAGGTCACCCCATTGGGTGTGTGGTGTTTCCCCCAATTCTATCTCCCTACAAGTAATTAAATGTCAGCACAACAACAGAAGCTGCCTAAGATATAGTATATTATTAGTGCAAATCAGTTACTGAACACTCTGCAAACTTGGTTTAGACCATAATTTCCTGACACCAGTGATGCCTGCCAACTTATTATTATTGCACCATTTTCCTTCTGGCAACTGCATTTTCCATATATTCATGCCAGGGATGACTCTGCTTCTGGTCTAAAATTGGATTTTGTGCGGCCTCAGGCCTGATTCTTGCAGACTTTGCTTTTGAATTGCCTAAAAAAGTGTTTCTCAACGTAGAGATATCTCCTCTGCCGGGTTCTCTCGTCAGGCTGCGTTGAGTAAGAATCCTCCTGTTTCTTTTTGTGCTAATAATGCTTTGCTCTTATTCTTCTTTTAGCTTTGCAATCTTCTAACTAGGTTCCTTATCAAATTGTTGGCGTTTAGACCTTTGATGCCATTCACGTCATCAGTCTGATCTTCCCATTTTATAATTGCACATGACTAAATCTGAGCTCCATGCCGATTTGAGTTAGTAGTAAATTGGTGAATTTTTTTAGGTGAAATTGGTGGATCTTTGGTTGCATGACATCCACACTGTCTTTGTGTGGTAGCTTAAATTGTGCAATGTAGCTAGAAATCATCAGATTTTTTAAGAGTCTGTTCAGCTTTTTTGAATGCCTGGTTGGAATGCGTTTTCTGTTATATGAACAGAACATAGGTTGAAAGTTGTTCCAGAACATCTCAACAGAATTCATCACTGTCATGACCTTAATGTTTATCATTTTGCTTCTTTGAACCTTAATGCTTATCTGATAATTTGATTTTTTAAGTCCAAGCACATGGCCCCCATATATTTGTCTTGTTCTCTTCACTTTGGTGAACACTGATAGAGCCATATTCACTTTTTGTCGATAGAGGCATAGAGCCCTATTCTCTGTGGAGTATGTAAAGCAACAATTTTATGTGAAAGGGCATTGGATTGCATGATTAAAAAAGTTTTTAGAGTGGCAACTCCTCTTTGGTACAAAACTAATTCTTCACAGCATCTTGATGTCAGTAACTTTGTGACGCGTGATGGAGTTTGTAGCGAATTTTAGATACTTAATTATGATATTAATCCCTAATCCCTATCACATTTGCTTCTTAGAGCATCTCCAAGAGTCTCTCTAAAAATCACTCTCTAAATCATCATTTAAAGATTCATTTACATAAAAATCGTTTTCTATATCTTCATGTTTTCCAACAGCTTCTCTATATCTTGCATGCACTCTAGAGAGCTATTCTCTTTTCTATATTTTGCTAGCGAGAAATCCGGAACAGAGAGTGACTATGTTTGAATAACCAAATAGAGAGGCTGTTGGAAGGTACATTTTTAATCAAAATCTTTAAAATTAGCAATCAAAAAGGATTTAGAGAGTCTCTTGGAGTTGCTCTTACGTCCTTACTGAAAATTTGTTTTCTTAGCTTTCCACATTTGATACAGGGACTAAGGACAGAGTGATCCTGCACAAGAAGTTCTGTGGGCACCATGGAATGATCAATAGGCTCGGTGGAATGCTGCTGTAGAGAAGAAGAAAACATTCTGGGGTTTTTTTTTGCTACCGATGCCAGGAGTTCTTTCTAAGTTTGAGTTAATCGGTTTTCTTACTTTTAGTAAGTGTTGCTTTGTGGTGTTTCTCCAAGCGAACCTTAGTGATCAGTGTTTGTGAACCCCTTTTTTAATTGCCGCGGCGCTCACAAGAACTAGCCTAACTGATTATTTAATTTAATCTGCACTGTGAGCAGCCATATTAATGTTAAGCAAAATTTTGAAAGAATATAGGTTAAGGGCGCTTGTAGGTTGTTGTGGTGCCATGTATATTGTCTACCAATGCAAATTGAGAATTAATTGTTAATCCTTCAGTCATGAACATTTACATTGTTTGTCATGCCATGTAAACTCATGTCACAATAAATGGTTTAGCTGCAAGTGGTTAATACAAAACTAAGGGTTAATTTAAGCATAATGACAATTACCTTATCAAGTACATCTTGTACGAGTTGGTTTGTGTTTTTATCTGGGGCAATTGTAGGCTTATTGGCCAGCATCTTTCTTTTGCCTTTTGTATCCACCACGATTACATGTGTTGTGCATGTTTCTTAATAAAATAGTTATTATTTTATTTACAATAATGCTTACGATCGAACGTCCGACGCACATCGGACGTTCCAGCAGCAGATTCACCACCCGCTCGCTCTTTCCGTCCACACGACCGGCTGAGGCCTTGCCACGCCACCCTCCCTACCCAGCTGCAGCAGATAAGAAGACACGCCCGATCTCCTCCGCCCGCCCACATCCGATTTCTGCTTCTTCTTGGCTCCTCCCTTAGCTTCCCCCATCTTGTATGATCCCCTCTGCCGCCGATGGTCAGCTCCCCTGCTCTGCTCCGGAGCGGCGATGGTGATGGCAAGCGTCGACACCAACACGCTCGCCGACGGCGACGACGGGAACCCGGCTGCAGGCGCGGCCTTGGGGTGCCAGATGCGCAAGCGTCGCCGCCTCGCGCCACCGGCCGTGGCCGCCACGGCCGCGGGATCTAGGGAGGAGCACCTCCGCCCTCACGCTCTCAACCTCTGTCGTGGGAGGGAGGGAGTGAGGCGCCGACGGGGTGAGGCAGCAGCGGCGACCGGCGGGGTTGGGTGGGAGACAGCGAGAGAGAGGAGGGGAGGAGATGAGCGGACGCGAGGATGAGCGCCCGGAGCTCCCCACGAGGACGAGGTCCGCCGGCGGCGAGCTCCCTGCTCGCCATCCTCTTCCTCCTCCTCCTCCCTCCGTCCAGCTCTGTGTAGTTCTCCTCTTTTTGGCTAGGGTTTGTTGCATGTTGCAAATGTATGTTTTACGTGTTTCAGATGTTTCAGTTTTATGTGAATGTTGCAAAAAATAGATCTGGATGTTTCGAATGTTGCATATGTTTCACACGCATGTTGCAAGTGTTTATCCGGATGTTGCATTTTCATCACGACGTTTTGACTGCGGCCACGCGTGGCTAAGAGTTGGGAGCACGCTGTTTTCAGTGTTGCAAATGACTACTTTCCATGTGCTCAGAAACTGTTCTTTGATGTTGCAATAGGTTTGTTTTTAGCTTTGATGTTGCGCCGGTAATTTTACTCCCCGCATCCAGATGTTTCACTGTGTTTCAGTACGTAATTTCTGATGTTGCAAACACGTATTCCTAATGTTGCAAATATGTATTGTCGATGTTGCAACGACCGTCCGATGAAAAAAAAAACCATCGGACGTCCGGACGCTAGCACTTCCCTTTTATTTATTTATTAATGCCCTGTGGCAACGTATAGGCTATTATCTATTAGAATTGAATCGGAGAAAATCCTCAATTCGTTGTCATCGTCTTCCTCGGGAAGAAGCAGCCATCGGTCCTCACCGGGGCGTGACAGACGCGTAGCCAGAGGGAAGCAGGGAGTCATCCTCGTCCCCCATTAATCTTTTTGGTTGTAAGGGAACTCTCGGTTGAAAGCCCGGTTAAATGCTTTACTGTAGAGCTAATGTCGAAAAGTAATTCTTTAAATATACACTCATTTACAATTATTTTTCTAGATTAAACCATTTTATTCGGTTTGGCCATAACAGAAAATAACCATATATGTTGCCTACGTAAGATTGGTTGCTGAAGTTTGTCCGACGAGGGTAGCTACTAGCTAGCACAATGGCAAAGAAACGAGGGGAGCTAGCACAGCAGCAAAGAATGTGGCAGGACGTAGCGGACAATGCGGCACCGTCAATGCCAACAGACGCAGAATGCATCGATAGGAATTCCACAACAGCATGAGCTAAAAACAGGGCTAGTACCTAGTAGTCAGTCTCTAACAAATTCATGCCTTAGAACAGGCATCCACACAGAATACAACAGTGAAATACATTACTTCCTCCGTTCTAAATTATAGGTTGTTTTAGCCTAGGTTCATAGATTTTGTTACAAATCTAGACATAAATGCATAACAAAGATTATGAACCTAGTAAAGCAAAAACGACCTATAATTTGGAACAGAGGTAGTACTAAAAAAAAGGCCGCGCACCAACTGTGCAGAATCAGTCGATACCAACATATCAAAATGCACTTGAGCTGCTCAGAACAGAATAGAAACCTTCTACTAAGGGCAAGGATAACATATGCTCACTTGCCTAACAACATCCAAAAACGGTGAAAGGAGTCAGAACACAACATTAGAGGAAACAACTGACCCCGACATTCTACAGCCCCCTAACAAACCCAACAACCAGATCTTTGTTTTGCTATATGCCCCCACAAAACAAAACCAATATTCCAAAGGATACTAAAATCTGGTTAGGTATACATATGCATGCAGCCATGCACCAGATACTCCACTCAACTTTCCAAATGCATCAAGACCAAAGATCTATTTTAACCATACTGTCTGAAACCTGTTACTAGTCAAACCTTAGTACAAGTTCTGAACCACATTTCTGCATCTAAAATCTTTTTACAAAAAAGTTCTAAAACATGGTTTCTTGTCCAGAGATGTTAGGTGATAACATAAGATAAGCCAACACTGCCCATGACATAGTCTCCTAAGGGTTACACATAAGCGAGTCGTATGTGGCAAGTCCTAAATTTTCCTGCAGATAAATGATCTGCGGTTCAAGGGTAGACTCTTCACATGAAACCATGTAAATGAATTTTTGTGTAGACAATATTAAATATTACATCCCATGCACTCTTTCAGCAGGGAAAAGAATCTACTCATGCAATGCAACTTAATACTCCCTCCGTTCCACCAAACTATGTCATTTTGGCTTTTCTATATGCATGATTTTACTATGTATCTATACATAGCGTATATTTAGGTGCATAACAAAACTTATGTACCTAAAAAGGCCAAAAGGACCTATAATTTGGGACAAATGTCAATTGCAAAGTGCTGTGACATTTTCAGGGTAGTCAAGTAAGGTTGCACAAATAATAGAGCTGTGCACATCTTAGCACCTGGAGGCTAATGAGGGCACACTATCAAGGATTTTACTTGAATCAAAGGAGATGGGAACATCTGATCAACAGGAGTAAAGATAAACACTATTTGCACAATAAGAGTACTATTTCATAATAAAACATTGAAAGATGCAACATTAGCAAATTAAAATATCTCAGTATTGCTAGCAATAGTTTTCACAAAGAAATCCTCTACAAAATACCATTAATAATGAATTCAGATCACAAGGGCTACGGGCCCCTGTGTAAGGGTGGGGCAGAGGTTTGGGGGTTTTCTTGGCCTGCGTGAGAAGGTCTTCTCTCTTAGCAAAAATGCCCGGGGGCTGTCTTACCCCCCGCAGGTCAAGTTTAAAAATGAATTCAGAGATAAAATTGCACACATTAAATTTTTTACCTTCTAAATTAATGTTCTACTTCTAACTCAGGACAAGCATGTCTTTTACCTGACTGCTACAAACTTGTTTGTCATATGCTTAGTCCAAAAGGTCTCAAACTTCGAAACTATATGTTCAGAGAACATGATCCAATACCCACATAAAAACTATAGAAGTTTATTCTAGCTAGTAACATAATCACACAAATTTAAGAAACTATCCAATACTGACACTTCAAAACACACAGGAGTCCCATAAACTAAAAGAGAAGGATGTGCCATACCAACTTGACTATCAAAGAAAAGTGGAACTACAAAAATCCAACCAGATTAAGCAAACAATTCGATTTCCCTTGCACTGCCCTGCAGGACATAACAATGGAGGAACCAAACAATATGAAGATTAAATAATTTTGCACTTTGCTACATCTAGAGATCCATTCAACAAAATCAGAAATCAAATCATAAATGTTACAACAAAACAAAGCCTATTCATTGAGCACATACTCTTTGCACCATGAACTAGTTTGAAGTTTCCAAATATTGAACCATGACATTGGATCCATTTTGTCATAGTGTTGAAAATCTACTTTGTCAGTCAAATATTTATACAAGCTTAGTAACCAGATTTCAACAGCTGAACTTTTGATAAAAAGATATTTCCAAAAAAGACACATCCTTATCTATTGATGCTAACTGATAACAGAAGAATTCTCGACCATTTCTGACACATAACTACATCACTAAGAATGGTCCTAGGCTCAAGGTAGCCTCTTTATTCCAATACAAGGAACCAGTGCAACCAAAAACATAAAGAAAGTTAAGCTCAGCCGTCACACCCTTTCTGAAGAAATACTGCATGCCAACTAGCACTTGACAAGAACTCAACATAAATTAAATGCAAAGCTATAAATATTTCATGTTGGGTAATAACAAAATTTGCTTTTGCACAACCTAAAGATACATCATACAAAAAAAAAAAAATTCACAATTAGTTCCTTGTCCAAAAGACCAAAAGTGCTGGTAAATGCCTTTCACTGGAGAAAACCTCCACATACTCCCGTTACTTCCACATAGACATTTTATGCAGTAAATTTCATGCCGTCTAAATTAGAGACTGTTATTGTACACTACAATTTGCAAAGTTAAGGATACAAACCGACTTCAATCAAGTCGATATCTGAAGCTCAAGATAGGCATGGCAGTTAAGTCAATGAAACTGAATATGGCTACAAACTACTCCTAAGTTTCTGCAGATTGGCACATAGACATACAGGCAATAAATCAGGCCTAACTGCAGATCTACGACCTACAAAGCAACAAACATAGCATGCCTCTTTCTTTACCTGATAACTACAAACTTATTGGTGCCATGCTTGGCCCAAAAGGTCTTTAAGTCAATTGGATTAGCAAGGTTGTAACCTTCACCAACTAGCTTCTCAAGCACCTTCTTGAATGCACCTTGGCTCATCTTCCTTCCAGCAATGCGTGCGCCCCGCCTCTTTGCGTTCATTGGCAGTGGATATGTTGAAATAGATGTCGTGCAGCATGCAGACTGCCAGCCACCTGCACCCCACCGGTAGCATTGCTGGGGAGCTCCAGTGCATGAGCAGACCGGTGTTGGTATGTTTGAGAGGTCCAACTCAATACCATTGATCACCATCCCCACAGTCTTCCTAGGACCCCTTCCTCGGGGCGCATGACCATTGACAGCCCCATTCTCCCGTGGAACAGCAGGCTTCTTGGGCTTCTTAGGCTTCGGCGACTTAGGCTGCAGACCCTGCCGCCTCTTCTTCGCAGGCGGCTGTGTCTTAACCACGGAATGGTCCTCAACCTGTGGAGAGGGCACATTGTCCTCCTTACATGGAGGAAGCTCCTGCAGTTGTGACTGGAGCTGTGGTTGCATCATCTGGAGAGTGTGCGGTGCATCCGGCATCATCCCATAGCCAGTAGGGTGGTGATGCACAGCAAGTCCACCGTGCCCAGGATGTCCACCATGACCAGGATGCCCAACGTGTCCAGCTGGCCTGACAGGGCGAGCTTGAAGGACCTTCTGCTCGCGGGGATGCTGGTGGTGCGGTGGGTGCAACCAAGCTTCATTGCGCGAGAAGTCCATGTGAATAGAAAGTGGCTCAGTGGGCATGCTTCCAGAGGCTCCTCCACCGGCAGAGTCGCGGTGGGAATGGTGGGAGTGGAGCTGGTGCGGCGCATTGTGGTGCCCGTGGTGCTGCAAGAAGGCCCCTGCCTGGAGCAGGGGCTTCGTGTCCCGGTCAGCCGGCGGCACGGAGGACATGAGCTGCAGGCCGAGGTTGCCCTTCACCGTGTCGTAGAAGCCCCAATTCCGGATGCCGAGGCTGTCGTCGTCCATCTCTGAATGCAGAATAACCAAATCCACCTCCGAGAGAAGAAAACCGAATCCCGTCGTGGTTCTGGTCAGCCCATCTCCGGCCAATCCCTACACACCCATTGCGTCAATCAGATTGAAGCATCAAACAAAAGGTTCCAACAGAAGCAGGACCCATAAAAATTCAAAATTGCAGGGCATTCCAACCAACTGACCAAACCCTAGATAGGTTCCGAATCGAAGGTAGCGGGCACCATACCTCTAGATGTAGATAGCTGCAACAGTGCCAGATCCGGAAACAAAATTGCTCACAGCTCGGTTTCCGCGCCGCAGGAAGCGAATGGATGGGGGGGGGGGGGGGGGGGGGGGGGGGGAGGCGGTTGAGGAGGTTACGGGCGGCCGTACCTGGTGGAGACGCTCGTGGCCGGCGAGGAACCGAAAGCGGACCGTCGATGGGCGCTCGCTCCCCCAGGTCGCCGCCGCCAGCGAGAGATGGAGCCTGGGCAGGGCACGGAGTGCACGGGAGGCGGAACGGGATCCCTCTCCCTGTGGGTCTGGCGTTAGCAATAGCCTCTACTTGCCCCTGCCCCTGCTCTAGCTTTTCTGGAAATCTAATTCTACGCTCGACTTTCTCCCACAACTAAAAAGCCTAAAACTGGGGAACGCCTCTACGATAAAAAACATCGGAACAAGCTAATCACTCCCTACGAGCCGTTAGATCCTCTCCGCGAAAGCCCCCCTCCAGGCGTTTCATCGTCGCTCCGCTCCAACAGATTTTCATCCGTCGAATTTGTGCGCAAAAAATTCTCCTCCCTGCGATCTGAGGGTCACCCAATCAACGCCGCCTCGCTCCCCCAGACCCACGCCTTCCATCGCTAGCAAGTCGGGCAAAAACCCTAAGCCCCTGCAGTGTGGCCATCGCCACCATCATTTGCCGCCCTCGCCGCCAACGCGCCATCCTCGCAGCCATCGACATCGCCACCGTTGTTCGCCGTCCTACATCTATCGCTGTCATCGCAGCCATCACCACCGAGGTTCGCCGTACCCGCAGCCATCACCACCGAGGTTCGCCGTACCCGCAACCATCGTCGCCTTTGCCGTCCGAGACACTATCGCCATCACCATCCCCACCGCCATCATCGTCTCTGTCACCTGTGCCGTCCTGTACGTTCTGTTTTGCCTGTCCACATCAATTTTCATGCACTGCCGTATAGCAATCTGGCATTTTCTGGTGAAGTTCCGGCCATGCAGGTGCATGCATCCATGGCGCCACCGTGAAACAACGTGGTCATCACGTGCGGGAACAAGAAGAAGCTGCCAGTGCCCTTAGATCCGAAATCAATGATCCAGATCAGATCATGTGTATACCCCTACGCGTGGACTAGGTTCACCGTAGACCAAATGCTAAAATCCTCCCATGGTCATTGGGCAGTGATCCCGTGGACCAAGTTCGCAGCATAGTAATCATCCACATCCTCTCACCTATACTGAATCCTCAGACCTCAGATTGGTAGTGGTGGAGCTGAATTCGCGGGTCGGCAGTGGTGGATGCAACATGCAAATATTGTATGGAGGATGAGAGGGTGAGCAAAGAGGTCAAGGAGCAGGAGGAAGACGACGATGTGCTGCAGTTGAGTGCCACACTGCTACGACGATGGTGGTGCCACGGGAGTAAATGGCTCTCGATCTGCATCGACCACGGCGCGGTGAGCCCCTCCATCCTCCTGGGCACAGCAACTTCCATGGACGGCCATGACCGCGCGTGGACGAGCCAGCGGTCTAGCACCGCCCGCGGCTTCCTCCCTCCTCGATTTGGCCCATCGTCTGGATGCAGCAGCAGCCCCTACAAAAAGAAATTTGGTTCTAGATTTTGAGGGGATTTTCAGCGAAGGCAAAGGGAGGGGGCATGGGGAGAACACAACTGCATCAACCGTTTCGAGGAGCGTCTGTAAGGTGCGTGTTCTTCCTTCCTCAGACTATATCCTGCACTGTCACAGTCGAACTACCAGGATGTGAGAAAATGATCTCTAATGTTGATATGCAAAGCACTGTTTTATTAAGGAAGGACTACTTTGGTTCTACTTGCATATACATTGTTGGGCATCAGTAGCGCATGGAGTCTAATAGAGAGGCAGACAAATGCCAAAGCGACATTTGGAGCTTTTGCTGTGCAAACACTATGTGCAATGATAAATGGCAGCATCCTTCGTTAGAATTCAAAGGTGGATTTCCAAAGGAACTACGGCCTTACAAATTATGGAAGAAATTGATTTTGTTTCTCTTTAGATAGAATGAAGATAAGTTCATTTATCTAATTGTCTTGCATTGAAAAGATATCGGCTCTATATAAGCAATAAACATGTTTGATTTTAGATTATTTATGAACTTCCCATACACTAGCATGCTCAGTAAACATACTGGGCAATGAAAATAGGCTTACGGTTAATTAATAGTATGTGACAATAGAAAGCTGACTCCAGCCAGTATTTCATACATATATAGAGCCACACAGTGAAGTTTCGTTAGAAAATTATATTTCAATAACTCACATCCTAACTGTGTGGCGATTCGGTACATAGAACATATATGCTTCAACCCAATCATGAGACAACCACTCTTTTTGGTTCAATCCTTTTTCCTTCTTCTTGTTGCAATATAAACTTGTCATTTGGTGGCTGTAGTATGACACTTGCCATTTATCATGTAAATGAAATCTTTGTACTCATGTTTGTTTGTATTTTTTTCCCTTTCATTAGTTGAGGTTCAGAGGAAAATATATGCTCAAGTAAGGGAAGAAGTGAGTCCTACTTGCTGCTGTTAATAAGCCAATGTCATTTGGGAAATTAAACACTTGGAAGTCGAAATGTACTTGTCATAAATTTAGAGACCATGTTGAGATTTTTAATTTGTAAAAGGACGCATATTTTTTCTGAAAACCCTTTCTCTGTGAGCACTATTACATTCAGGAGCCTGCTGTCCTTTTTTTTGTAAGCTTGAAGGGAGATTGTGTTGATTTAGGAGACCATGGATGCTTTGTTATGTATGTGATGTTCTGTAAACTTCAGTCAAAAGAAGCAGAGCATGGGTGCTTTCTTATGTATGTGCTGTTCTATAAACGTCAGTTGAAAGCAGCAGAACATGGATGCTTTCACCTTTAAGTTTTGCGCCTATATGCAAGTGTCCTGTCCCTTCTCATGTTGATGAGACTCACATTTTTCCTGTCTCTATACAGAGAGCACTTGAACACTGTGCTGATCTAAAAGACGACAAATTGTCATGAATGAGATATTGCAATCTGTATGCATGTTGGCACAGGATCAATACGGAAACTACGTTGTCCAGGTTCAATATTGCTTTCCAATTTTTTGAACCGGCAGTTTTATTTCTAATCCTGAATATCTATATACTCCATATATTTTTACCTACTATGGTTCTTGTATAAATATAAATATTTACAGTATCTATGGCATCCAACCACTGTAATGTAATAGTTCTTCAGAAGGCCTGCATAAGCATTTCAACTGGTGATATGTACTTTGGGGGAGGTCCTGTTATTTGTTTTTGTTCATAATTTGTTAAGGTAAAATGTACAAGTGACTACAAAACCAGGGTCAAAATTACAAGATTCACAAGTTCTTCGAGTCTGAAAAGAAAAGGTTTGAATAAGTAGATGCATAAACATTGAATAATAGTTAGTGTTCTTAATCCTCGCACTTAACCAAGTAGATGGAGTGGGAATTTTTTGTTATCTTTCCGCAAATGCAAATTTCTCTATATCATTCTCTTGCAATGATGTTTACTTGGGGAACTTTGTCAAAGATGCACATTTCAATATTTTTACTTGGAACCAAATATGAAACTCCAAAGGGATATGCTCTCTGAATATTTTTACTTTGAACCAAATATGAAACTCGAGAGGGGTCTGCTCTGTGAAATAAGCATTAATACTTCAGTGTCCAGACCATATTGGCTAGCATTTATGCTAGCTGATTAAACCAGTTGGCTTGAAAAAAAAAGGATTGTATTTTTTGGTTGAAAAAAGGATGATATTAGTCCATCAGGTTGTCCGAAATAAAAAAGGCATGGGATGAATATGTTTCATGTTCATTCGGTAGGTATTGTATTATTTATGACCTCCATGCGCCATTAATTTGAGCATATCTGCAATTGCATGGCAATTTTTACTCAATTTATATCAAACATGTTGTTAGAAAATGGTCCTGTATTTCTCACCAGCAATTGCTTGCAACTTTTTATATACTTGTGCGGCATGTTTTTGGAGCACGGGAAGCCTCATGAAAGATCTATCATTATTGAAAAATTAGGTAGAGAAATCATTTAGATGAGTCAATAGAAATTTGCCTCAAATGTTGTTGAGAAGTGTCTAACATTCGGTAGACCTACGTAGTGAGAAGTTCTTATAAATGAAATGCTTGGATATTAATTTTGGTTCCATGTTCGGTTCCTATTTCTATACCTCGGTTTACCGAAGTACCGAACAAATACCAAATTTGAATAGTAAAGTACTAAGTACCAAGTAGTGAGTACCAAGTAATATTATTGATGAGTCTATGGTGAACAACAATATTATGTATTTGTGACTTTTTATGTGTGTATGATTTGGCACTATTATTCTATATGAAATCATGTTAAATTTCTGTTAAAGTTGGCTATTGAACTTGATTTTACATGTTGTTGTACCCTGTTTGGTAATTTCGGTAAATACCGAAACCGAACCGAAAGTACCGATGCCGAAGAAAATTCGGTACCGAGAATTGTGAGGAATCGATCGGTACCAAGATCCTCAGAAACCGAATTTGTATGAGTACCGAGGAACCGAACTGATCGGTTCGTTATTACCGAACGCCCAGGGTGAGTGGCGCCGTGCTTTTCATGACGGTGTAATTTCAGAAACTTTGCTTTTTAAAAAGTAAATGCCACTTTAATGTCGTATTTAATTTTATTGGATTATTATCTTATTATGCGATTATGCGATCTATATATTTTTAGTACAAAACTTTTGTTGCCCGTAGCAACGCACGGGCGCACTACCAAGTAGTATAATAGGCTAATAGCCTCTACATTTGAGCTTTTACTCTTTTTTTTATATATGGAGCCTACGGGCATGTTTAGTTTCTTGCTTTTCATGAAAAGTTATCCATTCTAAAAAATTGTGTAAGTTTATTTCTATCTCTGTGCACGTTTCTCTAGCAATAATAGTTTTCACCCTCTCTCGTACAACTAAACACCCCCTACATAGCGATTTGGCTTGTAGTCCAATGGTAGGACGGTCCAGTGGGACGCTACCCACCAGGGTTCAAATCCTGGTGCTCGCACCTTTTCCTGGGATTTTCCAGGATTTACCGGCGTTATGCGTTAAGTGGTAAGCGGCGTTCCCGTCGACAACGAGGCGCCAATGGTGACTTCGGGAATCTCCAGATGTGTCGGGTGCTCAGTCCTTCGAAGGTGCTCATAGGGGTAGGGTTTGCGTACGTGTATTCATAGGGTTGAGTGTGCGTGCGTGTTGTGAGCGTCTACGTTGTACTGTGTAATTCTAAAAAAACACCCCCTACATATCAGTCGCTAATAATTATTTCACTCTTATGACATATGGGCCCCGCTTCTCTCGCCTTCCCATCTTTCTCCTCTTGTCCCGATCCAGAAGCGCGGAGAAGGGGGCGGCACTCCCGATCCAGAGCAGCGGAGCTGCAGGAGGGGGAGCCCAAGAGGCGGAGGAGATGGAGTTTCGAGCGGCGGCGAGGAAGGTGGAGTTCCTAGCAGAGGAGAGGGAGAAGGCCCGAGCAGTCGACGACGAAGCAGGCCGTCGCGCCCAGCTCGCATGACGAGCGTTGGAGAAGGTTTGTGCCATGGCAGCGGGGCAATTGGAGCTCGGGGCGCTGGAGCGGTGGGGCAGCTGGCGCTCTGGTGCTACGGCGACGAGGGAGCCAAAGCTCGAGTTCCTGGCGGCCGCAAGAGAAAGGGCAGCGGCGGGACGAGAAACCGAGTGGCAATGAAGCTTTGATTGTGGGCGGTGGAGGAGCTCCAGGCGCCGGCAGAGAAGGGGCACCGGGCGGGAGCAAGAGGAAGCAAGCGACGACAGCAGCAGAAGATCTGCAGCTAGCGACACATCTCAGGCCAATGGCGGATCTCGAGGCGACAGAGAAGGAGTGGCGGAGCTTTGCGTAGCGTGGCAGAGCTCCAAGCGGTGAAGAAGTGGCGACGGGGAGCCGAACGACTATGAAGAACTGGGTGGCAGTGCAGATTCCGCGTGTGCGCGGGAGGGAGGAGCAGAGGAAAACGAACCAACGGTGGAGTAGGGGCCTTCCGAGGGACCTGTGGTAGATGAGGCTGAGAGAGGGGATTTGGGCGTCTCAGGGATCCGAGTAAGGGATATGATGGAGTTGATTTTTTGACCCTTAGTCCCAACTTTTTGAGTAGGGGCCTTGCCGGCGGGGGCTCCTATATACCTTGTGGAATGGAATATTTTTAGGAACTCATCTAGAAAGCCCATCGAGGCCCAGCTGGTCATGGGTCATTCAACTTTTCAATAAAAAATGTTGAATACAAAATGTTGATCAATATTTTATCTTTTCGAAAATGTTGAGCCCCAACTTTTTCTTTTGAAAATTGTTGATCAACATTTTCGAGAAATGTTGGACCTCATCTTTTCTTCGCCGACATTTTCGAAAGATGTTGAGTCTCAACTTTTTTCGATAACAATTTCTTTTCAAAAATGTTGAAGGGAACGTGACACCCTAAGAGAGGGGTGAATTAGGATTCTCTTAAAAACTATGGTTAGGAGCCACATATAAAAACCTATTCCAATTTCTATCAAAATGTGCACTAAGTTTTTCTATGTGTTGCTGTCCGGCTAAAAGTTTTGCGCCCTAGGTTTCAATCCTACCAACTGCACATGACAATTCTAGGAACGATAAATGCGGAATTTAGTGCAATAACTAAATGTGGAAGTAAAGGGTGGAGAACGCAAACTCTCGACACAGCGATGTATCCCGAAGTATCGAAAAGCCACGGCTTTCGACTAGTCCTTGTTGTAAGAGCCCCTCTCAAAGGGAATGCCCGCGTACAGGGCCGGCTCAAAGGATTTAAGGGCCCTTCAGCCTAAATGTTTTAGTAGTACTTATAACATATTTTTTTTTTAAAAATAATGTAAATACTGCAAACTTGTCTTTTTTCCGAGTTCTATAATTCTATAACACCTTTATTGCAAAGGAAATTAAACATTGAAATAAATTTTAAACCTTAGAAATCTATGATAAAAAGTCAATAACCACGTGTAAGGAAGTAAGGATTCACTCGCCCATCTGAAAGGAAAGAAAGATGAAGAGGACTCGCGTCGATAGGATTGATTTGCTAATCTCACTGCGATTCACGGACAAGGGATTAGATGCGGTGCACACGGGAGTATTGGGCGGCAGAGCGTGACACTTCAGTTTCACGGCGGACGGACAAGTGCATACCATGTAGAACCTGATTTGTTTCTAGTGCATGCATGCGGCTGGACTAGTAGCAGGCCTGCTAGCCTCAAATGCAGACATACTGTATGTATCGTATAAAATCTTGGGCCCTCCTGTGTCAGGGCCCTCGGCCGTCGCCCCTCTTGCCTGGGGGTCAGAGCCGGGCCTGCCCGCGTAAGGTCATGAACTCTCCGGTCGAGTAACTCTATAGGATAGCCTACAGGACTTCTCCGCTCGCAAGTGTGTCTCCACTTGGGCTCTCTCGGATGCTTCTCGCCGCCTCCACTTGGTTGGTCTTCGGCAAAACGCCTAGGGCCTCAGCTCCCTAGTATAAGCACCGATGACCAGTCCACAAACTCAGTTAGAGGGTCTCGCAAGACTTACAAGCCCCAGAACCTACAACTCTTGGTGCGCACAAGCACCGACAAAGAGGTATGCAAACCTCGCCTAAAATCTAGGCTAACACCTAAAGAAATGTGCTACAAGGTCTAAACTAGCACTAATCAAGAACTAAATTCTATGCTAATCACCTAGATCTTGTATTTAGCACTTTGGTGGAATGAGCACTTGCAAATGAGTAGAACCACTTCCAACAACTTTCCAATGCTTAAGCGCCCTCCAAATGGTCAGGGGTTGGGGTATATATAGCCCCAAGAACTTGAAAGTGTCGTTACTCAAAAATCCCAATGGCTAGTTTTCTTTTACACATGTCATTTGATCCCACTGCCACTTGATGTCTTGGTCAGATCATCTGATCCATGCAATTCTTTTACATACTAGTCATTGGACCCACTGCCCTTAGTTTGATCTACCCATCCGATCCATGCTTCCTTGTGTACTGATTGTATCATCTGATCGTCTTGCTCAAACTTCAATATAGCCGATGCAACCTGACAGTACTGACGCGATCCTTGGGACCTAAATAGCCTACAAATCACATCTTGACAAACATGTTAGTCCCAATGACGATGTTGACATTAATCACCAAAATTATAAACATGGCCTAGAGCCATTTTCCTTACAATCTTCCTCTTTTTGGTGATTCATGCCAACACAACCAAAGCAAGCAAAAATTAATAACAACTACTTGCTATGAGGCAATAGAGGCAATGCAAGAGAAAGAACATGTGATGATTAGGATATGCAAATGAAACCAAGTTGAAACCACACCTTGTTGTTACCAATCTGAAGACTTGAACTTTGAATCCTCCTATGTGATCATTTGGTCATAAGGCTCCCCCTTACTCCAATGCCACTTTTCTCCCTTTTTTGGACCAAATTCTTGTAATCTCTTCCAAGCTAAAAATTTACAATCCTGCATACACTTGAGGTTCTTGCTTTCTTGCATGATCTCCTTTAGGGCGGCTCCCCCTTAAGGTATACTTGCTTTGGTCATTAAAATACTCCCCATTTGGAATCAAACACCGAAAAGGAAGACATTAAAAGCACAAAGGATAGTTCTATAGATCATGTTCTTTTGGATGTGGAAGGCAATAAAGACCATGAACATGAAACTCACATAACATAGGCTAAGCTCCCCCTAAGTATGTGCATACATATGGTGGATGGCAAAGCATATGCACAACTAGTCAATTAAGACAAGATGAGGAGTTTAATCTATATTATGCATGGAGATAGCTCTAAATGAATTTAAATACTTGATATCAATTGAGAATAAGAGATACCAATTTCAATGATAAACCAATTGAATTTAGATCATTCATATCTCCGGGAGGCTACACACATGATAAGCTTGTAAACAATTTTAGTCTCAAAAAAATTTCAACAATGTTGAACGTCAACATTTTTGGAAAAAAACTTGACCAACATTTTTGAAAATTGTTGAACCTCAACATTTTCTGCCAACATTCTTTCAAACAAGTTGATGTTCAACTTTTTTTGCCAACATTTTTTTTCAAAAACGTTTACTCTCAATATTTTCTTTTAAAGAAAGTTGAACCTCAACATTTTTTCAAAAAAAAATTAAGCCTAGATTTTTCAACAAATATTCATTTTTTTTGGAATGCCGTCCTTCTTCTTCGGCGTCGGCGGGCGGCGGCGCCCCGGCTGGCGCCGGCAGCGATGCTGGGCGCGCGGACGGCGGACGACAGCGGCAGCTCATAGCGGTCAGGCAGGGAGGTCGGGGCGGAGGTGGATCTCCCGCACTGTGGCAGCCGTTTGGCCGGGGACGCCGTAGATGTGCACGTGGGATGGGGTTCGGCCGGCGACGCGACATCTGGACGCCCCAGGGAGGTGGCAATGGCGGAGGTGCACATCGGTTGAGGGAGGTTGGGGCCAGCAGAGGCAGCCGGCAGCGGGAGGGCCGGCGAGGCGCACTGCAGTAGGTGAGGACAGGGTGGTGGGCTAGGGTTGTCGGACATGGTAGAATGGGGCCCACACGGACGCAGAAAAGACTCCAAGGGAGGATATGACAACAAGTAGGGACCGCGGCGCAGGGCGGCATAGGACTCTACGAATATAAGGAAACTAGTCTCTATATATGGAAAAATACTCGCATAGCGAGATCTGCATGAGTTACTACTCAAATAGACTAGGATTCCTCTCTTTCCGCCTGTAACCTTGCCCACTAGTATATAAGGTTGGGCAGGGACCCCTCTTAAAACAATATGAACAATCCCAAGTCTTGCTGATCAATACATAAGATCAATAGGACGACCTTGTACTCATATTCACACTACGTAATACAAGATCAGCAATAGGACATAGGTTATTACGCCTAGTTGGCGGCCTGAACCTGTATAAATCTCATGTCACGTAACCATCGAGTTGCTGATTTTATGAGCACTCCACAAAAACTCTACTACCTTGGGTTACCCGTCGGTGAGATTCCCGGTAAAACACCGATATCTTGTGTGCCGGGTAGGGGTGCTCGCCAAGAATCCCATGAAGAATGCAATGGAGTTTTCAAAACACAATGGAGACGGAGGTTTTCGCCACCTCAAGAACTTGGACGAAAAGAATCCGCAAGCGATAAGGATAGAAGAACTCGTTGAGAATCTCAATGAGTTTGAAATCTCCAAAGCAGACGGGTCGCGCGAGCCTGTAGACGGATCATCTTCGTTTTCAACTCGGATTCAAGCCACACTCTCCGGATCGGACCCATTTCCAACAAAAAGCAAGAAGACCCATCCAACCTAAATCCAATGTAGACTGCCAATTCCCAATAAGGAAATTCGAGGACAATTCGAGTTCTTCTCGAACAGAGGGAGGATTCCTTGCTTCTAAACCTCAAAACAATGGAGGATGTCAGGCATATCTCTAGGTCGTCAGATACTTATCCAAACATCTGACTTGCCGTGTTAGTCCGACGCACCACTTGCTCCGGAAGCGGAAGGCAGAACAGAGATCGCAGCCTCAAGCTCCAGTGCCAGTTTCGACCCTAAACGTGAGCTATTCATGGCCAATCCAGTCGACGACGAACGCTATGCCAACAAACTGGAAGATCAAATCTCTGCAGATTCAGAAGAACCAGAAGGAGAAACCGAGACACATAAGGGGACTAGAGAAGCGAAGAATACGAAGAGGCATCAACGACGTCTCAACGCTCGCAACTGTCGACTAGCCGCAACCAACCATCAAGGAGAGCCAATCCAAGCTAGACAATGCGTCTCTCCTCTGGCCAATGCCATGGAACTTCAGTTCAATTGCGATCGTTGCCTAAGACAACCGTTGTAGAGCAAGCTCTCGCACAAGTCACAGTCATGATCAAACAACTCGACACGGCTGGTCCTCTCCCACAAGCAAGCAACATCAATGCTCCTGTCAAGAGCCAAGTTGTGAACAGCAAAGCAAAACCAGTCGTAGCGGGAAGTAAGAACGCTACTCCAAGTCGTGCTCCTAGTCATTTCGTCGCATGTAGTCGCATCCAAGGAGGCTACAACGGAGCAGCGCACGGCCCGCCTGATCTCCGTCAATACCTCAACAATCAACGTGATGCTCGCTCCATCATCAACTCTCGGCGACAAGAAATGGAACGTGACGATGATGATGATGGCTACCCAATGCTGACAAAGGACATTAGGATGGCTGTTTACCCTCCCAACTTCAAACCAGTTGGTTTTGACAAATATGACGGTAAACGCTCTCCAAAATCTTGGTTAAGATCCTTCTCTACTGCAATTGAATGTGCTGGAGGCAACAACGCGATCAAGTGTCGTTACTTTCCCATGGCATTGGAAGCTACTCCTTTAACATGGTTCAAGAACCTTCCTCGAAACTCAATCAATTCCTGGGAGCAACTCAAGCAAGCCTTCATCACCAATTTTCAAGGGATGTATGATCACCCTGGAACTCATCATGAGCACTCAATGTGCACACAAAAAGAGAACAATTCACTCCGAGCATATATGCGACGATTCTTTGATATAGAGAACATAATCATGGACATCTCCGATTGCGACATCATCGACTTCTTTCAAGCTGGGATATACAGCAGGATTGTCCACTCAGATTTCGGTCATCAATGCCCCAAGACCGTACAAGCTTTGAGAAGCATGATAGAAGAATAGGCAGACCAAGAAGACAGAGAAGTCACAAAATCAAGAAAAACAACAACGACCACAAGAACCAGCGCGATTTCCATAGACAAACAAGGAAGCAAAAGCCAGATGACATCATCATGGCACTCGACAATGACGCACGCGGGCAAAAGAAGAAAAATGACGACTTCAAGAAAGCTCTAAAGCAATGATGCTCGTGGCATCCCAACCAAAAACATACAACTTGCGATTGCTATAGCCTTAGAAAATCTTTTGGAATCCCGGTAAGTGACAAACGCAAGAGTCATAAGAATAAAAGCAAACTTGAAGAAGACGAAAAGGCCGAAGAAGACAATTTCCAGAATGCGGACAATAGTGTCATGGTTATCATGGGGGGGGGGGGGGAGAATTCGGTTTCCCATCCAAGCGAGTACACAAACTAACCTTAAGGGAGATCGTGTCCGTTGAGCCCGCAGTACCACAATACTTAAAGTACTCAGAAATTCCGATCACTTTCACCAGAGAGGATCAGTGGACAAGTTACACCGATGTCGGATGACTGCCTCTTGTTTTAGACCCAACGGTGGCCGGTTCAAAGCTAACCAATGTCCTCATCGACGGTGGCACTAGACTCAATGTCCTATTCTCAAACACTTTGAAGAAAATGGGGCTCTACATTTCAAATATGCTTACTCCAACCAAGTCTCCTTTCTATGGAATAGTTCCAGGCAATGCAACACTACCACTTGGTCAAGTAGTCTTGCCAGTTACCTTTGGAACTCGAGAGAACTACAGGACGGAATTCATCAACTTCGAAGTAGCAGATTTCGAAACATCCTACCACACAATCTTAGGCCGTCCAGCTATGGCCAAGTTTATTGCAGTTCCTCACTACGTATATTTGGTGCTCAAGATGCCTGGTCCAAACAATTGTATTATCACTTCGAGGAGATCTCAGGAGTTCGTATGACTGCGACAGAGAAGTAGTCGAGCTTGCTTCAAATACACAAGTATCCAACTCAATGGCTGAGGTATTTGCGTTGGCTTAGAAGCTGAAGAAGACTAGCATGGAAATCCCACGAGCCTTTAAAAGTGATGACACCAATGGAAGTTGACACGAAGCAGATCCCAATCCAAGACAACTACAATTGGTGCAAGACTGGATCCCAAATAAGAAAACACATTCGTCCGTTTTCTTCAGGCTAATCGAGACATTTTTGCTTGGCAACCAGCAGATATGGCAGGGGTCCCAAAGGAACTAATCAAGCACAACTTAAATGTTGACCCAAAAGCTACTCCAAAGAAACAACGGCTAAGGCAATTTGCTCTAGACAAAAGGGATGCCATCAAGGTTGAGATTGCAAAACTACTCATAGCTGGGTTCATAAAAGAAGTCTTCCACGAGTGGTTAGCCAACCCAGTCTTAGTTCGAAACAAAAAGAACGAGTGGAGGATGTGCGTTGACTACACAAATTTAAACAAGCACTACCCCAAAGACCCCTTTGGACTCCCAGAATTGATCAAGTAATCGATTCCACCACCGGCTTAGTCTTACTCTGCTTCTTAGATTGCTATTCCGAATATCATCATATTGCTCTAAAGGAGGAAGACCAGATCAAGACTGCTTTTATCACACCATACAGGGCTTACGCTTACACAACGATGTCCTTTGGATTGAAGAATGCTGGCACAACTTAACAACGAGCTATTCAACTTTGCTTCAAGGACTAGTTACATCGTAATGTCGAAGCCTACGTGGATGACGTGCTCATTATGACCAGAAATCCAGATAACTTCATCTTAGATCTCGAAGAAACTTTCAATTCTTTACGGAAGTACAGATGGAAACTCAACCCCACCAAATGTGTCTTCGGCGTGACACCTAGAAAACTACTCAGTTTTATTATCACATACCAGGGAATTGAGGCAAATCTAGAGAAGATCAATGCCGTCACAAGCATGAAAGCACCCAAGACAGTCAAAGATGTCCAAAAACTCACAGGATGCATGACAACTCTAAACAGATTCATCTCTCGACTTGGAGAAAGGGGCTTACAATTCTTCAAACTCTTGAAGAAACAAGAAACCTTTCAATGGACAAAAGAAGGAGATGAAGCATTACAAGACTTGAAAAGGCACTTGCAGTCACCTCCAATCATAATAGCTCCATAGGTAGAAGAAGATCTGCTCCTATACATCTCGGCTACCAGGAACATAGTAAGCACTGCGCTAGGCATTCCCTATGCAAAGGTTGGTGTATTTTGTCAGTGAAGTACTATCGAAGTCCAAGGCTCGATACCCCGCGAAACAAAAACTACTCTACGCCTTGCTTATAACATCAAGAAAGCTACGACACTATTTTGATTCTCACAAAATACTAGTCGTCACGGATTATGCCTTGGAGAAATCCTATACAATCCAGACTCCATGGGACGGGTCTCCAAGTGGGCAATGAAACTGGGAGCACTTAACATCGAATTCAAAGCAAAGAAGGCCATAAAATTCAAAGCTCTAGTTGACTTTATGGCAGAATGGCAAGAAAATCAAGTCTCAGCACCAGCCAACAGACCTAAGCACTGGATAATATACTTCGACAGATCCCTCAAACTCGAAGGAGCGGGCGCAGGTGTCCTTTTGATATCACCAAAAGGCGAGCAACTCAAGTATGACCTGCAGATTTTCTAGGAAGTATAAAATAATGAAGCAAAATATGAAGCTCTGCTACATGGACTACGTCTCGCAATATAACTTGGGATCAAGCTCCTACTAGTCTATGATGACTCTTCAGTAGTAATCAACCAAGTCAACAAGGAGTTGGTGTTAGTGTTTTACCGGCAATCCCACCGAGGGGTATCCCTAGGTAGTAGAATTTTGATGGAGTGACAGTAGAATCAGGAACTCAACGATTACGTGACACGAGATTTATATAGGTTTGGGCCGCCAATTAGGCGTAATACCCTACGTCCTGTTGCTGATCTTGTATTACGTAGGGTGAATATGAGTACAAGCTTGTCTTACCGATCGATAATCACTAAGACTAGTCGAGATTCTCTATATTCTATGGGTTGACGTCCTATTGGAGCGTATTGAATTTAACTTTGTGTAAGTTGTAGAACTTGTTTTGAGAGGGGTCCCTGCTCAACCTTATATACTGGTTGGCAGAGTTACAGGAGTGGAAACCTAGTCTTATTCGAGTAGTAACCCGAGCAAGCCTCGCTACGCGAGTACTTTCCTAATGTCGACTAGTTTCCATATTCCGTAGAGTCCTGTGTCGCCTTGCGCCACGGTCTCTACTCGTTGCCATATCCTCCTTTGGAGTTATTCCTGCGTCCGTGTGGGCCCTAGGCCTCCATGTCTGACAAGCCCCCGAGCGCTTCATAACCGAATTCTTTTCTTGTCTTGAGAGTGCCTAGCCTGTTGGGTCGAGTACTCTCCAGCCTTTCTTGAAGATCTTCGAGTACTTCCTTGGACTGCAGTCTTTTGGTCTTCTAAGGACGAGGCTGTGAGGTGCTCAAGTCCCCTGATGTTTGTTGATCTTTTTGGAGTGCACTTCATATGAAGTAGCCCCCCAAGCTTTAGGTTGAATTGATGATTCGAGCTGAAGGTCCTGAAAAAAATCTTGAATCTTTGGTGGAAATTTGAAAAAACTTCACATTAGCGATCCGTGTGCCTTGTAGCCCTCGAGCCTTGAACCACTCTTTTAGAGTGATGAAAAGGATCAGAGTACTCGTGCCTTGTATAAATGGATAATGAAAGTCCCCGATTTTAAGAAAGGCTACGATCGTTGAATAGACTTTTGATTTTAGGAGCTCTTCTAAAAACAAAGATCTAGACAACGTCTTTTCCTCTTATAAAAGATGGACAATATCTGTTATCCGAGACAGGCACCTTTCCCTAGGTCTTTTCCTGTGGCCGGTTATAAAATAACCTTTTTCCTTAGGGTTTTTTCTTTTCACCTTTCCTTTAGGTAAAAAACCTTTGCTCCTACTTCTTTGCTGCCGAAGGTCCGCCGCCGCCGCTATCTTGCTTTCCCTTGATCTTTCCTCTTTTTGATTCCCTTGATCGCAATGCTTTCAAAGAAACCCGTGACGTGGAAGCCCATTCCTAAGAAGAAGAAGTTTAGGAAGCGCAAGCCTGCGGTTTCAGATCCGGTTCTTCCTCCTCCGAAGCTTGGAAGGGTTGATGGCCCATGTTATCCTCCGCGACCCAATTACATCAAGAGGTCAGTGGTAAGACATGCTGATCTTGAGCACCTTGTTGATCTTGGTTTGTTGAAAGATTAGATGTTTTTGCAATGGTCTGCTTCCCCTCCTACTGAGATTCATCCTTTAGATCCAGCTGATAAGATCTGTATGTTCTCTTCTTTCGTGGAGAGAGGTCTTGGATTTCCATCTTGCCGCTTTCTCCATGATCTTCTTGACTTATATTATCTTGAACTGCAGAATCTTGATCCCAATGGGATTTTCCATATTTCTATCTTTGTTCATTTTTGTGAGGACTTGCTTGGGATCTACCCGGATTTTGACTTGTTTCGGGAGTTGTTTGTCCTTGTCCCTTTTCTGAAAGAGTTCTCTGTCTCGCCCATTGGGGGAGCAGTTGTTCAATTTCGATTAGGTTCTAGGCAAAGATATCTCGACTACTCTTTGCCTTCGTCTGGTACCGAGTGGAGGCAGTCGTGGTGGTATGTTGGAAACCATTCACCTGCTTTGCCAGAATTTACTGGAAGAGCTCCTGTGAGCGAGTCACGTTGGAGTGAGGCTCCTACTCAAGGTGACTCCAAGAAGTTGTCGTCTTACTTTAAGACTATCGACTACTTGAAAAGACAAGGAGTGACTCTTGCCTTGGTAGTTTATAGTTGGGTTGAGCGTAGGATCCAACCCTTGAGTCTGAGAGAGAGACTTGGCTATGAGTATAGTGGTCGTGATGACCCTTCTCGTATGAGTGCAGAGGACCTTTCAGAGGAGGAGATCTTGGAGAGGGTTCGATTGATGCTTCCTGGGGTTGTGGAAAAGTGTCGGTGATATTATCTTCGGCAGTCTTCCATGGGGTAGCTCCTGCCGCTTGGGTATCCAAGGCGGCGGCGGTGATGTTCCCGAACTGGATCTCGAATCCGTCGACGTCCGGGAGATTGCAGCTGTCCAAGATCTTGACGCGATCCATCAAGCTTACCAGATTGATCTCGGCGATAACCCCTACCTGGCGCGCCACTGTCGGTGATATTATCTCTGGCAGTCTTCCACGGGGTAGCCCACAGAAGTGATTTGTATGCAGGGAAGATCGCAAAGATCGGAAGCAAGATGGTTAGGATGGACAGACACAAGGGTTTATACAGGTTCGGGCCGTCGATTTGACGTAATACCCTACGTCCTGTTTTGGGGTGTTGTATTGCGTGGATTTCGCTTATGAGTTGAGATGAGATGTGTTGGGTTGTTGTGGTTCGATCCTTTGGAGGGCGTCCCTGCCCGCCTTATATATCGGGGGGCAGGGTTACAAGTCGGTATGTAGCCGATCCTATCTCTAAGGATCCTTTCCTTCTTTACAAAAACTCCTATTCAAACTAGAACTCAACCTTCCAGATCCTTCCTTCGTGCGCCGACTTGTCCCGCACATCATCAGATCCAGAACGGTGGGCTGGGCCGCCCCCCTTTGGTGGGCTGCCAGGCTTGCTCGTGAGGTACCCGGGTATTATATCCCCCACAGTAGCCCCCGAGCACTTCTTGGCCGATCGTTGGCTGTAATTGATCTGTCTTTTCTTGCATGATCCGAGTGCTCTCAAGTTGTTTAAGATCTCATCCGAGTGGTTTCGAAGAAGATCCGAGTGGTTTCGAGGAAGATCCGAGTGGTTTCGAGGAAGATCCGAGTGCTTGCTCAAACGTTCCTGAAAACAATTCTTCAATTGTAGCCATAGTGAGGGGAAGAAGTGCTCTTTTTCACGATGCGACAGCAAAGTGAATACACTTAGCCCCCGAGCTTTGAGCAATTTTATTATGAAATTGGCCAAAGGTCTTCAACTTTTCTCCGTCAATATCTTGGTCTTCAATGGTGTGCACCTCCAGGTGCACCCATTGGGTGTAGCCCCCGAGCCTTGAGCAGAATAGAATATTCTGGTCGAGGGTCAAAAATAAAATATTATGAATCTCTTTTTGAACTTAGTCCATCAATGGTGTGCACCTCCAGGTGCACCCATTGGGTGTAGCCCCCGAGTCTTGATTCGACTCGGCACGTTCGTATCAAGACTCTAAAAGCCATGGATCCTGACTGAATTTTTCAGCCCCCATGCTTCTGGGCATGGATTTCGGATAATCTTCTCCTTCTGAGGCTTTTTTGTTTCCCCTTCTCAAGGATTCTGTTCTCAAGTTCTTTGAACTCGGCGTGACTCCCGAGTCGTGTCCCACGACCCAGCTTGACCATATGGTAAGCCACCTTCTCACAAGATTTATACTTGTCAGCACTTGACTCAGACTTCTGAGCGAATTTAGCGATAGTATCGCATGCCTTACGTAAAAATCAATTGCAAGGTTGCAATATTAATTGCAAAAATAAGTCTAGCCGTCGACTAATTTTAGCCTCACGACCGAGTGGTTTCTGCTCCTGAACACTAGCTCAGAACCCACATATTTGTTAATTTGACAGAACTGAAAGGTCATGCCATATTTCAGCCCATTTAGGCCCATCAATCCTGTAAAGTCCGTTGTTTCCTAGGGAAACTAACGGTTGCCTTATTGAGGCCAGAATATCGCGAGATATCACGACTCCATACCGCATCTTTGAATTCAAAGCGACGGGACGTGCCTGCGTCGGTTGAGTTCCTGAGACACGCATCGCGCCACGCGCGGGAGGGACGGTTCATTCCATTATAAGCCATCCCCGCCGCAATCTTCTTCCTTTCCTCGCCATTTGCCTTCTCAGCGCCCAAGTTCTCCTCCACGCTCGAGCGCAAACCCTAGATCCATTTTCGCAACCTCCATCCTCAATCCTCAGCCCCCGCTTGCACCCATGGCGCCGAAGAGGAAGGAAGCCCCAAAGCGGAAGGAGAGGTCGCCAGGAAGGGCTCGGTCGGTCAGAGCCAAGGCCGCCGTCGATGTCGCTGTGGATCGCGCCGCCGAGTGGAGGAGTTCCACTACCACCACCAGGCGCCTCGAGCAGCACGTCATCGACTGCATCCTCCCAGACCAGCAAACCGCCGAGTGGCGCGCAGCCTCCGGTGAGTCTTTCCCCACCCCAAATTCCTCTGATTTGGTGGTGTTCGAATCTTTTCTTCTGCGCGGCTTTGGCGTGCCCGCGCACCCTTTTCTCCGCGGGCTGCTGCATTTCTATGGGATCAGTCTCTGCGCACTGAATCCTAATTCCATTCTTCATATTGCCATCTTCATCAACCTCTGTGAGGCCTATCTTGGGATAGAGCCTCACTTCAATCTTTTTCTTCACCTTTTCCTGTTGAAACCTTATCCTGGAACCGAGTGCCCGCGAGTAGTCGGAGGCGCCGGGTTCCAACTCCGTGAGGGTCGAACCCAGGAGTATTTTGATATTCCTTTTCCTACCTCCAACAAAGGGTGGCAGTCCGAGTGGTTTTACGTAGGAAACCACTCGCCTGCCATCTCTCCTGAAATCGATTCGCGTCCTGTTCCCTCCCAGTCCTGGACTTCTCTTCCCAAAGAGAGTGAGATGGATGAGGTTCGGGAATTGCTGGGTTTCATAGCCCAGCTGAAGGACAGAGGGTTGACTGCCGTAGGAGTGGCAGCCAACTTCGTGCTGCGCCGGATCCAGCCCCTCAAGCAGCGAGCTCATCCGGCGTATGAATACTACGCCGAGGGGGACAACACGCGTGAAGCCCCCGAGCGTGTTGACAAGGGCCAAGCCGCAGCTCGGCTTGGCAAATTCTTTGTATCAGGGGCTTCCCTGCGTACTTCTGATTGTCCTTCGGCGTATAACTTATCGAATCCACGCCCTGAGGTACTGAACCAATCTGTTGCTATTTTATGTTTTCAATTCCACCCATTGGGTGTAATCTCAGTAAAGAACTGAACCCAACTTTTGCTGGGTCGAGCTGCTTTTGTGTCTATCCCTCCTTTGCCTGAGATGCCGCAGGGAGTGGATCAGCCGGCTCCGCGCAGAGCCGGTGCTGTTGAAGAAGCACTCAGAGGAAGCGAGAGTGACCTGCATGACTCAGATATCAGTCTGTCATCCTCGCCTTCTCCAGACGTGCTATCTCCGAGTGGTGGGAAGGCTGCCCCTGTCCCGAAGAAGCGGAAGATTTCTGTTTCAACGGGTATCGTGATTGGGGATGCGCCGAGCCGTCGCCAACTCATCCTCACCGAGTCGTCTGACTCGGATGATGACGAAGCTGGTGGTGCCGGGTCGTCAATCCCGCCCCCAATTATCAGCTCGGAGCAGTCGCCCCTTGCCATAGTACCTTTGAGTACTGCAAGTCCGAGGGACCTTCCTTCCCCCACTCGGAGAGGAAAGCGCCCGAGAATGCGCGTATCTACTCTGTAAGTAACATTGTCAACCTTTGATTGACCTTTATGTTTTTCTGTGATAAATCCTTATTTACTTTATCCTGCAGCACGCCGTCTGAGATCCCATTTGCGGGTCCTGCGCCGCAGTCGGTCGGCGAGACAGAAATCCCAACAATCCAAGTGCCAGAGGTGTCGTCCTACTCGGCTGATCGTCGTATGGGCCAAATAGCCGAGGTATTTCCTGAGCCACTTTTCTTGTTTAGATTGAGTACCGAGTGGTACACTTTATTTGTTGTGTCATCTGACTATCTTTTGCAGGACTTAGCTGCTGATGCTGAGGCAAAATCCTCGGCGATTCAAGAGCTTTCTTCTGCAGCCGCTAAGGCCGACTCCTTGGTGGCCCGAGTGGCTGAACTCGAAGCTGCTGCGACCCAACACCAGGCCGAGTTGGAGGAAGCCCGTCGCACCAATCGCGATCTTCGCGGAGAGGTGGAGCAGGCTAAACTCAACGAAGCCCAGGCCGTACATGAGCTTAGAGGTATGTTATTCTCTTTTTGTTTCTATGTCAGACGTGAATATACTATCCAGATCTAACTTCCTGTAGATTACCGGTACCGGATTATGGCCCAATTTGCAGAGCTCACTGCCAAGGTGGCTCGGCTGCAGGGCGAGGCGGAGGCACTGCGCGCCGAGAAGAGCGCGCTGGAGGATGCTGTCCGAGTGGTGGCGGAGGAGATCGAGCCGGAGGCAGCATCATCTTCGGCTTCTATCCTCGACCGCGTTCGGGCGCTTCCACGCTTCTTCCGGCGACAGCTTTGCTCCATCAGCCAAGCCAGCTGCGGGCATGTCCTGGCGGTCCTCAAGTCTCTGTTCCCAGCATCGGATCTGGAGCCACTCGGCAGCGGATACGCTGCTGGCACCTCCGAAGATGATGTGAGCAGACTGCTCCTTGAAGTCGAGCCGATCGCCAATGTCCTGTCCAAGGACGTTGTCGACGACTCTGATGATGCGGCCCCCTCTGGTGTTGGTGACCCTGTAGTGTAATTTTCATAGAGTATTTGTAGTATCTGGTAGAAGTAATACTTTTGAACAATGTTTAAGCTTTTGCTACTGTATATAAATTTTGATGGGACTACTACTCCCTTTCTTTCTGCGCTGGCCTTAATTTCTGAGTGGTTGACCTGTTACGGAGTAGATTAGCCTCGTTGGTCTCAGTCTCATGCCGCAGAGTCTTTGTCGTGCGTTTAGAGCTTTGACTTGGCGAGTACTTTCCCCCTCGATTTAAAGTTTGTGCCACTCGTACTTTATGTGCGTGACGCGAAAGAGGAAATTCGAGTAGTAGATATGGATGGGAGATGAAATCAACTTTATTGATATCTCATTATAAAACTGCCGAGTCGTGACTGGGGATGATTACCCTCCAAAATCACTCGGAAAAACAAATCTTAACAAAAAAGATGAATATATAACTGAATCAGGCGTAGAAACGCTGTAGGTGCTCAATGTTCCATGGATTTGGGATGTCTACGCCGTCTTCCGTCATGAGGCGATATGAGCCTGGGCGACTCACTGACTTGATGATGTATGGCCCCTCCCAAGGGGACGCAAGCTTGTGCGCGCCCTTAGTGTCTTGCTTCCTCCTCAACACCAAGTCGCCTGCTTCAAAAGATTTCTGCTTGACAGTTCGATCATGATACCGTCGCAGGACCTGAGCGTAACACGCGGCTTGGATCTGGGCAGCCAATCTCTTCTCCTCAATGCTATCGAGATCTTCAATGCGTGCCACTTGCGCGTCGTATTCATCAAAGAACTCCACTCGGGGTGAGCCGTATGCGAGGTCCGTTGGTAGGATAGCTTCCGAGCCGTAAACCAGAAAGAACGGGGTTTGCTTCGTGGCACGACTCGGCTGGGTCCGCAGCCCCCAGACTACAGCTGGTAACTCCTTGATCCATCGTCCATCGTACTGCTTCAGCTGCTTGAATATCCGGGCCCTGAGTGCCTTGATTATTTCGCCATTAGCTCTTTCAACCTGGCATTGGCCCTAGGGTGCGCCACAGATACAGGGCATAGCTTGATACTCCTCTCGCTGCACCAGTCTTTAAACTCCTGCGCCATGAAGTTCGTACCATTATCTGTAATGATACGATTTGGGACTCCGAAGCGGTGGGTGATGTCGGTGAAGAACTCGATGGTCTTGGCTGCCGTGTGCTTTCTGACTGGTTTCACCTCGATCCACTTGGTGAACTTGTCGATAGCTACTAGGACATGGTCAAAACCACCAGGAGCCTTCTTGAATGGACCAATCATGTCCAAGCACCAACAAGTGAAGGGCCAGGACATTGGTATAGTCTGCAGCTGTTGTGCAGGTGCGTGTATTTGCCTTGCAAAATACTGACACCCTTTGCAGTGTCGCACAATATTTTCTGCGTCTGCTACAACAGTCGGCCAGTAGAAACCATACCGGAAGGCTTTACCAACGATGGTTCTAGCCCCGGCGTGATACCACAGATTCTTTTGTGTATGTCATTCAAGAGCTCAACACCCTCTGCGCGACTCACGCACTTTTGGAGAATTTGAGGGGCTCCAGATCGACGATACAACTTGTCTCCGATGATGACGTAGCTTTTGCTGCGCCGCACGATTTGTTCGTGGAGCGACTGCAGATCCTTATCTTCTGCGACCTCTGTGGGCAATATGCCGCTGTCAAGGTAGCCGATGATTTGGATCCTCCAGTCCAACGCTTCATCTACCACTAATGTGGCTGACTCCGGGGATTCTCCGACTTGTTGTTCCGTGACAGTGCCATCCGGGTTTATCTTGATAGATGGTTTGACAAGGTCTTGTATAAAGACTCCGGGTGGGACGCCTTCATGGGTGGACCCCATCTTAGCAAGCTCATCAGCTGCCTTGTTATGGTCGCGCACCATGTGATGGAACTCTAAGCCATAGAATTTCCCTTCTAGTTTCCTGATTTCTTCGCAGTAAGCGTCCATCTTCTCGTTGGTCCTGGACCAGTCCTTGTTTACCTGGTTTATGACCAGGGCAGAGTCCCCGCGTACCATTAGGCGTTTGTTACCCAAAGATACTGCGATGCGAAGACCGTGCAAGGCTGCTTCGTACTCGGCTGCATTGTTGGATACTGGGAACATGATTTGAAGGACGTATTTTAATTCCTGTCCACTTGGAGAGATCAGGAGTACGCCTGCGCCGCCTCCTTTGATCTGGAGGGAGCCATCAAAGTACATCTCCCAGTACTCAACTATCTCGTCGTCAGCCGGAGCTTGGTTCTCTGTCCAGTCTGCTACGAAGTCGGCCAAGACCTGAGACTTGATAGCAGTACGTGGAACGAAGGTTATGTGGTGAGCGGCCAATTCTATTGACCACTTGACGATTCGGCCGCTGGCGTCTCGGTTATGGAGAATTTCCCCTAAAGGATTTTCGCTCACAACCGAGATTGGATGGGCCTCAAAGTAGTGCTTCAGCTTTCTTGCTGAGATGAGAACTCCGTAGAGTAACTTCTGCACATGGGGATAGCGTACCTTGGATACGGTCAAGACCTCGCTGACGAAGTAGACTGGTCGCTGAACTCCATATGCGTGTCCTTCTTCAGGACGCTCGACCACTAGTACCGTGCTAACCACTCGGGGAGTAGCAGAGATGTAGAGGTAGAGCTGTTCTCTTGGTTGAGGTGGGACGAGGATGGGCGGACTCTGCAGGTAATCTTTGAGTTCCTGGAAAGATTGCTTCGCCTCGTCATCCCACACGAACTTATCCTGCTTCTTGAGCAGCTTGAAAAACGGCAATCCGTGAACGCCGAGTCGTGATATGAAACGACCGAGCACTGCCATGCATCCAGTAAGCTTCTGCACATCCTTCTGACAAGTTGGTGGTAGCATCTTGGTGATGGCCGTGATCTTCTCGCGATTTGCCTCGATCCCGCGGCTGCTGACCATGAAGCCGAGTAGTTTACCTGAGGGTACTCTGAAGACACACTTTTCCGGGTTGAGCTTCCACCGGAATATACGTAGGCGTTCGAAGACCTTTGTCAGATTCCCTATCATGTCCTCGGGGTCCATGATCTTGACCACGATGTCGTCGATGTAGGCTTCTACTATGTCTGGAATCAATTGATCCAGACATGCTTGGATTGTCCTCTGGTATGTTGCGCCTGCGTTCTTCAGACCGAAGGCTATTGTATTGTAACAAAAGGCACCGAACGGCGTGATGAACGCGGTCTTTATCTGATCTTCTAATTTTAGGCCTATCTGGTGATAGCCTGAATAGCAATCGAGAAAGCAGAGCAGGGCGGAGCCTGCCGTGGAATCCACGACTTGATCGATGCGGGGGGGGGGGGGGGGGAACGAAGGGGTCTTTAGGGCAAGCTTTGTTGAGATCTGTGTAATCAACGCACATTCTCCAATCATTATTATTCTTTTTTCTTACAAGAACTGGGTTAGCTAACCAGTCGGGGTGAAAAACCTCCTGAATAAAACCAGCAGCTAGCAGCTTTGTAATCTCTACCCTAATCGCCTCCTTGCGGTCCTGCGCGAATCGACGAAGCCTCTGCTTGATCGGTTTGGCAGTCGGATTGACCTTCAAGGAGTGCTCGGCAAGTTCCCTTGGGACACCTGGCATATCGGATGGTTTCCACTGCGAATATGTCGGCGTTTTCCCTTAGGAATTTGACGAGCACTTCTTCCTATTTGGGGTCTAACTCTGCCCCGATGATGGCCGTCTTCTTCGGGTCATCCAGGTCGAGCGAGATCCTCTTCAGCTCCGTCTCCTTGCTTGGCGCGATGGCTTCTCTTGCTGGCCTCTTGGCGGGGATCTCCAGAGAGTCCTTGTCCACCTCCTGTGATGCAGCCAGTACTTGCTCCATGCGCTTGGACATGTCCAGGGCAGCTGCCGCGTTGAGGGTCTCTGTTCGCATGTGTAAGCGACTCGGATGTCCCCCAAGACGGTGATTACGCCTTTGGGTCCTGGCATCTTGACCTGCAAGTAGACGTAGTGAGGTATCGCCATGAACTTGGCGAGCGCCGGCCTCCCGAGGATGGCGTGATATGCAGTCTCAAAGTTCGCCACCGTGAACTGCATATACTCGGTCCGGTAGTTGTTCCGGTCTCCGAAGGTAACGGGCAATGTGATGTGCCCGAGTGGTTCTGCCCCCTCTCCCGGTATCAAACCGTAGAACGCAGATTGGGGGGGACGTAGATCAAGAGTGGTCAGGCCGAGCTCCTTCAATGTGTTAGCAAAGAGGATGTTCAGGCCACTGCCACCGTCGACTAGCACCTTGGTGAGCTGAACGTTGCGTATCGTCGGAGCTACTACCAAGGCTGGGATCCGGGCTTCGGTATGAAGCTCGGGTGATCTTCGCGGGTGAAGGTGATCGGAACTTCCGACCACTTGAGGTACTCTGGTACCGGTGGCTCCCTCGCGTGCATGACTTGGCGATGGGTGAGCTTCTGCTGGCGCTTCGTCTCGAATTCTGGTCCGTCATAGATCATTGCGGACCAGTCGGTCGGCCTCCTGGAAGTCGTCGCCAGGCTCGTCGGTCCGCCTGTCCTCGCGGGGGGAACCGTCGTTCCTCTTTCTGTAGGGAGGGCCTCTGTTGCCCCCAGTAAAGGCTCGCTTGAGCCCGTAGCACTCTCGTGCCGAGTGCTTGTGCTTGTGGTATGGACATTGCTCATCGAGCATGCGCTGGAAATCCTCTGGAGTTACCCGGCCTCTGGGCCGGTCCAGAGTGGCGACCATATCTCCCTCGCTCTTCTTCTTGCGAGGGTGACTGTCGCTGCGATGATGGTCGTCGTGTCGGTCTTCGTCTTCGCGGCGGTCGCGCTTGCGGGTCGTCTTGTTCTCTTCTTCCCAGCGATTCTTGAGCTCGCTGAGCTGTTCCTTCTCCGCAATCTCCACGTCCGCCCACGTGCTAGCGACCCGGAACATGTCATTGACAGTCGCGGGTGGCTTCCGAGTCCACTTGTGAATCAATTCTTCCATCGGAGATGCCGTTCTGGAAGGCTATCATAACCTCCTGATCCGTCACGTCCGTAATGGAGTTGCGCTTCTCCGAGAACCTGCGCACGAAGTCGTGCAGGGTCTCGTTCTTGCGCTGTCTTATCTGGCCGAGGAGCCGCTTGCTCCCGGGCCTCTCCCAGGTACCGAGATAGTTACCGACAAAGAGCGCGGTAAGCTGATCCCAGTTGTCGATGGCGTCCTGCGGGAGTCCTGCCAGCCAGTTGCGGCAGTCCTTGGTGAGCATGATGGGAAGGTAATTCGCCATCACGTCCTCGTCGCCGCCGGCCGCTTGTACGGCGGTGTAGTAGATCTGAAGCCATTGAGATGGATCATACTTTCCGTCATACTTGTCGATATCCGACAACTTAAGCCTCTGGGCCATGTCATGCTTCTCGAGCGCTCAGTGAATGACTGGAATCCGCCGATACGACCTCTAGGGCGGGAACCACTCGGACCCGAGCCGTCTGTTGTTCTTGGGGGAGTGCTCTCCCTCCTGCGATCCCGATCCCTGGGCGGGGAACGGGTCCTCCGATAGTTCCGAGTCCTGGGTGGAGTTCGGTCCCGTCGGTAGGTTCTGCTGCGCGGTGGAGTTCGCTCCCTTGGCGGGGTCGACCGCCTGCGTGGGGGAGCCGCTCGTCCTCGTGGCGGAGTGCGACCGCCGTCGTTGCCGCGCCTTGGGCTACCGGAGGGGTCAGAGTAGTCTGACTCCGTCGAGTAGCCGCTCCTGTTGGAGTTACGACGGGGATTTCCATGATCCCGATCGTATTCTTCACGCCTTCGGATTTCCTCACGATGACACTCCTCGGTGCTGCTGCGGATGACGTCCCTCGTGTCTCGATCTCTGTTGATCGTGGTGCGAAGGTCTTCGTCACGATCCGATCCACCGCTGGCCCGGCGACGAGACGGACCGGGCTCAGAAGCGACCGTGTGTGCTCTGCCCTGCATCTGATGGACCTGGACGGAGGCGGCCTACACGAAAGCCCTTACCTTTTCCAGGCCTGGAGTGCTGGGTGGCAGCCGACTGATTTCCTCGTCGATGGTGACGAGGTTCTGGACCGGCGTCTCGTAGACGTCGTATCCGTTGTACTCGAACATGCCGTCGCGCATCAGGTTCCGGCTACTCCTCCTGTCGTGCCGATCCCGATGACGATGGTGATCCTCGGAGCGTGGTTCCTGGAGTCGAGCGGTGCCAGATCCTGATGCGGTGGCTCCGTGTGGTCGTGCGGCTCTGCGAGTCGCCCGACTAGCGTTGCGTCCTCGACGCTGGTCCCTGGCTTCAGTCGTCTCTTCAGCCGGAGTGACCTCGTCCTCTGACACAGGGTTAGGTGGCGTCGCTGGCGCCACCATGTAGCAGTATGACCCAGCTCCTTCTTGCGCGAGGTAATCTTCCTCGGACTCGGAGAAGGTCGGATGTGGACGTGTAACGCTCCAAACTACTCGGAGTTAATTCTCCGGGTGATCCTAGCAGTTCCGGCTCCGTAGAGGCGTCGGACGCTGTGTAACCTTCCTGTAGGTCGTCCAGGATTGAGGGTCCCCGTGGGTTTGACTCGTAGGAGTCGCTCCCAGAGAGGGAATCATCCGCCTGGACGATGTCCTTCATCTTCTGCTTCTGAGTGAGCGCGCAAAAGCAGGGGGTCTGGACGGTGAATGACCTCAGGGCTCGGGACGCGCGTTGGTTGAGCGTTACGCTCTGAGACGACTCGGCGACGCGACTCTCAGGAGCTGGATCGGAACCGAGTGGTTGTAGATCTGTTCCCGACTGGTTGGGCCTTCGCGTTCAGCGATGGACTCAGCGGGGTAGAACCGGCACGATCAGATGCGATCGGACCGGATTGGGCCGTGATGGCCGAAGTCGGCGCCAGAGAGGAAACCTCCGTGGCGATCGTAGCTCCTGCCGCTTGGGTATCCAAGGCGGCGGCGGTGATGTTCCCGAACTGGATCTCGAATCCGTCGACGTCCGGGAGATTGCAGCTGTCCAAGATCTTGACGCGATCCATCAAGCTTACCAGATTGATCTCGGCGATAACCCCTACCTGGCGCGCCACTGTCGGTGATATTATCTTCGGCAATCTTCCACGGGGTAGCCCACGGAAGTGATTTGTATGCAGGGAAGATCGCAAAGATCGGAAGCAAGATGGTTAGGATGGACAGACACAAGGGTTTATATAGGTTCGGGCCGTCGATTTGACGTAATACCCTACGTCCTGTTTTGGGGTGTTGTATTGCGTGGATTTCGCTTATGAGTTGAGATGAGATGTGTTGGGTTGTTGTGGTTCGATCCTTTGGAGGGGGTCCCTGCCCGCCTTATATGTCGGGGGCAGGGTTACAAATCGGTTTGTAGCCGATCCTATCTCTAAGGATCCTTTCCTTCTTTACAAAAACTCCTATTCAATCTAGAACTCAACCTTCCAGATCCTTCCTTCGTGCGCCGACTTGTCCCGCACGTCATCAGGTCCAGAACGGTGGGCTGGGCCGCCCCCCTTTGGTGGGCTGCCAGGCTTGCTCGTGAGGTACCCGGGTATTATATCCCCCACAAAAAGCCTTATGTGCCTTATGCTTTGTCGACTGGTTCTTGTATTTGAGTGGTTTTCTGACGTGTCGTCCTTGTAGGTTCTTGCTGCATCCCTCCGTGTTAGGGAAGAGCAAGTCGATGACCTTTGGGGGAGTGAGGGACCATCTCTTGATGTTTTGAGGCGGAAGCCGCGAATTTGTGTCCGTAAAGTCAAGATTCCTCGTGAAGTATCGTAGGGTAGCTCTTCTATCTTGTCGACGCAACCCCCCAGTTCTTTTGAAAAGCTTGAGACTGGGTAATCTTCTAGTTCTTTGTATGAGTTTCTTTGATCACCATCTTTCACTTTTGTGGGTTTTCATTGACTTATGTTTCTTGTAGGACGGATTCCGAGGCCTTGTTCCCGTCAGCCCCCGAGCCCATTCCTGAAGAGGTTAGTGCGTCACCAGTTTTGGGAGAGGCTGTGAAGACTGCTTCTGCGATGTCGTCCGGGTAGACGAGTGAGGATGTTGTGGTTAACTCGTTGGCCGCGAGACCCTCGTTGCCCGAGAAGCCAAGTGCCGCTGTGAAGAAGACACGGAAGCTGGTATTTGGAGCTCCTCGTCTTCGCATGTCTGGCTCAAATAGGTTTGATACTTGAAACTCTTGTTTAGACTAGTTTTTAGGAAACTTTTCCTTACTGCCTTTCTTTTGTAGAGTTTCTGTCCATCTATCTGATTTGAAGAAATCCTCGACTGGTTTTGTAACACCCTAAAAATGCCTTTGTAAAATTTCTAGTAATTAAATGGTATTTATCCAATTGCTCATAAAAATCATAGGGAAATAAAACTTTTTCGGAGAAATTAAAATCAAATATAAGGTTTAGGAACATGTATGTTGCATTCATGCTGCTGCACAATTTTTGGTTGCTTGGGTTGTTTTGTTTCTCTTTTTGTTTTTCTTCTTTTTCCTCAAAGTCCATCTTGCCCCCTGCACTTTCCCCCCCCCCCCTTCCCCTTCCTTCTCCTTCCCGCGCGCGCTGCCCGCTCCGCAACCGGGCCGGCCCAGCGCCCAGCCGCAGCCGCGCCTCCCCGCCTCTCTCCCCACCTGGGCCGCTGGCCCAATGCCGCGCGCGCACCCCGCCGCAGCCGCAACCTCCCCGCCTGGGCCGCTGGCCCAGCGCCACGCGCGCGCGCCGTTCCGCCTTCCGGCGCCCACGGTCGCCGACAGGCGGGCCCGCCTGTCAGCCCCGTCCCCGCCCGCGTCCGCCGCCCGCGATCACCCCGCCGCCGCCGCCATTGAGGCCAGGGGCGTGACCCCGCGCCGCCGCGCCCTCTTCCCATCCACACCCGAATCTCGAGGACGAGATTCATCTTAAGGGGGGTAGGTTTGTAACGCCCTAAAAATGCCTTTGTAAAATTTCTAGTAATTAAATGGTATTTATCCAATTGCTCAAAAAATCATAGGGAAATAAAACTTTTTTGGAGAAATTAAAATCAAATATAAGGTTTAAGAACATGTATGTTGCATTCATGCTGCTGCACAATTTTTGGTTGCTTGGGTTGTTTTGTTTCTCTTTTTGTTTTTCTTCTTTTTCCTCAAAGTCCATCTTTGCCCCCTGCACTTTTCCCCCCTTCCCCTTCCTTCTCCTTCCCGCGCGCGCAGCCCGCTCCGCAACCGGGCCGGCCCAGCGCCCAGCCGCAGCCGCGCCTCCCCGCCTCTCTCCCCACCTGGGCCGCTGGCCCAATGGCCGCGCGCGCACCCCGGCCCAGCGCCCCGCCGCAGCCGCACCTCCCCGCCTGGGCCGCTGGCCCAGCAGCCACGCGTGCGCGCGCCGTTCCGCCTTCCGGCGCCCACGGTCGCCGACAGGCGGGCCCCGCCTGTCAGCCCCGTCCCCGCCCGCGGCCGCCGCCCGCGATCACCGCCGCAGCCGCCGCCGCCTGCCATTGAAGGCAGGGGCGTTACCCCGCGGCCGCCGCGCCCCCTTCCCCCTTTTTAAACCCGTCGCCGCGAGCCCCGCCCCCTTTTCCACCTCGCAGCGCTCGCCCTAGCCCTCTCCCTCGCCCTCCGCGCTAGCGCCGCCGCCCGCCGGACCGAAACGCAGCGCCGCCGCTCGCCGCCGACGCCCCGATGCCCCGAAGCTCGTCGTCGACGCCTCCATCATCACCGCGGTGAGCTGCTCGACCTCCCCGTGCCCTCCGCGTCGACCCCCGCGAGCCGCAGCGCTCACGCGGGCAACCACGGCCCCGCCGGCCATGGCGCCGCCGCGCGCCGGCGACCGCCGCCGCCCGCCGTCGCCCGCAGCCCCTCCCCGCCGCTGGATCCGGCCGCAACGGCCTGGATTAGATCCAGCCGAAGCGGTACGCGGCCGTCGCACCGTGGGCCATGGACCGTGGCCGCCGCGTGGTCCACGGGCCGGTCCACGGCACAGTGCGCCGCGCCGGCCCCGCCCCCCCTGCTGACGCCAGCAGACGGCGTCGGGCTGACGCCAGCCGGGCGTCAGCCGGCCGTCAGCCGCCCCGCCGCCGTCAGCCGTTTTTGCGCTTAGGCCCCTGAGTTTCCTCTGTTTTACACATAGGTCCAACGCAGTTTTAGTTTTCTCGCAGTTTAGTCCTTTTTATCGCGTTTAGGCCCTGGTAGTTCCTGTTTCCTTGCCAGCAAGTCCCTGTGGCTTGTTTTTAGCGTAGTTTTCGCGTTTTAGCTCCGTTTCGAGTGATTCTTGCGCTCTTGTGTTCGTAGCGAAGAGTAGAATAGTTTTGTAACCTTCTTTTACCTTTTTGCTACTGTTTGGTGTACTGTTCTAATAGAATATCATTGCTTGCATGTACTGGTTTGTATGGATGCTTGTATGGTGAATCGTGTGGCAGCCGGTGAGCCATTCGAGCCCGCCCCGTTCGAGTTCGCGTACGACCAGGGCTACGAGGAGCAGGACCCGCAGCAGCAACCCTTCGAGGAAGGCAAGTGTAACATGGAAATTCCTTGCAACCTATTCACCTTTAATCAATCATTCATATTTGCATGTGTCTAACTTGATGAGCCTTAAGGTTGTACCTAGCTACTTTTGTCCTGTCCTTGTTATACCCCGGGTTTATGCATTTATGGGTAGTCTTTGCTAAGCGCAGCTACTGTCACCTTTATTTTAAGTGTTAACATTGATTTAAAGGTTCACTTCAACATGATGGTAAAACTTGCTCTTTAGCAACTTGGCTCAGGGAGCTAGAGCAAGTGCTGTGTGCTTTGCTCTAGCGTCTCTCCGTAAGGTCCGGTTCGGAAAGCGGCAACCCAGGAACCAGTCGCCACCGCCGGAACTATTATGGCTCTGGTCTTGGTCAAGTAGCTCGTACGTCTCTAGCTCGCCAGTGGTTACCGAAAGGCGTACGTGGGGAACTGCAGTTCAAGCATGGACTTGATCCATCGAGGACGGTCTCACCTGCGCTCTGAGATCCGTTGGCTTTGTCTCGTTAGGCACAGTCCCGTGTTGGGGGTGTCCACGTTCGCGCCCTGGATACCCCACACGTCGCGCTTGATGGACTCACGTTGCGCCCTGAGGTCCGCGCTCTGGATGCCATTGACCCCCCTCACGTTGCGCCCTGAGCGACGGTCGATCTCGATGCCTTGGGGCCATGCGCTGCAAGTTGGACCAAAACGGCTACTGTGCTTGTTAGCGTGTCTTGTGAAAAACCTTGTAGCGTCCCTATGCACTCACACCTCGGAAGTGTGGTACGTGCGTGGTTGGGTTGAAAGCTCCTTGAGCTTTTACGCTAACGGTTGGGTAAAGGACGAAACCTCTGCAGAGTGTAAATCTATCATGATAGCCGTGCTCACGGTCACGAGCGGTCTGGATCCTTTCTGATTAGTGGCTCTCATAATGAAGATGATGTTTATTCCTGTAATTACACTTACACTCTATTCATGGGTTTACAACCGGGAGTTGCTCACACATGTAGCAAGTTGGATAATGATAAAATGAACCAACTAAAAATGCTAAATGCAGTTCAACCGTGTCAAGCCCTTTTAAGCCTTTCATACCTCTATGTTACACTTGCTAAGTATGATGGAATACTTACACTTGTCAACGATCAACAAAATCCCGGACGGGTAACAGATGGAGAAGCAGAGAATGACGCCGCCCTCGCGGACTTTCCGGAGGATCTTCCGTACTTCTGAGCTGGGGTCAACCAGTCGGCGTCCCTGTGGAGCACGGCGCCTTTAGTTTTACTTTTCGTGAGAGAGTTGAATAATTAGACTTCCGCTGTGACGTTGTGTAAGACTATGTCTTTGCTTTGTACTCTGATGTAAACCCTTTTAATTCGAGCATGTGTTCTCTGTTTTTACCATATTTGTATCGCTATATGTGTTTATGGACTTCCTGGGCACACATATGGCCGCATTCGGTTTTTGTATAAAATCGGGTGTGACAGGTTTGCCCTCGGATTCTTTTTTGTTGAAGAAGGAAGATGCTTGCTTGGGGGCGAATACGTTGCGTATTCCAATTACCGTCGAAGCTTCTGAGAAGTCAAGTACTACTGACAAGTCTCCTGTTGTTGATACTATTGTTGCCAGGCCAATACTTCCTTCTTCTGAGGAAGTAGTCGTTGCCGTTTCTGCCACCACTAGCTCAGGACGAGGAGAAAATCTTGCTTTACCATCTGATAATGCTTTACCTGATGAGTCTCAAGATTTGAAACAGAGAGTACTTTCTCTTGAATCCAAGGTGGCAGAGCTCCAAAGACTAAATGCCGATCTCGAAGTTCGCTATAAGAAGTCAGAGGATGCTCGTTGGAAGAGTATTCGAGACCATAACGAGGCTACCGACAGGATTATCAATAATATTGATAATTATGCTGATATTGAAGGTGTCAAAACCAAGCATGTCACTGAGATCCAGTCTTGGAAGAAAAAATTGTAAAGTGAATACTTGACTCTTTGCCTTTGTCTTTTTCTTTTGTTTTTGCTTACTGACTTTCTCTTTTTAGAATTAGAGAACGGCTACACGACACTCCAAGTTGATCGCAATAAGTGGAAGGATGGTATGCAAAACGTCGTTGATGAGAATGAGCAGTTGAAGTGATCATCGAAGAGTCTTCAGGGCTTGTACAATGCTCTGAAACTTGATCAAGAAGCTCTCATCAAGCATTACAAAGATCTGAATGAGGCTGCCTCGGCGGTTGCAGATTCCATTGCTCCAACTCATGTTCTCGCCCTCGACTACTTCTTGATCGCCTTGCAGAGCTTCCAGGGTGCTTTGACTCGTACTTGCGTCGTATGTGTACTTTTGTAGCAAACAATGTCCTTGCTGCTGTTGAATCTTTAGTTCCGGAACTTAGCTTAGACAGTGTACCGAGCGGTAAGGCTGATAATCGTACTGACGCCAATTTTAAGGGGTACTTGGAGTCCACTAGGTCGATAGCCGAACAAGTCGTGGAGAAGTTGGATCTCTCGTAGAGTAGTCTTTGTTCTTTTCGATGAAGAGGAAGTACTCTTTTTTGAGATGATCTTCTGTAAAGAGTGAAGATAATCCAAACTTTATTGTGCTTTTGTTTATGCACGTGTTTTCCTACTCTTGTTAATGAGATACCTGTTTGTCTTGCCGACTGGGCTCTGTTTGTTGTACTTTATGAGATGTACTTGGATCGTATCCAATTTGTTTCTGAGACCAGGGTAGTTTGCCTGACATGCTCTTCCCCTGTTCGGTCCATATAGTGGTTTGCTGCTGTAAGGCCAGCGTACCTCTTCAGTTATCTCTCGCTTTGAGTTATTTCTCTTGGAAATAACCACTCAGAGATCCTGGAAATAATTGTACTTCTCTTGGAAGTACTCGGAACGGATCCGATTGCTTTTTCCTGAGACCAGTTTTAGCCGAGTGGTTTGCCTGACGTGCTGTTCCACTCTTTTAGCCTTGCTATCTGGCCTAGTTTCTAGATTACTGCTGTAAGGCCAAGTGTACCTCTTCAGTTACCTCTCGCTTTGTGTTTTTACCTCTTAGGAATAAGCACTCGGAGGTCCTGGATATCAAGCATCTGTCTGCTTTTGAACTCGTTTTGTAAAGTGTCTTTGGTATTTTCTCCTGAACGATTTGTTGGGAGAGGGTAGACATCTTTTGAGCTCATTTGAGATTGGGCGTCTTCTTTTGGTCTTGATTTTTTCTTGTTCCAAGTATTCGAAGAGCCCGGGAGGACCTTGATGAGACGTGTCTTTCTGGAAAAGTTTCTGCTTTTGTAGTCTCATCTTTTTCCTTGATTATTTCAATCCTTCTGCCTGTTGAGTCCGTGACTTGGGTGCGTGTTTGCGCCTTGTTGTCATTTTGCTATTTTTAGACTGGATCGAATCTTTTTCTCATATCCGCCCGAAAGCTTCACGTGCAAACAGTAAATCTTTGTTTGATTGTGCCGTTCTTTGGCTATAAATAGGCCTTGATTTCCGCATTGTCTTCCATAATTTGTGGATGTAAATATCTTGAAACTCCTTGGTAGTAAATAGACGCCTAATTTGCTGGGGATTTGCTTCCAGGTCTTGGTGATACGGCTGCTTTTCTGGCTATAAATTGGCCTTAGGTTGCTAATGGTTGACTTTCATGCTCCCGGAGTCATGGCTAGTTTAGCTTTCCTCTCAGCCTCCTCTTTTGTTCATCCTCCCGGACTAGTTCGTCGTCATGCTTGAAGTCTTGATGCCAGAAGAGTAGTTGCAAAGGAGTGGTGGGAGGTAGTCACCAATAGCCAGACACAGTGTCCTCGTGCCGTGCTGGGTGCAGACAGTCCGGTGCTGGCCTCTGCTTCCTTCTAAAAGGTCTTGTTGATCGTGGGACGGAAGTATGTGGTGTAGCTGGTTACTGTCTGGTCCAACGCCTCGATGTCGTGCTGCGTGTAGACGGTCAGGCCTTTTTGTGACCTGATCTCTTGTGGTGTGCGTCTTCCCTCCACAGATCTAACGCCCGTGCCCTTGATGCTAGAAGAGAAGTTGCAAGATGCCAGATATGGGCATTTTGCAGCCTTCACTTGGGTCGAAGGCACAGTGATTACTTGCATGGCTGCTTTTAGTGGCCTGCCGTCTTTGTTCTTGTAAATGCTCTCTTTGTTGTCCTTGTTCTTGTAAATGCTATTGGCCTTCGACAACTTTTGTAACAAAGTCTTTTGAATAAAGTGTGGATGTTTCATCGTTGTATCATCTGAATTGCTCTCTTGTTGTATGGTTATCTAATCCTTCCATAAAAAGAATTCTGGAAACCAAAAGCCCCCAGATTTGGTTGTTTGAAGTTCAAACTTTCCAAATCTGTGACGAGTGGTTTTTGTAGACAAAGTAGTCGAAGGACCGACGCAAAAAGAGCTTTTACGCGGCAACACGATCGATGGTACTTTTATAAGCCTATAGTATATAATCCCTGGTTACACGAGTAGTAGCATCTTTTTGTAAGAAAGCTACTTAATGACTGGACTAGTCTTTTATGGAGACCTTAGTTTACTTATGTAAAAAACTACTCGATGTCGTAATGCCCTTTGTATTTAGGGTCTTTGTACGGTGCGAGTGGTTGCTTTTTTGAAAAGAGTAGTCTTACTCCTTTGGCCAGATTTGCTTGATTGAGGGAGTGACTTTTCTGATGACTCCTTTATGACAGCAGTGGCATTGCCCTAGGCTTCCTTGAAGTGATAGGACGCCGTTCTGAGTGGGCATCTTGAGGACGAGGTAATTGTAGCTTGGGATGGCTTGGAATTTGACTAGTGCAGGCCTTTCGAAGATTGCGCTGTATGGAGTGCTGAAGTCGATTACTTCAAAGCTTAGATACTCTATCCTCGACTTGTTGCCATCGCTGAAGGTGACTGGAAGTGTTACTGATCCAATTGGCATAACTTCTATGCCTAGAATGATTTCGAAGAACGGAGCGGTCGCGGGTACCATCCACTTTTTGGTGTCGAAACCCATGTCATACAGGGATGAGACTATCAGTAGGTTAAGCCTGGCCCCTCCATCTGTTAGTACTTTTGTAGTCTTGAGTGTACCAATCTCTGGTTTTACTACGAGTGGTGGTGGGCTTGCTTCTGAGAAAGTTGCCCATTGATCCTTTTCTGAGAAGAATATGTTAGTGTCTGTTTTTCTTGGAAAGAAACGCCTGGATATTGGTATCGTTTTCTTGCCCTGATGTTCCTTCGTTGGTCGAGAGATCACCATCACCATAGTGTCATGGTGTTGATATGTGTAGGGCTCTTCTGGTACATCCTGAACTGAAGTAGTCTTTTGATTCTTCATAGGGATCCCCAGCGCCTTTTTCAGCGTGTAGCACTCTTTAGTGAAGTGCTTTTGATTTGGGTGCAATGTGCATATCTTGTTAAGTGCATTCTTGAATGCTGCTGAATTAAAGTTTGATTTTAGCTTGTTGAGCTGTTGGATGACTATTGTTGCATCCTCGACTGGTTTCCTCTTGAGGGTATTATGTATCTCTTGAGGCTGAACCTTCTAGTTGTTTTGAGGATCATATTGTTCCACTGCGGCGATCTGTAGACATGCCTCTGAGTCATCACTTTCTTCTTCATGCGGGGGCTCATAATCATCGAGTTGTTTGATGATTGTGGTGGTCAACCCGAGAAGATTTTTGATTTCAGCAGTTTAGTGCATGATGGATAGCCTGAAGTGCAGTTCCATGGCATTGGCTGCTGGAGAGTTGCAGTATTTCTTTGACTGAGTGAATTTGTTGTTGCCTATCTTGCTCCGTAGAATAGCACGTCGCTCGACCCTCCTCTGGTTTTTAACCACTCGACTGTTCTTCCTTTCCTGCTCCTGGGTATTGTTTAGTGCTTCCGAGAGCTCGAGGAATGCTTCCCTCTTGTAGAGATTGTCTTCTTCTAAGTCCTTGTGGCCAATCATGTATATGGCACGGTCCTGAGTGTGGTGTACCATGTTGTTGTTCTTGATTTGGGCCCTGTCTTAATCGAGATCGAAATTTGAGATGGATGAGCCGCAACTTTTGTTGGTTGAGTGGTTTGTTTGCCTCTAATGTGCGGTTCTTCCTTATGGTGTCGAGGTTATGAATAGGCACTGCCTGGCCGCACCATCAGGGCCTTTATCATCCGAGTCCGAGTCGTGATCGAGTACTTGGGCTGCCTTCTTGCAAGAAGTGGCATGCTCTAGACCGATCTGAATTAGGTTATCCACATACTGCTCTATCATTGACTCAAATTGCGAACATATGAGTCTTTGGTAAGTAGATGCCAAGTTGTGTAGTTCGAAAGTGGGTAGGGTTGGGTGGGTGCTCGAACTACTCGTCGAACTCGAGTCGGACTCGGGGTGAATTTTCTGAGAAGAGTTTGAGAGCGATCTTGATTCGAGCGCTTGTTCCTTGATGATGTCAGATAGCCGAATTTCGTCGAAATCCTTGACGAGCTCCTCCATGCTTGGCGATGCCCTTCCTGACTGGAGCGAGTCACTGTCGTCGATTGTCTCCTTGAGCTTGGTTCTGAGAACAGCGCCTTCCCAGACCATCTTTTTTCTTGAAGTTGTCGAATTCTCCACGGGATTCTTGATGATCCCTCCTACCTGGCGCGCCAGATGTTGGTGTTTTACCGGCAATCCTACCAAGGATTATACCTAGGTAGTAGAGTTTTGGTGGAGTGACAGTAGAATTAGGAACTCAATGATTACATGACATGAGATTTATACAGGTTCAGGCCGCCAATTAGGCGTAATACCCTACGTCCTGTTGCTGATCTTGTATTACGTAGGGTGAATATGAGTACAAGCTTGTCTTACCGATCGATGATCAGTAAGACTAGTCGAGATTCTCTATATTCTATGGATTGACGTCCTATTGGAGCGTATTGAATTGAACTGTGTAAGTTGTAGAACTTGTTTTGAGAGGGGTCCCTGCTCAACATTATATACTGGTTGGCATGGTTACAAGAGTGGAAACCTAGTCTTATTCGAGTAGTAAACCGAGCAAGCCTCACTATGCGAGTACTTTCCTAATGTCGACTAGTTTCCATATTTCGTATAGTCCTGTGTTGCCTTGCACCACGGTCTCTACTCGTTGCCATATCCTCCTTTGGAGTTATTCTTGCATCTGTGTTGGCCCTAGGCCTCCATGTCCGACAGTGGGATCGCCACAAGGAAAATATGGATGCATACTATGCAGAAGTACACAATCTAGAAAGAAATTCAGCGGACTTGAGTACCACTAGGTAGCACGAGATGACAACGTAGCGGCTGATGTTCTATCCAAGCTAGGATCTACTCGAGCTCAAGTCCCTACAGGCGTATTCATCCAAGAATTGCCCAAAAGAACCATAGACTCCAAGGCAAAAGCCACAGACGTTGAACCCAGTTCAGACCGAGTGGTTATGGTCATCGAAGAATTCTAGCGGACAATGTTCATCGAGTACATCAGGAATAAAATTGTTCCAACCAACAAGACTAAATTTGAACAGCTCGTTTGGAGGTCAAAAAATTATTTATTGATCGGAGAAGAGTTGTATTGACGAGTATTACACTCTAGAGTTGCAATGAAGTGTGTCACCAGACAAGAAGGAATGGAAATCCTACGGGAAATACACTCAGGCATCTGCAGAAAGATGCAACATCAAAAATGCTAGTCGGAAAAGCCTTCATAGCATCATTCTACTGGCCAACAGTTGTAGCAGATGCAGAAAATCTAGTCCCACCAGAAGGATTCACTCACATCCTGGTGGCCATTGACAAATTCATCAACTGGATTGAGGTCAAACCAATCACCAGCATCACAGGCAGAAAAGCAATTGATTTCATCATCAAGCTCATGCATAGATTTGACATGCCTAAGAGTATCATCACAGATTTGGGATCCAACTTCAACAGCCATGAGTTTCTGGATTTTTGCAACAGAAGCGGAATTGAAGTCAAGTAAGCATCAGTAGCACAACCAAAGGCCAATGGACAAGTCGAACACGCTAACGGGATGATACTCAATCGACTCAAGAAAATATTGTTTGAATATAGCAAAAAATATAGAGAAAAGTGGATCCATGAGTTACCCCACGTTCTTTGGGGGTTGAGGACTCAGAAGCAATCCTCCCAATGGATATGATGTTTACCTCTTCTCGAGTGGAAGCATATGAAAAAGGAGTTGCAGGTGAGACAAGACGGTTAGAGATAGACATAGTCAAAGAAGAACGCTATGCTGCGTTACAGTTGACGGCCGTTATATGCCATTATTGGCCGTCAACCCTGGCATAAAACAAACACCAAACTAGACATAGGGGTTTAATTCTAACTATTTCCACTAGCTTTGGTGAATTGTTGATTTCAGGAGGCCACATCTGGATTCAATGATAAAAACATGCAAAATACATATAAAAGTGGCACCATTGGAATGCACCATTGCAAAGGCCTCGTCGAGACGATCGAAATGGATATTTGGATGACCCAATTTGGAGTCCGGACGAGAAAGTTACGCGTCCGGGAAGATCGCCGGCAGAACCCTGCCAGGCCGGTCGGCCTGGACAAGGCCGGCCGGCCTACAATGGTCCCCTAAATGCTCCAAACTCTGCACAAGGACCCTAGGGAGTCACCAATGGACTCCCAAGTAAGAATTGACAAGAATAAATGAAGTTAAGACCGAAAGGCCTAGGCCATGGATTGGAAGGTCCACCTACCTAGGATTCTCGGACAACTTCAACTCAACGCAACCAAAACCGCCTCATGGGACAACATGCAACCGTTGGTGAGCGAGTCGGTGCAACGGAGGGCCGAGAGGGGCCAGTGCCAGGCCGAACGGCCTCCCCTAGGCCGGCCGGCCCCCAACTGTCAAGCTTGAGGTGAACGCCACCACAACCGTCATCAGGACATCATCAGGAGCGTCCACAAGAAAGATAGTGCCAAACGGATGACATCCCAGGCCAAACGGCGTCCTTCAGGCCGGCCGGCCTACTTCCGTGGCTGTTACGCCTCCCCTTTTGCGTGGAAGCTAAGCAAGATGGTGGCGTGACAATTACGCAGGATTCCACCCTTGGGAGGCTATAAAAGGCGCCCTTCACCCCCACTCAAGAAGATACAACAAGATAGAAGAGAAGAAGCTCTAGGGTGAAGTGCTACCACTCCCATACTAAGAAAATAGGGAGATAGGTGAGGTGAGAGTCCGGGAGAGAAGCCGGAGTTGCCAGTTTCTCTTCCACTTTGTACCTCGGCGGATGCGGCTCAACTTCGAGTAACATCCAGGTCTTGTCTGGTAATTCTGGTTCCCTCTGATTTATTAAGCATTCAGACTTGCTAGCTTTTGTTCACTGGTTCCTCGTTCACTACTTAGTAGTGGGTGCTTTGCTTTGATATCAAGCGAAGTAGTAATTATTAGTACAGGCGTGGTGCCTAGACTAGTCATTACCTTGGTTTGCACCCAGTTCAACGGAATAGTTGTGGTAGCCGGCAGGTGGTGACAGCCCTGTCCGGCCGACGTAATCCACCACGTTAGTTCTGGACTGTAGGACTTAGGGGTAGGCGGTACCACTCCCCTTCTCATCCATTTCTGTGAGTGGTGGTGTCTCAGGCGCCCGAAGTGAACTCTCATGAACAAGTCTGCCTTGCTTGATCTATCAAAATATCCAGTATTGCTACACATGTACCCTCTCTACCCTCAGCCTTTTTATCTCTTCTTTTCTTTTTGTTGTCATCCATATCCCCATATTACCCTTTCGGACGAACTATTTAAAGGATTAGTACACTTCTCGTTCCCTGTGGAAATCGATCCCTGGAATACTCCTGGGTGAAAGCTACATCGGTATCCGTACGCTTGCGGATTTATCTGTAGGTCATAAGAGATACCAATAGTTACTACGATCAGCATGGTACACTCAAGGAATTCGACGCTATCACGACCGGAACGTCCAGCAAAGGTCTTTCGACATCGGAGATTTAGTCCTACGATGAATCCAAAAGACCGCAGAACTATAGAAGCTGATGTCTAGATGGGAAGGCCCATTCATCGTATCCAAGGTCACTGGTCCTGGATCATATAGGCTTTAAACACAAGAAGGAGTCGAAGAACCAAACTCTTGGAACGTAGAGCATCTACAACGCTTCTACGCTTGAAAATAAAGCGGTATTTGTAAATATCATATACCCAGAGTAGAACTAAGTTTTCTTGTCAACAACGACAGACTACCAACCACTATTCTTCTCAGTTCCTTTTTCCAAACAAGAATGTTGGATAAAGTATTTATTTCGGGACTTCCAAGTACTTGTTTTGCAAGTATGAAACAGTTCAAGCGAGAAGTTTTTTCCGATGAGGTACGCTGGCCTCACAACAACACCACCGACTACTCTTTCAGGCCCTTCGAGTACTTGTCTCAAGAAAACAAGTCCAAGCGAAAGGATATATCCAGAACAGGCTTGGCCGCTTCACAAACTCAAGTGTCTACAAAAGTGCTCGTTCTCGATTAAATTGAGCCACCCACATCAAATGGACACCCGAGTAGAAATCACAATCAAGTTTTCTGAGTGTTTCTTTCAAAAAAAAAAAGAAATACCCAAATGAGAAACACAACTCAAAAAGGCTTTCAGAGACTGCATGCTTGTCTAGAAATAAGAGCATGTCTAAGCCTATAAAACATCTTTGATAAAATGGTGAGCGGGTTAATTAATCTATCGATAAGATGTACCACACCAACAATGTCCATTTGTTTTCTACCCTTTTGTTCTCGAGTCACCTCAAAGACTTGAAGTCAAAAGAACTTGAAAACAAACAAAAGATAGAGTACCAGCATTACAACAGAGGGAACAGTGTCACGACTACTCATCCTCTCTAAAAAGCTGGAGTTCCTCTACAACTTCCTCTGCCAATGGCCTCGTTTCCTCCAAGAGTTGCTTGAACTTTTCTACAGAACAATCCTTTGCCTTGCCCTATTGAACATCTTTCATGTTGGCATCAGGGTGAAGGGACCGCACAATAGCACGCACCTAGTTAGAAAAGAAACAACAGGTCTCCTTGACATATCCAACAAACTTCAAGGGAGCTTCTTGTAGCCTATCAATGAGAGACTTCAGCTCTCCACCGACAACCTCTGGGTTGATAGAGTCAGCAACAAGCTTCGTAGCTTTCTTCAACTCCCGATACTTCTCACCAAGCTCCTTGATGATGGTAAGGTTCTTGAAGCTTCGACATCAGCATCTTGAAGTTTCTTCTGGATTCTTCAGCATTCAGTAATTGTATCAAGATACTCTAGCCCAAGCTTATCATGCTTCACTTAAAGATCATCAAACTTCCCCACCTTTTCATTTGATTCATAAATGAGGCTCTTCAGGGAAGTGTTATCATTCCCAAGGGTCTCCAATTGCTTGGTCATTGCTAAAAGAAGAGAGGAGGAAGAAGGAGTTAAGAACAAGTCCTATGAGAGGCAATCTAAATTTCTTCAATCCAAAAACCAAAGCCAAAATGTCACACCCTAAAATTAGAGAGCATTTAAAAAGAACATTAAAAGTATTTTTAATATTAAAAACTAGATTAACTTTAATAGGCCAATGCATTAGAAAAATGAATTGCATTGGAATATTTTGAAACCACCCATATGCACATGCTTGTTCTAACCATAGGATAATTCTAAACCCCAGAAACCATCCAAAAATCCAAGTTAGATTTGAAATGGAACTCAAATTCAAATTCAAACTCAAAATAGAAAAGAAAAAGGAAAACAGAAAACGAAAAAGGGGAAAACCTCACCCTGGGCCGAAACCTGCCCACCGGCCCAGCTCCACCCCGCCGGCCCAGCTCCTCCTCCGCACGCCTGCGGCCCAAACCAGCCCCGCCTCCCCCTACCGAAGTCCGGTTTGCCCGCTCCAATTCCCCCGCGCGCGCGTTGTTCATCCCCGGTGACGTCGCGCTGACGTCACCGTACAGCACCCCTTCTTCCTCCCTTCGCCGTCGCGCCATCTCGCTGCCGCGGCCGCTCGATCCGCCTCCACCGGCGTGGATCGAGCCTAGGGGGACGCGCGCAACGCGTGTCACCCCCACGGCCCTCCACCGCACCCCAAGTGCGGCGCCGACCGTGCCCCGCAGCTCCGCAGGGAGCTCGCCGCCGGGGGACACGCGTCGCCGCCCAGCTCGCCGGTGCGCCACGTGTCTGGCCGGGGAGAACTCTGGGGGAGCTCCGGGAGCTCAACCCCGGGCTATAAATAGCCCCGGGCACCCTCCCTTGAAGGCCATCCCCGCTCATTTCCCCCCTACACCTCCCACGCTCGCTCGCCGGTGCCGCCGAGCACGAGCTCCACTGCTGCCGCGCGTGCCTGTCCGGAGCTACGCTGGGAGCCTCGCCGCCGTGTTCTGGTAAGCCTCCCCACGCCGCAACCTCACCGCCGCCCTCTTTTCCCCTCCCCTTGCGCCGCTGGCCCTGCACCGCCGGACCCCGCGCGCCGACGCACTCCGGCGACCCGCTGGGGGGTCCTGGCCGTCCGCCGCCGCGCCTGAGCACGCCGCCGTGCTCAGTGCACCGCCAGCCGCGCTCCAGCTGCCCTGCTACACCCAAAGCCCCTCCCCGCGCCTTTTCCCCTTAGCGCCGCCCACCGCCCGAACTCCGGCGAGCGCGCGCCACCGCCGCAGGCCTCGCCGCTCCGCCAGAACCTGCCCAGCCTCGCCGCCGCATCGCTTTCTCCCTCCCTGCCAGATCCCAGCCTTCCCCACGGCCCAGCGTGGCCGGAGCGCTCAGCTCCGGCGAGCTGCCCTGCTCCCGCCGCCCTGCACCGCCGCTCCCCTCCGTTCAGCCCCGCTGGCAGCCGCGTGGCAGCCACGCTGGCCGCGGGCCCACAGGCCAGCGGCACAGGCCGCCACCGCGACCGCCACCTCGCCCCCACTCCACTCCCTGCACCCGGTCCTCGTGGACCGCTGACCCAAAGAGGTCGCGGGTCCACGGGCCGCAGTCCACGGCCCACAGCACAGTGACGAGCGCGGGCCGCGCACCGCGGGCCCCGCCTGTCAGTCTCTCCTTCCTCAGGTTAAATTGCTAGGTACACCCGGCCAAATGCACACAAGAAGTTAATTCTCCACCTTAGAGCTTTCCAAAAATTCCTAAAAATTCACCAAAAATCCTAGAATAATTCTTAAGCCTAGAAATACATTTCTTTCCCAAAAATCTCACCCACAAACCCTAGATTAAATAGGCACCTTCTCTTAGGTTTAAATCCAGTTACGGAAATCGCCCGTTAACCCTTGATTGATGTATTGGTTTGTGTGACTAACTACAGACTCTGACCCAGAGAACAACGCCGAAGATCCAGATTACGAAGAGGAAGCAGGGGACGACCCCGACGCTGGACAAGGCAAGTCCCGCCATATTAATAATTATGATATTACTGTTGTTATATAAGCATGCTGAATAATGGGAGAACCGGAACTTGATTGCACAGTCTTTACTTTAGATCGGGGAGTGGAAGGAAGATCCCAAGGAAGGGGATTCTGTCCTAAGAGCCACTTCGGGTCGCCACTAAGGACCGGTTCGTGGGAGAATCTTTCCATTGCCTAGTACAGTCCCGCATGCCAAAAAAGCATGGCCTTCGGGAATGCTTATTTATGTGAGGCCTTGATCCACACCCCACTAGCCAGCTTTAGTAAACTGTCCCAAGAGGCCACGGTGGGCAACGGGACTCTTGGAGACAGACCCCGACAGAGGGCTGGGTCTGGCCGGTACGAGTCGCAGGTGATAGGGTCGGGAGGACCCAGTGGCAGAGTGCCACGATATTTTCTTGATGCATCAAGAATCTTTCCCCGGGAAGGTCCCTGTGTGGACATGCGCGATTCCTACTTAGGCCCCAACAGTTTCCGTGGACAGAGCTAGGGAGTGGCTGTCTAGTGATAGACGCTGGTGGGAATGGATCTCGTAGGGCAGTACCGCCAAAGTACACGGTACGGGCTGACCGAATGCGGGACAGGGAAGTACGACCTCTGCAGAGCGACAAACCTATCTGGATAGCCGTGACTCCGGCAAGAGTCCAATTGGTAAAAGTCCCCGTCGATTAGATTCACTAAAATGAGCATGACCCGCGGATTTCCCTTACCGCAGGTTGATATACCCCTGTTCACTAACCGGGACTGGTAGGGAGGTTATGCCCCTCCAGGACCAAACTTAATCTATCAAATTACTTTGGGACTTGCTGAGTACCCCTGACAGGAGTGCTCACCCTTGCTTCCACTTCATACCAGAGGACTTCACTGAAGACGGCGCACGCGACGAAGGCTCGGAATGGTGACGTGCTCCACCGCGCTGCTGAGGCTCTACATAGTACTGGTAGTTTTATATTTTTTGAATAAGCGGAGGCCTTGAGGCCCGCTTGTAGCTTTGTACAGACTCTAAGCTGTACATTGATGTAAATTATGAATAAAAGGTTACTCGATGATGGTTTTCGATACCGCTTGTGATGAACTACTTGCATTAGAACTTCCAGGGCTAATGCAGGTACTCGGGGAGCTCTATTTCACGGGCATGCCCCACAGCAGTGGTATCAGAGCCAGCTGGACCTTAGTGCCCTATAAGATGGCCCGAAAAATAAAGTTAGAAATTCTTTTAAGTCTTTCCTGTGCTATTAAGCTGAGCAGAATAATCTCTGAATAATTCCATGATCTTTTGGGCTAGGATATGGACGGAGATACGTGGACCGATGAAAAAGGATGGTTGCACTCCGACTGTAACCGGAATATCGGATTTCCGCGCCTCCTGAGGAATGCCCTTAGGGATCTAGGTTTCTCAAATACCCCGCGATATAAAGGACGTGAGTATGTGGCTAAAGGAAACTTGACTTGCGAAGTCTGGGTAACTATAGGACCAGCCCCTAGACCATCTATGGGAAAAGTATGGACTATTAGCGCCTTTGGCTCACGTTTCTCAGACACTTTGCAGTTAGTGGCCAAAAGGCAGTAATGGCAATTTGTCGAGATAAGGTAACTGGTACCGTGAACACGTCGCTCCGTTACCTTCCGATTGGGAACACCACCAGAACAGCTTGGAATTATCGCATGAAGGTTCTTTTCACTGAATCCATCATCCCTGATCAAGCAACTCTAGTTACTACTTTGGATTATCTTTTGAGCTTAGAAAATCTATTCGAAAACCTAAGCATACGACATCAAGAAGCCCGACGCCGAGCCGAGATATTAGAAGATCGTCTTCTCGTGACTAAGGATCGTATGACTGAGCTGGTGGATTATGTTGAAGCAACAGAGAAAAGGGCGTTAATGGCCGAGCAACTGGTAGAGGGAGCTAAGGATGATTTAAGTTGGGAATTACGAAAAATAACTAAGAAGGCAAGAGGAAAGAACCCGTCCAAGACCCCGAAGACTACCAAACCGCAGGCTAAGGCAGATGCGAAGACTGCAAATACTACTCCTCTCCCTCCCATTACTGAACAACCAGAACTCGAAGCCGAAGCTACGAGTCATCCGATACCCATGGAAACCCAGTCCGAAGAGGAAAAGCTAAACCAGAGCAGGAAGGGTAAGGAACCCGTGGGGGAAGAGAATGCAAAGGAAAAGAATGACGACATAATGTTTGCCCAAGAAGAATGTGGCGAAACCTCAGATATGGCAAGTAGGGTGATAGGAACAATAGATGGATTTGGAATAGGTATCCCTATGCAATCCCCTCTACTATCAACTGCACCGGTACCAATTGATAAACTGAACATGGAGATCATGGAGCTCCTTCAGCAAACTGATTTCATGAACGACTGGGGGTCCAATTCAGTGAACGCCGAATCTTTTACAGGCTCCATGTGGGACGCATCGACTTCTGGAGGCCAGGATTTCTGGGAAGACTTCACCTAGGAGGAAAAAGAAATGAGAAAGAGACTTTCACCTGTAGATTAGATATCTATAGTGTATAACGGCCTTGAATAGCTAGTGCATATGGTGTATTGCGTGCTAGGGACTTGAGTTCCCCTCCTGGAAATAAATAAAAGTACATATGGTTGTGCATGGCATAAAGCATGTTTCTTATACTCATCTTGTTTTCTGTAGGAAGGATAAATTACATAATCTCACCCTCTCTTGATAAACCGTCCCTCTTGATATGGAAATTAACATGCAGATGAAGCCCAAGAGGTCGGTCTGGATACAAGAACGGCGGAGCCGACAAGCTAGAAGCTCTGAAGGCCAGCAAAGCCAAGGCCAGTCGGAAGAGGAGAGTGTGCATGACAGGGCACGCGTCCGGAAGAAGCGAGATCCTTCCGCCGATTCTCAAGGAGAACTCCACGAGGACGCCATGGACATTTCGGCAGATGAAGAAGGAGACACGGAGGGACAACAAGAAGTTCAAGATCCACCACCCCCGCCAATGGTTGATTTAGTGGCGGTTATGGCCAACGAAACCCGCCTAATGGAGACCATTGTTCAAGGCATGGGTCAGACCCAAAATCCTCGTCCCGGGAATGAACTAGGACAACCTCGCAAGATCATTGAGTTCATCCGAACTAACCCATCCACCTTTGATAGTACTGATGAACCCCTTGAAGCCGACGATTGGCTGAAAACTATTACTAAGAAGCTAGAGGCCATTCATGCTGAAGACAGAGATAGAGTGCTACTAGCCGCTCATCAACTGCAGGGATCCGCCAGTGAGTGGTGGGATAATTACTGCATGGCGGCGAACGATGCTACCGATATTACTTGGGAAGAATTCCAGGAGGAATTCCGACGCTACCACATTCCGGAAGGAGCCATGGACCGTAAGGCCGATGAGTTTAAGGCACTCCGGCAGGGTGGTATGACCATATCTCAGTATCATCAGAAATTTATGAAGTTAGGTCGTTATGCTCCCGATGAAATCAGTTCTGACAAGAAGAAGCAAGGTCGATTTAAGAAGGGTCTCAATAGCATTTACCGACAACAGATGACCCCACATATCTATCCAAACTTCAACGTCCTAGTCAGTCAGACTATCTCAGCAGAAACAGCTCACGATGAAGAGGATCGCAAAAAGAAATACCAGACCCAACGTACCCAATAGCGGAACATACGGACGACCAACTTTTCAGCACAACGAACCCGTTTCAATCCAAGCTATGCACCCCGAACATCCAGCCGTAACACCTTTGCACAACCAGCTACTTCCGGTCGTACCTACAACTCAGGACAAGCCTCCTATGCCAAAGCTGCTACTGCCCCTACCGCCAGCATGGGAGACAAGACTTGCTTCCACTGCCGCGAACCCGGCCACTTCATAGCCAATTGTCCCTACAAGAATAAAGCATCCGCACCAGCCGCTTCAGTAGGGAGCTCCCGCCCGGCGTCCAATGGGAGAAATGGCCAACAAAATAAAAAGCCGGTGTCCTCCTATTCTCAAGGACGCCTGAACTATGTGGACACCGAGGAAGCTCAAGCTGCTCCTGACGTAGCACTCGGTAAGTTCCCAATCAATTCCCATCCCGCGAATATTTTATTCGATTCCGGAGCATCGCATACCTTCATTACTCTAAAATTCGTTAGAGAAAATCAATTACCCACCACCCCACTAGAAAATCCAATCTTAGCTACCACCCCTGGAGCTAAAATACCCTGTCAACTGCGTAGCCCAGGAGTTCGAATTCTTTTAAGTGGGGTAGAATTCTTAGCAGATCCAGTAGTCCTAAACTCAGAAGGTATAGACTTAATCCTGGGAATGAATTGGTTAAAGAAGCATGATGGACAGATAGATTGTGGAAAAGGGATAGTCACTCTTACTACCCCTAGCCAGCAAAGGGTACGATGTCAGGTGCAAAATAAGAATATATCCACCATGATCTATCAAATGGATGTTACTATGATAGAGCAAATACCGGTGGTTAGAGAATATCTCGATGTTTTTCCAGAAGAGTTACCTGGGTTACCCCCAGATCGAGATGTGGAGTTTGTTATAGACCTATTACCAGGCACCGCCCCGATAGCTAAAAGACCATATAGAATGGCTATCGATGAATTGGAGGAACTAAAGAAGCAACTTAAGGATCTGTTGGAAAAGGAATTTATACGCCCAAGTTCTTCACCCTGGGGATCACCGGTGTTATTCGTGAAAAAGAAAGATGGAACCTTGAGGATGTGTGTCGACTATCGATCGCTTAATGAGGTCACTATCAAAAACAAATACCCGTTGCCAAGGATCGATGATTTATTCGATCAACTAAAGGGAGCAAGATACTTATCTAAGATATACCTTAGGTCTGGATATTATCAACTCAAACTTCGATGGGATGATATACCAAAGACGGCCTTCGTAACACGATATGGCCAATATGAGTATACCGTTCTCCCCTTTGGTCTGACTAACGCCCCGGCATACTTCATGAACTTAATGAATAAAGTATTCATGGGAGAATTGGACAAGTTTGTAGTGGTATTCATAGATGACATATTAGTCTACTCCAAAACGGCCGAAGAACATGAAAAGCACCTCAGGATTGTTCTGGGAAGATTGCGAGAGCATAAGTTATATGCCAAATTTAGCAAATGCGAATTCTGGCTAGAGAAAATTGCTTTCCTTGGGCATGTCATAACCCAACGAGGTGTCGAAGTGGATCCTGCCAAAGTTGAAGCCGTTATGGAATGGCAACAACCACGAAATGTGCATGAGGTGCGAAGTTTCCTGGGATTAGCCGGTTACTACCGAAGATTTATTAAAGGATTCTCCCGCCTAGCCAAACCTATGACAGAACTAACCAGGGAAAAGGTAAAGTTCAAATGGACAGCGGCTTGTGAGAATAGCTTTCAAGAGCTGAAGCAAAGGTTGATAACCGCCCCTGTATTAGCTTTGCCAGATATATATCAAAACTTTGTGATATATTGTGACGCTTCTCGTAAAGGACTAGGAGCAGTTCTCATGCAGAACGAAAGAGTAATAGCCTATGCATCACGACAATTGAAGACCCACGAAGTGAACTACCCTACCCATGACTTGGAATTGGCTTCAGTTGTTCATGCCCTAAAAATTTGGAGACACTATCTATTGGGCAAACGATGTGATATCTATACGGACCACAAAAGTCTTAAGTACATCTTCACACAAAAGGAGTTGAACCTAAGGCAACGAAGATGGTTGGAATTAATGAAGGATTACGACATACAACTACGATACCACCCGGGAAAAGCAAATACGGTGGCCGATGCCTTAAGTAGGAAGTCCAGCTACCGCCCAGAAAAGCTAGCCCAAGAGATGCGAGCTTTAAATCTGCAAGTGATACCCTTTGGATATATCGCTAACATACATTTACAGCCTCTGCTCCAAATGCAAATTAAAGACGCTCAGAAAAGAAGCAAAGAGATCATGCTGCTTCAGGATTCTATTGGACTTGGAAAAGGGCCAGACCTTCGACTGGATAAAGAGGGCACCCTTTACTTCCGAAACCGAATATGCGTACCACCCCAAGATGAGTTACGAAAAACAATCATGAATGAAGCTCATAACTCAGCTTATTCTATACATCCTGGATCCACCAAGATGTATCAAGACCTCCGAGAATCCTATTGGTGGCCAGGCATGAAGAGAGACATAGCCGAGTATGTAGCCAGTTGTCACATCTGCAGGACCGTTAAAGCGGAGCACTAGAAGCCAGCCGGATTACTGCAACCCTTACCCATACCGGAATGGAAATGGGAAGAAATTAGTATGAATTTTATCGTTGGCTTACCCAAGACCGCTAAAGGAAATGACTCGATCTGGGTAATTGTGGACAGGCTAACTAAGGTTGCTCATTTCCTTCCTGTCAAGACAACTCATGGAGGTGACAAGTTAGCCTGGCTATATATAGACAATATTTTAAAGCTTCATGGAGTACCTAAGAGAATAGTAACAGATCGAGGGCCCCAGTTTACTTCCACTTTCTGGAGAACTCTGCATAAAAGTTTAGGATCCACCCTGGATTATAGCTCGGCATACCACCCGCAAACTGATGGACAAACCGAGCGGGTAAATCAAATACTAGAAGATATGCTACGAGCTTGTGTACTGACATATGGAAAGGACTGGGAAGAAAGCCTAGCATACGCAAAATTCTCATACAATAATAGCTACCAAGCTAGTCTGCAAATGTCACCCTTTGAAGCCTTGTACGGCAGAAAGTGTAGAACTCCCTTACTGTGGTCAGAAACGGGAGAAAGATCATTATTCGGGCCAGCTATACTACGGGATTCTGAAGAGAAAACCAGACAGGTACAGGAGAATCTAAAGATAGCACAAAATCGGCAGAAAAGTTATGCTGATACCCGAATAAAAGAATTGACTTTCGAAGTCAATGACTATGTGTATCTGAAAGTAGCTCCGATCCGAGGAACACGAAGATTCCAAATCAAAGGAAAGTTAGCACCCCGGTATATCGGCCCCTACCGGATACTGAATAAAATTGGAAAGGTAGCCTATCGACTGGCATTACCAGAAGAACTAGGAGATATACATCCGGTATTTCATGTATCTCAACTAAGGAAATGCCTAAGAATACCGGAGGAACAAACGGCTCCAGAAACAGTAGATTTACAACCAGACTTGAGGTATCAAGAAAGACCCACGCGAATATTGGATACGACCATCAGACAAACTCGAAGAACGGCGGCTAATTTTTGCCGAGTACAATGGAGCAACCACACCGAAGCAGAAGCCACGTATGAAAAAGAAGAAAATCTCCAAAAAGAATTTCCATATCTATTCCAGGAACCAGACGAATCTCGAGGACGAGATTCACTTTAAGTGGGGTAGGTCTGTCACACCCTAAAATTAGAGAGCATTTAAAAAGAACACTAAAAGTATTTTTAATATTAAAAACTAGATTAACTTTAATAGGGTAATGCATTAGAAAAATGAATTGCATTTGAATATTTTGAAACCAACCATATGCACATGCTTGTTCTAACCATAGGATAATTCTAAACCCTAGAAACCATCCAAAAATCCAAGTTAGATTTGAAATGGAACTCAAATTCAAATTCAAACTCAAAATAGAAAAGAAAAAGGAAAACAGAAAACGAAAAAGGGGAAAACCTCACCCTGGGCCGAAACCTGCCCACCGGCCCAGCTCCACCCCGCCGGCCCAGCTCCTCCTCCGCACGCCCGCGGCCCAAACCAGCCCCGCCTCCCCCTACCGAAGTCCGGTTTGCCCCCTCCAATTCCCCCGCACGCGCGTTGTTCATCCCCGGTGACGTCGCGCTGACGTCACCGTACAGCCCCCCTTCTTCCTCCCTTCGCCGTCGCGCCATCTCGCCGCCGCGGCCGCTCTATCCGCCTCCACCGGCGTGGATCGAGCCTAGGGGGACGTGCGCAATGCGTGTCACCCCCACGGCCCTCCACCGCACCCCAAGTGCGGCGCCGACCGTGCCCCGCAGCTCCGCAGGGAGCTCGCCGCCGGGGGACACGCGTCGCCGCCCAGCTCGCCGGCGCGCCACGTGTCTGGCCGGGGAGAGCTCTGGGGAGCTCCGGGAGCTCACCCCCGGGCTATAAATAGCCCCGGGCACCCTCCCTTGAAGGCCATCCCCGCTCATTTCCCCCTACACCTCCCACGCTCGCTCGCCGGCGCCGCCGAGCACGAACTCCACTGCTGCCGCGCGCGCCTGGCCGGAGCTACGCTGGGAGCCTCGCCGCCGTGTTCTGGTAAGCCTCCCCACGCCGCAACCTCACCGCCGCCCTCTTTTCCCCTCCCCTTGCGCCGCTGGCCCTGCACCGCCGGACCCCGCGCGCCGCCGCACTCCGGCGACCCGCTGGGGGGTCCTGGCCGTCCGCCGCCGCGCCTGAGCACGCCGCCGTGCTCAGTGCACCGCCAGCCGCGCTCCAGCTGCCCTGCTACACCCAAAGCCCCTCCCCGCACCTTTTCCCCTTAGCGCCGCCCGAACTCCGGCGAGCGCGCGCCACCGCCGCAGGCCTCGCCGCTCCGCCAGAACCTGCCCAGCCTCGCCGCCGCATCGCTTTCTCCCTCCCTGCCAGATCCCAGCCTTCCCCACGGCCCAGCGTGGCCGGAGCGCTCAGCTCCGGCGAGCTGCCCTGCTCCCGCCGCCCTGCACCGCCACTCCCCTCCGTTCAGCCCCGCTGGCAGCCGCGTGGCAGCCACGCTGGCCGCGGGCCCACAGGCCAGCGGCACAGGCCGCCACCGCGACCGCCACCTCGCCCCCACTCCACTCCCTGCACCCGGTCCTCGTGGACCGCTGACCCAAAGAGGTCGCGGGTCCACAGGCCGCAGTCCACGGCCCACAGCACAGTGACGAGTGCGGGCCGCGCACCGCGGGCCCCGCCTGTCAGTCTCTCCTTCCCCAGGTTAAATTGCTAGGTACACCCGGCCAAATGCACACAAGAAGTTAATTCTCCACCTTAGAGCTTTCCAAAAATTCCCAAAAATTCACCAAAAATCCTAGAATAATTCTTAAGCCTAGAAATACATTTCTTTCCCAAAAATCTCACCCACAAACCCTAGATTAAATAGGCACCTTTCTCTTAGGTTTAAATCCAGTTACGGAAATCGCCCGTTAACCCTTGATTGATGTATTGGTTTGTGTGACTAACTACAGACTCTGACCCAGAGAACAACGCCGAAGATCCAGATTACGAAGAGGAAGCAGGGGACGACCCCGACGCTGGACAAGGCAAGTCCCGCCATATTAATAATTATGATATTACTGTTGTTATATAAGCATGCTGAATAATGGGAGAACCGGAACTTGATTGCACAGTCTTTACTTTAGATCGGGGAGTGGAAGGAAGATCCCAAGGAAGGGGATTCTGTCCTAAGAGCCACTTCGGGTCGCCACTAAGGACCGGTTCGTGGGAGAATCTTTCCATTGCCTAGTACAGTCCCGCATGCCAAAAAAGCATGGCCTTCGGGAATGCTTATTTATGTGAGGCCTTGATCCACACCCCACTAGCCAGCTTTAGTAAACTGTCCCAAGAGGCCACGGTGGGCAACGGGACTCTTGGAGACAGACCCCGACAGAGGGCTGGGTCTGGCCGGTACGAGTCGCAGGTGATAGGGTCGGGAGGACCCAGTGGCAGAGTGCCACGATATTTTCTTGATGCATCAAGAATCTTTCCCCGGGAAGGTCCCTGTGTGGACATGCGCGATTCCTACTTAGGCCCCAACAGTTTCCGTGGACAGAGCTAGGGAGTGGCTGTCTAGTGATAGACGCTGGTGGGAATGGATCTCGTAGGGCAGTACCGCCAAAGTACACGGTACGGGCTGACCGAATGCGGGACAGGGAAGTACGACCTCTGCAGAGCGACAAACCTATCTGGATAGCCGTGACTCCGGCAAGAGTCCAATTGGTAAAAGTCCCCGTCGATTAGATTCACTAAAATGAGCATGACCCGCGGATTTCCCTTACCGCAGGTTGATATACCCCTGTTCACTAACCGGGACTGGTAGGGAGGTTATGCCCCTCCAGGACCAAACTTAATCTATCAAATTACTTTGGGACTTGCTGAGTACCCCTGACAGGAGTGCTCACCCTTGCTTCCACTTCATACCAGAGGACTTCACTGAAGACGGCGCACGCGACGAAGGCTCGGAATGGTGACGTGCTCCACCGCGCTGCTGAGGCTCTACATAGTACTGGTAGTTTTATATTTTTGAATAAGCGGAGGCCTTGAGGCCCGCTTGTAGCTTTGTACAGACTCTAAGCTGTACATTGATGTAAATTATGAATAAAAGGTTACTCGATGATGGTTTTCGATACCGCTTGTGATGAACTACTTGCATTAGAACTTCCAGGGCTAATGCAGGTACTCGGGGAGCTCTATTTCACGGGCATGCCCCACACAATACACTTACAAATGTTGGCAGCACTGAGAGTTTTGTTCTTCTTCTTGAGCCTGTCGACCTTCTCCTCAAGCTATTCTAAAAAAAAAGACCTTCTCCTCAAGCGTTTTCTTCTCGGCTTCATGGGATTGGCGACTGGTAAGCTTATCAGCAACCACAGCATCAACCTTCATCAAGAGTTGGCATCTTTGCTATTTTTTCTTCTCCAGCTTGGCTCCAAGTCCCCCATAAGAGATCAGACTTCTCCTGGGAACTAGAAGTTACATCCTGAACAGGGAAAATGAGTCAATAGATTTCAAAAAGAAACAAATGCATAAAGAGATAGGCAACTGTAAATACCTTCAAGTAATTCATGCATTCCTGGGCATATTCTAGCATCGAAGAACCCTTCACTAGCATCAATTCTAGGAGATCTTTCTCATGCAAAGGGTCATCGATATGTTGCGCCAAAATCTTAAAAGTACTCGAAGGAGCAGCCACACCACTCGAGTTCTCGACAGCACCAGTCGAAGCCAAAGCAAGACCAGAAGACGCACTTGCCAGAGCAACATCAATAAATGTTCCTCAACCTGCAAAAGATTGGTTACATAACCAACAAACATTGGATACAGACCCTTGACGGAAGGGACCAAATTACCTCGGAGGCTGCAACCGGCAATTTTATTGCAGGCTGATCATTAGCCATCACAGCTCTCTCACTAGTCGCCTCACAAGAAGGAACATTGACCTCCCTCAATTCTGGCGGAGCTGGCTCCTTCTCTGCTAATGTCTCCAACTCCCTATGGGGAAGGAAGGGAGAAATGATTCGAACAAGGGCAGAAAAAGAATAAGACACAATCCACAATAACAGACAATAGTTACCTCGTTGAAGATGCGCTCTGTTGGCATTTGTTAACGTCACTACTAATTGCTTAGTAGCGTCGCTAGGAATACAATATGGTAATCTAACAATTGCGAATGAATTCGCAAGCACACGGACGTACCATTGTAGCACTTCACCCATGAGTATTCCCAAGGGTATCGTATTTCCCAAAGGAAGGTGAGGCGGTTAAAGAATACTATTGCGAGCATGGATATAGTAGAGCATGGATAGAATCATACACAAAGAGGGGAAAATAATATGGATAGATATGGTGGTAGTGTGACACACACAAGGGGTCAACTCAAAGACATCTATGCTAGGGAGAAGGACTAAGAGTTAGCATCTAGGTTCTTATGTACTTTCTATATAAACGGCACATGTTAATTCAGAACTATGGATTCATACAACTATACAACCTAAGTCTATGCACCCTAGAAGGGGGAGATAACCTCCCTCATTGCTTACATACAACCAGGTTGTTACTCATTTTAGAACTCCAACAATGAGCCCGAACGTGGGGGATTTCAGAGGGTCCAACGGGGCTGTCACCACCCGCGGCCTACCCCGGCCAAACCATGGGGAACGCTCATAATATCTCGATGATTCCAACCCAAGCACCATGCTTGCATTGTTCACAACACATTGACCACCTCGAGCTATTGAGCTATTGATCAATGAGGCTATAAGAATAGCCGAAAAACCCAAACCAAGGCATAGATCATGGATATCATATAAAGCATGGAACCATACTCTAATTGAACTAGAGCAAAGTCTAACATGTATGAGGGCACTCAATTCTATACTAGCAATGCTAGGGTATAGGACTTCACAAGCATATAAGCCAAGCATCATAAGAGAGCAAGAACTTGAGCACAACTCAACCATATAATGACAAAGGCAAACCATATAATAAGGAAATGTATAATCAAAGTAGAATAAAGTCATCCTAGAACTAAGAGATACAAAGGTCATACCCTTGCTCCAAGAGACTTGGAACCTGAATAGAGCTACTCTAGCCTAACTCCACTAAGCCTAGAGCCTAAAGAAGAGACTGATTTCCCAAGAGTTGTGTGTCTTAATTTGGAGACCCCTCAGAACCGACCTTGGGAGAGCACGAGTGAGTGACACATGGAAGCAGCAGATGAGAGGGGCCAGAGGCGGTTCAGCCGATCCCACGGTTCGGCCGACCCCTCCTTGGCCTCCCTCGGATCGTGCTTCTTCAGGGTGGCTGACAAGTGGGTCCCAAGTGTTGTCTGCACATGTACACACTGAGATGATGCGGTTTGGTCCCTGGTGGGCCCCTCAATCCATGTGATGCACGTGTGCCGGTGTCTGATTCGTCGAGAAGTTGGCACTTGTATCCTTGAGGTGGATTCTCCTTCAATTTCCTTTATTTTCTGCAGCAAATCACCTACAACCAAATATTCTCCAAGCACATGTGGAACTACATTATTTGAAGGGAAATATGTCTGTTAGCATTGCAAATCATTCACTTTAGTAGAGAATGTTGGTGGTTATTTTGGTATTTAACAGCCGCCAACACGCTCTTAAACTTAACGATGCCAAATACCAAGGATTTCACCTTCTTGGCACCTGGCTTGTGTTGGCACTCCTTAGCCCAACTAAATCCGCAAGCGCACGGAGTCCGATGTAGCCTTTCACCAGGGGAGTAAAAACCTGGATGTCAAATCCAAGGAACGGTAGATGCGACTAGTCTAGAACTTTCCTAACCGGACCCACCAGGGGAGGAAAGGGTAAAGGGTGTAGAGAGCTTAACCTTAGTTAGCCACTCGTTACCCCAGACAACCTATCTTAATCTAACGTGATCTGCTTCGACGGCTAGAACGGGAAGAACTCAGAACGGGATGAGAGAGGGGTTCTTCCGAGCTCAGCACTACTGTTATGAGTACACCCGAACGTGGTAGAGTACAAAGGACGGACAGGGCTGTCACCACCTGCCGCCTACCACTGCAGTTCCGTGGGGGTGCAACACAACCTGAGGTGACTAGCCAGCACAGGCACCATGCCTAAGCTTTCAGCCACTGACCTCCACCCAACGCGAAGGGCTATAGAGGAAACCCCAAACAAGAGTCGCTGTCACTCGCGCGGACTCAGGTACCCGCAGATCATAGATAGCCAAGATAAATTGCTGAAAGTAAAGAGTAAACTAGCGAGGTACTAAGGCAAGAGACCGAGGAACTTACTGAAGATATCTCTGAAGCTTTATTCCTCAGGGGCGGAACCATGTTGAGGGAAGGCCGAGATGACTCCCGAACTCCCTCTACACGCTTGGCTGTCACCCAAGCACTCACCCACTACTCTCTCTACTCTACTCTAAGATAATAGTGGACTACATCTTGAGCCTTCTCTTCTCTCTAATGGATGGTGTCTTGAGTGGGGGTGAAGGGCACCTTTTATAGCCTCCCAAGGTGTGGAATCCTGCTTAGGAGTGACGCTAATGGTCAGAGTAATCGCCACGCAAAAGATCAAGCGTAGAAGCCACGCTTCCAGGCCGGCCGGCCTCAACAAGGCCGTTCGGCCCTTGATTTCCACCATTTGGCACCGACTTTCTCGTGGACGCTCCTGATGATGTCCTGATGACGGTTGTGGTGGCGTTCACCTCAAGCTCGACAGTTGGGGGCCGGCCAGCCTAGGGGAGGCCGTTCGGCCTGGCCCTGGCCCCTCTCAGCCCTCCGTTGCACCGACTCACTCATCAACAGTTGCATGTTGTCCCTTGAGGCGGTTTTGGTTGCGTTGAGTTGAGGTTGTCCGAGAATCCAAGGTAGGTGGACCCTCCAATCCATGGCTAGGCCTTTCGGGTCCTCGGATCAAACCGACATCAAACTCACAGCTCATGATCATCCTTGGTGTGTTAGATAGCTTGTGGATCAAAACCGTGGCCAGAAGAGGCAGAAGGGGGCCGGTCGGCCTAGGCTAGGTCGGCCGGCCTGGCCCTGTGCCAGTTTGGCCTCCTGTTTTTTCTGTTTGTTCCTTCGCTCACAAATTGCACAAAACTTGTGGAACTCATTAGTATAAATGATATTAGCATGATTATCACTATATGAGCATGAAATCCGGAGAAATGTTGGCGGTAAAAGTCATAGATATCGACCGCCAACACGCCCCCACACCTAGACTTTGCTCGTCCCGAGCAAAGGGTTGATTTAGATCCAGAGGATCAAGCAAAGCCTAGGGTCATGAAATCAAGAGTACGCATAAGAATTATTTCAAAGCTTTCCCTCATACCTTGGATTCCAGGTGGCTAACACCTTCACTTTCACCTATTGAACCTCAAAATAAATCAATGGAGAGCCTGATTCCTCCTTCTCAGTACTTGGAGTTTTTTTTTAAACATGGAGGCATACTCTCATTCTCTCAAGCCACTCAGTCGCTCAAAGTGTTTGATCCTCACTAAGGCTTTTCAAGTAGCCTCACCTACCTCTACAAGGTTATATGTGGGGCTCAAGGTAGGGATCGATAGAAATGCTTATCTCTTCCATCTATGTTGCGAGATCAAATAACTTGTCTCCGAGAGATCATGTCAACCATGAACTTTGGTCAAGTGCAAGTGAATATGGATGATGGATGATGAACGTCCTTGAGTGGTATTTGATTCTAGCTTCTTCCATCTTTCCCCTTATTCTCTCTTTTTTTTTTTACTCGAGTAGGACCTCCCACTCATCTTTTTTTTTCTTTTCTTTTTTTTCAGGGGGATGAAGAGCTGCTTGAGAACCACTTTTGATGGACTTTTATTCTATAATGGACTTTATTTGATGAAACGTGTACGTGAATGACCAAAGTGCAAGGAAGAACATGCATGTCTCAGAAGGCACGATGTTTGATCAAGCTCAAAATGTAAAGATAGCTATATGGAGTTTCAAAACTGTGTCATGCATGATATGGCTCTGGATGGGACTTGGCAAAGTTGAGCATGAATGAGAGTTGCCTCATTTTTTTTGTTTTATTTGTTTTTCATTTTCAAAATGAAATTCTCCAAGACTTTGAATTAGAAAAGAACAAGCCTCTCATGTCATTATATCGTAAGAGTCAATAAGCGAAAGATCAAGTGATCCATCGTAAAGTTCCAAAGGCACATAGGTACTTGCAAAGAAATAAAGCTTATGCACCTTTGATAAACATGTAGGATATTCATCTCTTCCTAGGTGTTTCATTCAAATTTTAATTGTCGTGAACTCATGCTCGCATTTGAATTAAAACCAAGAAAGGAAATGGAGAAAGGGTTTCAAACCTCCGTGCGTAGTTGAATCTTAGCAGATGGCTGCCATGTGGTTATTTGGGCACGGGTGAAGACTGCTCGTCGATGTTTTGCTCGTCCTGTTTTCTGCGCACTTAGTGTAGAGTTAGAGCAGTGGTGTGGTTGGCACACAAGTGTGCACCAACCACCAAAAGCATGGCAGGAACAAAGCAACATTTTATTCAAAAGGGAAATATGAGGGTACTGTTGGAAAATAAATATCGGGAAAACAAAATGAAAAGGGAAATTGCTGCACCCAAACCTATACTAAGATAATGGCACATTTTAGGTCCGGCCATGACCATGGACTATGGTTGTAACTCGGATACTCATAGTAGTCCATCACTTCAAGTTCTAGGATATCGGGCTCGAGGAATATTTTCAACTGAAAACATCCCTGTCATTGTCCTCGAGGAGAAGCATAAAGGAAAACCTTCCTTCTCCATCCTCCAATTCAGCCATTTGATTTCATCATTTGGACTCTGGCTGATTGGGGGTCTCTGTTTCACCTTTTTGTTCTCCTAATGGGAATGATGTTCTGTGTGCACAAAGTGTCTCGGGTGATTGCCCTTCCATCCCTTCTCCATGTCAGATTGTTCATGATACTCTATTGATGTTTCTGATTGACTATCTGAAGATGGTACGGATTTGCGACCCGATGATTTACTTCCAACCCGCTATTGCACTTCTAAGGCTGGAGTGAGAGTCTCCATCTCCTTATCCACAACATGAAGTGCTTCAACTACTATGGACATTTAGTCCATGATCACCAAGATGCTCGTCAGTCCTTTGACTCAATGAGCATCGTGGGCACCACAAAGACTCTTAGCGTGTGTGTGCTTGGTTGGTCAGGTGATCAGTCTGTCGAACCTTAGCATGAGGTTTATACGGAAGGAAACAAAAACTTCCGTAGCTCATTCTCTGTGAGAAGTGGAACCGACACTTAAGAATCTTGCGGGTCTCACATATGGGTTGCAGCGGTGGAGTAAACCAGTATGATATGAATCCCATTGGTTAAATCTGATATGGTGAATGCATTCCTTCTCTCTAAGGGTGTTAATCCAAGTTTGTAAAGTTACCCTTGAGAGAGTATCATCTCATATGATTGAACTTGTATCCTTGGGAAATGATATGCCACGTATTTATTTGCTCTCTTCTTTTTTTTTGAGTCGTGAAGCAAATTCATGAAGGAGCAAGAATCCAACGGATGAGTTGTGGCTTGTCGTCCTTCTTGGTCAGGTGATATCTTGGTGTAGCATGGTCCGTGTGCTAACACTTTGACATCGACCAAGTAGGGTCTGAACTTGTCATGGGTGAATACCACTACAGACAGTTCCTTCTCCATTGTTTGTCGAACTCTGGTCAATGCTTTTGATAATGATGATTTCTTGCATTGATCCAGCTCTGTCCCGATTGTATGGTTACTAGCGTTGCACATGATCTTGATAGGAAGAATCCAATCAGGAGGTTGTATGATGGGGGGCCTTCTCAGCTGACACTTCTCCCAATTTGGGACAAGGTGGAGCCTTTGGGAATTCTCACGAACTCTATCCATATCCGCGAGGCATAAACCAAAGGTTGTCCATGGACTGAGACATCATCAAGGAATTCCTCCATGATGTTCTCGACAAGGACAAAGGATGTCCTTGATAATGGGAGAGAAGGCTGATATCATACACCTCTGTTGGTGCATTGCATAGACCAAACAATAAAGACAGGTGGAGGTAGATGAAAATTGACTAGTGCCTCACCACTTAAAGTGGGTGCTTACATGGGGTAAATAATATCCACATGCAGGTGTGCCTACCTCCCTCATCGCATCATTCAGCCAAAAGGTTGTTTGTCCGGTTCAAGCGATACGATGGGTGTTGTGGTTGATCCCCGTCTAGTCTGTAGAGAATACTTAAAAATAGACTGATACTTCTCTAAGACTGTTGCAGCCTGCTGAGCCTCATTCTCTGTCAGTTTATCACTGATGATGACTGGCGTGCTGCGATTGTCGTGAAGAGGTAAATATCTCTATTCCAAGTGGAAGAGAGACATGTCTCAATCCAAGTGGCAGCAATCAACAACTCTAGTGGAGGAGGCTGTGGTTCTCCACCATGTCGAGCTTGACTGTCCGGTTCTGCCCCTGGGATTGGGTGAGCATCTGAAAAATATGCTCATTGGTTCTTCACGGGGTCTGTCTAGCCCTTTGCGATAATGATCGTGCAAGGCTGAACTCACTGATCATGCAAGGTTGATCAGGATGTTTTCTTTGTCAACTCTGAGCTATAGCTCGATCGTGATTAAGTTGACAAGATGCTCTATTGGCTGATCCAACAAGAAGATTTTGTCACCTTTGAGGATATCGAAGATGTGGAAATCTAGGATCACTCTGTTGCGCCCCTCAGGCACAACTCGGATAATTCCTTTGTTTTCCAACATCTGGCCGTTGATCCCTTTCAGGTGCTTATGAAAAATCATCGACAACTTCTTGTGTGTCAGTCCCCTCAATAGGTGGAGGGCATTAAAGCTAGGGTCGACTAGCTTCTGCTTCCTCCGTCATTCCTTGCTCGTAACCGCAGATAGACCCTTGGTCTGCGGTCGTGACTTTCGGAATGAATTACTCAGACCTTGAGCGTGCACACCTAACGTGGCAGATCCTTAAGGGAATTCTCTTGGTCTGGGGGTTTTTGTTCGCTCACGTCGTGTGGTCGGAGGCGGTGGATCTAATGAAAGAGTAAGGATTTGCTGTTTGGTTCATGGGAAAGTCGGTGGGAGGGTCAGAAAACTGATCCTAAGGATGAGCACTATGTCTCAATCTACCAACGTTCGTTGTATGAGCACCATACCAAACTTCTCCCAGGTTGCTCCAAGTAGCTCATCTCTGAGCTTTGGGGATGGGATAGACAAACAGACAAACTTCAACGTTCACTTTGATCCAATCTCCTCCAACTCCTCTTGCACTCCGATTGTACCAAAACTTTGCTTCCCCCGTCAGAGAAAAACAGGAAGAGTTCCGTCTTGGTTCATCCCGGAAATGTTAGGAGAGAACTTCTCCTCATCTATTGCAAGGAGTGTGAACAAACGATGGCAACGAGATTGGGACGGATCTCGAAGCCATCAGATAACGGGGTGGAAGGATGGTGGCAATTCCAAACACTCGTGAAATGGAACCGCCTGATAACTAGGAGAAAACTCCATGTGGTAGATGGTTATGGGGATAAAGTGTACGGCTAAAAAAATCCTACACTAGTGTTGCTACCGTTCCCCGGCAACGGCGCCAGAAAAGCTTGTTGGCACTCCTTAGCCTAACTAAATCCGCAAGCGCACGGAGTCCGATGTAGCCTTTCACCAGGGGAGTAAAAACCTGGATGTCAAATCCAAGGAACGGTAGATGCGACTAGTCTAGAACTTTCCTAACCGGACCCACCAGGGGAGGAAAGGGTAAAGGGTGTAGAGAGCTTAACCTTAGTTAGCCACTCGTTACCCCAGACAACCTATCTTAATCTAACATGATCTGCTTCGACGGCTAGAACGGGAAGAACTCAGAACGGGATGAGAGAGGGGTTCTTCCGGGCTCAGCACTACTGTTATGAGTACACCCGAACGTGGTGGAGTACAAAGGACAGACAGGGCTGGTCACCAGCTGCCGCCTACCACTGCAGTTCCGTGGGGTGCAACACAACCTGAGGTGACTAGCCAGCACAGGCACCATGCCTAAGCTTTCAGCCACTGACCTCCACCCAACGCGAAGGGCTATAGAGGAAACCCCAAACAAGAGTCGCTGTCACTCGCGCAGACTCAGGTACCCGCAGATCATAGATAGCCAAGATAAATTGCTGAAAGTAAAGAGTAAACTAGCGAGGTACTAAGGCAAGAGACCGAGGAACTTACTGAAGATATCTCTGAAGCTTTATTCCTCAGGGGCGGAACAATGTTGAGGGAAGGCCGAGATGACTCCCGAACTCCCTCTACACGCTTGGCTGTCACCCAAGCACTCACCCACTACTCTCTCTACTCTACTCTAAGATAATAGTGGACTACATCTTGAGCCTTCTCTTCTCTCCAATGGATGGTGTCTTGAGTGGGGGTGAAGGGCGCCTTTTATAGCCTCCCAAGGGTGGAATCCTGCTTAGGAGTGACGCTAACGGTCAGAGTAACCGCCACGCAAAAGATTAAGCGTAGAAGCCACGCTTCCAGGCCGGCCGGCCTCAACAAGGCCGTTCGGCCCTTGATTTCCACCATTTGGCACCGACTTTCTCGTGGACGCTCCTGATGATGTCCTGATGACGGTTGTGGTGGCGTTCACCTCAAGCTCGACAGTTGGGGGCCGACCGGCCTAGGGAAGGCCGTTCGGCCTGGCCCTGGCCCCTCTCAGCCCTCCGTTGCACCGACTCACTCATCAACGGTTGCATGTTGTCCCTTGAGGCGGTTTTGGTTGCGTTGAGTTGAAGTTGTCCGAGAATCCAAGGTAGGTGGACCCTCCAATCCATGGCTAGGCCTTTCGGGTCCTCGGATCAAACCGACATCAAACTCACGGCTCATGATCATCCTTGGTGTGTTAGATAGCTTGTGGATCAAAACTGTGGCCAGAAGAGGCAGAAGGGGGCCGGTCGGCCTAGGCTAGGCCGGCCGGCCTGGCCCTGTGCCAGTTTGGCCTCCTGTTTTTCCTATTTGTTCCTTCGCTCACAAATTGCACAAAACTTGTGGAACTCATTAGTATAAATGATATTAGCATGATTATCACTATATGAGCATGAAATCCGGAGAAATGTTGGCGGTAAAAGTCATAGATATCGACCGCCAACAGCTTGCTCAAACTAGAGGAAGTCGCTACCAACTGGTCGACCACAACTTCTTTGTCACCACTAACCACATGCAGTGTCTGACTCCGTGTCAGAAGCACCCCTGGTGGCTATAGTATCTTTTTCGTCTTCGGCGGCACTAAAATCCAAGATGGACAATACAAGTCAAAGGTAAAAAAGTAGTCAAGGAATAAAGAAAAGCAGTTGAAGACAAGAGATATGCCTAGACTACACCACCGAAGAAGCACTAGCTCGCACAGCCTTCTTCGCCCTGGATGATCGCCTCCTACGTCGCTTTGGGACATGCGGATTAGAGGACAAATCTACTGGAGGAACCGAGTCCTCTTGCATCAACACATCTGGCACCCGGGGCCAGGAGTAAAATTTCTCTACATCCTCCTGGCGAAAACACAAAAAGGATGCGGATCAACACAAAGAAGCAAGAGCTCAAGACAAAGAAGGAAATAATCGAAAATTATCGGCTTGGTGGATGATCAGCATCGAAGAGCTGAGGAATAAAGGGTTTCTCAATAACACTAGGCAGCATGGACTGCACTCGCAGCATTATCTCATCCTCGGATAGATTCTCAGAACTCATTCTGGAGGATTTACCTTCTCCCTTGTACTCAAATCCTTATCCATCTTTGTGAGCCAACGGCTGAACCCGTCGCTCAATACAAATATACGTGACGGACCCTGCCTTCCTCAGCTCTGTGATCCTCTCATGTAGCATTGTCAAGTCAGGATGATCCTTCTCACTTGTAGACTTGTTCCAATGACCATTGCTAGCCGGTACCTTGCCCGTGAACTTGGGCAGACCACTCGTCTCCACAGAAACATACCACCAGTACTCCTCCAAGCAGTGTTGTTATCTTTCTGTTGGTAGTCAAAATACTTGGCCTTGGCACCCTACCGCAGCTATAACCCAAGCCTCTCCAACTTGCCAAGTCAAATCCCTCAAGGGAAAAGGCTTGCAGTGAAAAATATCCCTAAAAAGCTCAAAGTGAGGCCTGATCCCCAATATGCCTCGTAGAAGTGGACAAATTTGGCAATATGGAAGACCCCATTAGGATTTAGGTTTCGCAACTCTAGGCCAAAATAATCCAAAATCTCGCGGAAGAAATCGCAGATCGAAAAACCAACTCCTCTCTCGACATAATGGGATAAGGCGATAACCTTATCCTCAAGATTCATCGAGAAGATCTCGTCAGACTGTGGCGCTCCCCATCCAGTAGATGACTTTGCTCCAAGAAGACCTCTCCCAACAATGTCCTCCAGATGAGCCTTGGTGGCTACAGATGCTCCGACAGATCGAACGGTCCTATCATCACTCTTGTTCGACTTCTGGCGGCCAGATTCAAGCACCTCCCCCTTGCACTTGGAGGCAGAAGACTCCTCGATCGACTTCTTAGGGGGCGTAATCTTCAAGAGCCACGAGTCAATCTACTCGTGGTAACTAAAAAAGCACTGAAAGTCTCAAGAACAAGCGGCGGCGGTGGTGGAGCAACTTCCATGTTTTCCTTGCTAAAAGCAAAGGAAGAGTAAAAGACAAAAGTTCAAAGGGTCACTTTTATAACCCTAGGGACACGGCAGTCAACATTTTTTCCTTTTAATAAATAAGAGGTTTTATCCAATTTAGTGGAAAAGGAATCTTTACTCGAATTTTTTATTTTTGGGAGACGTCTCAAAAATAAACATTCTTGTAAAATTCTTTTTACAAATTCCAAGGTCAACCATTATTCTTTTAAAGAACTTTTCACCATGAGTACCTTTGATCCTTTTTACCACACCAAGTATGGTTCAAGGCTCGGGGGCTATAAGGCACATAGTCATTAACATGGAGTTGTTTCAAATTACCACCAAATATTTAAGATTTTACAGGACCTTCAGCTTGAATTGTTGATTCAACCTAAAGCTCGGGGGCTACTTCATATGAAGTATGATTTTAAATCACACTCCAAAACTCAAGAACATGACGGGGCTTGAGCACCTCACAATGTCGTACTCAGTCAAGACTTGTAGTCTAAAAGTACTCGAAGACCTTCAAGTAAGCTTAGGAAGTACTCAAACCGGAAGGCCAACACTCTCAAGACAAAAAAACTCACTATGAAGCGCTCTGGGGCTTGTCGGACATGGAGTCATGGGCCCACATGGACGCAGAAAGACTCCAAGGGAGGATATGACAACAAGTAGGAACCGCGGCATAGGGCGGCACGAGACTCTACGAATATAAGGAAACTAGTCGCTATATATGGGAAGTACTAGCATAGCGAGATCTGTATCAGTTACTAGAATTAGAATAGGATTTCACTTTTTTCGACCTGTAACCTTGGCCACCAGTATATAAGATTGGGCAGGGACCCCTCTCAAAACAATCTGAACAATCCCAAGTCTTGTTGACCAATACACAAAATCGATAGGACGGCCTTATACTCATATTCACACTACGTAATACAAGATCAGCAACAGGACGTAGGGTATTACACCTAGTTGGCGGTCCGAACCTGTATAAATCTCGTGCCAGGTAACCGTCGCGTTCCTGATTCTACGAGCACTCCACCAAAACTCTACTACCTTGGACTACCCCTCGGTGGGATTGCCGGTAAAACACCGACAAGGGTTTCAAGTGGAGATCCAACGGGCACTATTTGTTTTACGAATCTCAAATATTGGAAGATGGAGGAGGAAAAAAAATCTTCCGGAAGATATATAAGATTGGCGGGCGGCGACAGGGGGCTCCTATATACCTTGTGGAAGATTTTTATCAACTCATCTATAAAAGCCCACTAAGGCCAAGTTGGTGATGGATCATTCAACTTTTTAATGGAAAAATGTTGAATACAAAATGTTGATCAACATTTTATCTTTTCGCTGTTTTCGAAAATGTTGAGCCCGAGCTTTTTTTCAAAAAAATGTTCGCCGACTTTTTTGAAAAATGTTTAATCTCAACTTATTTCGCCAACATTTTTTTCGAAAATGTTGAGTCTCAACTTTTTTCGCTAACATTTTTATCAAAAATGTAGTCTCAACTTTTTTCGTCAACATTTTCTTGAGTATCAACTATTTGTCAACTTTTTTTTTTCAAAAAATGTTGAGTCTCTACTTTTTTCGCCAACATTTTTTTGAAATTGTTAAGTCTCAGCTTTTTTGAAAAAAAAAATCAACATTTCAAAGAAAAAAAAATCACCGGCCACCGCCGGGGCATTCTTATCCGTCTCCGGCGGTCGGCGGCGCGGACATGGGACAGTGGAGGAGGCGCACAACAGCGGCGACCGGCGGAAAACCGGCGACGACCTGCGCTCGCCCGTGCTGTAGGGGCTGCTCGCGAGGGAATGCCGCGGCAGGCAGCGGTGGGAGGCGGTGGCGCGCAAGTTGTCACGCCGGCGATGGAGCATGTGGAGGCTCGTCAGCGGCGCGCTGGGGCCGCGGAGGCGTGCATGGAGGCGGCACAGCAAGCACGAGGGAGGGGGGGATGAGGAGGCGTCGCAGCAACGCAAGGGGGAGGGGGTAGGAGGTTAGGGTTTGGAATGTAGATCCAAAAGTGGTGAATTTTTTACACGAATCTCGTACAGCGGAAGGTGGTGGAGAAAAAAATATTCTCAAAACTATATAGGATTTGCAGACGACAAGGGGGTAGCGCCCGTGGGATCAAAGCGCTCGTGTAGTATTAGGCTCGAATTTTTTTAATTTTTATATTTTTAATTTTATGATTTTTGAAAAATAAATAGCAGATAAAAAAATTGCAAATTACGAGTATACCGCCGTTTCAAACGGCTATAGTCGAATGAAACGGCGAAAGGTGCACTGTAGCAAACTATCGCCAGTTGAACCGGCGATATTTCCATTATCTGGATAGCACATTTTGAAAAAAACCATAACTAACTCATATGAACTTGGATGCATATGAAATTTAACTAAAATTGAAGATCTCAATGAGATCTACAAATTTATAGTTCAACATTTTTTTATTTAAAGCCATCTTGATGCCCAAATAATCGATACAAGTTTCAGATTTCAAATTTAAATTTTGGTATGAACACTGGACAGCATCATTCAAAAAATCATAAGTAGCTCATATGAACTCGGATGGAAATGAAATTTATATGAAAATTGTTGATCTCGACGAGATGTACAACTTTGTAGTTCAACGCTTTTTCATTCAAAGCCATCTAGGTGCTCCAATAATCAACACAAGTTTCAGATCTTAAATTAAATTGGAAATCTGAAGCTTGTGTCGATTATTTGAGCACCTAGATGACTTTAAATGAAAAAACTTTGAACTACAAAGTTGTAGATCTCGTCGAGATCTACAATTTTCATCCGAGTTCACATGAATTACTTATGATTTTCTGAATGAATGCTGCGCAATTTTTCGACAGTAACGATGCTACATTGCACCTTTCGCCGGTTCATTCAGCTATAGCCGTTTCAAACGGCGATATACATATAGATCTGCAATTTTTTCGTTTGGACATTTATGTTTATAAAACTGTAAAATAAAAATATAAAAAATTCTAGTAGGCTCTCGCGTTCGTGGCTGCGGCCCATGGGTTCAGCCCGTTACGCATCTCTTGGCCTGGATGCGGCCCAATGAAGCCCATCTCCCTCTTTCTCTCCCCACTGTATCCGTCTCAAGCCCGGCCCAACAAAGAAAACGGGTGGCGCTCCATCCATAGATTTCCTTATCCTTGTTCCTCGGCCGGCAACACGCAGCGCCGCCTTCTCCATCACCGGCGGCCACAGAGCTCACCTCCTCCGGCATTGTGCGCCCATGGTTCCAGCTATCGCTCTCTCTGTTCATCCTCTGGCTCACCGTCACCAGCAGCACCCTGGGTGGCAAGGCAAGTGATCATAATTCATACCCTGTTACGGGCTTACCGCACGCTCTACGGAACTGTAGATCCAACTCCAACCCAAGGTCTGGAAATGGGCTAATTCGGCGTAGATTTCTCAGCATCTTGTTCAGGATCACTGGGGTTCCAGAAAGTTCAGATCCGCGCAGTGAAACCTAGGGCACGGATCACGATGCTCAGCCGGCAGAACCCGGAAGCTGACGCCGCCACCGGCACGACGCCTCTGTACCTCGAGATAGATTTCGGAACTTCAGGAGCAACATACGCTCTGATCGACAGGCAAGGGGCCATCCATTCGGAAGGAAAACGACCTTACCTGTAAGATTTCGGTGGTTAGTTCTGGCTCGTAGGAATTGGAATTGTATGCCGATTTTGGTTTTTTTTTTTTTAGTATCTCATCATGCAATGCAATCCAACCTTTTGATTGGAGTTGCTAGGCTGGTCGGCGACTATGGATGACAATCTTGCCCACGGGCACATAAATCCGCGGATTTCGTTGTGGGATATTGGTACCTGGGGGCCCCTCACCGACCAAGATAACACTTGGCCTGGGCCCACGTCTGACAGCAATGTGGGCCGACTCATGGCCCGGCCCACAAGACAGCAATGTCGGACAAGACTACGAAGACTTAGCCCGCAAGGCGTGTGGCGTGACACCCGGATCATGCAAGATATGCGCGACCAGTTGGCAGATCGCGCCCGGATATCTTAGATATTATGTTGTAACCGACTCGGATTACTTTCCCAATTGTAAGCCGGTAGGATTGGATCTCAACCGACTTGTAACCCTAGGTCGTCAGCATATATAAGGCGGCCTAGGTCAACCCCCTGAGGGTATCTGCTCCCCGTTTATTGTTGTGGGCACCTTTTTTCGAAAGTCCCGAGATTACCTGTAACAGGCCCCGGATCAGTAAGCTGATCTGGATCTCATCTGAGTTTAGCATCAAAAGCAATATATAACGTATAAATAACTAATTTTATTACCTTTTCTAGCGGAAGGCGGGGCCGGCGCTTATTCCGTAACGGGAATGAGCTAGAGCACCATGAAGGCCCGAGCCTGTGTATCAATGAAGGCAAGACTGAGTACAACAGTACTCAACAAGTTCTTAACGAAGAATTAATGACATGAGGGGTTATGCGGAAAGCCAGTTTTACTTAAGCATTTATAAAATGTAGTTTGGGCCCTGGAGGGGAAACCACCCATCCCTGCCAGTTCCCTGTGATTATGGCAGCGATCCTCCTGATCCTGCAATCGCACTCTCCCAATCCTTCCCTATAGTTGTTATCTGGCTAATCACCAAGAGCTTTGACCAAATGTGTTCTTAATCGAGAACCACGGCTATTCGAATAGATTATTTAACTATGCAGAGGTTTGTACTCTATGATTATACGGTCAGGCGACCCTCCTGTGGCCAACGGCAGGGCCACCCTACGGGACTCGTACCCACCGGCGTCCATCACTGGACAACTCCCTTCTGGGTCTACCCACTGATGCTACTGGGGCCTAAGCAGGGGTCACATAAACGTCCATGCAAGGACCTTCCCGGGGTATGATGCATCAATAGTTTATCTGGCAACTCTGCCAGAGGGCCCTACCAGCCCAGTCACATGTGTCCCGTGCCGGCCAGACCCAGCCCTCTGTCGGGGTCTGCCTCCAGCATATCTGTTGCCCAACCGTGGCCCCCGGGGTAGCGTTATCAGAGGTAGCTGGTGGGGTGTGAGTCGAGGCCTCACATTACAGGGCATTCCCGAAGGCTATGTCCTTTTTGGCCCGTATAATCGTACATGTCAAAGGAAAGACTTTCCCGGAGAACCGGTCCTTAATCGACTAGGGTAAGCTTCCGAATAGGAGCTTCTCACAAGGCTATTCGCCTTACCCCGTGTCTTCTATACTCTCTCTTGCATCTCGCCTCGAGAGTATTATGTGGCATTATTGTGGCAAGTTATTAGCACGGCTAAGCACATCTAAGGTTATTTCACGGGGTTTCAGGGAAATAACTAGGCTATATAAGTGGCTATCTCAAATGCATTCCTTTTGCAAAAGACATAAATAAATATTGGGTTTTTAATTGTAAGTAGTATTTTATAAATATGATCAAGGGGTTGGTGTTAAGACTTGCCTTTATCGAGGATCCTTATCGCGTACGCTTATCGATTCTGACCGGGCTGGGCTTCTGGCACCTGGAAGCCTTGGCGTCTCGTCGGGGCCCGGCCATGCTATCAAACAATAAAACACATAAAATAACATCAATACATCAATCAATGCCTATAGATTAGAAAGAGAAAGGGGAGATAGATACTTCGGGACGTACCTAAGGGTCCGGATGGATTTGTGGATGTCTGACGGATTATCCATTAATTATTTAATAATAATTAATGGATAGGACGATGGGGCTTAGGAGGGGTATAGCTGAGGGGATGGCTTCTAAGTGTGGAAAGAAAAGGTTAGGGATAAACATTCTGAGAATTACTGGATATCTAAATAATTCCCAAATATTTATATTAATTATTTAGAAATAGATTTCTAAATAATTAAGGGATATTGATTGAATTTCTATTAATATTTTAGAAAATTATTAATATAATTTTCTGGGAATATTATGGGCGGCATGACAGCTAGGGTTTGCTAATATCTGGGCTTTTGGTTGGGCAGCATAAGGGCTAGGTTTTACCTAGGGTTTTATTTTCTGCAGCACAACGGCTATATGGGGCTAAGGTCTAATAGCCGGAGTTTGCGGTTGGGCGGCATAACTGCTATATGGAGCTAGGGTTTAGCAGCCGGGGTTTTTGGTTGGGCGGCATAACGGCCGTACCGGGAGATATCTGGGGTTTGGAATTGGGCAGCATAACTCCTAGGTGGGGCTAGCGGTTTTGGTTGGGCATTATAGCGGCTGGGGAGAACTGGACTGGAAACTTGGATCGGGCAGCATCCCGGCTAGGGTTGCGAAGCGGCGAGCAGCGATGGGGTTTAGCGGCGGGGGTTGGGCATTGCGCGGCCAGCCGAACTGGCATCGTCCACAATGCTAGGTTATATGGCTAAAGCTACACCGCTGGTTAGACAGTCCCGGGCATTCCCGAGAGTAGAGCAGCAGTTGGCGCACCTTTTCCTACGTGTACGTGGGCGGTGTGATATGACTAAAGCTACGCCGCTGGTTGGACAATTCCGGGTGTACCCGAGAGCAGAGCAGAGCAGCAATTGGTGCACCTTTTCCTACGTGTACGTGGGCAGCGCTACCGCATTGTATAGAGAGTTGTGCTCTCGTGCATGCGATAGTGCATGTGTTAGAGAGTTCTGAGCTCTTGTGCATGAGGAGAGCCGGAGCTTCTCCTGTACTCTTTCTGTGAGAGCTTCAGCTCTCACGCGCGTGTGTGTGCGTTCGCGCTGTGCTGTGTGTGTGGGTGTGGGAGTGCTGTGAACGGGGCTGCAGGCCCTTTTATAGGCGAGCGGAGGGAGGGCGCTGGCTGCCGGTCAGCAGGAAGGCAAGGCAGGGCGCAGGGGGACATGGCGTGCGGGCAGCAGGGCTGGGGCGCGGCGTGGCAGCAGGGCAATGGCCCAGGGGCTAGCGAGGCGAGGCGGCCAGGGCGTCGCTGGCAGGCTAGGCGAGTGGTGGCGTCAGTGAGGCGAGGTGACGTGCACAGCGGTGCTGCAAGCAGCCGCCGGAGCAGAGGCAAGGGGGTGGCGGCGGCGGAGGGAGGAGGAGACGGCGAAAACGGATAGAGGAGAGGGAGGGCGACCTCGGCGACGAGGTCTGGCGGCCAGCCGGGCGCCAGAACGGTGGCGCTAGGCAGCGGCGGCGCTGTCGTTCTGGAGAACGACGGTAGGGTTAGGGGGAGGTGGGCCGTTCGGGCTGGCTGCGGGAGTGGGCCTCGAGCTGGGCCAAAGGGTGCTCGCGGGCTAGAAGGGAGAAGCCGGCTGGGCCACCTGGGTCGGTCGGGTGGGGGTGAAGGGGCGGTGAGGGGTGAGTTTAGGGGGGGTGGTTTAGACTTTGGTCTTTGGGCTGGAATGGGAGCTGGGCTGAAAACGGAAGTTGCGGCCTGTTAAGGAAATAAAGGGTTTTCAATTGTTTAAATGGGGTTTTGGACCCAAATTTGAATGAGAATTCGAATTTAAACTAGGTTTTGATGTGAGGCTTGAAGAAACTAGTTTTAGTAGATTTTTGGAAGGATTTGATATGGCGAATTCAATATTCAAATTAGATTTGAATATTGAACTAAAGATTGGAAAGAGAGATTTAGAGGAATTTCTATCTCTTAGAATCTAGGGGTTAGAGAGGGTTTCTAAAGCATTCAATATGCAACACTCATGTCAAGGTTAAATGCATGATTTAATTTATAAAATAGATTGTGAGTATTTGGAGAGAATTAATTATATTTAATTAAGGAAATTATAGAAAATATGTATTTAAAATGCTTTTAAACATACGGGGTGTTACAATTGTAACCACCCACCGACTCGTCATTGCTTAAGAGCTTTGACGAGTTCATCAATACAAGACACCACCGAACACAGAACGTAGGGTTTGAGCCTCTTGGCCGCCTGAACCTGTATAAACCTTGCATCTCCTATGTTACCTCGAGCTCCCTAGCCTTGCGATCACCCTTGCCCATAAATCTACCACTTGGGTACCACCCTAGTGGATTGCCGGTCGTAGGGTCCGACAGTTAGCGCACCAGGTAGGGGAGATTGCAGGGCGTCCACAGCTAGCTCGATGGCAGCCCGTTCACGCGACGTCGTCTTCCCTGAAACATTTGAGGGGATCCCAAAGCACATCGAGGGCATCAGCTTCTTCGCTGAAGTCCACATCAGTGACACCACCAACTCCGGTTCGGTCGGCAACGCCGCAGCCGACCCGGCGCTTGGTTACCGCTCGGCCTGAAGAATGCCGCTGCTACATACTCTAAGGGCGCGGGCAGGTCGCCGGCCCAGACCCATTTGAAAACCCAGCACAACCGACCTAGTTTCCAGATGGAGGGGAGTTCCAGATCGCCGTCACTGTTCTTCCCCCGGTCATAACCGACCAAGCCAACATGGAGACCTATGACACCTCTCCACGATGCGAGGTGTTCGTATCTGAAGACAGGGCCACGCGGGATGGCGAAACCGACTCCATGGGAGATCGGCGGAGACAGGGCAACCAGGAAAAGGCACACCAGCGCGTGTGGGACGCTCAAGCAGCTGCCGCTACCGTTGCCGCCCCTGCACCTGCAGCACCTCAGGGGCAGTAACCCCCCGCAGCTGCACTCACCAACAATAACGTCAACGATGACGACGATCAGCGCTACAACAACGTCGATGATGACTATGACCACCACAACGACAATGTCGTTGACAATGATCACCAACGTAACGGCGGTCGGCAGGACCACCGCAGGCACCGTGATGCTCGCATCGCACCTAGAAACCTTGAAGCTGACTTCAGAAGAGCCTACAGGACGCCTCAGGCAAATGTCGTTGTCGCTCTGGCAAAACTGGAACATGTATCTGACAACCCGGCGATCCGCCGTGCAAGAGAACGACTCAAGGCTGCTCAAGAGCAAGTCGAGAGATCGTATCAGTTTGGTCGTGGCTATTCAGGCCGATCTGGCAGCAACCGCTCAGGCCATAGTCGGTCCGGCCAACACAGACACCGATAGAACGAGCCCCGACTCCACACGGTGAACGAGGAGGTTGACCAGCACAACCCTGACGATGAAGACCCTGAACACGGCGATGGGCGCAACCCGCGCAACAGACGTGACCCAGAACAACCCCGTCAGCCCGCCGATCGACGGGCAGATCAGAACCGGCAGCCCGCAGGAGATCTTCGCGGCTAGCTGGAACAGCCCGCTCGGGACCTTTGGCTAGACCTAGAAGATCGCCACGCCACACACGACGCAGCTGAGCTCGCGTGACGCGCTCGGTACGATGAGGACTACGGCCCTCCGAACCGTCGCGGACGCGGGGCGAACGGCAACGAAGCTGAAGCAGCAGAAGAAGAACGCCCCGCCTTCAACGAGTTGATGGCCCGCGACCACTACGACCAAGAGTTCGGTGCTCCATGTGACACCGGCCAACCAAACCCAGAACCAAGGTGCGCAGAGCGCGTCCGACTCAGAGTCGAGGCCGGTCGGCTCCCCCGCTACGAGAGAATTCTGGGCAACGACGATAACTTTGACGGCTTCGTCGCGTTCACGCCATGGCTACGGGCCGTTGTCTACCCAGACGACTTCAAGCCTACCCAGGTGGAGAAGTACAACGGGCGCTCTGACCCAAAGCTATGGCTCAAGCAATACCACACGGCGGTCCGATTGGCGCACGGATCTAACGACCAGGCAGACCCCTACTTTCCAGTCATGCTCGGATCTGAGGCTCTGCTATGGTTCGAAGGCCTCCTTCGCAACTCCATCGACAGCTGGCAAGATCTTTGCGCAGTATTTTCCTAGAATTACCAGGCTAGGTACACACCCTAGGATCACGCTACGACCTTGACAATGTCAAGCAGAAGAAGGGCGAAAGTCTCAAAGACTACGCCAACTGCTTTTTCGATAGCCGTAACAAGCTTACGGACGTCACGGATCGGGAGGTGATCGACTCTTTCTGCCGTGGACTCGCCCAGCCCGGGCTCTTTTGCACACTCTTCAAGGTCGACCCCAACGATGTGGGGGAACTCATGGACGTCTTCAATCTTGAAGCATGCACTGATGAAGCCGAACAAGCCCAGTTCAAGAACAAGGGCAAACAAGTCGACGAAGACGACCGCCCGACCATGTCAAGAAACATGAGTCGGCAAGGGCAAGAAGGCAGGGCCCTGAGCCCGTGGTAGCTGTGGCTGAGGCAGAGGGGAAGACAGCATCCCGCTTCCTGCCAGAGGAGTTCCACGACAGCCTCAATGACTTATGCCCTTTCCACAAGAACGCCACGCACTCCCCGCGTGAATGCCGCAACCTCCTACAGGAGCTTGGCGTCCTCACCCCATCTAAGAAGCAGCGCGTCCAAGCCGAGCCACGCTACAACGACGGCGGCCGACCATATAATGGTCGCAACGACTACAACAACCACAACGACTACAGACGCGACGACCGCCCGTACCATAACCCCCGGCGCAACGACGACCATCGTCACGATGACGAGAGGCAGCGTGAAGAGCCCCGCAGAGAGCCAGAGTAGCAAGACAACCCTAATGGCGAGTTCCAGCCCAACGACCGAGAGGTCCACGTCATCATTGGCGGCCCTAGCAAGACTAAGCGTCGGCAGAAGCTCCAAACCCGAGAGGTCAACCTCGTCTCCACCCGGCCAATCGAGTATCTCCAGTGGTCAGAACAACCAATCTCCTTTAGCCGCGAGGACCACTGGATCCACCTGCCGGAGCCCGGCTCTTACCCCTTGGTGGTCGCCCCGGTGGTGGACCGTGTTCTACTCTCCAAGGTACTCATCGACGGGGGCAGCGCCCTCAACATCATATTGACGACCACGCTAAACAGCATGGGCTTTGATTATGACAGGCTTCAGGAAGCCACAGACCCCTTCTTCAGGATAGTACCCGGCAAGGTTTCATATCCCGTCGGCCGAGTCACCCTGCCAGTCACCTTCGGCACGGCTGACAACTACCGCACGGAGCACACTCACTTCGAGGTGGTCGACTTCAAGAGCTCCTACCATGCCATCTTTGGCAGGCCCATGTTGGCCCGCTTTATGGCCATCCCCAACCACACGTATCTCGTCCTGAAGATGCCAGGCCCTAAAGGGGTGCTCACCATCCGAGGAGATGTCAAGATCTCCTTCGAGTGCGACAGCGAAGCGATCCGACTCACTGAGCTGTCCCAGCAAGTCGGCAATAGCGAGCTCGTGGTAGCCGCCGCAGCCAAGACAACCACCGACCCAATGGAGATCCTAGAAGTGCAACCTGTGACCACTACGTTGGAACCAGCTGAAATGCCGAACGAAGTCGGGCTCGGCCTCGGCGACCCCAAGAAGACGACCCTCATAGGGCCCAACCTTACTCCTAAATAGGAAGACGCGCTCACCTCCTTCCTCCGGGCTAACTGGGACATCTTCGCATGGAAGCCCTCCGACATGTCAGGAGTCCCGAGGGAGAAGGCTGAGCACTCCTTGGACTTGATTCCAGCCATCAAACCGTGAAGCAGAAGCTACGACGGTTCACGCAGGATCGCAAGGAGGCCATTAGGGTAGAGATTAATAAACTCTTAGCAGCCGGATTCATTAGAGAATGTAAGCACCCAGAGTGGCTTGCAAACCCTGTACTTGTGAAAAAGAAAACCGATGAATGGAGAATGTGCATTGATTATACCGATCTCAACCGCTACTGCCCGAAAGACCCCTTCCCTCTTCTGCGGATCGACCAAGTTGTCGACTCCACCTCTGGCTGCATCCTTCTTTGTTTCCTTGACTGCTATTCTGGGTATCACCAGATCTCTATGAAAGAGTCCGATCAGGACAAAACATCCTTCATCACGCCGTATGGCATATACTGATATAAGTCAATGACTTTCGGGCTAAAGAACGCGGGTGCCACGTACCAAAAAGCCATCCAGGACTGCCTCAACAATCAAATAATGCGTAACGCCGAAGCATACGTTGACGATGACGTGGTCAAGACCTACGATGCTGATAACCTAGTCGCCGACCTACAAGAAATGTTCAACAACCTTTGTCGCTTTCGGTGGAAGCTCAACCCGACCAAGTGCGTCTTCGGAGTACCCTCAGGCAAGCTCCTAGGGTTCCTAGTCAGCCAACGGGGAATAGAGGCGAATCCCATAAAAATTAACGCCATACGCAAGCTCCTGACGCCAACATGTAAAAAGGATGCTATGAAACTCACTGGCATGATGGCGGCCCTTATACGGTCAGGCGACCCTCCCGTGGCCAACGGCAGGGCCACCCTACGGGACTCGTACCCACCGGCGTCCATCACTGGACAACTCCCTTTTGGGTCTACCCACGGATGCTACTGGGGCCTAAGCAGGGGTCACATAAATGTCCGTGCAAGGACATTCCCGGGGTATGAAGCATCAATAGTTTATCTGGCAACTCTGCCAGAGGGCCCTACCAGCCCAGTCACATGTGTCTCGTGCCGGCCAGACCCAGCCCTCTGTCGGGGTCTGTCTCCAGCATATCCGTTGCCCAACCATGGCCCCTGGGGTAACGTTATCAGATGTAGCTGGTGGGGTGTGAGTCGAGGCCTCACATTACAGGGCATTTCCGAAGGCTATGTCCTTTTTGGCTCGTATAATCGTACATGTCAAAGGAAAGACTTTCCCGGAGAACCGGTCCTTAATCGACTAGGGTAAGCTTCCGAATAGGAGCTTCTCACAAGGCTATTCGCCTTACCCCGAAGGCGCTCAACCTCGAAGGCGCCAGAGCCGGCGTCCTGTTCATTGCGCCAGATGGACAGCAGCTGAAATATGTACTACAGATCCACTACAAGGCCTCCAACAATGGCGTCGAGTACGAGGCCCTGATCCACGGCCTCAGAATAGCGATCAGCCTCGGCATCAAGCATCTCCTCTGCTACGGCGACTCCATGTTGGTCGTCGAACAAGTCAACAAGAACTGGGACACTACGAAGGAAACAATGAGCGCGTACTGCGCTGAGGTCCGCAGGCTCGAAGCCCTCTTCTATGGGCTGAAAGTCCACCATGTCGTCAGAGACGACAACGTCGCCGCCGACGTCCTGTCCAAGCTCGGCTCCAAGCGAGCCCACGTCCTAGTCGGGGTTTTCATGCAACACCTCCGAGCACCGTCCATCAAGATGCTTGAGGACGGCTCCCCTGCACCAGAGCCACCCGACGAGCCTCAGTTGGTCGGCAACGACGTACTGATCATCGAAATCAGCTGGCATGCCCCCTTCTTTGCATGGATCATTAAAAACAAGGTCCCCGACGACAAAGCCGAGTACGAACGCTTAGCTCGACGGGTGCCTAACTACGTCGTCATAGGCGACGCACTATACCCCAAGGCGGCATCTACAGGCATCCTCCTGAAGTGTATACTATGGAGCGATGGGATCTGCCTCCTCCATGAAATCCACTCAGGCTCATGTAGCAACCACGCAGCGGCAGACAGCCTAGTCGGCAAAGCCTACAGGTCTGGGTTCTACTTGCCCACTGCCCTAGCCGACGCCAAAGACCTCGTCCAGAAATGTGTCGGCTGCCAATTCTTAAAGAAGCAGAAGCACCTGCCGGCCCAAGCATTAAAAACAATACCACCCTCATGGCCCTTTGCCATCTGGGGGCTCGACGCTGTGGGCCCTTTCAAGATGGCCCCAGGCGGATTCAAGCATCTCCTAGTTGCGGTGGACAAGTTCACCAAATGGATCGAGTACGAGGTGGTCAAGGATACAAAATCCGCCACGGCAGCCAAATTCATCGAGGAGCTGACCCATCAGTTCGGTATCCCCCATCGCATCATAACAGATCTGGGCCCACAGTTCTCTGGAAAGGAGTTTTGGGACTACTGCCAAGACAATTGTATCGATGTATACTAGTCTTCCTCAGGCCATCCCAGGTGCAACGGTCAGGTGGAGCGAGCCAACGGCATGGTCCAGGAAGGCCTCAAGAAGGATCTATACGACGACATCAACCAGCACGCTGGTCGCTGGGCACAAGAACTACCCCATATCATCTGGGGTTTGCGAACGCAGAAGAGCCAAGCCACAGGATACACTCCCTTCTTCCTCGTTTACGGATCGGAAGCCGTCGTCCCTGCCGACTTGGCATACAGAGCCCCAAGAATCCAATATTACGATGAAGGCCAAGCCGAAGTCAGTCGGCGTTTTGAACTTGACAGTGATGAGGAACACCGCCTAGCAGCCACCATCCAGCACGCGTGGCATGAGCAACAGATCAGGCGCTACCAGGTCAAAAATGTTCGTGAGAGAACTCTCGACGTTGGCGACTTGGCGTTGTGCCGAGTCAAGTCCATTAAAGATTAGCACAAGTTGTCCGCCCCATAGGAGGACCCGTTCATCGTAACAGAAGTGTTGGTATATCTTATGACCTACACATAACTCCGCAAGCGTACGGATACCGATGTAGCTTTCACCCGGGAGTATTCCAGGGATCGATTTTCACGGGGAACGAGAAGGGTACTAATCCTTTAATTAATTCGTCCGAAAGGATAATATGTGGGATATGGATGACAACAAAAAGAAAGGAAAAGATAAAAATGCTGAGGGTAGAGAGGGTACTTGTGTAGCAATACTGGATATTTCGATAAATCAAGCAAGGCAGACTTGTTCAAGAGAGTTCACTTCGGGCGCCTGAGACACCACCACACACAGAAAGGGATGAGAAGGGGAGTGGTACCGCCTACCCCTAAGTCCTACAGTCCAAAACTAACATGGTGGATTACGTCGGCCGGACAAGGCTGTCACCACCTGCCGGCTACCACAACTATTCCGTTGAACTGGGTGCAAACCAAGGTAACGACTAGTCTAGGCACCACGCCTATACTAATAATTACTACTTCACTTGATATCAAAGTAAAGCACCCACTACTAAGTAGTGAACGAGGAACCAGTGAACAAAAGCTAGCAAGTCTGAATGCTTAATAAATCAGAGGGAACCAGAATTACCAGACAAGACCCGGATGTTACTCGAAGTTGAGCCGCATCCGCCGAGGTACAAAGTGGAAGAGAAACCGGAAGCTCGGCTTCTCTCCCGGACTCTCACCTCACCTCTCTCCCTATTTTCTAAGTATGGGAGTGGTAGCGCTTCGCCATAGAGCTTCTTCTCGTCTATGTTGTTGTGTCTTGAGTGGGGGTGAAGGGCACCTTTTATAGCCTCCCAAGCATGGAAGCCAGCGTAGATGTTAAGCCATATGCTTGCTTAGCTTCCACGCGAAAGGGGAGGCGTAATGGCCACGAAAGTAGGTCGGCCGGCCTCATCTAGGCCGTTCGGCCTGAGTCTGTCACCATCTGGCACCGCCTTTCTTGTGGACGCTTCTGATGATGTCTTGAGGTCGGTGGTTGCTGCATTGGTGGCAGTTGTGACAGTTGGAGGCCGAATGGCCTAGGGTAGGCCGGTCGGCCTGGCCCTGACTCCCCTCAGCCCTCCGTTGCACCGACTCGGTCATCAACGGTTGCATGTAGTCCCTTGAGGCGGTTTTGGTTGCGTTGATTTGAAGCTGTCCGAGAATCCTAGGTTGGTGGACCCTTCAATCCATTCCCTAGGCCTTTCGGGTCCTCGGATCAGACCAACATTGATCTCACGTCTCAGGGTGTTTGTTGATGTGTTAGTTGTCCCATGGGTCAATGACGTGGTGCAGATGAGGGGACAGGAGGCCGGTCGGCCTATGGTAGGTCGGCCGGCCTGGGTTTGGCTCCATATTTGCTCTCTTTTCTCTTGTATGCTCTTGCACTCACAAATCATTCAAAACTTGTGGAACTCATTAGTATAAATGATATTAGCATGATTATCACTATATGAGCATGAAATCCGGAGAAATGATGGCGGTAAAATTGTATAATAACGACCGTCAACACACCCCCACACTTAGACCCTTGCTCGTCCTCGAGCGAGGAGTAGGGACTAAGGTGAGACAAGACATCCAAGGAAATGGAACAAGCATACGAAATATTCTAAGCCATACCTTGTACTTGTGAATTTTGTAGTGTCTATCATGCCATCTTGGGTAGTTGAGAAGTGGAACAATCATGAATCAAGTCACTTTAACTGGAAAAAGTCTATATCACCCCCAACCTATGGGGGGTGGACTACATAACCCCCCAACCTATGAAACGGTCTATATCACCCCTGAACTTTCAAAAACCAGTCAAATTACCCCTTAAAGCACTTTTGAAAAATCATAGTAAATCACAAAAAAATCATAAAATGGAAAACTCAATTGTGTTGAACTCCAAATGAGCAAATCTATACAGTGAATATATAACGTGGTATGCTGTAGTACAATTTTTTATAGTTATGAAGAAAAACATAGATCTAAAGTTACAGCAAAAAAGTATACTAAATCATACCATATTATATGTTCACTGTGTAGATCTGCTCATTTGAAGTCCAACACAATTGGATTTTCATTTTATGATTTTTCTATGATTTAATATGATCTTTCAAAACTGCTTTAGGGGGTAATTTGACCGGTTTTCGAAAGTTCAGGGGGTGATATAGACCATTTCATAGGTTAGGGGGTTATGTAGTCCACCCCCCATAGGTGGGGGTGATATAGACTTTTTCCCACTTTAACTCTATGTGTCAAGTAGCTTGGGATTTTTCAACGAGTTTTCAAAAACAAACCTTTGCATTGCTCCTCATTTGATTCTCTCAGATCTCTCAATGTGTATATATCCTCACCAAGGCATTAACTTGCATTTCTTCATCCTACTTCTAATGATGGCAATATGTGGAGCTCAAGGTAGGGTATGAAGATGAGGCATACTTGCGTCACATGTATTGCAAACTCAAAGAGCGGATCTAAGAAGAAATCAAATCATACAATCAGATCAAGATGTGCACGTGTATGTGTATGATGGATGGTGGATGGAATAAACAACTAATTTGTGTGTGGTCTCTCTCCTTTTAAAAAAATCTTTTGAGAACATGGCTATCGAATATATATATATTCGATAGCCATGTCTCTTTTGTAACAATAACTGAGGAGTGAGACTTACACGTAAACGATGGAGCATTTATTTTGTGGAATGGATGGATGAATGATACAATGCTAACTTCCAGTGTAGAAGTATAGCAAGGGGGATATATGGCGTGCATGTGAATCTTGATCATGAAAGCATGAAAAGAATTCTCACAAGGGTCACAACAATTTGACAAGGCTCAATGCAATGACAAGTAGCATATGTGTACATGGTTTTCAGGATAACTCAACATATGGCTTTGGTAGGACTTCAGCATATCAAAGAGGAGCTTTGCAAAGGGTTTTCAAATTTTCAAATAAATTTCCCAAGCACTCAAACATTAAGAGTGAAGATCATATCATCAAACCATATCTCAAACTTAGATGAACATGGTTCCCTAAAAATATTTATTCACAAGTAGCAAGATGAAGCGAGGAATAAAACATATGCAAGCTAAACATGGGAACATGAAGTGTAGGCATAGCAAGGTGAATTATTTTATCTTGAGATTAATTTTAATGATAGGGATTGAAATTCAATCATACTCATGAATTAAGGAGCAAGAGGTGGAGTGCACATACCATTGATTTTTTTTTCTTGTCACGTTAGCGCAGTCGATGTTGTGTGACACCTTCATGGGGGACATCGAATGTGTATGTTGATGATGAGCTTGAGAGATCTCCCCCACACTTGTACTTGTGCTGGTACTGTTATTCAAAACAAAAAGGTGGAAAAAAAAGAGGGGCTCTACTGGTTCAAGAACCAGAGAGCCTTTATTCAACTTTTCATTGTTTTTTTAGGCAAGATGCACGAACAAACACCATCTCCAAACCAAAGCAAGTTTGGCATGAAAGTAACTTTACTTGGGATACTCACATACCTCCCCCACACATGGAGTTTGGATTGCTAGGCAACACAAATCAAGTGTGTGGAGTTCAAGCTTCCTTTCATAATGTTCCCTCACCAAGACGTACTAAGGTGTTGTAGTTGATGTAGCTCTCATGCTCTTAGGCTTCACTTGTCCATCGTTCTTCTTGATCTCTACCTGAAATGGTTAGCAACCAAAAATACCCGAAGGATAACTTTATCCTAAAGACATGATCTTGCTTTTTATTCAAAAGGGAAATAAATGCTAATCATCCGGGCTATCTCCCGGCAGTGCTTTGTTTATGGTCATAAGCTTGACCTTGGGAACATTCTCTTGCAGCCACCATTGGTGATGTCGTTCTCGTCTCATCACCAATTGTTGACGTGTAATAAAGCTTTTAGCTGCAAGGTTAGTGCAACAGAGCAACCACGAAATTTGCAATGCTTATGGTAAACATATGCATCTACAACCAACCTTCTAAATGTTTTGTAGAAGAGGACTTGAGGTGGTTGTAGTCCTCGTGTGTGCTCGGGGCACTACACATGGTTAACTTTGGAGAGGCAGTGAACGAGCATGGTCTATGTAGGATTTCAGGAATGAAACTTCCACGCTCATCCAAGAGATTATTTTCTTTATACTCTAAAGTTAGCGTTTCACAATCTTCCATGGCCCATGGGTTCTCTATCTCAAGAGATTCATCAAGGCAGCTCAATGTTGATTCTCGATCATGATCGGGAACAACATGATATAGGCCAGTGGGAAGAGGCTCAAACTCGTTCGAGAGTGGTGATGATCCTTCCTCTTCACAAAGGTGAAGGGTCTCTTCCGACTCATAATCTTTGAGAGCGGAGGCCGCAACCTCAAAGAGAACAGGGTCAGAAGATGTGAACGGAGATCCATGCATCATACTCTTAAACGGGTCTAGCTTAGGGATAGGCTTCGCCATAGGATTTGCTAGACAAGAGGTACTGGTGGCGAAGGCAGCTTTCCTAAGCTTTTTATCTAGGCTCCCATGGGATCTGTCAAGGAATTCTTCTAGCGAGTAGCCTAGGAGAAGCCTAGGAGAAGATCAAGATCGAGAACATCAAAGATGTGGAAATCTAGGCTAGTCTCAATCTTGTCTATCACGAGCGGCACAGCACTTGCGACCCCCTGACATTTAAGGATGCGCCCAAAGGGACAACTCTTAAGAAGCTTGTCGGATGGTCTTAGCGAAACACTGCCCAATAGTGTGTACGCTAAGTGCCATGGCAAAACATTAACCTCCATGATGGGGTTAAGATGGGCTTCTACGGTTATTCCTCTTATGGAACAAGGCAGGATCATAGAGGGAGAACTAATCCAAATTTCTTCAGAATAGCATCTCGCTCCATACAACCATTCCTCATTCATAGCCTCTATGAGATATGATACGTTAGGAGGATCAAGAGGCAAAGGTGTTACCGTAGGCCAGTGGGAAGGATCTGTCATAGAATTTTTAGAGTGATGAATTTGGACAGAAGAGGGTGTTGGTTCAGGGAGAGTATCGGAAAGATGTGCTACGATTGGTGTGGATTCTTGTGATGCTTTCACATCTTCTGACGCAGATGTCTCTTCTATGGCCTCCTCAGGAATTTCTTCCGGGAATTCATCATAGATCCCAGTGTAAGGGGTGATCTCTAGAATTTTGTCTAGAATGGCCCTTCCCTCACTAGGTGTCAAATGAGTGAAAGATCCTCCTGAGGACGAATCTAGGAATTTGGCTGATTCAATTTCGAGACCTCTTCTAAAATGTATTAGAAGGATGGGTTCAGGGATCCCTAGATCAGGTCCCGCGGCCGTAAGATAGGTAAATCGAGCCCAAGCGGCCCCTAGTGATTCTCCTTCCTTTGTTTGAAAGTAAGGGCCTCGATTCGAAGGTCAGCGACCCGAGATTCAGGGAAGAAGGTTAGGCAGAATTTATCTCGTAGTGTCTCCCAACTTCCCTCCACTCTCTCATGATAGTGATCACACCATTTCTTCGCTCGACCCGTCAAAGAGAAGGAAAACACCTTCCATTTCAGAGTTTGTTGGGCCATCCCCGTAATCACGAGACATGAGCAAATTTGCTCAAATTCCCGTAAGTGAACATAAGGATCCTCCCCTTCAGCTCTAGAAAATGGATTCTATTTGATCTTGGCTATGAATTCTGTGTGTATTTCATAGCCAGAGCTTTTTATGGGGTGAGATGATGGTGGTGGCTCCAGATCTTCAGCTTTTGGAGCTGAGAATTGATATAAGGTAGGAGTGGAATTCATGATGGTAGGTGGATGATATGTGAACGAACTAGGTTTGGGATAAGAACAGCTACCGTTCCCCGGCAACGGCGCCAGAAAGCTTGTTGGTATTTCTTATGACCTACACATAACTCCGCAAGCGTACGGATACCGATGTAGCTTTCACCTGGGAGTATTCCAGGGATCGATTTCCACGGGGAACGAGAAGGGTACTAATCCTTTAATTAATTCGTTCGAAAGGATAATATGTGGGATATGGACAACAACAAAAAGAAAGGAAGAGATAAAAATGCTGAGGGTAGAGAGGGTACTTGTGTAGCAATACTGGATATTTCGATAAATCAAGCAAGGCAGACTTGTTCAAGAGAGTTCACTTCGGGCGCACGAGACACCACCACTCACAGAAAGGGATGAGAAGGGGAGTGGTACCGCCTACCCCTAAGTCCTATAGTCCAAAACTAACATGGTGGATTACGTCGGCCGGACAGGGCTGTCACCACCTGCCGGCTACCACAACTATTCCGTTGAACTGGGTGCAAACCAAGGTAACGACTAGTCTAGGCACCACGCCTATACTAATAATTACTACTTCACTTGATATCAAAGTAAAGCACCCACTACTAAGTAGTGAACGAGGAACCAGTGAACAAAAGCTAGCAAGTCTGAATGCTTAATAAATCAGAGGGAGCCAGAATTACCAGACAAGACCCGGATGTTACTCGAAGTTGAGCCGCATCCGCCGAGGTACAAAGTGGAAGAGAAACCGGAAGCTCGGCTTCTCTCCCGGACTCTCACCTCACCTCTCTCCCTATTTTCTAAGTATGGGAGTGGTAGCGCTTCGCCATAGAGCTTCTTCTCGTCTATGTTGTTGTGTCTTGAGTGGGGGTGAAGGGCACCTTTTATAGCCTCCTGTCGGTGATATTATCTCTGGCAGTCTTCCACGGGGTAGCCCACGGAAGTGATTTGTATGCAGGGAAGATCGCAAAGATCGGAAGCAAGATGGTTAGGATGGACAGACACAAGGGTTTATACAGGTTCGGGCCGTCGACTTGACGTAATACCCTACGTCCTATTTTGGGGTGTTGTATTGCGTGAGTTTCGCTATGAATTGAGATGAGATGTCTTGGAGGGGGTCCCTGCCTGCCTTATATATCGGGGGGCAGGGTTACAAGTCGGTTTGTAGCCGATCCTATCTCTAAGGATCCTTTCCTTCTTTACAATAACTCCTATTCCAACTAGAACTTCTCCTTCCAGATCCTTCCTACATGCGCCGACTTGTCCCGCACGTCATCAGGTCCAGAACTGTGGACTGGGCTGCCCCCCTTTTGGTGGGCCGCCAGGCTTGCTCGTGAGGTACCCGGGTACTATATCCCCCACACCTCCCAAGCATGGAAGCCAGCGTAGATGTTAAGCCACATGCTTGCTTAGCTTCCACGCGAAAGGGGAGGCGTAACGGCCATGAAAGTAGGTCGGCCGGCCTCATCTAGGCCGTTCGGCCTGAGTCTGTCACCATATGGCACCGCCTTTCTTGTGGACGCTTCTGATGATGTCTTGAGGTCGGTGGTTGCTGCATTGGTGGCAGTTGTGACAGTTGGAGGCCGAATGGCCTAGGGTAGGCCGGTCGGCCTGGCCCTGACTCCCCTCAGCCCTCCGTTGCACCGACTCGATCATCAACGGTTGCATGTAGTCCCTTGAGGCGGTTTTGGTTGCGTTGATTTGAAGTTGTCCGAGAATCCTAGGTTGGTGGACCCTTCAATCCATTCCCAAGGCCTTTCGGGTCCTCGGATCAGACCAACATTGATCTCACGTCTCAGGGTGTTTGTTGATGTGTTAGTTGTCCCATGGGTCAATGACGTGGCCAGATGAGGGGACAGGAGGCCGGTCGGCCTATGGTAGGCCGGCCGGCCTGGGTTTGGCTCCATATTTGCTCTCTTTTCTCTTGTATGCTCTTGCACTCACAAATCATTCAAAACTTGTGGAACTCATTAGTATAAATGATATTAGCATGATTAACACTATATGAGCATGAAATCCGGAGAAATGATGGCGGTAAAATCGTATAATAACGACCGTCAACACACCCCCACACTTAGACCCTTGCTCGTCCTCGAGCGAGGAGTAGGGACTAAGGTGAGACAAGACATCCAAGGAAATGGAACAAGCATACGAAATATTCCAAGCCATACCTATGGTAGGCCGACCAGCCTCATCTAGGCCGTTCAGCCTGGGTCTGTCGCCATCTGGCACCGCCTTTCTTGTGGACGCTCCTGATGATGTCTTGAGGTCGGTGGTTGCTGCATTGGTGGCAGTTGTGACAGTTGGAGGCCGAACGGCCTAGGGTAGGCCGGTCGGCCTGGCCCTGACTCCCCTCAGCCCTCCGTTGCACCGACTCGCTCATCAACGGTTGCATGTTGTCCCTTGAGGCGGTTTTGGTTGCGTTGATTTGAAGCTGTCCGAGAATCCTAGGTTGGTGGACCCTTCAATCCATGCCCTAGGCCTTTCGGGTCCTCGGATCAAACCAACATTGATCTCACGTCTCAGGGTGTTTGTTGATGTGTTAGTTGTCCCCTGGATCAATGACGTGGTCAGATGAGGGGATAGGATGCCGGTCGGCCTATGCTAGGCCGGCCGGCCTGGGTTTGGCTCCATATTTGCTCTCTTTTCTCCTGTATGCTCTCGCACTCACAAATCATTCAAAACTTGTGGAACTCATTAGTATACATGATATTAGCATGATTATCACTATATTATCATGAAATCCGGAGAAATGATGGCGGTAAAATCGTATAATAACGACCATCAACAAGAAGTCATCTCACCCGGCACCTATCGACTCAAGTGGGCAGATGGACAAGGTATGCTGTACGCCTGGAACATCGAGCATCCCGTGAAGTTCTACGCCTAGATAAGCAAAGCTATGAGCTTTTGTTCCCTTTTCAACATGAATAAAGTTCACCCTTCATCATGCATCCTCGTCATGCTAGGGGACTGGGCTGTCCTTTCTCCCCCTTCCCCAGACCCACTGGGCAGGCATGCGCTTTCCTTACTAAAAATATAAGTCCCACGTGGACAAGGCCCCGCGCCGACCTAATTAACACCCCACAAAACCCCCATGTGGACTGCGGCAGGTTAACCTAGCACGGCTAAGCCATCCTAACCGCGACTCCCCGGGTTCCGTACCCACCCGGCGCACCGCCTATGAAGTAAGACTCCACGCAGAGCATCGTAAAGCGGTAAGCCGCCCTCCATGAGAGCAGTGGTTGGCCGGGTCAAAGGGGTCACTCACGGAACAAGGGGCCAGTCGGTTGGCGTCACATCTGATAACGTCATACGTGGGCATGAATTGCCAAAAGCTTAAAAAGCACCCAACCATTCTTCTCGGCCATATATATTCAGTTCTACATGGTTTAAAAACGTTTTAATACATCACTATGTCATTTTCTATTTACAGACCCAGCTTGGTGGCCACTACTTCTGCCACCGGCATGTATCTCTCCACCAACGGCTCGAAGTCCGCGTCAGAGAAGTCCGCCGCCATGCCCTCCTGGACCCGCTCCACCGGCAGCTTCGGGTACTGCGTCTTCAAGACTGCCAGAACCCGACTCCCAACCCCGACTGTCGTCTCCTTCAACAGGTGGGTGACCCGGGTCGGCGCCGCGCGGAGTCGCTCCACCACCGACGGATACTCGGGACACTTGTCCAATGTCATCAGCGCCCCCACGTTCTCCTCGGCGGCACCCCGCAGCTCCGCCAGCTCCGCTTGCAGACCTGATACAGGCTCAATTTAGATAGGTCATACGTCGTGTTCGAAAATGGTTGGGACACGACCGTCAGGTGCTCAGCGGCCAGCTTCTGCTTCTCCTCCTCCACCTGGCGCAGTTTGCCCTCCAAGGCCGACTGTTTCTCAGTCAGCTTGCTGATCTTCGCATTCAGCGCTTTCTCCTTCTTCTCGGCGCCTACAGTTATGACCCGGTGCGCCTTAGCATAGCAATTTATAAAGATAAACACATATTGCGAGTCATGACTCACCTTGATGGAAATGCTCCATGTCTGCCTGGAGCTCGCGATTTAGCTTCGTCGTGGTCTCGACCTCCTGCTCCTTCTCAGCTACAGCAGCCCGCGCCTCACCAGCCATGGTTTGCACTTTGGCCCACAGACGCTTCAACTCGCTGAGTTGCGCCTCGGCCTCCTGGACAATGTCCACGCCCCGGCTGGCATGGGCGAGTAGCTTCTGTGGCAACTTACAACTTTAGCCACATGCGACTCCTCGTCATTCAATCATGCAACTGATACACGACGTACCAGGACAGCGTCCACAACCACGTTGTCAGCCTGTTGCAGCCTCCCCAGCTCGGCGCCAAGGGACTGGGTCAGCACCAACCCGGTGACCGCCTCCAAACTTGGCATGTCCGGGTCAGGATCTCCAAGGCCAGCACCGGCACTTCCCTCTTCACCCCCGCCTGCAGAGGTGGAACACTTACATCCGGCACGACGTTAGGCTGGTCAACATCGTCGCCGGCCGGCACCCCGTCGCCAGCCAGGGCTTCCTCAGGCCTTGGGTCTTGCATTGTGCCCGACTCAGGCGGCACGCCGCTCTCCGCCTGCGACGAACCAACCACCTCCGCCCCAGCGCCGAGTGACCTGTCGTCTTGCACCCGGGCCACGTCGTCCTCTTCGATGCGCGTACGCTTGGCCGCCCGCTCGTCCTCCGGAGCTTGTTCCTCCGGCCCTGGCCGCGGCTCCCCTGAACCGTCCAACGATTGGCCGGCAGGCCTGACCAAACGACAGTCAAAACAAGGATCTCCACCCTACGAACCATAATATCAAGATGCCCTTGCAAGATCACTCACCTCGCGCTCTTGAAGGTCTGGAACCTCAGACCCACCGACTTTATCACCGGCGGCGGCGCCACCATCTTCTGCACCACCGGTGGAGGCAGTTGTTGCACCATGTTACCTACGGCAGCGTCGTCCTCCCCGGCCGTGTCCTGCTCGTGCGGCGTGTCCTCCGCATCCGCCGCTGATGACTCCATACCACTGCCCGCCGGCGGACTCCGCTTGCGCCGGCCTTGTGCGCCCGCAGCCGCGGCGCCAACCCTCTTCACTCGCTGCTTGCGGATGGCCTGAGACGTCCGCCGCGGCGCAGCGGACTGGACAACTTCCGCGTTGCCCACATCCTCCTCCTCCGACTCGCCGACCCGCTCGTCTGACTCCCAGTCCATGTCAGTCGGCGGTTGTCGCACTTGGGTTGCCGCAGATGACTCGGCGCCATCACATATGGTCTTTTGGATCTGGTCTCGTGGCTTAGCCAGCGGGGCCGGACAGAAGTATTTCGCAGGCAGCTCCTGCACCACACATCAGGGTCAGCGTATATAAAAATCAAAACATTACTCGGCGCATCCAAGAGACCACGCCAGCCTCGTATACTCGGGGACCGGGCGCTCGTTTTCACTCGGCGCGTCCAAGAGACCACGCCAGCCTCGTATACTCAGGGACTGAGCGCTCGTTTTCACTCAGCGCGTCCAAGAGACCACGCCAGCCTCGTATACTCAGGGACTGGGCGCTTGTTTTCACTTGGCGCGTCCAAGAGACCACGCCAGCCTCGTATACTCGGGGATTGGGCGCTCGTTTTCACTTGGCGCGTCCAAGAGACCACGCCGGCCTCGTATACTCGGGGACTGGCGCTCGTTTTCACTCGGCACGTCCAAGAGACCATGCCAGCCTCATATACTCAGGGACTGGACGCTTTATTTTTATTGGAATTGCCATACAAACTGTTACACATAACTCTCTTACAAGGAGTCTGAAACACAAAGTACGCTACTAGCCGCTTATAAACAAGCAAAGATATTTGCACCAACTTGGTGCACATACATAGACACCAATGTGCCGTCTGCTACATGCCTAGCCAATTTTGTCCACATGACCTCATCGCAAACTTTCTTGTAGCATCCGGACAGCTATTGATGTTTTTGTGAAAGGGAAGTAGAAGACTGGCAGTATTCAGATTTCCCTCGGCACCGGCGATGCTCTGATGTGAGCAGCTCCTGCGCCGCCTGCTTCGCCTATAGCAGGATCAGGGCCACCAGTTGTTTGGCCTTTCCTCCCTTCGCTCGCAAGCTTTCTTCTAGCACCATGGAGACCCGACGCTCATCTTCCTTTCTGGTGGCCGGAGGACCTCTCCTCTTCTGAATAATATTTTCACCTGACTACTACCCATCTGCTACACTTGGATGGTAATCTTCAAGACCGGGACAGCTCTATTTATAGTCCCCACGGCCGTGCATGCACGGGCCATATTTACTGTACGGTGCATGATTTCTGGATCGAGCCAATTCCACGCCCCGACGCGCTTGACCACATTTACAGCCTTTGACAGTTTTTGTCCGTTGCGCATGCATGCATGCTCAATTCACGGGATCCCTATTTATGGCTTGACCTGCCTGGATGATTTGACGTCCTTATCCAATCGGCGGCCCAGCACTTGTGGGCTCGGATTACTTTTTATTTTTTTACCATTGGTCTGATTATACTAATCACACCAATGCTCGGAGACTACTCCATATTGCCCCGACAAGTCGGGTCTCTTTTCTCGAAGTGACTCGGCACACTCAGGAGTTCGACTCGGCCACCAGTTGGCACCCAGCCACGCGGGCCTGATCAAGATCAGCCCCGATTTTTACTCAGCACCGCACACCCTTGTGTCGGCCTGGTGATCAAGATGCTTCAACCATTTAAGATGGCCTCGCCTCTTCATCGACAACTCTCCACGCGCCTGCACGTTGCTCGGGGACTTGTGGGATATTGTACCTGGGGGCCCTCACCGACCAGGATAACACTCGGCCTGGGCCCACGTCTGGCAGCAATGTGGGCTGACTCATGGCCCGGCCCACAAGACAGCCCGAGCTTGTCGGGCAAGACTACGAAGACTTAGCCCGCAAGGCGTGACACCCGGATCATGCAAGATATGCGCGACTAGCTGGCAGATCGCGACCGGATATCTTGGATATTATGTTGTAACCGACTCGGATTACTTTCTCAATTATAAGCCGGTAGGATTAGATCTCAACCGACTTGTAACCCTAGGCCGTCAGCCTATATAAGGCGGCCTAAGTCAACCCTTGAGGGTATTTGCTCCCCGTTTATTGTAAGCACACACCGACTCGCCACTGCTTAAGAGCTTTGACGAGTCCATCAATACAAGACACTACTGAACACAGGACGTAGGGTTTGAGCCTCTTGGCCGCCTGAACCTGTATAAACCTTGCGTCCCCTGTGTTACCTCGAGCTCCCTAGCCATGCGATCACCCTTGCACATAAATCCACCACTTGGGTAACCCTAGTGGATTGCCGGTCCTAAAGTCCGACATTCATACCCGGTGGGTAAGGGTACAAGCAACAAATCTTGCCCGCGGGCACAGGTATGGGTCGAAAATCTCGCCCGCGCGTGAAGCACGGGCATAAAATCTCACCGGGTGCTGTCCATTACCCGAAAAAATAAAAGCCCATAAAATATCAGCTATCCTGAGGTCCAACAATCAAGAATCAGCCCAAGCCAACTAAAAAACTACCAGTCCCCACGTTATCCATCTGCTTGGCCGCCTGCCCCTCTGACTCGATCACCGTCACCCATCGGTTCCTCATCCTCAAGCTCGTGCCCCTTCACCTCGGCGCCTCCTCGGCCCTCGCCGGCTCGCAGCCAGCTGCCTTGAGGCAGCGGCAGGTGCGTGGACCATCACCGCGGCCACCCACGAGCGTGCATCGCCGTCACCTGCCAGCGGCCGAGCCGCCATCACGCACGCAAGCACGCAGCGAGCACAATAGGTACCATGATTTGTTGAAATAGGCTTGATGTTGTGTTATTTTTCGGCGGGAAACGGGTAGCCCGATACCCGTAGATATCCGTCGGGCATGGGCACGGGGGTACGGGCACGGGCATGATTTCTTACCCGCGGGCAGGCTGTCAGGCGGGCAAAGGTTGCGGGCACGGATATGCTGTCGGGCGGGTAAACGCTTTACCCGACCCGCTGCAATGCGTCCAAAACTCCAAATGTTTCCTTATCCTTGTTCCTCGGCCGGCAACGCGCGACGCCGCCTTCTCCGTCACCGGTGGCCACAGAGCTCACCTCCTCCGGCATCGTGCGCCCATGGTTCCAGCTACCGCTCTCTCCGTTCATCCTCTGGCTCACCGTCACCAGCAACACCCTGCAAGGCGAGGCAAGTGATCATAATTCATACCCTGTTACCGCACGATCTGCTGACTATCTGATCCAACTCCAACCCAAGGTCTGGAACCTAGGAGACGGATCACGATGCTCAGCCGTCAGAACCCGGAAGCTGACGCCGCCGCCGGCACGACGCCTCTGTACCTGGGGATAGACTTCGGAACTTCAGGAGCAAGATACGCTCTGATCGACAGGCAAGGGGCCATCCATTCGGAAGGGAAACGACCTTACTCACCTGTAAGATTTCGGTGGTTTGTTCTGGCTCGTAGGAATGGGAATTGTATGCCAATTTTGGGTTTTTTTTAGCATCTCATCATGCAATGCAATCCAACCTTTTGATTGGAGTTGCTAGGCAGGTCGGCGACGCCGCGGGCTGGGCGAGCTCGTGGCGAGCGGCGCTGTTCCAGCTCATCGACGACATACCGCCGACTCTCCGGCCGTCAATCTCCTCCATCTCCATTGACGGCACCTCGGCGACAACCCTCATCGTCGACAGGTCCGTCCTGTCGTGCATCCAATCCAATCCATTCGATCCGCACCGTCACGACAAATATATGTCATATATGTAAGTGTGTGACGAGGTGTTCTTCAATCTGCGAGCCTGCAGCGAAACAGGGGAGCTCCTCGCGGGCCCGTTCCTGTACAACGACAGCTTCCCGGACGCGCTTCCCGCCGTGGCGTCGATCGCGCCGCCGAACCACACGGTCTGCTCCGGCACATCCACCCTCTGCAAGCTCGTCTCGTGGTGGAACGCGGCCGGCGGCGGCGGCGCCGCCGTGCTGATGCACCAGTCCGACTGGCTCCTCTGGCTGCTGCACGGCCAGTACGGCGTCTCCGACTACAACAACGCCCTCAAGGTCGGCTACGACCCGGAGGCCGGCGCCTACCCGAGCTGGCTCGCCTCGCAGCCGTACGCGCCCATGCTGCCCTCCGTCAGAGCTCCCGGAGATCCTATCGCCGCCGTCAGAGACGACGTCTGCTCACAGTACGGTAGGTAAAAACACTATCTCGATTGATCTCATCCTTTATATATATGTATATATATTATATATACAAATATTCTGCTACGTTATTGTTTTGTTTCAATTGAATCTTTGATCGTCTAGCGGCTGAAGATGTGAAGGTTTATTAGTTGATTTGCTTTGCAGGGCTCTCTAAGGAGTGTGTGGTCTGCACGGGCACGACGGACAGCATAGCGGCGTTTCTTGCGGCTCGGACCACCGGGCCTGGAAAAGCGGTGACGTCACTGGGCTCGACGCTGGCGATCAAGCTGGTGAGCAAGGTGCGCGTGGACGACGCGAGGTTCGGCGTGTACAGCCACCGCCTGGACGACGCGTGGCTCGTCGGCGGGGCGTCCAACACCGGCGGGGCCGTGCTCCGGCAGCTCTTCACCGACGACCAGCTGGTGGCGCTGAGCCGGAGCATCGACCCGGCCGCCGCCTCGCCGCTCGACTACTACCCGCTGCCGAGGAAAGGGGAGAGGTTCCCGGTCTCCGATCCCGACATGGCGCCAAGGTCGTTGAGAAATGGCAACAATCTCAAACTCGTTGATTTAATCTGCAGATTGTCCCATGAATAGCACATTGCAATTTATTTCAGTTTTGGCTTCTTTTTTTTTTTTGCCTCTGAAGGTTGCAGCCACGCCCCGATAGCGACGCGGAGTACCTGCACGGCATACTGGAATCGATCGCGCGAATCGAGGTTCGAAATCAAACTCCTATTTGTTTGTTTTGACACACTACAAGGTACCAACAAGCGTGTGTCTGAAGTCTGAACACATATGAGCTGAGCGTTTCAAATGTTTCTGGATTTGTGGTGCCAACCAAGTAGGCCAAAGGGTACAATCTGCTGAGGGAGCTCGGCGCGACGGCGGTGGAGGAAGTGTTCACGGCGGGGGGAGGGGCGCAGAACAACAAGTGGACGGCGATCCGGGAGAGGGTGCTCGGTGTGCCGGTCCGGAAGGCAGAGCAGACAGAGGCGGCGTATGGAGCTGCATTGCTAGCACTCAAGGGTGCAGATCGCCGAGCAGGAGTAGCAAGGTAGTGCTATGCTTGAATGTTCTTTGCAACAGATTTACGCTCTTGGCGAAAAAAAGAATAAAGTGTAAATCTTCTTCCATGGAATGTATCTAATTTTAGCCCTCCAATTTTTTGGGGGTCAAAATCCAGCTGCAAGTTAAAGCTGATTTGGACTCAATTGTTTCCCCAAGCTCAAAGCTATTGTTGGTACAAAGCACAAGTCTCCATCAATGTTAAAAGAAAATCAAAAGAAACAATTAAACAAATATGCAACAGGTCTGACCCAGTGACCCTGAATAAGTTCATAGTTTTCCAATATGGTTCATGGCGCTTGGTGCAATACCATCCATGTTGCTTCCCTTGCTATGGGCCCTCCTTCCTATGATATGAGAACTTTCAACATTGTTACAGCACTGCGTGGAGAAATTTTGCTAACGTAATGTGACAACCTACCCTCCCAGTTGTCAGCATTGGCTAGGCAATCATTGAAAAGGACCGATATCTTCTCTTCTACGCAGCTAATACCATTTATGATTTCAAGGCGCTGCTTCATGAAAGAGTTGTAAAGGGAGGTGTTCACTTCTTTCTCAATGCCAGGGATAACGGTAAAATCCTTGTAGACCCGGTGTGCACTCCGTTGAGATGGATGGTCTTGAGGCTGGACGATTACAGGGACCTTGATGCCATAGAAGGCACTTAGATTGGCCACCTTCTTCAGTAGGTCACGACTCTGCCTCTCTGTTGCTTGGCGGTGCTTATTCCGTCTAATGACCCATGCGATTTTAAGCTTTATGGGTGTCATGTCTATGGTGCAAACTAGTTTGTGGGACTCTGGGCTAATTGTTGTGATATTTATAGGCAATTCAACTTGGTGATTGGATATGCGTCATTCATTATCTACTTATAAATTTATTATGTGAAACATAGGCCATATTTTACGATGCTAATCTTAAAAAGTAATGGCGATATGTACCAAAATAGATGGGCTAATTCTTGGTGTAATTCTATCTGTCTATACCGGAGACACTCGTGCTTTGGAAGCAATTCATTGCTGTTCAGAAGAATCGATTTTTGTATGAGAACATACAATTTTTTTTTGTTGCAGTAAAATTTAGTTTGCTGCACAAGTATTATTTTTCTTGTTGCAACAAAAGTGCTTCGATGTTTATTTCGTGACTAGCAGTTGTTTTTATAAATTTTAGATGTTGCAGATGTTGTACAAGCATGATTGATGTTTTCCAATATGAGACTCCTCATAGCTTGTTAGGTCCATAGGCATTTGGTAATGCATAAGTCTTCTCCATTGCCTAGGTCCTTTGGCTTTATACCCTTTGATTGCTCATCTCCACTGCTTGTTGCCAAGTCACTGTCAATCCTTCACCATCTTGCCATCTTGAGTCACATATCATCTTGCATCAACAATAATCATTCCTTTGGATATATTTTTCATTAACTTGATCATTTTTCAATTTGATCAATCAATTATTCCCTTCGATTTTTCATTTGTTCAATACAAACAATCTCAATATGCGACCAACTCATAACCATGTCACCAAGTCTCTTAGGTAATACCTTTCTCAAAGGTATTGGGTATTGGAGTGTATTGGGAGGTATTTGACTTGTTAGGGATTTAATACGACCCAATCCCCCTCAATACGACTCACTCAGGTTTGGAATGCCAATGACATAATACCCTACGTTTTGTTTCAAGTTTAACTTTTCTACTGTTGATTAAGATTATAGAAAAGTAATACACCACCCACACAATCAAATTAGTCTTGTTGGATTTCCTGGCCATAACATATGCTGGTAGTGCATTTACTTTGGAGCATACATATTAATACATTTTTCTATGAACTTCATCAAGATAAACAGAGGTTAGACTTGAATAAAACATAAGTTCAAACCTGAACCAGCGGGTGTTGAGTCTGTTTTCTAACTTGCATTGGCGCATTCGATCCCGTGTTTCCAAAGCTAACGAGATGTGAAGTGCACCCCTGCATAGCAATGATGTATCTTCAAGGAACAACTACAGATCGACTCCATTTTCATGTGCACTGATTGTATAATTTACATCAAGAAGCCTTTCAGGCAACAATTCTCAATTTTACATGTGCAGAGCGCAGACGAAAAACGTCTCACCATTTGCTGCTCCCTTGGTTCAGTTATGTGAACTATGGAAACTGAGAAAACTATGACATGCGAGCGCCTCTCGGAGTTTGTACAATGCGCGCGCTCATGCTTGCAGTTTTCAAGAGCCTGCGGAATTCGTCTAGGCTTATTTTGCCATCTTTGTCAATGTCAGCTTCCTCAAGGAGGGGGTCAATAGAACCCTTCATTCCTGTTTGCTGTAGACAAGGAAAAAAATATGTCAAGGACCAGCCTGAAATACATTAACAATTTGAATTTTGTTTTTTGTACTATGTAACTATAACATTAATAATTCGATTTTTGCACGATGTAACTATAATAAGGTAAAGTAAAACGCCAATGAAAAACCAGAAATGCATGAATAACTGGATTCCTGCACTTGTAACAAATTAGGAAAGTACAGAACGAGAGCTGTGTAACCAAAAAAACACAGAGAATAAACACATGTAGTTTCCATAAGCATACCATTCTAAGTTCGTCAGATGTGATATAGCCATCACCGTCAACATCAAATTTATCAAAGGCAGCTTGAGACAATGATTTCCACTTCTCAGTATCATGTTCCACCAGCTGATGCACGTGTAGTGTTGCCGCAACAAACTCTTCAAAATCAACTAGCCCATCTGTATTACTGTCAATCTGCCCAAGAATGAAATATTGATTGTCAGTTTCTGAAACTCCAAAATATTTAACACATACCATTATTAATTCAAAGAAAAAAGAGCAGTTGGAAAATTATTTTAGCAAATCTCATTATCATCACTCAGAAGTTGAGAGACAAAGAAAATGTCAAAATGCCTCCAATTTCCTACAAGAAACTGTATAAGTATTTTAAGCTATTATAATCATGAAACTGTAACAAGCATAACACATAGGTTTGGGAATTTGTGAGTTGTTACCCAATGCCACAAAGCAGTACATTACATAAATCAAACAGACTAAGGGGCAGAAATGGGTTATTTCTGCTAGAAACAAGGAAAACTGACACATACATATACATATTAACGAATACCACACTCAAAATATTACACTTTGTTCCAAACAAGCATGTCCCAAAAAACAATGAACTTTAACTGCAACAGCAAAAGCCAAAGTAACATACCGCCTCAATAATCTCTAAGACACGAGGACCCTTTAATCTCCAAGGAACATCCTTTGCAAGAGCCTGCAGATTAGTGTTGACACCACATTATAATGATTAATGGGTATAGGATCAATGACCTAGAACACAGGTTCAAGAAAAAAGTAGAGAATCTAACTGATCTATTAACTTTTGTCTAATCCTGAGATGAAAATCTACCACATGGAATTTATTTCTTTGTTGTGAGGACAAGAAATATTTCTCAAATTTATAAATAAATATTACTGCTTCTGAAACATTTGTGAGTATACATTGACCAACTTTGAATAAATTAACATACTCTAAAGTTGATGCTCTTTTAGAGTGGATGCTCTTTTAGAGTATGTTAATTTAGGTAGTCTTGAGGTAAATTTTAGGCTAATCTTGAGGTAAGTCTTTAGGTAGTTTGGAGAGAAATCTGGAACTAGTTCAGCCCGGTGACCAAAAAATCCAGAATTTCATATTAACAGTAGATCGCATTGTATTTTTTCTTATGCAATATTTAACTTTTGATCTGCTTTGCTTAGGTTCCCAATAATTGTGAACTCTGTTAAGAATCATACAATTGAAAAGCTCATTCTACTAGACCAGAGTTAGATGTTAGCAAAATAGTTACTTGAGTAAACAATGTAGCAATGACATCCAACCAAATTTACCTGCTTCAGTTCCTCCAGACTAATTGTTCCATCTTTGTCAACGTCAATGGCATTGAACTGATCACGAAGATCAGACAGCTCTTCAGAGTTTAGTGTAGATGCTAATGCCTGCAAAAGTTGTGTAAATCATTTGAATTGACTTGATCAAATCTCCTGAAATGTTCAAGCTCTTCACAATTTCTGGCACCTTTAACTTACCCTTAAAGCAAATTGCTTGAAACGACTATATTTCACAAACTGTCGCATATTATGTAACACTGATATGTCCAAGGGTATTTCAGATGCCTTTCCTCCTTCCCTCACCCAATCATGTGCTGGAGAAATAAATATAATTAAACAATAAATAACTTTAAAAGCAAATGCTATGCCATAGCTATACCTAGTCTACAAAAACAAGGTTATCTTTCTTTTTCCCAAAAGGGTACTTCTTTTGATAACCAATCATAGTCATCAGCAAATGCTCTGCAGTCACTGATAATTGTAGCCTAGTTAGGTGTCGATAATATTAATGATAGCACTTGGAAGATTGCACCAGCCCTTGGTCATGTGACCTACTATGCCCAACTGAGAGAAACAGCAAAAGGAGTTTCTATGAGGTGGCATAAACCCTAAACATGCACAAAAACAAGGAGTGAAACAACCAAATGCCCCACCCCAAACAAGAGGAACCAGACAAAGAGCCACTGGCATTAGTTCACAGGATATACTGCAAACCCATCCTCTCTGCTCTAACTATGACCACTGATTCACTGAATAGTGAGGTGCAATGCCTCATATAGCCATAAATGCATAATTTTATGCTCTAAGAGGATTAAAGGTATGTCCCTTTAAATGTTATCCATCTGATAGCTATCCAACTGTTATGTTGGGACTTTACATCTTGGTGCCCTTAACAGATTTGTATTAGTTATGCTAACCAGATTAGGAAACTTAAAAGAGTTCTTTTTTAGAACATGAGTTCATATTTTTTAGGATGGTTCATAGTCACATACATAATGCCTGCGCAGCAGTTAGTCTTGCACGGGGATCCTTAACTAGTAACTTTTGTACAAAATCTTTTGCAGCTGGAGTAATATTTGGCCAAGGCTTGCGGCGAAAATCTGGCTTGTTTTTTAAGACCTGCAGTAAAAAAAAAAAAAAAAATCGATACAGTAATCAGACAAACCATAACTATGAGGACACACTAGCTGAGTAGAGTATCCAAAAATATTCGTGCTTTTGTACATGCAATTATGCAAAGGTGATGTTTAGGACTGCTTTCATAGTTTAGTTTACGCATTAGAGCTAGGAAAAAAGAAATGAATGAGGATTCTCCCCACCTAACAGGCATCCATGCTAAAATTTTTGGACATTAAGATCCTTCACCGAGGATGGTCTGTTCCTACATTTATCCAAATAAGCATGCTTGGAATGAAACTGCGCTAGATTTTCCTTTGTTTCAGGTTTACGAAGATAAGAGAATTTAAGGTTGATCTTTCAAGACCCAGCTTTGTGAACACAAAGCATTGTCAGTATTCATATTTTGGCTTGTAATTTCCTGGATTTTTTTCCAGCAATATCCTTTTTTCTCTTCTCGAACACGCAGGAGATCTGCGCATCAATATATTAAGAAGAGAAAAGGGTAAAGAAACCCACGACCAGTACAAAGGTTTTTCTTTGCCGGGGAGAAAAAACCTGAAAAAAAGAACCCCTCCCACACTCTAACCGATGTTACCAAGAAACTAGAAAAAAAAAACAAGAGCAACTCAACACCCTGGCCGACAGGCAGTGAGGCGAGGAGGTAAGCAACTCCTCGAGCCCCGGCTATATCCCAGGTTTGCAGTTAATCCCGAATGGCAGCCAGAAGGCCCATCAGGTTGGGCTGCACAGCATCAAAAACACATCTGTTCCTATGATTCCAATATCCTTTGACAGCATTGTTTTTAGGGAACAGGAGTGGTAGTTCTTAGTCATTTCAAGTACATAATTGTTCTACTGCAACACTAATAAGGAAAAACTGTCAGTGTATCATTGAAAGTTCCCATCTGCAAAGTATCACGGAAATGATCTGGCTGATTTATATACCACTGAAAGTTCCCAAGTGTTCAGTAAAATGCTACTCCACTCATCCAGGGGAAAGGACAACAGAGAATGCAGGAGAGACGAGTGCTGGGAGAACTTCTGTAAGAACCATTTCCTACCCTGTCGGTTGTCAAAAACTAAAAAGAAAAAAAAGGCAGATGTCCAAGATCTGAATGGATGCATGACACAGTATTTTGCAATACGCTGGGAACTTTCTGTGGTATTCAAATAACCAGACTGTTCCTTTGGTATTTTGGCAAAGTTGGAACTTTCTATGTTACACGACCAATATCTCCACAAAATGAAGTATATGAAATTAGTGCGAGCCTACAAGTACCTGTTTTCACGCAGATGTCAAATTATCACATTACAAAATAAAATACAAATCAAAATATGACACTACATCTTGATGAACCGCTACATGGAATAGTTTTTTAATCTATATTCAATTAGAATTAGGAGATGATATCAAAATAATGTAGCAACATTTAGAACAAAAGGGAAGATTAATTAACATGGGACATGTAAATGAAACAAGTTTTAATATATTGAGATCGAAAGAACAAGTAAAAATATATTACAGAACATAGATAATTTAGGCTAATAACCTCTTTAAATATTCCATCTTCAGTTTTATCCCAGAAAGGCCGTCTTCCACACAGCAAAATATAGGTAATAACGCCTATACTCCAAACGTCAGATTCTGGCCCTGACTTACGCTTCAGTACTTCTGGTGCCACATAGTAAGCGCTTCCGACAATATCACGGAATTGCTTTCCTGCAAAAGTACACAACAATGTTTAAGCGCAAGCTATAACCAGTACATACAGTGATAGTAAAACAGGGAAAACTATGTAATAGTAAATTAAGAACACACCTGGTCTTATGAAGTCTGAAAGGCCAAAATCTGTAGCCTTAAGGGGTGAGTCCTCCTTTGTTGATTTGAATAGGAAGTTCTGGAAACAAGGAGAATAGAACACCACAAAGTTAGGTCCTCCTTTTTGTCAAAATATATTATCAGTTACTCATGACGACAAGATTCCATCATACACTTTCAGAGCATACCTCAGGTTTCATGTCTCGATGAACCAAACCGTGCAGGTGGCACTCAGCTGCAACCTTGAGCATCTGTCGGACAACTACTGCAGCATCTTTCTCACTATAACGGCTATCTTTCCTGCTCGAAAAAAAAAAATTGAGTCCCAGCATGGCAGATATCTTATACATACATCAAAACAAAAACTCTTGTATAAAAAGGGTATAAACATAGCATATAAGTCTAGAATATCAGTTTTACTGTAGCAGAAAAGTGACTAGGATATTGCATCTCAATCATCAATAAGTGCTATAAATGCATATTATGCAACTCCTTATGGTGTGGTGGACAGTTGCAATGGAGAGAACAATGATAAAGTATATGTCAAGGAACACTCAGTTGAACAAAGAAAAATGGGAAACATATTAGCTCACTAATGCACATACAAGTTACGTGAGAGAACAAGGAATGAAATATTTCCGCAATAAAGGTAGGGAACAAGAACCATATAAATATCTAAAGGTTATAATATTTCTTACTTGGCTAATATCCGATCAAGTAATTCACCACCCTCACATAATCTGTCAGAAGGAACACATCACAAAACGTCAGATTCATTAGTGTAAAGTGATAAGCAAAGAATAAAGACTGAAAAACATCAAAATTGCTTGCCAACTAATCCGATCCCTGTTTTCTTTTATCCTAAACCACCACTATCCTAGAATTTCTCAAGGAATACAATATTATGCAAGTGATGCCATTGATTTATGTCATTAAACTCCCAACTATCCCCAGGTCCCACTCTACTTCATGTCTGATTGGGGCTCTCATAGAATAGAATCCCTGACTGTTCAGAGTTCACACAGGCCTTGTACTTGCAAAGGAAACTTCATAGATTCCAAAAGCATTTCAGAGATTTTCCAGAACTTACTCCATGACTATATACACAAAGTTGTCATCTTCGAATGCATTGTAAAAATGTACAACATTCTCGTGCCCTTGTAAGGCCTTCAATATTTTAACTTCTCTCTTTACGTCTTCAACAGCAACGGGAAGGACCATCTGCAAGGAAAATAAACCAGGCATGCTAAGTTAATTCAGTACGCTTTATTTTGCAAATATGAGTTGATCCAGTACGCCTTATTTGGTAAATCTAAGTTAGTTCTATACTTTATTGATGTTACATACAAATTACAGTGGCTATGATGTACCAATGCTGAATATAGAGAGAAACAGCTGCAAAGGCAAAAATCAGTATCTCCATTTGGACAAAACTGGAGCCTAACAGGTTCCCAATACATCTATGGTACTGTTACGGTGTAAACCCAAAGCAGTGCTACTACTAGTTTACCAGTAACTTGTCCAATACTAACTTGCTCTAGAACGGTGGACAGACTAAGTAAGGACAAGTTGGCGTACTGCCACTAACCATGACATAACTACCACAGAAACCAGAACCTACCATCAGTCCTGATCCGTGTAACTTTCCATGAAGTTATCTATCCCAAACTTGCACACATTATATACTTATGGCCATGTTTAGTTCACACCCGAAATATTTTCATCCATCACATCAAAGGAGAATCTTTGATGCATGAAGTATTAAATGTAAACGAAAAAGGTGAAAAGTTATATGGATAGACTGTAAATCGCGAGACGAATCTAACGAGTCTACTTAATCCATGATTTGCAACAGTATATCGTTATATGGATAGACTGTATATCGTTAGATTCGTCTCGAGATTTCCAACCTATCCATATAACTTTCCACCTTTTTCGTCTGCATTTACTACTTCTAAATTGATAAAATCAAAACCCGAAATCTTTTCACGAAATGTTTTCGCGAACTAAACACGGCCTATATATCATCCAGTTATACAACAGGAATCCAAAATAAGGCAGTACGTCATTATTCGGGATTCTTGTTCGTGCTGATTCGCCATGTGCAGTCTCCCCGGACAATTGGCATTTGGCTACTTGTGCCAACAACCATGCATAAGCTACAGCAGTATGGTTCCACTGAAGATTCCCGCATTAGGTTGTCCTATCCGCACCTCCCCGATCCACGTGGGAAACGGGAAGCACCCCCCGGCAAGCTCGGCCAGGCTAGCCCAGCTGTCGCGACTCGGCCCCGAGGAGGTGGAGGCCTGGCCCACCCGTCAGCCAGCCACACCACACGTCGTCCCCCACTCCCCCTCCTCGGCTCCTCCGCAAGAGAAAAAAGAGGGGGGGGTGGGGGGGGGTGGGGGGGTCGGGGCTAATGAAGGCTCGATCATCGGCGAGTGGAGCGGAGAACGGGTAGCAGCAGCAGCTCAGTACCTTGTTCTTGTCGATGCGCTTGACGGCTACGCGATCGCCGGAGGCGCGGTCGACGGCGGCGTAGGTGTAGCCGAACTGGCCGTGGCCGAGCAGCCTGCCGAGCGAGTACCGCGCCTCGAAGTCCTTGTCGTAGCCGAAGTCCGTCCGCTTCCCGCAGGCCACGATCCCGCGGCCCCTCTTCCCCTCCCCCGCCGCCACTTCAGCGCCGCCGCCGCCGCCGCCGCCGCCAGCGGGCCGGGGCTTGCCGGCGGCGGTCGCGGTGGAGGAGAAGCAGAGGCCCATCGTCGTCGTCGCCGGCTCGCCGCCCCCTGTCCCCCCGCAACCATCAACGGAGTGGGGATTCCGCGGGGGGGTCAAAGCCCGAGGAGACTTTGTAGTTGTGGATCCCTCTCTCTCTCCCCTCCCCCCCACTGGTTGTGGCGATGTCGTCGCCCTCCGCTCCCCACTGTGATGTCTGGTTTTCGCGAGTAAGAAAATGGCGGTGGCCTTCCGCGACGCGGCGTGACGCCACGCGCTGGCTGGGCCGTGAGGATGACGCGGTGGGGACGACGGGTGGTGGGGCCCGCGTGGCGGTGGGTGTGGTGGTTAGGAAACCGGGTGGGATTTGGATTGGGTGCGGGGTGACGTGGCGTGGGGAAATGGGGAGGAAAGGACGGCGACGCGATTTGGTGCGCGCGGGGGTGTTGGTGACCTGGTGGGACTAGCGCGTGCTGGAGCGCCCCGGTCACGGCCCGCCACGCGGAGAGAGATTTTTCTTTTCTTTTTTTCCGTTTTTCTTTTTTGTTTTTCTTTGAATTAAATTAATGGGGAGACCGAGGCACATCAGCAGCTCGACCACTGCGAGATTTTGATGATTTTCTACTTAGCATTGCGTTCTGCGTGCGTACTTTCTATTTTTTTATACGCGGTCTATCTGGTACTAGTGAGATACGGGGGAAATAAAATATCGAAGTTGGAAAAGGAATATACAAGGGAGTATACTAGAGGATCCTCGAAAAGAAAAGAAAATAAAGGATTAAAAAATGTTGAGATAAGTGGTCGGAATGCATGAATTAAAAAATGGTGCCACTGCAAGAAACTAGAAATGACGCGGGAGTTTACATGCAATCCTATTTGTTGAATAATTGGAAATTTGTGAAACGCGTGCTTAGCTTGTTATGGATATCTGAGTGTATATGAAGAAAGAGATGGAGATGCTCCATCACACTCACACGCCACAATGTTATATATTTCCTTTTTAAGCAATATATAAATGGCAGCTCAAGATGCGGATTGTACATGGAGTACGAGTATGTTTTCGACACCGTTTTCACATTTGCAAAAATGAAAACCAACGTTACGTTGCCACTTTTCCAAGATGTCAAGTGTCCTACCACGCCATATCATCACTCATTCTATTCATTTTTTTCGTTCTCCGTTATCTCCATTTATCGAATTACTGCCTACCACGGTCAGTGGGGAGGACAGCATTGCCATGTCCAATCTATCCCTTTAATCCGGACCTTCCCCAGTACTGGTAGCCCATTTGCTACATCTGGTTGCCGGTATGATTTGGCCATGAACTGCTATATAATTGAAGAGAATATTAGACGATAGGTGCAATAGTGCTGAGAAAACAAATTACATCCCTTTTCTTGCTTGCTATTCATATTGCTAATTCGCTTAAATCATATGGGTGGCATATAGCAACATCATGATAACAATGGCGGCAGTGTGATGGCATGGCAGGCCACAATGGGAAGACATCAAATCGCTCCTATGAGCTACTATGTATCATCCACTGCCTTGACCCCATAAAAGATAACTTAATTCGTTTTACGGAGCATATTAATAAGCAACACGAGCACCTATGTGCAAAGGCTTAAACCCGTTAGAGCATCTCCAGCAATAGCCCCTATTTCAAGCCCCTATTTTATTGAGCAGGGGCCGGCCCCAGCTTTCTAGGGGCTCTAATTTTACATCTAACTCCAGCAATAGCACTAACTTCACAGCCCCTACTCCTACTTGACAAGTGGGACCCGCTTGTCAGTGGCTCATGTCCTTTTCCCATCCCGATCTCTTCTCTCCCGACAGCTCTCTTCTTCCTCGATTCCTGCCGGTGCAGGGGAGCGCAAGCCGGCTGGGCGCGGCGGCGGCGACGCGGGCGAGCGTGAGCCGGCAGCGGCGCGGGGGGAGCGCAAGCGCCGGCCGAGCGATGGCAGCGGTGGCCTAGGGGAGCGCGCGATCAGGTGGAGCGCGGCGGCGCCGCCATAGGGGACCGCAAGCTCCGGCCGAGCGCGGTGGATCCAGTGGCGCTCGAGCCCATGCCCTCTTCCCCTTCGTCGGATCCGGCGAAATCGAGCGTCGCCGGCGATCTGTGTGGCGGAGCGGAGCGAGGACAGCGCGACCGGCACGTGCAGTGGCAGGGACGAGCAGGCGCTCGAGGTCGTGGCCAGGCGGTGGAATCGACGGTCTAGTGGCAGCGCTGACGCCGGATTCGACGGGGATAGGAGCACGACCGTCATGGGAGCTCAGCTCGGAGCTTCGTGCTCAAGAAGGTGGTGGGGAGGAGCCGGGTCCTCAACTTGGAGGGGAGGAAGCACCGGCGACGAGAGCATGGGTGGTTGCGCTACTTCGGTCGGAGGAGATGAGAGCAGGCGGGTCGATTCCACGGGTGCGCGCACAGAGAAACCGATGCCAACCACCGAGTAGGGGTTTCTCTCTCTACCCGCGAGAGATGGTGCTGAGAGGGGGCATTTGGGTGCCTCACTAGAGTAGGGACCCGAGTAGGGACTCTGCTGGAGTTGATTTTTTTGACCCTTAGTCCCTACGTTTTGAGTAGGGGGCTGAGTAGTGGTCTTGCTGGAGTTGCTCTTAGAACCACTTTCACCATAAGAAATCGTGCCATATTCGTTTCGCTGGGCTGGGCTGCAAAGTCTAAGAAAAGAATAATCTGTTAAACTGGTTCAATAGTATTATGTGAGAAGAATAATCCGCTGGGCTGGGATGATAATCCCAAGCGAACAGGACGAGCTAGTGACCCATAAACACATAAACTAGCTAGTAGAAAACATAGTCCCCATAATTCTGCGTAGTATTGAGACAAACAACTCTTGTTACCACCTATGCATCTAGGTTCATCTTAGTTTGGTCCATTTAATTGTAAGCTTTAGGACGCGCAAATGGCTAAATATAAAAACAATTAAATTATATGACAAGCATTACCATGTGAATCCATAAATTTTATTCCTGCTTCGAATTAGTCGTGCAAAGGAAGTCCATTCGGTCTGGTCGTATATATGCATAGGAGGATTCTTAGAACAATATGGTAACACATCAATACAACTAAATATGCAAGTTGCAACACCATATTTAACTTTTCCCTTGTAATTGGAAAAAAAGGGGTTTCCTATGTTGAACCATAATATATACATATTTTTTTATTAAGGGATCTTTCAAACTAGTAGGACAATTAGAAAGTTTTATAACTATTCAGTACGGAGCGAAGCAGTTGGTCCTTTGTTTTATTTTCCCGTGAGCAACTTGCCTTTTTGTTTAGTTGGAAAAACCGACGAATGTCTGGCTTGTCTGCAGTGCACGTTCTAAAGGTGCATGCACATGCACCACCACGATTCGAAAAAAAAAATCACCACCACGCCACAAGAAGCTAATACCGAATAAATAAAGTAAATCGCAGATCTCAAGTTCAAAAATTAGGGCGCTAAAACCTATATTTTAGTTGTGCGTTTAATTTCAAAAGTAAAACTTAAAAGGTGGTCCTCTACGTCCTCTTATTGGGTCACTTCCGGTTCGCTTAGTTGAACCAACTTTAATTTCTCCAGAAGCTTTTGACTTCACTTAACCCAAATTAGTTGCGCATACTATTGTAACGCGAGTGGAATTGAAACTACCATTCTGGGATCAACTTAGACCTTGTTTAGTTCCAACTAAAATGCAAAAGGTTTTCATCTAAAAAACCGTGCCAGCGACCAAATGCAAAAGGTTTTCGCTTTTTTTCATCCCAAGGCCCTTACAACATCCAAGATACCAAACAAAGAAATATATATGACAATGCTAAAAAATGGCAAAAAAAAAACCTACAGTGTGCTAAAAAAGATAATTTATACTACTACTTTCAAAGATTGGAGAACATCCCACTCCCTATGTCATAAAATATATAATATGTTTAGAACAAGCTAATTAGTCTAATTAATTAGTTTATTTATTTTTTTTGAACAATTTTTTAGTTTATTTATAACATTATTATGATAAAACAAATAGCGTATAAAGATTCCAATTGTTTCTCAAAAGAAGCTTGTACAACTCTGCCGATTCAGGATCTGTTCTCCTCCCTAGCGTGCGCCACTGAGCAATCAGAGACTTCATGGTCCACGCACAAACGGAGGTGCTCTGCGGCTTTAGCCTAGCTCGTCAACGTAAACAAAACAAAGAAAGCACGTCTACTACGCGTAGGGCTCGGATTATTGTATCATCCTACTTGAAGAGTGGGAGCACGCGCCACGCCACCACGGATATGATGCTGCGGATTTTTGTCCGTGTAAAATGGCATATCCTTTCATGTGACAACATTGATAAGTGCTAGAAATAATATATAGAGTACGTTATGCCCAAGCGTCCCCTGACATGTGCCTCGACCAAAGTTAATTAGCCTGGTCAGGTGACACTCCCCCGTGTCCTGGCCTGGTCTGCAGCAGGTGCTTAAACTAAGAGTGGTGATCCTGACACAAGTTGATTAGCAAAAGTCCAAGAGAAGGCCAATAGCAGCTAAAAGGACAGCTCCATCATGGCGCTAATGAAGGACGAAAGGGGACCAGGACGACTAACCTCATCACGAGGTCGGAGTCGCAGAACCTTTATAATTTTTTTTTTGGTCGATAGAGGTCTCTGATCTGACAGTATGATTGTTTTGATCTTCTAATTTTTAGAGATGTGTTGACTAATAATGTCACGCTGTAACCAACTGCATATACTTACACACCAATCCCTCCAGCCGCACTAGCGAGTTGTGCAATACTCTCTACGCTCGCAGAATAGTTTTTATTTTAGTTGCGTGCAGTCGGATTATTTCTATAACTATATAAGGCGTAATGTACTAATGACCATCAATTTATCTTGCAATATCTGACCAATAATGCTACAGATCAAAGCAACTGTGAACAGAAAACTATATGTAGCAACCCATTCAGTAACACAATGGCCATGTGGACCAATACATTGCTATTGTTCTTTAGCAGTCATTCAGCTTTGTCTATTTTCGTTTTGATTGTATGCAATACGTGCATTGACATCCCCCCGGAACACACTCGCCTACACTGCCGAAGCCAATACTCTTCTGACAATTTCGAAGGCACGACGAGGGGGCGCATGGACCCGGGACGACCGGTAGTGTTCTGCAATCTTGAGGTGTAAATGAGCCTCCATATGCAACTGCTTTTGTCGCCATCGCGATATCTGAAAAAACAGATCACAAAAAGTAAAAGATGTTTAAAACATCATAACATTTCTCATACAAAATGAAATAGAATTAGAAGGACATGCACCCCAAAGAAAATTATAAGTACCTGTGTTCTGCGCCACCAGGGCAAGGACAATCAATAATATGCAGGATGTTCTCATCCTGGCTAGGTTTGTTAGGGGATGGTTGGTTGTGATTTGTGAACTAGTGCACTAGAAGCAAATGCTGGTGCTTTCGTGATATATGAAGGTCTCCTGTGGAGGTGACTGCCATCGGCTTTATATTTGAAATATGAGCCTACCATTTATGGAAAACATTAATTGCGTATATATACTACGCCTAAAATGAGTATGGGGTTTTAATTGTAACCCGGAATAGATATGTATACATCACACTGCTAATTATTAATTATTGAGGTTTACACATATGGAATGGTGTTTCCTTTTGGGGCTATCGTTCCTTCAGTGTTTCATTAATTTCATTAAATGTTTTCCAATCTTTTTTTAGTATTAAATGTTTTCCAAAAAAAGAATTGAGCGTTAAATGTTTTCCAAACTTGAAGCACACTCTTACAGCCAATAATTTGATCTTATAAGGATTGTAGAAATCAGCTAAAAAAACTTCATGAGATCCGGACACCCTAGATTCATGTGTGGAATATAATCAGCCTGGGCAAAGAGCCTGAGAACCGAACCAAAAGAACCGAAACCGAGAAAATCGGTTCCTTGTTCGGTTCATATTCTTGAGAAACCGAATTCTCCGGTTCATTCGGTTCGGTTCTCAATCCGAGAAAACCAAATGCTATCCCAACACCAGCCCAACAGCCTCCCTCCCCCAGCCCACCCGACCGCCTCCTCCGTCCCTCCCTCCAAGCAAACCTTAGCGGTGGCGCGACGCCTCTGAAAGGACCAACACTAGCCCTAGAGGGGGTGAATAGGCACTGCTTAAAATCTAGAAATTCTTCACGAAAACGTTAAGGGTCGGATGATCCGACGCTGTCTCGGATCTTCTGGGGTCCAGGAGATCCGACACAGTGCTGGATCTTCCGACCAGTGGAAAAAACCTAGTACGTGATTCAAATTCAACTTAGCTTTTGATGATTCCCTTTGAATACAAAGTTGTCAAATGAAGTAACTAACCCTCTGAATATGATCTACACAATAGGATATCAACTAGCAAGTAGATCGGGCCAAATCAAGCGTGAGAGCAATATGAACAACAATATGAAATGGAGACACAAGATTTATCCCGAGTTCACTCCACAAAGGAGCTACGTCTCCGTAGAGAAGCCCACAAAGAGCCGGGCTGTCACTAGCCCCTAGTCTCTCTCAACCAACCACAAAGGAGGATTGAGTTACTTACTATTGCTCTCACAAAGAGAGGAGTGATACAAACGTTCTGGTGCTCAAACCACAAAGGAATGGGAGCTACCGGCGACGCCTAACCGTTTAGGAGCAAAGCGCCAAGAGTAACAAACGTGAATCAATCAACCAAGCTTGCTTGAGGGACTTCTTGAGATGAACAAATGATGAACTCACAAAGAAATCTTGCAACACCCTCCAAATCTTTCTCTCACTCAAACCCTAGATGAATCCTTTCTAGAATCAAGCACTTGGGAGTACAGAGGTGAAATGAATGCTATGGAGGGCTGGTTGGTCGAAGAAGCAAGAGAGAGTAAATGAAGGGGTGAAGGGGCATATATAGCTCACCCCCAAAATGTGACCGTTGGAGCTCAGATCCATTTATCGGATCTTCCGACACACCGTCGGATCTTCCGAGTAGGAAAGAAGTGCATACGAATTTCAAACTTCAACACTCAGAAAACAAAAGCCTAGGACATCCGACATAGGGTCAGATCTTCTGGACCCCGTCAGAACTTCTTGACCCCCTCGAAACTTCTTGACCCCGGTCAGAAGTCCTAAGGAGAACTTTCGACAGAACTCCTAATCTTCTTGGGTTTGGCTAAGCTGCATCGGGTCTTCCGACATAGGGTCAGGTCTTCCGGACCACCTCATAGGATCTTCTTGACCCCCTCCGAAACTTATTACCCCCATCGAAAGTCCAAATGAGAACTTTCGATAGAACTCATGGAATTCACTTGGAGGACTCGGATCTTCCGACCAGTTTGGTTTCGATGTGAAAACCCAAGTGTTCGTGCATGAAGTGTGTAACTCTCATTAAGTTTTTCATGTCAAGATCTGTCCCTTGACAAGCTTAGTTCGTCAGAACACGTCCCCTTGATAGTACGGTGTTTTCTATACTCAAGTTCAAACCAAAAATTAAATTTAAATCTTCAATAAGCTCATCCACCATACATAATCGAATTGGGGACCTTCCTTTAACCTTTTTGCTTCTCTTTTGTTTAATCCCTGCATATATCTCATTCACAAGCATTATATCCAAATTGTGATTGTCATCACCACCAAAATCTTTAGGATTCTAGATGCACTTTCAGCCTCTCTCAGCCGCCTCACGCCTCCACGCCCAGCCGCCTCCTCCTTGACTCCCTCCAGCGCCAGGCGGTAGGCGCCGCACCAGCACCTAACCGTCGACGGCCGCTGCCCACACCCCCCACGCCTACCCACTCCCCGCTGGCCACCTCCTCCAACCCCATCCCTCGTCGTCCGCCTCTCCCGCCCTTCCCCAGTGGCCTCCCTCTCCCTAGAGCGGCGAGCGCGACGCCTCCACCCCGGTTCCCGACAAGGCGAGCCATCCCGTCTCCGGCGGTCGGGTCCCTCTCTTCTTCGTCTCTCCCGGGCGGTCGGCTCTTCCTCTCTCCCTGGCGGCTGACGCTCCCTCCTCTCCCCAGCGATCGGCGCCCTCTCGCCTCTTCCCGGCGGCTTGCGCTCCCTCCTCTCCCCGACGGTTGGCGCCCCCTCCCACTGATGGCCGGCACCTCTCGTCCCTACACCCATCCCCAGTGGCTGGCACCCTCCTCTCTTGTCTCCACGTCCTAGTCTCTCTCCTCGGTTACTTCAGTTAAACCGAAACCGAACCGAAAGGAACCAAACCGAAAGTCGTTGGTTCTCACTTGTAAAAAGTACCGAACGACGACTTATATTAGGGAACCGAATGCCAAGGTGAGAAAATATAAGAATCCAACCATCCAGATCATAAGGCTAATCTCAGTAGAGATTTCATATACTCCCTCTGTCCTTAAATATATATCATTTAGGACAAGCCATTTAGTTCAAAACTGAACTAATTTGCTTGTCCTAAACGACATATATTCAAGAACGGAGGAAGTAGGTTTCATGCAGATTAATTAGAGTGTCTTTATTTAGATCAAATAAAGAATTGTATTATATCAAAGCTGACTACATCATTAACTTACACATTGCGCTCTCAATGTATTCACATACTAAGTAGCTCCAAATTTCAATCATAAACCTGTGTAAAAAATCAAATAGAAGACCGCATAGGCATACACTCAGCAAGCAGGCTAAGAACAAGCGCCCAAAGAACGACGACCAATATCCCTGTAGGCTAGAACAAGACAATCTTCTTCCTTCTTGTGTCTTTCTTTTTCCTTTTTCTGCCACTGGTGAAGAGCAGAGACTGGACCTAATGAAGAACGAAAGGGGACCAGGACGACTAACCTCATCACGAGGTCGGAGTCGCGGAACCTTTATAATTCTTTTTTTTGGGTCGATAGAGGTCTCTGATCTGACAGTATGATTGTTTTGATCTTCTAATTTTTAGAGATGTGTTGACTAATAATGTCACGCTGCAACCAACTGCATATACTTACACACCAATCCCTCCAGCCGCACTAGCGAGTTGTGCAATACTCTCTACGCTCGCAGAATAGTTTTTATTTTAGTTGCGTGCAGTCGGATTATTTCTATAACTATATAAGGCGTAATGTACTAATGACCATCAATTTATCTTGCAATATCTGACCAATAATGCTACAGATCAAAGCAACTGTGAACAGAAAACTATATGTAGCAACCCATTCAGTAACACAATGGCCATGTGGACCAATACATTGCTATTGTTCTTTAGCAGTCATTCAGCTTTGTCTATTTTCGTTTTGATTGTATGCAATACGTGCATTGACATCCCCCCGGAACACACTCGCCTACACTGCCGAAGCCAATACTCTTCTGACAATTTCGAAGGCACGACGAGGGGGCGCATGGACCCGGGACGACCGGTAGTGTTCTGCAATCTTGAGGTGTAAATGAGCCTCCATATGCAACTGCTTTTGTCGCCATCGCGATATCTGAAAAAACAGATCACAAAAAGTAAAAGATGTTTAAAACATCATAACATTTCTCATACAAAATGAAATAGAATTAGAAGGACATGCACCCCAAAGAAAATTATAAGTACCTGTGTTCTGCGCCACCAGGGCAAGGACAATCAATAATATGCAGGATGTTCTCATCCTGGCTAGGTTTGTTAGGGGATGGTTGGTTGTGATTTGTGAACTAGTGCACTAGAAGCAAATGCTGGTGCTTTCGTGATATATGAAGGTCTCCTGTGGAGGTGACTGCCATCGGCTTTATATTTGAAATATGAGCCTACCATTTATGGAAAACATTAATTGCGTATATATACTACGCCTAAAATGAGTATGGGGGTTTTAATTGTAACCCGGAATAGATATGTATACATCACACTGCTAATTATTAATTATTGAGGTTTACACATATGGAATGGTGTTTCCTTTTGGGGCTATCGTTCCTTCAGTGTTTCATTAATTTCATTAAATGTTTTCCAATCTTTTTTTAGTATTAAATGTTTTCCAAAAAAAGAATTGAGCGTTAAATGTTTTCCAAACTTGAAGCACACTCTTACAGCAAATAATTTGATCTTATAAGGATTGTAGAAATCAGCTAAAAAAACTTCATGAGATCCGGACACCCTAGATTCATGTGTGGAATATAATCAGCCTGGGCAAAGAGCCTGAGAACCGAACCGAAAGAACCGAAACCGAGAAAATCGGTTCCTTGTTCGGTTCATATTCTTGAGAAACCGAATTCTCCGGTTCATTCGGTTCGGTTCTCAATCCGAGAAAACCAAATGCTATCCCAACACCAGCCCAACAGCCTCCCTCCCCCAGCCCACCCGACCGCCTCCTCCGTCCCTCCCTCCAAGCAAACCTTAGCGGTGGCGCGACGCCTCTGAAAGGACCAACACTAGCCCTAGAGGGGGTGAATAGGCACTGCTTAAAATCTAGAAATTCTTCACGAAAACGTTAAGGGTCGGATGATCCGACGCTGTCTCGGATCTTCTGGGGTCCAGGAGATCCGACACAGTGCTGGATCTTCCGACCAGTGGAAAAAACCTAGTACGTGATTCAAATTCAACTTAGCTTTTGATGATTCCCTTTGAATACAAAGTTGTCAAATGAAGTAACTAACCCTCTGAATATGATCTACACAATAGGATATCAACTAGCAAGTAGATCGGGCCAAATCAAGCGTGAGAGCAATATGAACAACAATATGAAATGGAGACACAAGATTTATCCCGAGTTCACTCCACAAAGGAGCTACGTCTCCGTAGAGAAGCCCACAAAGAGCCGGGCTGTCACTGGCCCCTAGTCTCTCTCAACCAACCACAAAGGAGGATTGAGTTACTTACTATTGCTCTCACAAAGAGAGGAGTGATACAAACGTTCTGGTGCTCAAACCACAAAGGAATGGGAGCTACCGGCGACGCCTAACCGTTTAGGAGCAAAGCGCCAAGAGTAACAAACGTGAATCAATCAACCAAGCTTGCTTGAGGGACTTCTTGAGATGAACAAATGATGAACTCACAAAGAAATCTTGCAACACCCTCCAAATCTTTCTCTCACTCAAACCCTAGATGAATCCTTTCTAGAATCAAGCACTTGGGAGTACAGAGGTGAAATGAATGCTATGGAGGGCTGGTTGGTCGAAGAAGCAAGAGAGAGTAAATGAAGGGGTGAAGGGGCATATATAGCTCACCCCCAAAATGTGACCGTTGGAGCTCAGATCCATTTATCGGATCTTCCGACACACCGTCGGATCTTCCGAGTAGGAAAGAAGTGCATACGAATTTCAAACTTCAACACTCAGAAAACAAAAGCCTAGTACATCCGACATAGGGTCAGATCTTCTGGACCCCGTCGGAACTTCTTGACCCCCTCGAAACTTCTTGACCCCGGTCAGAAGTCCTAAGGAGAACTTTCGACAGAACTCCTAATCTTCTTGGGTTTGGCTCAGCTGCATCGGGTCTTCCAACATAGGGTCAGGTCTTCCGGACCACCTCATAGGATCTTCTTGACCCCCTCCGAAACTTCTTACCCCCATCGAAAGTCCAAATGAGAACTTTCGATAGAACTCATGGAATTCACTTGGAGGACTCGGATCTTCCGACCAGTTTGGTTTCGATGTGAAAACCCAAGTGTTCGTGCATGAAGTGTGTAACTCTCATTAAGTTTTTCATCTCAAGATCTGTCCCTTGACAAGCTTAGTTCGTCAGAACACGTCCCCTTGATAGTACGGTGTTTTCTATACTCAAGTTCAAACCAAAAATTAAATTTAAATCTTCGATAAGCTCATCCACCATACATAATCGAATTGGGGACCTTCCTTTAACCTTTTTGCCACCTCCCCCAACCCCATCCCTCGTCGTCCGCCTCTCCCGCCCTTCCCCAGTGGCCTCCCTCTCCCTGGAGCGGCGAGCGCGACGCCTCCACCCCGGTTCCCGACAAGGCGAGCCATCCCGTCTCCGGCGGTCGGGTCCCTCTCTTCTTCGTCTCTCCCGGGCGGTCGGCTCTTCCTCTCTCCCTGGCGGCTGACGCTCCCTCCTCTCCCCAGCGATCGGCGCCCTCTCGCCTCTTCTCGGCGGCTTGCGCTCCCTCCTCTCCCCGACGGTTGGCGCCCCCTCCCACTGATGGCCGGCACCTCTCGTCCCTACACCCATCCCAGTGGCTGGCACCCCTCCTCTCTTGTCTCCACGTCCTAGTCTCTCTCCTCGATTACTTCAGTTAAACCGAAACCGAACCGAAAGGAACCAAACCGAAAGTCGTCGGTTCTCACTTGTAAAAAGTACCGAACGACGACTTATATTAGGGAACCGAATTTGCAACAGAACCGAATGCCAAGGTGAGAAAATATAAGAATCCAACCATCCAGATCATAAGGCTAATCTCAGTAGAGATTTCATATACTCCCTCTGTCCTTAAATATATATCATTTAGGACAAGCCATTTAGTTCAAAACTGAACTAATTTGCTTGTCCTAAACGACATATATTCAAGAACGGAGGAAGTAGGTTTCATGCAGATTAATTAGAGTGTCTTTATTTAGATCAAATAAAGAATTGTATTATATCAAAGCTGACTACATCATTAACTTACACATTGCGCTCTCAATGTATTCACATACTAAGTAGCTCCAAATTTCAATCATAAACCTGTGTAAAAAATCAAATAGAAGACCGCATAGGCATACACTCAGCAAGCAGGTTAAGAACAAGCGCCCAAAGAACGACGACCAATATCCCTGTAGGCTAGAACAAGACAATCTTCTTCCTTCTTGTGTCTTTCTTTTTCCTTTTTCTGCCACTGGTGAAGAGCAGAGACTGGCCCAAAGAACTACGATTTGTCTTTTTTGTTTCACCATACATAAGTGGAATCTTGAGTTCCAAATTTACAAGATGGTAGTTGACATCACAATGTATATCAGAAAAATATATTATAAATTTTTTGTCATCATTTTTCATATTATTTTATATCTCAATGATTAATTTATTATCAAATATCCTACCATATGAAAATAATGATGAAAATTTCATGACATATTTTTTTAAGATGTGTTATGATGTCTATTATCATCTTGCAAAATTTAAACTCAAAATTCTACTTGTACATGGAGAAACAAAAAAGACAAATTGTATTGAGGGGTAAATTGGACCAAATGTCATAGTTTAGGGGGTAAATTGAACCAAAACATACCTTAGGGGTTATCTAGACTTTGCTTATACTTGAGGGGAGTAATTTGGACTTTTTCCTTTTTTTTTTTTGTTGGTGTGTGTATGTGTCCCACACAGTCCATGTGAGAAGTTGGCCAAAAAAAAACTATTTCAAAAAAAGTTGGCAAAACCGGCACTTCGTGTTGCAGGAAAGGAAATGAAAAGGAAAAAAAAGATAGAAATAGGTGAAAACACTTAAAATTATAACAATTCGTATTTCCCGGGTCAAATTCTAGAAGGTACAACCAAGGTCAAGTATACAATTTCTCAAAGACAAAAATAACACTCTGGAAAAATATACAGTTTGTACGCTAAGTTCTGAGCAAGTGATACATGCAGAAAGACTACTCTCGGGAGGCAAAACACAGAAAAAAAAAACAATCCACGAAAGATCTTGCACTTTTCTATCTAACTAGCCAAGATTAAGCCAAAAAAAAAAACGATCAACGGTTCACACAGCGAAACTGATATCAGGATCTCCAGGAAGCAACAATAGAGAAATAGAGATCACTGTATTTCGACACCAAGAAAATGATTCACAGATTAATACACTAACATAATGTAGCATGCATTTAATTTGATTACAGAGATGGAACCGTTATAATTCGTTCTATAAAAGAAATGAAAACGTAGCAAGTATCAGGCCATCATCATACTACAAAATGGTGCAGCATAAGCACCACTCCGCAAAATACCAACAGCTACTGCTACCAAATCAACCAATACAACCCAATATACTGATGGCAGTCTGAAACAGCTCAGACAACTAAATTGTTTAGCTATCTACTTCAGAACCTCTGAACCAGCAGTGTAACTATCAAGAATGTTAAAACTAGAGCCAGCACCTCTTTCATTGCCCTAGCAAAAGAATTGGGCCTTCGACGCAAGAGCTCCAGAAGTTTAATGTCGAAGCAAGACATTAAGCGGCTACCTTAGATGCACTACGAATCCAACATGTCGTCCTGCAATTCATTTGGGGCAATGAGTCCAGGAATGGAAAGCATGCGTTGGCGCTCCTTTTCTCTCTGTACAGCAGCCTCTTCAGCATATAGGTCTTTGTTATCCTGGCATCACATGACAACCAAAAGAAAATCAGCAGAGGGATTACAATTTTACGCTGACCTGGCTGTGCAATTCATTGATTATCATGTAGGGACACATATACTTCCAGCTCATAATATGGTCAAAGATCTTTCATTCCAGCATGGGCAAATTTAAATACATTTTTTCTAAATTATGTATGCAATTTTGTGACATTACCTGAGCAGAGAACTCCTTCGATTGAACAAGAAAATCCCTTATATGGTTCTTGAAGTTTGGAGGATCAGTTTTTGAATTAAAAAGTCCATCAACAAACTTAGCTACCTGTAGGAAACATGTATTTCAAATTACTTGCTGACTGAACTAATAATGCATGTACAGCTGTATGCAAGGGATAAAAATACCTCTACAGGCATCATGTTAGGAAATGATGAGCTGAGGAGTTTGATAGTGTAATCACGGACAAACATTGCATTACTTGTGTATTGAGAAGGGACCATTGTGGCATCCCAGAGAGGCACTGTTAGACCATCAACCTAATATGCCAGCAAAGATGGTAACGTAAGACACACATAATGATCAGAGAGTACAACAGTGGATAAATGTATATCATACCACATAGAACAAATGTTGTAGGACAGAAACATGAAGCTTGAAACCAGGTTTGTGGAAGGTATCTGTGAGCACTGCAAATATCTCTTGCTCAATAGTTAAGAAATATGTCTTGTAGAACTGATTTTGGAAACCTGAAGCCTGCGAGGATATGGCATCACTCAGAATAGCTTCAGTGTAACAACAGAGTTTTAATCAAGGATAGAGCAAAAATTGCACCTCAAAGTTCTTTAAAATTTCCAATAACAGGCTTAGGCCCGTCTCAGCAATATTCCTCTCTGTATGTCGAAATGCCCAGCTTATGGAATCCATTACAAGTTTCAGTTGCTGAAACAGACAAATAAATAATTAGGAAACAGTCTGTTAGCAAGGAGAATAGGCTGGCCCCTTGTGGGCCTTGGGTCCTGGCCGCACGGCTCCCAGCCGTGCGCCGGCCCTAGGGTATAGATGGTGTTGATCTATTAGGCAAGGATCTCCTCAGGGGTATTGTTTCTATAAACCCTAGAGAGCCTTGCCTATATATTGTACCCCATGCCTTTGGCAATGCTAAGTCAATCTATTCCCAGCCATACAAGCTTACATGGTATCACGAGACTAGGTTTTCTTTCCTAGGCCTCCTCCCTTCCGCTGCCCTAGCCGCGCGCCATCCCTGGCTGCGCCTATGGCCGGGTCTCCACCCCTCTCCCCCACGGCTGCTGCCATTGCTGCCGCCAAGACCAAGGGCGCCACCTCTCCTGATGAGGAGGCGCGCCTCAAGGCCGAGGCCGAGCGCATCCAGCGCCAGGAGGAGCGCGACGCGGCCCTCGTTCGCGCCGCCAAAGCCGAGCAGGAAGCAGCCGACGCCGGCCGGGAACTCGAAGCCCTTGCCGCGCGCCAGCGCGAGGCGCTCGCCCGCGCCGCTGCTGCTCGCAGGGACGTTGCCGCCGCCCTCGACGATCCCCATCATCACGACAGCGACGACGACAACCAGTCCCACATCTCTGATCGGGTGCCTGAAACTCTCCACCACGCCGTTCTCCTTCATGAGGCCGCCGCCGTGGTCAATCTGCACGCCCAGGCCGTTGGCGTGCAGAACATCCGGAGCCTGGTCCACATCACCCTCGATCTCCCTGCCGGCAACTATCCTCGATGGCGGGATCAGTTCCTCCTCGTCGTCGGGAAGTATTCCCTCGAGGATCACGTCCTCACCGACACCCCGGCGCCCACCTTCCCCGACTGGGTCCGGATGGACTATGTCGTGAAGTCCTGGATCGCCGGCACCATCTCCGCCAATCTGGCCGAGACTGTCTTGGAGCGCGCCGCCACCGCACGCGTCGTGTGGCTCGCTCTCGAGACTCAGTTCCTCGGGAATCGCGAGATGCGTGCTCTCCACCTCGACTTGAAGTTCCGCAATTTCACTCAGGGCGACCTCAACATCACCGACTATTGTCGGCAATTCAAGACCATGGCAGAGGAACTCGCGGCGCTCGGAGAACCTGTCAACGACCGCACCCTCGTCCTCAACGTCATCCGCGGTCGTCAACGACCGCTTCCACGACATTGGCGTTCATCTTCGTCGCGGTCGTCCCTTCCCCAAGTACTCCGACGCCGTCTCCGAGCTCCAACTGGAGGAGATGACTCTGGCACACAAGGCGTCCATGCCAGGGACAGCTTTGGTCGCCGCCACCGCCAAGGCGCCTTCCACCAGCGCCACCTCTTCCTCCAGCGGGCGTCGGCCTCCTGACTCGCGCCCTCCCTCCGGCGGTTTTAACTCCGGGGGCACGTCGTCCAAGCCCAAGCAGCAACACCGCCGCAGCAAGCGCGGCGGCAAGTCGTCCTCCGGGTCTGCTCCCTCCTCCAGCAACGGCGGCGCCCACTCCAGCAGCACCAGCGGCGGCTCCCAGAGCAGCGGCGTTCCCTCGGCGCCCTGGCCCTCTCTACATAACCCATGGGCCGGGTCCATCCAGATGTGGCCCGGCCCACGGCCACCGCTGGCCCCCCTGCCCGCTCCACCCGGCCTGCCTCAGCAACAGGCTCTGCTGGCCCACGCCCAGGCCCAGGCACAGGCCTATGCCGTCCAGCAGCAACAGGCGCAGGCCCAGCTTCAGGCCCAGCTCCAGGCCCAGCAGCAGGCGCAAGCCATGGCGCAGGCGCAGGCACAGCAGGCGCCGTTCCAGTGGGGGCCGCCAGGGTTCCAGCCGCCGTCGGTCGCCCCTGCCTCGTGGGACCAGCACTCCCTCGCTTCGAGCTTCAGCACCATGAGCCTCCAGCAACCTCCGAACGACAACTGGTATTTTGACTCAGGTGCTACATCACACATGACCTCCGACCCTACCACTCTCTCGTATACTTCTTATTCGCGGTATCCTTCTCCATCTTCCATTATTGTCGGAAACGGCTCATTGCTTCCTGTTACAGCCACTGGTTCTGCACAACTTCCTGGTTCTTTTCTTCTTAATAATGTTCTAGTTTCACCTAGTCTTATTAAGAACCTCATATCTGTGCGCCAATTCACTTCTGACAATAATTGTTCCATCGAGTTTGACCCCTCTGGTTGCTCTGTGAAGGATCTGCGAACTCGGAGAATACTCGCCAGGTGCAATAGTTCGGGGCCCTTATATCCGCTATCTGCTTCCACAGCTACAGCACTCCTTAGCGGCCCGTCTCCCTCACTCTGGCATCGTCGGCTCGGTCATCCTGGTCATGAAGCTTTGTCCAAGCTTGCTGCTCTTTTGCCTTCATGTAATAAAGAAACTAGCACTACATTGTGTCATGCGTGTCAGCTAGGGCGCCATGTGCGTCTTCCTTTTCATACTTCTTCCTCGAGAGCTTCTACGAATTTTGATCTTGTTCATTGTGATCTTTGGACGTCACCCGTTGTTAGTGTCTCCGGTTACAAATATTATCTTGTCATTCTAGATGATTGCTCTCATCATTTATGGACCTTTCCATTACGTATGAAATCTGACACATTTGCCACCATTGCTAATTTTTTTGCCTATGTGAAGACCCAGTTTGGCACCACGATCAAGGCGGTCCAATGCGACAATGGCCGTGAGTTCGACAACTCTAGCGCTCGCACATTCTTCCTCACCCACGGCGTCCTTCTACGCATGTCGTGTCCCTACACTTCCCCACAGAACGGTAAAGCTGAGCGTATCATTCGTTCCACTAACAATATCATACGCTCACTTTTGTTTCAAGCTTCCATGCCACCGTCCTACTGGGTTGAAGCTCTCACCACCGCCACATACCTGCTCAACATCCTTCCCACGAAGACACTTCAGTTCGTGACACCGCACTTCGCCCTCCATGGCCAGCTGCCGTCTTACGATCATCTTCGTGTTTTTGGATGCGCTTGCTATCCGAACTTATCTGCCACTGCCAGCCACAAACTCGCTCCACGCTCCACGCTTTGCGTCTTCCTTGGCTACTCTCCCCACCACAAAGGATACCGCTGCCTTGATATCACTTCTAACCGTGTGCTCATCTCTCGTCATGTCACATTCGACGAGGCCACGTTTCCTTTCGATCGGGAGCCTACACCCCCATCGCCGGCGGATTTTGAGTTTTTGGACGTGTTTACTGATGCTGTGCCCGTACCTATTGGTCCGTCCCAGCCACTTTTGCCTACTGCAGGTCCTGGCGTTTTACCCGCACAGCCACGTGCGGCTCCTTCTGGCACCTCCGACGCCTCGGTGCCACCTCCAGCGGCCACGGCCGGGCGCCCGGTGGCCCTCCCTGTTCGGCAGCCGGCCCCAGCCGCCTCTCCGTCGACTCCAGCCGGCCCCAGGACGGCTGTGGCCAGTTCGTCGCCGCCTCAGCCGGCCCCAGCCGGCCACCAGCCGGCCACGGCCACCCCGTCGACGCTCCAGCCAACTGCAGCCGGCCGTCTGTCAGCCACGGCCACGTCTTCCCCACCCCGGCCGGCCGCAGCCTCTCTGCCGCCTGCTGCTGGCCGTTCGCCGGCCATGATCGGGCAACCTCGGCCCATCACCGACTTTCAGCGCGTCTACTACCGGCGGACTCCAGTGCAGCCCACCTCAAGTCCGAGCCCCGACACCGCTGTCGCTGTTCAGCCGGCGCCTCTTCCAAAGGGGGCTGTTCCAGTTCCTCCAGTGGCCAATCAACACGCCATGGCCACTCGTGCCAAACACGGGCTTCGCTTCCCGGCGGCCTATCATGCCGCTGCACTCTCGCCTGTTCCACGGACTTACCGTGGCGCCCTGGCAGATCCAAATTGGCGGGCTGCCATGATGGAGGAGCACGCTGCCCTTCTGCAGAACAACACCTGGGAGCTTGTTCCGCGGCCGCCCCGTGCCAACGTCGTCTCCGGCAAATGGATTTTCAAGCACAAGCTCCACTCGGATGGTACACTCGAGCGCTACAAGGCTCGGTGGGTACTTCGTGGTTTCACACAGCGCCCCGGCATCGACTTCGATGAGACATTCAGTCCTGTTGTCAAACCTGCCACGGTTCGGACCGTCCTGTCTCTAGCACTCTCCCGCGGCTGGCCCATTCATCAGCTCGACGTGAAGAATGCATTTCTCCATGGGACACTCTCCGAAACTGTCTACTGTGCCCAGCCGTCCGGTTTTGAGGATCCTACTCACCCGGATTATGTCTGCCGCCTCAACAGATCGCTCTACGGCCTCAAGCAGGCCCCGCGGGCGTGGTACAGCCGGTTTGCATCTTACCTGCTCTCCCTCGGCTTCGTGGAGACCAAGTCCGATGCCTCCCTCTTCGTTTTTCGACGCGGGACAGATCTCATATACCTGCTTCTGTACGTCGATGACATCGTCCTCACGGCTTCCACTACGGATCTTCTTCGGCGCACCATCCAGGCCTTGCAGCAGGAGTTCTCCATGAAGGATCTGGGCACGCTTCATCACTTTCTTGGCATGCATGTTCAGTCTTGTGGTGACGGTTTGCTTCTCTCCCAGCGGCAATACATGCTTGAGATTCTCGATCGCGCCGGCATGACAGATTGCAAGCCATGCCTGACTCCAGTGGACACCAACCCCAAGCTTCCAGCCGACGGTCCGCCTGTTCAAGATTCTTTTGATTACCGCAGCATCGCCGGTGCCTTGCAGTACTTGATCTTCACCAGGCCGGATCTTGCATACGCAGTGCAGCAGGTCTGCCTCCATATGCATGACCCACGGGAGCCTCACCTCGCGGCTCTCAAGCGCGTTCTTCGCTACATCCGCGGTACACTTGACTTGGGCTTACTGCTACGTCCTTCGTCCACTGCTGATTTGGTTGTCTACTCCGATGCTGATTGGGCGGGCTGTCCTGATACTCGCAAGTTCACCTCGGGTTATGCTGTGTTCCTTGGGAATAATCTGGTGTCCTGGTCTTCGAAGCGGCAAAACACGGTCTCCAGATCGAGTGCCGAGGCTGAATATCGCGCTGTGGCTAATGGCGTCGCCGAGGTGACATGGCTGCGCCAGCTTCTCCTTGAGCTCCACTCTGCGCCACGTCGTGCTTCGTTGATCTACTGCGACAACATTAGCGCCGTCTACATGTCCTCCAATCCGGTTCAGCACCAACGCACCAAGCACATTGAGATTGATCTTCACTTTGTACGAGAGCGTGTTGCTACTGGTGCTGTTCGTGTGATGCATGTCCCTACCTCCTCACAGTATGCGGACATCTTCACCAAGGGCCTACCTTCGTCAGTGTTCACTGAGTTTAGGTCCAGTCTGAACGTCCAAGGACGAGACGTTCCGACTGCGGGGGCGTGTTAGCAAGGAGAATAGGCTGGCCCCTTGTGGGCCTTGGGTCCTGGCCGCACGGCTCCCAGCCGTGCGCCGGCCCTAGGGTATAGATGGTGTTGATCTATTAGGCAAGGATCTCCTCAGGGGTATTGTTTCTATAAACCCTAGAGAGCCTTGCCTATATATTGTACCCCATGCCTTTGGCAATGCTAAGTCAATCTATTCCCAGCCATACAAGCTTACACAGTCAGCAAGTGATCTGCAAGTACAATAAGCATATGCAATGATAGTGTTGTAATTTACAGGACTTCTGAAAGATGAAATATCAAGTTCATACTTACCTGACTTGAGAGCTGAATAAAAGCTTGGAAACAATGTGTACCAATTGCACGAAGCAAGGAGAAGAATTTAAGGCGATGTTCGGGATAGTCTTCAAAGTTTTTGGTGATCATCTGGTATAAAGCATATGTATATATCTTGGTTATAAATCACAGTTATCATTTATCAGTAGATGAAACGTATTAGCATTAACTATACCTCAAGAGTACACTGGAAAACAGCCTCAAAGATGTGAGGTACTTCCTCAAGCATCTCACCTTTGTACCTGCATAGAGAAAAAAGGAGGTACTTACTTACCAATAACAAAAAGCCTTTAGTTCCAAGCTAAGGGTAGGGTGGACCAATAGCATTTTTTCAAACAAAAATCTAGCATACATCTAAACTAACAAGCAAATCACAAATCGAAATGGATGAACAAAATAATGATATACTTACTTGTTTATAATTGTCGCAAACAATGACAAAACTTCAGATTCTCTTGCATCAGGCACATTTCTAGCATAATCACCTAGAACAGGATCCATCATCGGAGGAACAAACTGTTTCCCTAAGTGCGGTAAATCTTCAGCCTTGTCCAGAAAAGTCTCCACCAATTTTAAGGTCTCCCTTTTCACTGATCTGTTTTTATTACAAATTAATTTAGCAAAAGTACATGAAATCAAGAGGTGCAGAGATTAATAGTGCATACCTCAGAAGTTTTACAAATGATGTCTTTGAAGCAAACGGCCCTCCTTCACAAATAGTGTTCGATACCAGCTCGCTGTACATTCTGATGTGTAACAGGTAGGAAATATATTAGTAGATGAGACATTACCTCTGTAGTACATTAGTACATTAGCAGGAGATACACATGATATACCAGAGAAACCAGATTTTGGACCAAAACTAACTCTAGAATAAAAAAATACATGGACAAATTTAATTTCAAGAAAATAAAGGCATAACAACTTTTGTAAACTGCAAGTAAAATACCTATACACTGTCAGCATGTCCAAGAAGATTATTGAAATTTGTGGGAAAAAATATGGTCCAAGTGAGCATGCAACACTTGTGTTTGTCTGCAAGCACAAAAAACCATGATCCTCAATAAGAACCAGAGAAAAAAGTTAATTTGGAGAAAAAGAGTACTGCTAAAAAGAAAGCTGCCTGAGCAAATTTAAATGGGACTAGAGCTTCTTCTAATAAAGTGGTTGATACAATTAATATAATAGATGAAGTATTACAAGAATCAAGAAAAAGAAGCAGGCTGATAGGGTGAGTAACATATGGCATTACTGTATACTTCTGATAAAATGATTTATGGAAGGATATTCAAAGATTGTACTAAAAAACATTAGCATCAAGTTTTATTAGCATCTTGGTATCAGACACCAGGCACTTGACGGGAACGGATGACACAGATTAGGCACGTGCCAGAACGGGATGACACAGATTAGGCAGGTGCCTTTTAGAACAGCAGATAAACAATAGAAACTGACTGGGCAACTTCAGAAGTCAATTTTATTACCTGTAAGATGTTTAGAACAGATTTGATAACATCTGGGTTTTTCAGTATATCAGCGCTTCGGCCTGCCTCCCCAATTATTTCAGCCCATTTCTGTCAAGATAAAAATACAACAAATGTTACAACTTACAACTAGGATACTAACTAGGTAACAATCATAATAAAATTGGATGGTGAAAGATAAGAGTGTGGAACCTGATTAGGAAGGCTCATCAATCTCTTGAGATAGTCCTCTCTCTTTGTATTGTCAGATTCAGCCTGGATCATCTGACCGACCTGAATCATAGCAAAAATATTAGTGGGGGTCTCCCCCGCTGTACAGCTTTAAAAAAATATAGGATATATCCTTCATTACCAACAGCAAAACTATTAATTTCAACAGCATACCGATTCATAGAATGTGTGGATCTGATGAGGCTCAAGATCCGCTATTGTGGTAGGAAGGCTGGACAGTAGCACAGAAACAAATGGTTCGTTTTCACCCACCTGCACAACCATGAATAAGCATGAAATTAGATAACATGTCAGCATATGCTTATGTGTTCCATACTAAACAATCATCCAAAATTGCGATAGCAAAAGATAAATGGCAACCAATGTGTGTGGACATTTGTTTCTCAGACGCGTAGCAGAGCTACCCATCATTATATTAACGAAGAAAAAGCTAGATTAAATATAAAAAAAAAAGAGAACACAAAGAAAAACAATGAAGCAGAAACAAAGGAACAACCTGACACAATCAAGGAACTCTATTATTAACAGGGGCGTGGAAAAAACCGTGGAGGGAAACTCATCAATACCAAGGACTTAAGACTTCTTTAAGGGCATATCCAATAGTTTAGAAAACAATTATCTGTAGGAGTTGTCCATGTCACCAATTGATAGAAAATAGATAAGTAACTCCATCAGTGCATGCTCCCCAAATCTAATAGGGGACAATATCTGACAGCTGTACCACTGCAAGCATGTCGAAGAATGAGAACCTAGCTTTGTGGTGCTTAAACCTAGCTGAGGCAGTGAGGCATATTGTTAAAGAAGCCATAAGGTAGTCCAGATGTATGGATGTCTTTGATATACACCACAGCTCCAACGACTCATCAGAAGGCTAAGGAGATAAGCCTTCATCATATTTAGTTAAGAAGATTACCTTCAGGTTGTTTATACTAACATTTTTTTGGCAATATACTAAGATTAATTTAACATAGATCTGGTGTATTACTCAGTTTGAAGGGCCGGTCCACTTAAAGACGTGCAGTGTTTAAGGTATATATAAAATAAATAAATGGAAAGCTTCCCATGAAATCTGCAAAATCAGAGCCCCCTCCCAGCTGGACAGGTTAAGCCCAGTTTAGGACAATTGTGCAGTCACCCACTCACCCCCTAAACCATGAGCCCCCAGTTCATACAACGAGATCCTGCTGATCCTAGAATGTTACAAAATAGAAGCTGAGATTACCTGAAGTGTCACAAATTTACGCTTGCACTTCTGAACTATTTTCAGAAAAGTGTCACATGCCATATCCTGCAAGCAAAACATGCATTAGGTTCACTTTGAACATCCTCTTCACAGTGGCAACTGTTTTCCAGAATATACAGCAGTGCAAGATATATGAAAGAAAAGAATTAACATAAACTAACAAATATCCTTGCTAAAACAAGGGCAAGTTATCATCAGGAATATAACATTGAGAAAAAAGATAAAGAACCAACAGAATAGCATATAAATGCATTTCTCTAACAAATAAACAAACAGAATATGTAACCTGAACTCCAGGATGCATCTCATGCATGAACTCAAATAATTTGTTGACCACTGTTTTTAAAAACTTCCAGTGCGCCCTTAAAAACCTTGGGTATTGTCCCACAACATACCTATCATGGAAGGAAGAATAGCAGCATACTGATCATTCTGAATCCCAACGAATAAAAGCATGGCAAAATAAAACGAAAGCAATACTTACATAATATTACTTGCAATCACAGCTTTGTTATCTTTTCCTTTTGTAATTTCACAAAGGTTCAACAAATCACGAATAACCAAAACCAAAAATCTGTTTTCCTGCAGCAGATTCAACAGGGATATATTTAAAGATTTTGTACAGGAGCTGATACTAACATTAAAATGAATAACAGAGCATTATACACGTGAGAAAGTGGCAGGTCCAGAAAGTTAGAAACATGGTGCACAAATGTGTTGACTGTTCAAGGTGGCAGACCCCAAATCAGGGTCTGATCTAAGATCACATTACATAGTTGTCAGTTGGCACAAAAGTGAAGCGTTCCCTCACTGTTGATGCAAACTCAGCCAACCTGATGTGTGACGTGTTAAAGGTTCAGTTATTTCAAAGAACAGCTTATATTGCTTTAAATAGCTCTAGTCTAGTCAAGTTATCACACCTCATGTTCGGCTCATGAATGGGAATATAGATGAGTAGATGTATGAGCACAAATGGCATACTGCCAATACAAATATGAGGAGCGAGGGCATGCTACAAAAATCATGTGTGTCCTCAGTCCTCGATGCCTCAGAATGGACCAACCCATTCTTATATCTGTACAGGAGAGCTAATGTTCAACAAAAAATTATAATCATTGTGTTTGGGTGCTACTGAGGAAGCCAAAGCGATGGAAAAGGTCTATAAAATAATGAGTACAGTCAACGAACCTGCTCCTCCACCATAGAACCGGAAATAGATCCAATAGCCCAACATAGAGTATTTAAGTTATTCCAGCTCCAGTCTTCTCCATTTAGTTGCTTACTCAATTTCTTTAACATCTATAACCAAATGAAGAATTATATCAATTACAATAATACCAAAAAAACACCTTGGAATCTACCCAAAAAATTCTTAATACCCTAAGAAGATAAAGTACGGCTTCTACATCACCACATAATAACTAACAGCTTTACAGCCTTTTCCTATTTCCAATGTCACGGAAAACAGGATGAAAAACAAGTAGAAAAGAACAGGCACAGGAATAGGATAGAAATCCAGGTGAACACAAAGAAAAGTTGAAGGGGATGGTGTCTGAAGTGAAAGGGCACAGGATACATTGCATTGGTTGCAAATCATATGCAAGCAAGATAGAAAATGAGGTAAGGGTGGACAGTTAGATTCCTTTGTACCTATGAAATCGAAGGAAAAGTAGTCTAAGATCCTATGAATAAATTTGATCATCTCTATGTTCTTAAAAACCCTAATTTTGCTCATAGATTTGCCCATGCATTTTCTTTGAGAATCATATGTTCCAAACAGGTTCCAATTGTTTCTCTTGTTTGTGTAAATTTTACCTAGACCAAATTTGGTATCAAATAGAAACTGCATAATTAGCAGAGTTAAGCATCCTGAAAAAAGATGAAATAGGATTCATGGAATCAAAAGATTACAGAGTCCCTTAGTAAGACATACCTGCTGCTCTGTATCTTCATGATCAAGATGTGACAAGTATATCAGTGTTTCCCTCATGATCTAGAATAAAACATCAAGTGACAACAATAGGAAGTTAATGAAAGGTCCCTACGATATCCTGCACGAATTGCCAACTAATCATTTTACTAACCTTATACTGAACAAGGACATCATTATCTTTCAATGTTTCTCGTACAATATTCCCATTCTCATCTTCTACAATCAAAACCTCCTCTGGCTTCGCCATGCGACAGATCATTAATGTTCGTAACTTTGAAAGTGGACCTGCATAAAGTTGCCTCCTCTGCTTAACAGCTATGAGAGTACCATCGTCAGTTCCAGGAATCCCCTGAGCCTGAAGTTTGTGCATGTGGCAAATGATTAGAGATGAAGTAAACAAAATTTAAGGACAATAAAGAACAGCAGTGCACCAATCATGCAGAAAGATCATTCATACCAAAGCAACTGATTAAAAGAAAAGGGAACAGAAGATCAGATAATGTAAAGTTGCAATCCAGGTCGTAATCAAAAGTTTGAAAAAAAACTCTGGAATCCTTCTACAATAGCATCACGAAGTTGCAAACCAATTTATCAGTTTAAATAATTTTAACACTAGTGAGGCATGTAAATGACACAGAAGGAAAAGAGTAAAGCTAGTGATGCCGTTGATGGCCAAGCATAGCGAGGTCTTAATTCCTTAATCATCATAGGGGCCTGGTCGATCGGGAAGCATTGTAATCCGTAACAGATGTGTGTTTCTGATGGTGCTGCTGTAGACATACTGGAGCCTGTTGCTGGCAATGAGGAATTATGGTGGTGGTGTATGGCTAGGGCTTGGGGTCTTTCCGTCCTGACTGCCCAAGTGCCCGGAGGTGGTTAATGCTTAGGTCGAGGTCGTTTTCTCAAACAGTTATCACGGGCGTGAATGTAATTTAGGAAACTATTGGCTTGTGTTTTGTGTGGTGTGTTTCTAGGGGTTTCTACCCGTTTCTCTCTTCTAAATACAAAGAGACGCAGCTCTACTGTGTGTTTGAGACAAAAAAATATATATACCACTGTAGAGACAACATACCACTTTACATTAATTACTTCGCTCATTTCACAGTGTAACTACTTTCTCAAGGAGTAGACATTCCACAATGTACGAAACCAGGTGTTCATTTTTACATTTTTTTTCGTATGACCCTGAATTTTAACTGGACAAATTGAGTTACAGGACAATTAATTTGACAAGGATAGACATGTTACACAGTAGCCCTATTCTGAAACAGGGGGCTTTATATGTGCAAAATGTTTAAGTTAGTGTCATGTATACCACACAACCTTTAGATGGCAAAACATTAATATCTGACGAGAGTACATAACAATTACAATCAGAAGCAACTGACAATCTGAAACACAATGCAGTTTTCTGGAAATTTCAAATTTATCTGGTTCTAACATATCTCACTAGGCACTTTCTAAAATGAAAAAAGAATGATCATGTCATATTATCAAGATCTCATCACATCCCAAAGCAAGAAGAGAATAATCGGCATTTCTTATATGGATAAATAAGCAGTATTAGAATTAAACAAACCTGAAGTCCAAGCAATCGCTCCACTTGGTTGTAACTTTCAAATAGTTCTAAAACAAACAGATTCCAATAGTCCAAGCAGACCTGTATATCAACAACCAACATTATATGATGATCTTAGGCTATCCCAGAGTTTGCCCTAGCTTCATACCTTAAACATCTCTGTGTCATCAACAAATGAAATCTCAATGAGGTAGTCAAGGCCCAGAAGCAATGCAGTTCTATTTTCAGCAGTCGATTCCAGTATACGTATGTGATTCTACATTTATAAAATTGAAAGAAGAGTTAACTGAGACTGGAATGGCTTGTAAGACAATAAGAATCAGTAGCATCATATTTTCTTGGTCATAAAGCGGGCATGAGACTAGCCTGCATCCTACAGATGAATATCCTCCATTTTTTTCTCATAGGGGGAATGTAACATCAACTGAGAGACGGGGTAACCAGAGCATTTGAATGAATATTATAACAATATAAGGTATATTACTAGACAGCTTTGCTTGATTCAGAATGAAGTTATCCTTACCTTGAAGAAGGATGTCAAGAAAAGTGCAAGATTCTGGATAAATGCCTGTTCAGAGAAACAAGTACATATCAGTGCATCATTTGGGGGTGGGGGGTTTACATGCCCATCATGTAGAACTGGACTCAGCAATCCTTTAAGGCCTATTGGGTTTTCATTATAACACAATAGATGTCATTATTGATGTTCATTAGAATATCATAATTAAAAGCTATGGTTGTAATCGTATTAAGCGCCAACAACTGCCCACTACAAGAAAGGTTGGATTCTGATAATCTGATTATGGAAACGAAATGACTTCAATATCAAATTTCGATTCTAAAAATAATTAATAAATCCATGTTCTTTTTAAATGCCCAACCTTGAAATATCAACATCAAACTTTAACTCTGAATCTCGAGGTTACTTATATTACGCATATACATTGAATAACCATGCAATTGTATGTTCTAAAAAAAATGCAATTTTATAAATTCAAATTTAAAATAAGATAGTAAATGAGTTGACCATTTTGAATTTTGATTGGTTAAAACAATCAGACGAACACTTCAATTAGATAAGTAAAAAGAGTTTCAAACAGGACATAAGAAAAAAAGCTGCTACTTTAATTTGGAAGTATACCTGCTCTTCATTAGAACCATTGCCATATCCATCTGAAATTGTTCCAGAAGGAAGCATTGCCTGCTCAGCCAGAAAAACAAGTGAACCAGAGGCCACCAAACAAGCTAGAAGAAAGTGAGCGTGGTTCTTGACACTATAAAATATACCTGTAACTGTGACATAAAGACTGTGTACATCTGAACATACTGCATGTCATAGAAATCACCAAAGTGAAGAGCAGCAACCTAAAATAGTTAAAATATTAGTAAACAGCCACCTCCTGAATCCTGATTCAACTCTCAGAAGTAAAGCTCAATCAATTGTTATCAAATCCATTTAAATGTGCCAACTAGTTGCTATACTGGAATAATATATTAGAAATGACAGGAAAATGGCAAAAAAAAAATACCTCTGTTAAGCATTGAAGAGTAAGATTCCGGAAAGCAGCAATGGGGAAAAACTTCAAAAGTATCTCCAGCTAAAAGGTTAGATGAAAGATTTAGATGGAGCAGAAAACTTTACATAAGAGCATTCAAATCATAAGAACAGACTACACACCAGCTGTGACTCAAATATGAAGCCAATGGGGATCCATGAGAGGAAAGCATGAAGTGTGGCCAATGTAGCACAAACAAGTTCAGGTCCTTGTGGCCGAGATAGGACATTTAAGCAAAGCTCATGAATAAGACGAAATTCACTGTTGAAAATATGTCATTGTATTAGTACTCATAGATAAACATTTTTTATAAATATAAAAATTGAAATTCTAAGTCACATATAGACTAGTTAAGTCAAAATTGATACAGGCGGAAAAAAAATGCCATCAAAACTAAGAATCAGATAAGTGAGTAATCTATCAACTTGCTGACCAAAATCTGGTGTCAACACAACTAGAAGCTAAAAGTGCAAAAGGAGATGGAAATATGTACCTATTTAGCGAACCCTTTAACTCTTTAATCTTTTGTTGTGTCATTTCACCTCTTGAGAAATCAAAAATCTCTTCACTTAGGAGCTGCGTATTTGTTGTACAGTGAGGCAACCAAATATGGTAAAACAAATATGTAACAGACATAGTGATCAAGCAACTTGCCTTTAGTATTGCCATACAATTCTCGCATATTGTCGGACTACTCGATGCTGCTGCAATAAGGTCTGGGATGAAGGTCGTCCACCTGGCAGGCCACTCTCGCTTTAAAACCTATTATAGCGCAAACAGGCAACGTAAAAAACAGATATAAAAGCAAAAGAAAACCGATGTCTACACTACTGTGAAAAACAAAATCCATACTAGTCATATAGTAGCATAAACCATGATAGTTCTTGAGATGAAATATACATACTTCACAAAAGTAAAGGTGTGGTTTAAAATAGAATCAAAGCAGTTTAGCCTACCTGCACCAGGATAACGTTGAGCTTATTTACATAAAGCCTCTCTTGTCGAAAGGAAGCCTCATTTCCTGATAGCTAGCAGAAAGCAAAAACAGAGGGGGAAAAATGAAATCAGATAGAATCAGTTTACAAATCGCAAAAGATGGCATCAGGTTGACAAGTTGATCGTTACCTGAACAATGACATCAGATATATAATTCTTTATGCCATCACGCTGTTCAACTGGCAAAACGTTCCATTTGTATTTTATAACATTTTCAAGTACCTAAAAGAGTAAAAGTATTGGATTAAAATCAGAAACAAATTAAATTTCATATGCAAAAAAAAAACTAACAGCTGTACATAATAAGATTTTTATTTTGCTCGTAAATTAAAGAATATCTCTATTGCAGCAAGAAGGTATAAGTTGGCATGCAACCTTCACAGTGAATAAATAGCACAAACAAAACATAAGTTTGAACAACTTAGCAGTGTGATCATGGATAAGTTTTATATGATAGTAACAATTCACGATGACAAACGAGCATAAATTCCTAATAGACATCAAAATATAATATAATCCGAGGTGCCTAAGAAAATTTCACAAAAAACCATGACTGTTTGCACTGTATATGGTTTGAGGAATGGGCCATCTATTCCTAGCTCCGAATTAACCAGTTGGTTTGGTTTGAGAAATGGGATGTGTTGGTTCATCACTGCATCATCCATCTAAGTACATGACAGTTGGCATGGAGCCCATCCACTAAAATCATTGGGTGATCACATAATGGGCCATCCCATTCTAGATCAGTTGATATAAAATACAAAACACCGCATAAGTGATTGCAGTATTGCTAGGGCTGTCCCTGATCAGTTTCAAGTTATTTAATGTTTACAGTGTCACGTACAAAAACATCTTGAATCAAAACTTACTTGGAGAGCAAAGAACTTGGTATTCAAATTTTGAGAGTTCTGTAGAATGTGAACCACTTGTAGCCACATATCTGGATTATTCTGCAGCTCCCGCAAGATTTGATCTGCAGCATGCCTCTGAAACACAGCGGCAGTACATAAAAAATGTCCAAGGTTACCTCACACAGTAAAAAGATAGGAGTTGTCAAATAGATGACAATAAAATGAATTGTATTAGTGCCCAAAGAAATAAGTATTCCTATAGCTTGGCTTTTGTTGGTTTTGCCAGTTGCAAAGCATGCATAAAAAGAGTTTCATCTAACAGTGCTGTTAAATTTAGGCACTGATGCAACAATACAAGCAACATGCAGAAACTATGTAAGAAAAAGGATTGCTTCAGGCTGAACTAAAATTTGTATCATTCCAGCATAGAACACGTGCATAGCACATCTGCTGCAACTATCCTGTCAACCCAAGTGATGTTTGCAGAACGCAAGTTGCTAGAAATTACTTAACATGGCTGTTGTTGGTAGGTTAAACAAAGCATTGGTTTACATTTTTCTTATAATGAGGAAAACAAAAGGAAGAAATCATACATTTTTCTACTGTGCTAAATAGACTGTTGATTGGTGATCCAGCGGTCTGCACCCTTATAAAACTACAGCATATAAGCTTCTGATAAATTGAATGCGTGCATTACACTAGAATGCTGTGTTGGGCTATATGTACAGTTTATTTATTTATTTGGACAACTGGTTACTCAGTTCATAGTTCAATCTTTGAATACAAATGTTGTTTCGTACTACAATTGGTGGTCAAAAATTTACAACTATGCAATTATAAAGTGTTAGACATGTAAGTTGCAGAAAATCAAGGTAGTCATCATTTCAGAACCACACTCGCAAACCTATCAACCTGATCAACATAGATGTGTGGGCAAGGGATTCCGCTGAAGCGTGATCACCACTAAACACGGGGCAAAAAGAAAACAAGCGTCCCCAGCGAACCATCCACCCCTCACCAGTCCAAAACCCTATTCCGCAAGATCCCAGCGATCGGCCGCCGGCGGCCGGACACCCGAGCCCCAAAACAACCTCCCGAGGCACGGGACCCGTGACAGCAGCAGCATATCGAACTGAGTTCAGGGGGGTGCGCGGTTACCTCAGCGCTGGAGCCCGTGCCGTAGAAAGCCGCGACGGTGGCGTCGAGCAGCGGCACGTCGATGGGCTGGCTCAGATCCCGCAGCTTCTCCGCCGCCATGGCGGCCCGCGGCGGCGCGCTCGGGGCGAGACGCTTCTGGAAGCGAGCGGGGGGCGGGCTCGTGAGGCCCGAGGAGGTCGGAGAAGGTTCCGAGGCGAGGGAGCGGCGGGGCGAGGCGGCCGAAGAGGGGATTCCGGGTGGGGGCGGATGGATTCGTGGAAAGGATTTTGAATTGTTTCGCCGCAGCCGCGGGGTTTAAGCGGAGAGCGGGGGAGGGGGAGGGAAGGCGGTGAAAGGTTGCTGGGGATTCACGCGAACTTGGGAGAAACTTGCGTCCCCGCCCTTTGTCGATAATATAATTCTAGATGGATCCAAGTGCGGACGGGGAGTACCTGTTATAAAGAGGAATGAGGGTGATTTCGCAACTGTTGCAGGGGCTTGGATGGAAGTAGGAAGGCCGGGGTCTCCGGTCCGTGCTGGACGCAGTGGGTCGTCGCGGCAGTTCGAACTTTTGGAAAAGGTTCCACGGCCGACCACATTTCTCGACTTTTGTGGCTTTTATTTCTTTTTTTGATTTGATAAGGCTTTGTGGCTCTCGGTGTGTTTCATTCTATTTGTGTATTTCTTAATTTGTTTTGTATTTGTTGAAATCTTCTCACTTTAGCTCGTTTTACGCAACTAAACTGAGATTTCTCGCTACTAGTCCAATAATATAAGTAGCATAGAAAAAACGAGGAACATAAAAGTTATTATAAAGCCATTCTCGATAGACATTTTATATTTCTGTTTCTTAGGAAGAATGACACATAAGACATAGCATTTACTAGTTTATATTTCTATTTCATTGTTTATTGCTTCAAGACTACATACAAATATGCAAGCTATTTTGGAGAAATGTGTATAGGGTTTTCATCGAGATCAAACTTATTTCACTGATTTCTTCATTAATTCTTTGCTCTATCATCAAAACCGTTGGCACGACACTATTTAATGAGATCGAAATTTTTGTTGAGAATGTCACGTGCTTTGGGTCAAACAATAAATAAAATCCATCATTAATGAATGGATCGGCAACAACTAACAACCACAACGTAGAGTTGTGAGTTGTGACACATGGAAAAAGGAGGCAAATCTATTGGCGATGACTCGATAGACATGGAAGAACGCAAGCTAAAGAACGCTTATAAGGTGGTCGTTTGAAGTGTCATTGGTTAACAAGGGAAGGGATAAAATATGCTAGGAGTTTTTATTTTGATTTCGATTTTTCTATCAAATCATTTAAAATGGTATCTTAAAAGGGTTTATCTTTAGAGAACAAAATAACATATGCTCTTATTTTTTAAATTTTTTACTGTATCAATAAGTTCGTGTGTGCTAAATCATTGTTGATACTTTCGGTTTCTTTTTCTCAAAGAATTCTTTGCTCCAACTCCATTTCTCCCATTTTCTTTCCCATTGTTTTTCAAGACTTGTATCATGACTTTTCGACCTCACACATACTATCTTCGACATGAATATCCATAATGTCACATCATGTTGTTCACATTCATAATGTCGCAACATGTTGCTCCAGTGATCCCATTCAATGGTGGTGGAAGCAGTGCTTCACGATTAAGAGAAGAAGAAAGTGTTTGATTTGATAGGTATTTCGAAGAGGCTTGTGACTTGGTTAGCATATACATGATGTCACACAAGAAGCATTATGAGCCTAATTGGTTTAGTGCCAAAATTTTGGCATACCAATTTTTGGGTCAATAGACGATTTGCTGCCAAAATTAAAGTTGCACATGTCTCACATTTTACATAAAAAATATTGGATAGTTTATAGCCCATTTTTTGGCTTGCCAAAGCTGCGACATACCATTTTTTTCTCGTAAGAAACCAACCAGGCTTTATATACCTAATCAGTCTATGGTGAAAGGGATAGGTGATGGTGGCATGACACCTTCTTTTTACTTGTTGCATGCATGTTCTACCCTTTTGAAGTGTTGCATTTTTTTTTCATGCATGTATTTTGGAGCCTTTCATTATTTTTCCCTTTCTCATGGGGATGTTGGGTTTGTGTTTCAGGGCGTTGTTGTCTCGCCCTCCCTTGTCGTGCCGTTGCCGAGGAGGAGCAGCAGGCGGCCACTTTGATGGCGCGGGAGAGGTCTTGGCAGGCACCATGTGCCGGCCATCTCGGCGAGCGCGAGCACAAGAGTGTGGTAGGGGCTCTCTGGCTTCCATAGCTTTTGGGCGAAGCAGGTTGACAAATGACAGGACAAGCGTCGCCACTCGCCAGTGGCTCCAAAAGGCATGGCAAGGAAGCATTCATGTGGCTCTTGCGTTTACATGGTTTTGTTTCTTGGGCCAATGTTTTTCTCATCTTTAACAGTTTGTGATCTTTTCCAACCAAACACGTCTTGTACTTCACATTTGCTACCATAACACCTAATTCTTATTAACTATGCATAAATCATCTGAACTGTTCAAATGAATTATGCCTAATTAATTTTTTAACAATTTAAAGCCAATCGACGAAACCAAACTAGGTGTAAACAAACCATGTAGTAAAAAGAAGAGATTCAAAATGAAAACAAACACTTCCTTGCAAAAAAACAAACAAACACATCTATACTATAAAGAGTGTCACAGTTGAAACGGTTTCTCATCCAAAAAATTACCCTCCTAAACCTCACAGAGGACCCACAATTCAGAGTCAAAAGGTGGCCCCGGACGACCAAGGAGGTAGACGCGATTGGTCTTCAACCCCTCCCCCCCCCCCCCTTTGCGCCTCGGCGCCATCCCGCCCCCCTATTCTTTCTCACATTGACATTTTTTATACCCGCTGCCTTGCTTTCCTTTTGATCGCGTTCTTCGTATGGTAATGCAATCAAGGCGCCGCTTTTCTTTCCTTTCTGTTCGGTGTATTCGTATGCAAAAAGATACGTTGGTTTCTTTAAAAAAACGCCCCTTTCCTTTCCTCCATCTTCCTTTGGAAATTCGCCTGCCTTCCTTTCCTTTTGATCGCGTTCTTTGTATGGTAATGCAATCAAGACGCCGTTTTCCTTTCCTTTCTATTCGTTGTATTCGTATGCAAAAAGATACGCTGGTTTCCTTCCAAAAAAACACACATTTCCTTTCCTCCACCTTCCTTTGTAAATTTGTCTGCCTTCCTTTCCTTTTGATCGCGTTCTTTGTATGGTAATGCAATCAAGGCGCCGCTTTCCTTTCCTTTCTATTCGTTGTATTCGTATGCAAAAAGATACGCTGGTTTCCTTAAAAAAAACACCACTTTCCTTTCCTCCACCTTCCTATGCAATCAGGGCGCCTACACCTTCCTTTTGAAATTCGCCCGCTTTCCTTTCTTTATATGACCGTGTGTATCAAGGAATTTGAATTTCCTAATAGATGGCTAGCATCCATATATATGTTGTGTACCAGTCAAGGTTTTCTTTAAAAAAATGGAATGACATCTACGCAATCGGGTGTCTCCTTCCTTTTAAAACTTGATTACTTACCATAGTTGTGGGAGTCAATCAGGGAATCGATTACTTACCATAGTCGTGGGCGTCCAGATTCATCTTCTTAGCCCTCCTGCCCTCTATATAAGGCGTCCCTCCTTAACACAATCTCTCCCTTCATTCTTATCATCTATTCAGAGTTCATATTTCTTTGCAAGGGCGTCGGCGTCGAGCACGGCGCAAGGGTGGCCACGACGCTCGTCGTGTCCAAGCTCGCCAGGTAGAAGCGGAACGTGCTCCGCGTTGTGACGGTGTCCGGTGCCGTCGAGTGCGTGGCGTCGTTGCTCCACGACACCGGCGACGAGGAGAGCAACCTTCTCGGCCCCCATCATCAAAAAGCTGGCTGCGGTGCCGAGTTGCTCATGGATACATGTATCGTGAATATTTTCTTTTATATATGTTGCTGATTGTTTAAGATTTAATTATACAAAAATTTCCTTCTGTTTCTGTCGGAGGCCCAAGCTTTCGATGTATGAATATATAATTTTTAATATGAGATGCTACTGAATAATTTTAATATGCGATCCAACAAAAGTATGCATTATTTTACATACTTATTTTTTAGAAAATTAAGATTTTTTTTTAAATTTATGTTATTTTTATAACACGTGCCTGTGGCACGTGCCAACCTACTTAGTTTCTTAAACAAGCACCAAGATCAAGTTAAAAATCAATTATTAAATTGCTTAGTAGATAAACGACAAACACAAATGGGTGATAAAAGGTATGAGACTTAAGTGTGTTGATCTAGACGAGCACAAGCTAAAAAGATATTGCCTTTCTTTCCATCCTACGAGAGTTCTCGTCCCAATTATCTTCCATACACCTAATGTTGGCCATGAATCCATGATGAATAAACTATCCCATAAAATATATAGCGAAGAAACATTATTAAACATATAGAGAAGTAAAAGTCAATCACGTAGACAAAAAGGCAGTTGCTCAATAGTACTTTGTTGGCTCAAAATTTGTAAGTCAATCCACATGATTGTAATAACAAACATCGGTTATGTGGACCATGGGCTTTCAAAAAAAGTTAATGCTTTGATATGAGCAAAGTTATAAGATTGTTAGTCTTACCACGTAAAATATCTATGGTTTTGCTACATTGTTTCACTCGTATTCATTCCTTGTAAATAACACATTTTTTTCTTACTTACAAAACATGTACAAGAAGTGTATACAGAGTACATGTGACACGACGGCAGTGGAATGGAGTTGATTGTTGCATTACAAAATAATATGGGATTGCCATCCACGAGGCCCCTCCCCTTCCCCTCCGTCGCCCCTCCCAGGCGACTCGAGGGGCAATACAGCGCCGCCGCTACCACCCACCCCGACGAGCCCCGTCGGCCGTCGCCGTCGCCGCCGGCGGGCGGGCGGCGGCGGCCCCGCCCTCGACCCTCCCTCTCCTCTTCTATCTCCTCTCCTCTCATCCCCTTCCTTCCACTCGTGCCAACCACTCCTACCCCTGGATCCCCTTCCTTGTCGGCCGCCCCTTTCCCTCCGGCTATCGCCGGATCTACTGCCGCCGGGTCCGGATCTGTGCTTCCCTAGGCTAGATCTACAACTTTTGGGCCCGAGGCCCCATTCTTCGTGTGGGGGATATAGTACCCGGGTACCTCACGAGCAAGCCTGGCAGCCCACTAAAAGGGGGCGGCCCAGCCCACCGTTCTGGACCTGAAGACGTGCGGGACAAGTCGGCGCACGGAGGAAGGATCTGGAAGGAGAAGTTATAGTTGGAATAGAAATTATTGTAAAGAAGGAAAGGATTCTTAGAGATAGGATCGACTACAAACCGACTTGTAACCCTGCCCCCCGATATATAAGGCGGGTAGGGACCCCCACCAAAACATCGAAACTCAAGCCAACTCAACTCACAACATCTCAACTCATAGCGAAATCCGCGCAATACAACACCCCAAAAACAGGACGTAGGGTATTACGTCGAGTCGACGGCCCGAACCTGTCTAAACCTTTGTGTCTGTCCATCCTAACCATCTTGCTTCCGATCTTTGCGATCTTCCCTGCATTACAAATCACTTCCGTGGGCTACCCCGTGGAAGACTGCCGGAGATAATATCACCGACAGTGGCGCGCCAGGTAGGGGATATCGCCGAGATCAATCTGGTAAGCTCGATGGATCGTGTCAAGATCTTGGACAGCTGGAACCTCCCGAACGTCGACGAAGTCGAGATCCAGTTCGGGGACGTCGTCACCGCCGCTTTGGATACCCAAGCGGTAGAAGCTGCGGTCGCCACGGAGGTCTCCTCTCTGGCGCCGACTTCGGCCATCACGGCCCAGTCCGGTCCGATCGCATCTGACCGTGCCGGTTCTTCCCCGCTGAGTCCATCGCAAAACGCGAGGCCCAATCAGTCGGGAACAGATCTACAATCACTCGGTTCCGATCCGGCTCCTGAGAGTCGCGTCACCGAGTCATCGCAGAGCGTAAACGCTCAACCAGCGCGCGTCCAGAGCCCTGAGGTCATTAATGTCCAGACCCCTGGCTTTTGCGCGCTTGCTCAGAAGCAGAAGATGAAGGACATCGTCCAGGCAGATGATTACCTCTCTGGGAGCGACTCCTATGAGTTAGATCCACAGGGACCCTCAATCCTGGACAATCTGCCCGAAGGATACACAGTGTCCGACGCCTCTACAGAGCCGGAACTGCTAGGATCACTCGGAGAACTAACTCCGAGTAGTTTGGAGCGTTATACGCCCACGTCTGACTTCTCCGAGTCCGAGGAAGACTACATCGCGCAAGAAGGAGTCGGGTCATACTGCTATATGGTGGCGCCAGCAACGCCAACCAACCCTGTCTCAGAAGACGAGGTCACTCCAGCCGAGGAGACGACTGAAGCCAGGGACCAGCGTCGAGGACGCAACGCCAGTCGGGCGACTCGCAGAGCCGCACGATCGCACGGAGCCACCGCGTCAGGATCTGGTACTGCTCGACTCCAGGAACCACACTCTGAAGATCATCGTCGCCAACGGGATCGACACGACCGGAGCAGCACCCGGAACTTGATGCGCGACGGCATGTTCGAGTTCAACGGATACGACGTCTACGAGACGCCAGTCCAGAACCTCGTCACCATCAACGAGGAGATCAGTCGGCTGCCACCTAGCACTCCAGGCCTGGAGAAGGTAAGGGCTCTCGTGCAGGCCGCCTCCGTCCAGGTTCACCAGATGCAGGGCAGAACGATCACGGACGCTCCTGGGCCCGGTTCGTCTCGACACCGGGCCAGCGGCGGATCGGATCATGATGAAGACCTTCGCACCACGATCAACAGAGATCGAGACGCGAGGAACGTCATCCGCAACAGCAGCGAAGAGCGCCATCGTGAGGAAATCCGACGGCGCGAAGAGTACGATCGGGATCATGGAAATCCCCGTCGTAACTCCAACAGGAGCGGCTACTCGACGAAGTCAGACTACTCTGACCCTTCCGGTAGTCCAAGGCGCGGCAACAACGGTGGTCGCACTCCGCCACGAGGACGAGCGCTTCCACTACCCAGGTGACCGACTCCGCCAAGGGAGCGAACTCCACCGCGCAGCAGGACCTACCGACGGGACCGAACTCCACCCAGGACTCGGAACTATCGGAGGACCCGTTCCCCGCCCTGGGACCGGGATTGCAGGAGGGATAGCACTCCCCCAAGAACAACAGACGGATCGGGTCCGAGCGGTTCCCGCCCTAGAGGTCGGATCGGCGGATTCCAGTCGTTCACCGAGCGCTTGAGAAGCGTGACATGGCCCAGAGGCTTCAAGCTGTCGGACATCGACAAGTACAACGGGAAATCTGATCCATCTCAATGGCTTCAGATCTACTACACCGCCGTACAAGCGGCCGGCGGCGACGAGGACGTGATGGCGAATTACCTTCCCATCATGCTCACCAAGGACTGCCGCAACTGGCTGGCAGGACTCCCGCAGGACACCATCGACAACTGGGAGCAGCTTACCGAACTCTTTGTCGATAACTATCTTGGTACCTGGAAAGGCCCGGGAGCAAGCGGCTCCTCGGTCAGATCAGGCAGCGCAAGAACGAGACCCTGCACGACTTCGTGCGCAGGTTCTCAGAGAAGCGCAACTCCATCACGGACGTGACGGATCAGGAGGTTATGTCAGCCTTCCAGCACGGCATCTCCGACGGGAGACTGATTCACAAGTGGACTCGGAAGCCACCCGTGACTGTCAATGACATGTTCCGGATCGCTAGCACGTGGGCGGACGCAGAGATCGCGGAAAAGGAACAACTCAGCGAGATCAGGAGCCGCTGGGAAGAAGAGAACAAGACAACTCGCAAGCGCGACCGCCGCGAAGACGAAGACCGACACGACGACCATCGGCGCACCGACAGTCACCCTCGCAAGAAGAAGAGCGAGGGATATATGGTCGCCGCCCTGGACCGGTCCAGAGGCCGGGTAACTCCAGAGGATTTCCAGCGCATGCTCGACGAGCAATGTCCTTACCACAAGCACAAGCACTCGGCACGAGAGTGCTACGGGCTCAAGCGGGCCTTCACTGGAGGCAACAGAGGCCCTCCATACAGAAAGAGGAATGATGGTTCCCCGCGAGACGACAGGCGGAACGACGAGCCCGGCGACGACTTCCATGAGGCCGACCGAGTGGTCTGTATGATCTACGGAGGACCGGAAGGTTTCGAGACGAAGCGCCAGCAGAAGCTCACCAACCAACGACTCGGTTAAGTTATGTATTAATCTCTTATCTCTTCAAGATATTTTTTAATAATCCTCGCCGAGTGGTTTCTATGGATAATCATCCCCAGTTTTGACTCGGCTGATTCATAAATATCATTTAAGTTGTCAACAAAGTTGATTTCATCTCCTATCTACATTATATCTACTACTCGAATTTCCTCTTTCGCGTCACGTACATAAAGTATGAGTGGAACAAACTTTAAATCGTGGGGGAAAGTACTCGCCAAGTCAAAGCTCTACACGCACGACAAAGACTCTGTGGCATGAGACTAAGACCAACGAGGCTAATCTACTCCGTAACAGGTCAACCACTCAGAAATTAAGGCCAGCGCAGAAAGAAAGGGAGTAGTAGTCACATAAAAACTTATATACAAGCACAAAAGATCAAACATTTTTCAAAGTACTTCTATTACCAATACTATAGATAATCTACAAAAATTAATTTGCAGGATCGCCACTACCAGAAGGGCCAGCCTCGTCAGTCTCAACGACGGGATTGATACATAAGCAGCTCGACCCTGCATACCAAAGTTGGGTTCAGTTTTTCATCAAGATTACACCCAATGGGTGGAATTGAAAAAAAAACAGCAACAGATTGGTTTAATACCTCAGGGCGTGGATTCCCTAAGTTGAACGCCAGAGGACAATCAGTAGTCCTCAGGGAAGTTCCTGTCGCGAAGAATTTGCCAAGCCGAGCTGCGGCTTGGACTTTGTCGACACGCTCGGGGGCTTCACGCGTGTTGTCCCCCTCGGCGTAGTACTCGTACGGCGGATGAGCCCGCTGCTTGAGGGGCTGGATCCGGCGCAGCACGAAGTTGGCTGCCACTCCGACGGCAGACAACCCTCTGTCCTTCAACTGGGCTATGAGACCCATCAGTTCCCGAACCTCGTCCATCTCACTCTCCTTGGGAAGAGCAGTCCAGGACTGGGAGGGAACAGGACGTGAATCAATTTCTGGAGAGATGGCAGGCGAGTGGTTTCCTACTTAAAACCACTCGGACTGCCACCCTTTGTTGGAGGTAAGAAAAGGAATGTCAAAATACTCCCGAGTTCGACCCTCGCGGAGTTGGAATCCGGCGCCCTCGACTACTTGCGGGCACTCGGTTCTGGGATAAGGTTTCAGCAGAAAAAGATGGAGAAAAAGATTGAAGTGAGGCTCTATCCCAAGATAGGCCTCATAGAGGTTGATGAAGATGGCGATGTGAAGAATGGAGTTGGGATTCAGTGCGCAGAGACTGATCCCATAGAAGTGCAGCAGCCCGTGGAGGAAAGAATGCGCGGGCACGCCAAAACCGCGCAGAACGAAAGACTCGAACACCACCAAATCAGAGGAATTTGGGGTGGGGAAAGACTCACCGGAGGCTGCGCGCCACTCGGCGGTTTGCTGGTCAGGGAGGATGCCGTCGACGACGTGCTGCTCGAGGCGCCTGGTGGTGGTAATGGACTCCCTCCATTCGGCGGCGCGATCAACGGCGACTTCAACGGCGGCCTTGGTCTTGGCCGACCGAGCCCTTCCCGGCGACCTCTCCTTCCGCTTCGGGGCTTCCTTCCTCTTTGGCGCCATGGCGACGAGCGGGGGCTGAGGATGGAGGATGAAAGCTGCGGGAGTGGATCTAGGGTTTGCTCTCGCGTGCGGAGGAGAACTTGAGCGCTGGGGAGGCAAATGGCAAGTAAAGGAAGAAGATTGCGGCGGGGATGGCTTATAATGGAATGAACCGTTCCTCCCGCGCGCGGCGCGATGCGTGTCTCGGGAACTCAACCGACGCAGGCACGTCCCGTCGCTTTGAATTCAAAGGTGCGGTAAGGAGTCGCGATATCTCGCGATATTTTGCCTTCCGTAAAGCAACCGTTAGGTTCTTTAGGAAACAACGGACTTTACGGCATTAGTGGGCCTAAATGGGCTGAAATGTAGCACGACCTTTCGGTTCTGTTACGCTAACAAATTTGTGGGTTCCTGAGCTAGTGTTCAGGGGCAGAAACCACTCGGTCGTGAGGCTAAAATTAGTCGACGGCCAGACTTGATTTTGCAATTAATATTGCATCCTTGCAATTGATTTTTACGTAAGGCATGCGATACTATCGCTAAATTCGCTCAGAAGTCTGGGTCAAGTGCTGACAAGTATAAATCTTGCGAGAAGGTGGCTTACCATATGGTCAAGCTGAGTCGTGGGACACGACTCGGGAGTCATACCGAGTTCAAAGAACTTGAGAACAGAATCCTTAGAAAGGGGAAACAAAAAAGCCCCAGAAGGAGAAAATTATCTGAAATCCATGCCCAGAGGCATGGGGGCTGAAAAATTCAGTCAGAATTCACGGCTTTCAGAGTCTTGACACGATCGTGCCGAGTCGTATCAAGACTCGGGGGCTACACCCAATGGGTGCACCTGGAGGTGCACACCATTGATGGATTAAGTTCAAGAAGAAATTCATAATATTTTATTTTTGACCCTCGACCAGAATATTCTATTCTGCTCAAGGCTTGGGGGCTACACCCAATGGGTGCACCTGGAGGTGCACACCATTGAAGATCAAGATATAGATGGATAAAAGTTGAAGACCTTTGGCCAATTTCATACTAAAATTGACCAAAGCCCGGGGGCTACGTGTATTCACTTCGCTGTCGCGTCGTGAAAAAAGAGCACTCCTTCCCCTCACTATGGCCATAATTGAAGAATTGTTTTCAGGAGCGTCTGATCATGCACTCAGATCTTCCTCGAAACCACTCAGATCTTCCTCATAATCACTCGGATCTTCTTCGAAATCACTCGGATGAGATCTTAAACAACTTGGGAGCACTCGGATCATGCAAGAAAAGACGGATCAATTACAGCCAACGATCGGTCAAGAAGTGCTCGGGGGCTACTGTGGGGATATAGTACCCGGGTACCTCACGAGCAAGCCTGGTAGCCCACTAAAAGGGGGCGGCCCAGCCCACCGTTCTGGACCTGAAGACGTGCGGGACAAGTCGGCGCACGGAGGAAGGATCTGGAAGGAGAAGTTATAGTTGGAATAGAAATTATTGTAAAGAAGGAAAGGATTCTTAGAGATAGGATCGACTACAAACCGACTTGTAACCCTGCCCCCCGATATATAAGGCGGGTAGGGACCCCCACCAAAACATCGAAACTCAAGCCAACTCAACTCACCACATCTCAACTCATAGCGAAATCCGCGCAATACAACACCCCAAAAACAGGACGTAGGGTATTACGTCGAGTCGACGGCCCGAACCTGTCTAAACCTTTGTGTCTGTCCATCCTAACCATCTTGCTTCCGATCTTTGCGATCTTCCCTGCATTACAAATCACTTCCATGGGCTACCCCGTGGAAGACTGCCGGAGATAATATCACCGACACTTCGGCTGCTGCCTGAGGGGATGCCGTCCGGGGCCATTGCCGAAGGGGTGGGCGTTGCCCATGCCGTCGCTGGCTGGTGGAGGGGCTCCCCCTGCCACCGGCGCCGCCCGTGGTTGGGCGTCTCCGGCCGCTGTGGGGGCGGGCTAGACCGGCCCCCTCGGGCTGCCTTCGTCTCCCCCCAAGGACTTCGGGTGAAAGCCCTGCCCGACGCTCTGCTGGACCAACAATGACGGCGCTTGCGAGCGTCGTTCCCCTCCCTGGAGGCGTTATTGTGAAGTCTTGGGAGATGGCCCCCGGCCGTCCCTTTGTTGCCTTGCCATGGATGGGTTCTACCTGCGCTTCACTGCTTAGGTCGTCGGCCTTTGTGCGGCTGTCGGCACCTTTGGTGGTTGTTGGCGTTCCTTAGCCTAACAGATAAATCTGCAAGCGTACGGATGCCGATGTAGCTTTCACCTAGGAGTATTCTAAGGTATCGAATCCACGAGGAACGAGAAGTGTACTAGAAACGGCTCTAGTATATCCAGGGACGATGGGACTGAAGAAGAACAGATAAGTGGGTAGAGGTAATCTAATGTCGACTTGCTAACCTCCTATCAGGAATACTTGATTCCTCTAGTTGCTTCGACGGCTAGAACTTGAGAACCTCAGAACGGGGTGAGAGAGGGGGTTCTCCGGGCTCAGCACTTCTATTATGAGTACACCCGAACGTGGTGGACTACGAAGGACGGACAGGGCTGTCACCACCTGCCGCCTACCACTGCAGTTCCGTGGGGTGCAACACAACCTGAGGTAGCTAGCCAGCACAGGCACCACGCCTAAGCTTTCAGCTACTGACCTCCCCTCCCGCGAGTAGGGGAGGAAACCCCAAACAAGAGTCGCTGTCACTCGCGCAGACTTAGGTACCCGCAACTTGAGAAAGCATTCAAGAACTACTAATGTAAGGAGAGAAAGCAGTAAAGACAAAAGAAGAGGAACTTTACTCGAACTGAAGCTTCATTCCTCGGAGGCACAAAGTTGGAGAGGGGCCGGCACTTCGGCTCCTCTCCGGACTCTCACCTCACCACTCTCCCTATTTTCTAAGCTAGATAGGTAGCACTACACTACACTTGGACTTCTTCCTTTCACCATGGTGTGTAGAATGGGGGTGGATATCGCCTTTTATAGCCTTCCAAGGGCGGTATCACGCGTAATTGTCACGCCACCATCTTGCTTAGCATCCACGCGAAAGGGGAGGCGTAACGGCCACGGAAGCAGGCCGGCCGGCCTCATCCAGGCCGTTCGGCCTGGGTTGGTCGCCATTTGGCACCGCCTTTCTCCTGGACGGTCCTGATGCTCTCCTAATGACGGTTGCAGTGGCGTTTGATCCACGCTCGGCAGTTAGAGGCCGGTCGGCCTAGGCTAGGCCGGCCGGCCTGGCTCTGGCCCCTCTCGGCCCTCCGTTGCACCGAATCGCTCATCAATGGTTGCATGTTGTCCCTTGAGGTGGTTTTGGTTGCGTTGAGTTGAAGTTGTCCGAGAATCCTAGGTAGCTGGACCTTCCAATCCATGGCCTAGGCCTTTCGGTCTTAACTTCATTTATTCTTGTAAATTCTTGCTTGGGGGTCCATTGGTGACTCCCTAGGGTCCTTGTGCAAAGTTTGGAGCAGTTTGGGGACAATTGTAGGCCAGCCGGCCTTGTCCAGGCCGATCGGCCTAAGTCAGGCCGACCGGCCTGGCAGGGTTCTGCCGGCGATCTTCCCGGACGCGTAACTTTCTCGTCTGGACTCCGAATTGGGTCATCCAAATATCCATTTCGATCATCTCGGAAAGATCTTCGACATGGTGCTGTCAAATATGTAATTTGGGTCACTTTTGCACCATGTCCAAGTCTCCTTTGTCTCGAGATGAACCTTCACTTGCATGACTTCACCGATCTTGGTATTTATGCACCATATTACCTATATTTCCTTGCAAAACATATTGGTGCACAAAACTTGTGGAAATCATTAGTTTAAATAAAATATTATATGAGCATCACTAAGTTCCTTTATTAAGTTGGGAAGGTTGACGGTCAAAAGTAGCATATAGTGACCGTCAACACACCCCCACGCTTAGATCTTTGCTCGTCCCGAGCAAAGGGTAGGATTGAAGAACGCCAGGCCGAGCAAGAACTAAGGTAGGCTTTGATGCACAACTTCTCAATGTAAAAGCTAGCGTAAACATTATTCCAAAACATTTCTCATACCTGTGGGGTTTGAAGTGGCTATGATGCCTGCCTTGAGCGGTTGAAAAGTGGAACAACTCGAATGAAGATATAACTTCCCTCTTCATCAACCATACTTGGAGTTTTTTTAAGAGAAGAATACCTTAGCTCATAAGATCCTCAGATGGCACTCTGGAGTCGCTCATGTGGTATTTTCATTCCTCACTGAGGCCAGTAGCCAGCCTCTCCCTACAATCTATAGGCTTATGTGGAGTTCGGGTAGGGGAAATGTAGGCCCACCTATGTTGTGTATATTGTTAAGTCAAAAATTGGTCCTAGTGGAAGTTGTGACACTTCATATTCTGATCATTGAGAAATAGATAATCAAGGATGGGGGAGAAAATGGACACAACACAAGCACAATGGATTGTGATGAACAAACCATAAATAATGCTTTTGAAAGAATATGGCTTTGAGCGGTACTCTTTATTTTGCATGGGTCCCTCTGAGGACTTTTGAGACTTGAAACTATCGAGCTCTCTATCTCTTTTTTTTCTTTTTTTTCTTTGCCCATGACTATGCATTTTTTTTTTTGCTCGATAGCTCCATGTTTTTTCTCAAATTGGAGGAGGGATGACTAGAGTATTTATTTTGAAAGGCCATATTTGTGGATAGGATTTGGTCAAGGGTATATGGATGAAATGATTTTGGTTTGGTTTGATGGAGGAATGTCTGATGATAGTGGATGCAAGAATCCATTTTGGAATCAGTATATCCAGACATGGAAAGGCTAGCAATAAAGGATAAACGCAAAGGAAGAAATGATCGGTATTGAAATGTCACTTTCCCATAAGGACACAAAGTTTGACAAAACTCAACACAACTATATAGGTGGCATATGTATAGGTTTGAGCATGTGAAATATTTGGCTCTGGTAGGAATTTTCAACCAATGAGGAATTCTGAGCCTAAGGGTTTTCATGATTTTTTTTCAAAGAAAAGTCTCCAAGTAAGAATTAATAAAGAAGAAAGAAACACTTCTATCTCATTATCTCACACTCGTCAACAACTTAGGCAAGATCCTCCTAAATTTATGATCCCACAAGCATAGAGTACTAGTTAAGGAATAAAGCTTGTGCTCGCCGACATGTGAGATGCAAAGTTGTGATCAAGATAACTTGTTGTATCATCATTCATTTTTTTATATATGAACAAGAGGCTCAATCCAAAGATATGAACCTTATGAAATAACCTCAAGTGGGAGAATAAAAGTGCAAACCAGCGTTGAAGGATTGACCATGCTTCGCTTCGTGCTCAAATTATGTCCTCCCCCACGCTCAGATTTTGCGACACTTGGTGCCAAAAACTGAGCGTCTGAGGCTGTAGCCTTTTGCCCAACTCTTCGTTTATTTGAGCCTGAACCTGAAAGGTTAGTGACAAAAATACCCGAAGGAAGCGAGTCCTAAAATTATGTCATGAAACCTTGTTCGGTTTTATTTATTGAAAATAAAGTTTTTTTTATTGTTATATTTTTTTTTTGGAATTTGAAAGAAAGAAAGGAAAAAAATGAATGAAAATACGGGTTACCTCCCGGCAGTGCTTGTTTATGGTCAAAAGCTCGACCTTGGGAGCCTCTTTTTGAAGTAGCAGCTAGCTTGGTGTTGTGGCTCCCTCCATCACCAATCTTCGGATGTCGTTTTTCTAGCTGCATGGTTAGCACAATATACCACGACGAGATTTGCAACACTTATGATAAACAAAATCATCCATAACCACCCTTTTGAAATTGTTTTGATGGGGCATGTGATGGTTGGAGTCATCGTGTGTGCTAATGGTGGGAGTAGATGGAGTATCCACAGGGAAACATGGATCTTTGGGTTTCTCAAAGACGAAATATCCATGCTCATCATTTTCTTCCGAACTCGACATGGAATCTGCTACCTCAGGAATATCTATAGAGCAAACATTTTCAGAATCAAGCCTGTAGTATTCTTGAGGCGTATCTTTCTCTTTGATATGGAAGTCCTTTGATTTTTCTGGATCAAAAAGGAATGCATTCTCCTCAAAATCGCAAAATTGAGATGATCCTAGGAATTCTGAGGGCTTTGATGAGATAGGAGCTTTGAACTCCTCATCGGAAAATTCGAATTCGTCTTCCGAGAATTGAAACTCCGGATTGAGGGATGGTGAATCCTCCTTAGGGGATTCAGTCTTGTCCCTTGAGTATTGGAGACTCGGGAGTGTTGAGAATCGGGATGCCGTCTTAAAGAATGGAACATACTGCTGGGCATCGGTCCCGGATTCTTCTTGTGGGTCGGAGGTCTCTACCTCAGATTTTCTATAGGCATCATCTTCTTTTCCTGGTGATGATGGGACATCACCGTATGCTATCGATTCATCGTCATCGAACATGGAATAAAAGAAAAGTTGATGATGATCATAGGAGGGCTTAGGATCTAAGGTAGGGGGTTTTGGTTCGGCAACTTTCTGTGGGCAAGGTGATGGAGAATGACCAAAAGCATTCATTCTTTCAGCAGGCTCTTGAAATTTTTCAGGCAGATCTTCATATACTCCGGTGCGCTCAGTATTCTTGAGCATCTTATCTAAGATGGCTCTCCCCTCACTTACGGATAAGAAGAAGAAAGAACCTTTAGAAGCTGCATCCAACTGGAGTGCACTTTCTTTTCTAAGACCGCCAGCAAAGTGTTGTAAACACATAGCCTCGGGTATACCCAAATCTGGCCCTGAAGCTAAAAGTTTGGTGAAACGAGCCCAAGCTGCTCCCAAAGATTCTCCCTCTCGTTGCTTGAAAGAGAGGGCTTCTGTACGAAGGGCAACGACCTTTGATACTTGGAAGAATTTGAGACAAAACTCATCTTTGAGGGTATTTCAATCACCTTTTACGGTCCCTACAGTCATATAATACCATTCTTTGGCAACATTAGTCAAGGAGAATGAGAAGAGCTTCCATTTCACTGTTTCATGATGCATGCCTGGTATTGAGATGAGGGAGCAGTTCTGCTCAAATTCTCGTAGGTGGGTGTAAGGATTTTCATCCTGGTGCCCAGAGAAAGATTGTGATCGAACCAAGGCCACAAGACTAGGGCGGATCTCGAAGCCTGAGGTATGGATGGGGTGTGATGAAGGTGGAGGCACCCAATGATTATGCCCTGGTGCCGAGAACTGACGGAGGGTGATGGACTCCATGGGGAAGATAGGATGGTAGATTTTTTTTCTTTTTTTTATATAACAAGGGATGGTATGGTAGGTGGAGTGATACAAGGGTAAACTAGGACGATACTAGTACAGCTACCGTTCCCCGGCAACGGCGCCAGAAAGCTTGTTGGCGTTCCTTAGCCTAACAGATAAATCCGCAAGGGTATGGATGCCGATGTAGCTTTCACCTAGGAGTATTCTAAGGTATCGAATCCACGAGGAACGAGAAGTGTACTAGAAACGGCTCTGGTATATCCAGGGACGATGGGAGTGAAGAAGAACAGATAAGTGGGTAGAGGTAATCTAATGTCGACTTGCTAACCTCCTATCAGGAATACTTGATTCCTCTAGTTGCTTCGACGGCTAGAACGGGAGAACCTCAGAACGGGGTGAGAGAGGGGGTTCTCCGGGCTCAGCACTACTGTTATGAGTACACCCGAACGTGGTGGACTACGAAGGACGGACAGGGCTGTCACCACCTGCCGCCTACCACTGCAGTTCCGTGGGGTGCAACACAGCCTGAGGTAGCTAGCCAGCACAGGCACCACGCCTAAGCTTTCAGCTACTGACCTCCCCTCCCGCGAGTAGGGGGGGAAACCCCAAACAAGAGTCGCTGTCACTCGCGCAGACTCAGGTACCCGCAACTTGAGAAAGCATTCAAGAACTACTAATGTAAGGAGAGAAAGCAGTAAAGACAAAAGAAGAGGAACTTTACTCGAACTGAAGCTTCATTCCTCGGAGGCACAAAGTTGGAGAGGGGCCGGCACTTCGGCTCCTCTCCGGACTCTCACCTCACCACTCTCCCTATTTTCTAAGCTAGATAGGTAGCACTACACTACACTTGGACTTCTTCCTTTCACCATGGTGTGTAGAATGGGGGTGGAGATCGCCTTTTATAGCCTTCCAAGGGCGGTATCACGCGTAATTGTCACGCCACCATCTTGCTTAGCATCCACGCGAAAGGGGAGGCGTAACGGCCACGGAAGCAGGCCGGCCGGCCTCATCCAGGCCGTTCGGCCTGGGTTGGTCGCCATTTGGCACCGCCTTTCTCCTGGACGGTCCTGATGCTCTCCTAATGACGGTTGCAGTGGCGTTTGATCCACGCTCGGCAGTTAGAGGCCGGTCGGCCTAGGCTAGGCCGGCCGGCCTGGCTCTGGCCCCTCTCGGCCCTCCGTTGCACCGACTCGCTCATCAATGGTTGCATGTTGTCCCTTGAGGTGGTTTTGGTTGCGTTGAGTTGAAGTTGTCCGAGAATCCTAGGTAGCTGGACCTTCCAATCCATGGCCTAGGCCTTTCGGTCTTAACTTCATTTATTCTTGTAAATTCTTGCTTGGGGGTCCATTGGTGATTCCCTAGGGTCCTTGTGCAAAGTTTGGAGCAGTTTGGGGACAATTGTAGGCCAGCCGGCCTTGTCCACGCCGATCGGCCTAAGTCAGGCCGACCGGCCTGGCAGGGTTCTGCCGGCGATCTTCCCGGACGCGTAACTTTCTCGTCCGGACTCCGAATTGGGTCATCCAAATATCCATTTCGATCATCTCGGAAAGCTCTTCGACATGGTGCTGTCAAATATGTAATTTGGGTTACTTTTGCACCATGTCCAAGTCTCCTTTATCTCGAGATGAACCTTCACTTGCATGACTTTACCGATCTTGGTATTTATGCACCATATTACCTATATTTCCTTGCAAAACATATTGGTGCACAAAACTTGTGGAAATCATTAGTTTAAATAAAATATTATATGAGCATCACTAAGTTCCTTTATTAAGTTGGGAAGGTTGACGGTCAAAAGTAGCATATAGTGACCGTCAACAGTGGTTCCATCCCGAGAGGGTCACGTCTGCTGGTGGTGTCGCGGTATGCTCTGGGGATGGGGTTGAGGCGAAAGCCTTTGCCTGCTTGCGGGTAGATGATGGCGACGCTCTCGGGCGCCGTTTTCCTCTTTGGAGGCATCAATCGGTTACCCCTCCCCATGGTTATGGCTTGGTTGGTGTGTCCTCATCTGTACCTGCCTGTGCTTTGTTCTTCATATTGTCGCCTTGGTTGCCTTGGAGATGGCGGATGCTTTGCCGCCTGTCGTTTGTATGGTGGACTGGTCTGGCGGATGCTTTGCCGTCGTGCTTCTACTTTGGCGGATGCTTTGCCGCCGTGGTCGTGTTAATTGGTGGATGCTTTGCCACCGTTGCTTGGCGGATGCTTTGCCGCCGTATTTCTACTCCGGTGGATGCTTTGTCTCCATGATGGTACTGCTTGGTGCTTGTTCTCCCTCGGCGATAGTATATCTTCATTTTGCAGGTTCAGATCTCAGGGTGGCCTCGTTGGGTGGCAAGGTTGGGGTGTCCTCCACCTCCGTGCTTCTTCTGCTGTTGTGTGTTGGTTTGTGTTCGGTTGTACTTTGTTTTAGTGTTTCTCTCGCTTTAGTCCTTTGTGATCTTGGGTTAGTCAAGTTCTGTTTGGCTACACCAAGTTTTGTTTGTAACACTTTCTTCTTAGGCCGTGTTTAGTTCCCGAAAACTTTTCGGTGAAAAGATTTCGGGTTATGATTTTATCAATTTAGGAGTAATAAATGTAAACAAAAAAGGTGGAAAGTTATATGGATAGGTTGGAAATATCGAGACGAATCTAACGATGGTAATTAGAGAGTAATTAATCCATAATTAGTGGATGATTACTGTAGCATTACTATTGCAAATCATGGATTAAGTAGGCTCATTAGATTCGTCTCGTGATTTACAGTCTATCCATATAACTTTTCACCTTTTTCGTCTACATTTAATACTCTATGCATTTGAGATTCTCCTTCGATGTGATGGGTGAAAAGATTTCGTTTCGTAAACAAGGGCTTAATGAAATACATGCTAAGGCACGGCCGTGAAAAAAACACTTTTAATATTTAGCGTGTTTTGATGGTTTCAGAGCTTTATAGGGAGATTTTAACTAGGTTAGAGCATCTTCAAGAGCTCTTGTATATGAGCTTTCTTTGGCTAAAAAAAGAAAAGGGCTCAAAAAACTTGCATTCAACAGCTCTTCTATCTGCTTGGCCATCATCGAGGCTTGCTATCTTGCCATCCTCGTTTGCCATTTTTCTCCAACGCTGCCCGCTTTCTATCTTAAATATAGCCATCACATTTTTTTGCTAGTCTCTTAGATTACCCCATAAAATTATGGGGTTTTCTATTTTTACAAAGTAGGTAGAATCATCAAATTTAGCAAACAAAATATAAGGGCTCCTGGAGATGCTCTTATATGTTGATTATTAAAAAATAAACTTTGTCAAAAAAAAAAAAGGCAGAGCTAGCTGCGCCCAGCCCGCAGGCATCAGAAATCGGACGCCTGGAGCGCAAAGCAAACGCGCAGAACCAGGCCAGGCAGCCACCCCCATCCTCCACCACTGACACCCTGGGACCACTACGAACCCCCGACTTCACATCGGGCCTTCATATCCAACGGCCCACCCTCCTCGACCATTCCGCCCCCCGAACCCTAACCCCTCTCCCCTCCTTCCCCTCCGGCGCCGCCTCCCCGCGTCGCCGCCGCCGCCGCCGCCGCCGAGATGGGCCGCGTGATCCGGGCGCAGCGTAAGGGTGCGGGGAGCGTGTTCAAGTCCCACACCCACCACCGCAAGGGCCCCGCCCGGTTCCGGTCCCTCGACTTCGGCGAGCGCAACGGGTACCTCAAGGGCGTCGTCACCGACGTCATCCACGACCCGGGCCGCGGCGCGCCGCTGGCCAAGGTCACCTTCCGCCACCCGTTCCGCTACAAGCACCAGAAGGAGCTCTTCGTCGCCGCCGAGGGCATGTACACGGGCCAGTTCGTCTACTGCGGCCGCCGCGCCACGCTCTCCATCGGCAACGTGCTGCCGCTCAGGGGGATCCCCGAGGGTGCCGTCGTCTGCAACGTCGAGCACCACGTCGGGGACCGCGGCGTCTTCGCCAGGGCGTCCGGGGACTACGCCATCGTCATCAGCCACAACCCGGACAACGGCACATCGAGGTGACGATCTCACCATCCATTCCCCAGACCCTCTCTGCCTAAAGTCTGAATAACTTGTGTGTTTCTTATTGCGTGCGCTGATTTGGTGAATTTTTTGAGGATAATTTTAGTCAGTATGTACAGACGACTTGCATTATGAAATGGTTAGAAATGGAGATGTTTTTTCTTATATGAAAATTCAGAAATTGTTAGCATTTGTGGGTATATGAACCTTGTGAAAACATCTATATAGGCCCTTTTGTGTTGTTCATACAGCATCTGTTTGCCATCAAGCCTTGTAGTCTACGTGGAGGCATGTTCTCATGGAGATGCATGTTCTCATGGAGAAACTTTGAATTGGTCACGTTAAAATTCTATAAGTAGTTGACAATTTAATATTTATGAAATATTTCCAATGCTGTGAAATAAGTAATAATATTGTTCTGTAATGTTGCGTGCAGGTATTCTGTCCTTGTGTTGTTTAGCTGTGCTACTTTCGATGGTTTAATCCTTTTGACTAAAATAGTTCAGTGCTGAATTATTTAGCTGTTGAGTAAACTGTTGTCCTAGATGGTGAATATGGCAACCGACTGTACACAGTGCAGGACTGTTCTGTTTTTATTAAGAGTTCAAGATGCCAGGGTTGAAATCTTTTGGTTTTATGTAGACTTTTTTCCACCAGGTTTTTGTGCTTATAGTGTCATTCTAGTTCAATGGCTGAATAATTCCTACAGTTGTCATTTCACTTTTAAACTACTAACACTCCCAACAATAAGCAGCTAATAGAAGAAGCATCTAGTGGAAATGTTCCTCAGAAACCCAAAAATCATCTTGATGTACACAAGTTGGCCTTGCCCATCTAATACATGATATGTGTTGTTACCAGTAATCTGCTTGCTGACTGCATCATTTTCCCCCTTGTTTTGTTGATTGATAGGCCATGATGCTCTCGGTGAACTTTGAAGTTAGTTCTATGGAACATACTTATCTAGGAACTCATGGTATTGCATTTTTCAGGATCAAGCTCCCCTCTGGTGCTAAGAAGATTGTCCCAAGCAGCTGCCGTGCCATGATTGGGCAGGTTGCTGGTGGTGGCAGGACTGAGAAGCCAATGCTGAAGGCTGGCAATGCCTACCACAAGTACCGCGTGAAGAGGAACAGCTGGCCTAAGGTGCGTGGTGTGGCCATGAACCCTGTTGAGCATCCCCATGGAGGAGGTAACCACCAGCACATTGGTCACGCCTCCACTGTCCGCCGTGACGCTCCTCCTGGCCAGAAGGTTGGTCTCATTGCCGCAAGGAGAACTGGTCGTCTCAGAGGCCAAGCTGCTGCTACTGCCGCCAAGGCTGATAAGGCCACTTAAATCAGTTATTGTTGCCATGTGCAGCAGCATTAGCTACCTTATAGATTAAACATGGTTTCCTGGATGAATGTTAATTTTGTGTCATTTGATGAGACTATCGATATTTATCGGTTTTTTTGGCTATTGTGAGATTTTTGGTTCTATATAAACAAGCTGGTTTGTATGCTTTCTTGTTTTATGTCTACTCTCTGCTTTCACCCATGTCATGCGTTACAAAACCCAGAGTATTTCCTGAACTTTAAGGCCTGGAATGCATCTATTCTTTATTTATCCACTTATAATTAGATCAACACAATTGATGATCCCGTAGGATTTTTGTACAAACCTTTGTTGCTAAATATAATTCATGTAGGATTGTTGTCGGTTAAATGTAAGTCTTGAATGCGACACATGGATCAACAATATAATGATGTTGGTTGATTTGTATCTTGAAAAATATAATTTGGAGTCATTTATTTGCTATCACAGTGAAATACTAGGGATGTTTTCTGTGATAACTAGTTATCAGAGGAAGCAGACCACAAGGTGCAGAAGCAATGCAGCATGGGTCAAAAATACTTGTAGCGTCCTCTATCATAAGATTGAATAGCTTGCATGCTATCCTAATCGCTCTCACATATGAGTGTATCACATTCTATATTCGTGGATAAATGTCGTGACTACTCTCTACCGACCCAAATCATTTTTTTTGTTGTTAGCAATATATACGGTGGATATGTTGTGTAAACAAATCATTTTTTTTGTTATTAGCAATATACGGTGGATATGTTGTGTAAACAGGGCTTTGGCCAAATGCGTGGATGCACACCAATTTTTTTTAGAAAAGGAAATATATATTAATATCCTAGCCGCTGCATCGACCAATGCATATAGCCGTTCCTTATTACAAGCTTATACCAAACAAAAGCCACGGATGCACACCAATTGCCAATCTGGAAAGAAAAACATCAGCCCACGGGCATAAATTTTCCAAGGGAACATTCAAAGACCTTTTATAATCGAAGCCGCTTGGACGTTACTAGCTGCGTTTTTCATCTTAGAGCATCTGCAGCGGACACGCTATGTGGATGGCCATCGCCACTTATAGCTATCCGAAGCAAAACTAGCGGTCCAACGGAGACACGCCAATCCTGTTGGCACGCCATCGCGCGAGAGGGAGCCGCCAAATCTGGCGCCTGCGCTTGCTTCGCCATCTCTCCGTCCCATGAGTCTGACCAAGGGACCCACCATTTATCTGTTACATTTTGTTTAAGTCTATATTCACTTTTCTCTCTTTCATAAATTCGAAAAGTCACTATGTTGAGCTCCTAAAATAATGTAACCTTTTATGTAGATACAACAAATAAAAGAGAACCCATTTTAACAAGGTTTGACTTAAAATCTCTAACAGATTTTAAATTAAAATTTTCTAAAGTTTTGATTTTTTTTCAAGTTTTTGAATTTTAGGGTATCAATTTTATTCAAAAATTATGGGGAAAATATTTTAATTTATGTTAAATTAGATAATAATAAAGTGCAGGCCAATTGGATACGGATGGTGAGATTTGGCTAGTCTGCTGGAGTGGGCTGAAATTTGGAGGGAGAATCTTTTGGAGTAGATAGCCAAACGGAGATATGGAGAGTCGGATATGGCTATTCTGCTGGAGATGCTCTTATGGATTCCTTGAGCTGTAATTTCGGTCACCGCTCTTGCGATATCTCAGCAAAGTCCCCATCTCCTCCTGGCACGATCAGATCCACGCTGGCTGTCCGTGCTCGGGTCGTGTTTAGTTATGATATCCAAAATCTAAAATGAATTTTTGGACACATGTATGACATATTAAATGTAGTTAAGAAACAAATCGTATTATATAGATGGTTCGAAAATCGCGATACGAATCTAATGAGTCTAATTTAGGCCGTGATTAAACACTAAATAACTACAGTAATACTTGAGTAAGCATGTGCTAATGACAGATTAATTAGGTCATTAAGTTTGTCTCGCGAATTAGACCGTAATCTGCAATTTATTTTTAATTAATCTATGTTTAATACATTAAATGTGAAAAGGTAAATCTTTTCACCCATGATCTAAATACGGCCTCGGAGCCGCTCGCACCACAACTCGTCCCAGTGCATCGACCCGCTCAACTAGTTCTAGTGCCAATTTTTTTATTAATATTTTAATATTAACCCCTGGAATTTTATTTTCACGGATGACCCTTTTGGCCGTGCTACTCGTGCTAGCGCGGCAAAACCACGTTGTCGCGCCGCATGCGTTGGTGCGGCAGGCACGCCACGCTGCGGCCGACGTGGCGCATCCTCGGACACTGGGGCCAGCTTGTATAAACCTGTCGCGCCGTCGGCGCTGGCGCTGGCGCGGCAAGGTGGGTCCAGCACTTGCCGCGCCAGGCGGGCCGGCGCGGCAAGAGGCACCCTAAAGGCCGCGTACGACCCTTTCTTCTTCTCCCTCCCTTCTTCCTCCACCAGAGCCGCCTGCCCGCGCCGTCCTTCGTCATCGCTGGCCACCGCGCCCCCCAATCCCCCCAAAATCCGGCGATTTGGGGTGGAAAAAGTAGGGGGAAACGTTCCCCACAGCGTGGTGAAGATATTCCCCTACTTATTTCTCTCATTTAGCCTTTGATTTGTGAGATATTGGCATGTATAGGTGACCTAGGGTTTGGTTTGTATTTGAAAATGTGATGAACTGGAGCTTCGATTAATTGAAATGGATGGTTTAGGGAGTCGCAGTTGTCGCTCTGCCCGTTATTTTTACGTGTAAAACTAGTTGCATGAGTCGATTTCGTGAGATATGTGTGGATTGTGTAGTGTAGGTTATATGTGTGGATATATGTTTTCAATGTAGCTAGGTTACTAATTTTTTGTGCTATATTTTGTATTAGAAGATGATGAAATAATTATACTAGTGACATATGCTCGGTAGATTTCAGATTTTGAGTTAATTTTGTATGTGGCATATGTTTGGTAAATTTAATATTGGAATTAGATGAGAATGTTAATGTGATTCAGATTGTGAGGTATTTGAAATTTTTTTGTACTTTGTAGATGGATCGTTTAGTTTGATTTTTTCATGGTGGGATTATGAAAGAGAATGGAGAGTTTGAAAAAATAAATGAGCATGTAGAGTTGTTTTGTTCATGTCCAAGTTATGAAGATGTGGTTCATCGCGTCATGACCAAGCATGAATGTCAATTTGATGAGGTCACATTGAGGGATCAGTTTGATTGTGGGAAAGCTAGGCCCCATTATGTGTTGATGGATTTGTCGTTGGAGTCCTAGTGGAACCAATACAAGGAGGTAGTTGCCGGTGCTAATGTTGTTTGCTACGAAGTTGTAGTTGAGTTACGGCTTACGGCTCGGGGTACTGTGGAGAATGTTGATAGATTAGAGAGTGCTCGTGTACGTGCTGAGAATCTCAGTGAAGAGTGCAACCCTTCGCAAGTTTTGGATGAACCCCAGCAGTTAACAATCTTAATCAGCAACTTGACAACTCCAATCCTTTTGATTCGTTTTGTCTAGTTGATGATTCCGATCCACAAGTATTTGCCCAAGAGGAGGATGTAGATGATGATAATATATCTTTGGGGTCCAAAGGAGAAGAAGATGATTCTGATGGAGAGGAAGAAGTAGTTGAAATAAATGATGGCCCAACCAATGAAGATGTGGGAGGCCAGTTTGATGAACCGGAGGAGGAGTATGGTTCTCCGCCTATTCCAGAAGTGGCACAACCAACAGTCCATCGACATGAGGACGATACGCTTCCTTATACCACTAGAGTGAAGCAAATTAATTTTGTGATCCCTCCCGTTCCCAATGATAAAGACATTAGCAGTGTCATAAAGTGGTTTGCAGTTTTCAATTGCAGACTTGGGAGGCCATGCAGGATGTTGCGAACCCCATTGTAAAGAAAGGCATGAAGTTTAGCAATCTTGAGGAATTGAAGTTTTTCTTGGCGGACTATGCAGTACGCGTCTTTAGGCCGTTCACTGTGGTGCACTCGGATAGAAATTTAAGGTATGATGTAATGTGCAAGCAAGGTTGCACGTGGCGAGTTTGGTCACATCGTGTTAGACACAGCGAGCAATGGAAGATCACTAGGGTGGGCCCTGAACACACATGCCATTCGGCCGTGGTAAAGCAACAACATGCGCAGTGCACAGCAAAATACCTTGCTCGTCGCATACTTGGCATTGTTGTGACGGACAATGATACATCAATCCCATCACTCATTGAGTCTATATTCGCCATGAGCACTTATCGTGTCACTAACTCGAAGGCATGGAGGGCCAAGCAGCACGCCATGTCTATGTTATGGGAAGATTGGGCCGAGTCATACGGCATGGTCCCTCGTGTGCTAACAGATATGTCCCACTTTAACCCAGGCATTAAATGGTTTCCTTTTTGTAATGGTGCGAGGGTGTCCTTGAATGGTTAGCTCAAACATGTGCTAGAAAGGGTTTTTTGGTGCTTTCCACAATGTCGGGAATCTTTCAAGCATTTCCATCCTGTCATTATTGTGGATGCTACTTTTTTTACCGGCAAGTACCGGGGCACACTTATGATGGCAGTCGCGGTTGATGCGGAGACACGACTCGTGCCACTTGCATTTGCCATTTTAGAGGGTGAAACTATTAATAGCTAGTCATGGTTCATGAAACTTGTTCGTCGACATGTTCTGGGTCCTGAGAGGCAGGTTTGTATGATCTCAGACTGTTACATCGGACTTTTATAGTGTGCAAATGAACACATGGATGGTTTTTCTCTGCTTGTGCATAGATGGTGCATGAGGCACTTTACTGCCAACATGCGGAGGCGTCAAAGGAAGAAGGAAGTAATCGAGAAATTGAAAGTTTTGTGCTTCGTGCATACTAAGAAAGACTTTGATGACAAACTGAGTGACCTAATGCCGGATTTGAACGAAGATGCAAATGCATGATTGCTTGGTGAAATGGGTGACAAAGACAAATGGGCTTTGGCTTTTGATAAGGGTGGTAGGCGTTACGGCCTCATGACTAGTAACTATGTCGAGTCGAACAATGTGTTCAAAGGAATTCGTAGCAAGCCGGTTGCTGGAATTGTTGAGTACTCTTTTACTAAATGCAACGAGTACTTTGTGAGTCGTTATCAAACCGTAGAAGCTTTAGTGGATAGTGGATATAAGTGGGGGAAAATTGCCGTTGGACATCTAGAAGGAGCAGAAACTCGTTCGCTTCACCAACTTGCAGTGGCACATGGTCCTCAAGGAATGATTTTTAATGTTAGAGGTTCAGGTGGCACTACCATAGGAGGTGAGAGTTATGGAGGCCGTCAATATCAATTGGACCTTACGACCGGCAACTGCTCTTGCATGGTTCCGCAGCTGCATCACCTACCTTGTTCCCACATTATTACAGCTTGTCGGGCTAAAGGTCTGGATTACCTGTCCCCGCTTTACATGTCACCGTACTATGGTAGAGAGAACACTCTTAAGGTATGGGAATCAACGTTCAAACCATATATGGATCCTAGTCAATGGCCGTCTTATGAAGGGTTGGAGTATACGCCTAACCCAAAGAACAAAAAAAAACTGGGAGAGGACGAAGGTCCAAGAAACGCATTAAAGATGCCATGGATGAGTTGCGTAAGGGCCGTGATACTTTAGACTTTGGGACGGGTGATTTTGACGAGAGCAAGTCAGAAAATCGGTGCTCGAAGTGCCACAAATTTAAAAAGAATTGCACATGTAAGAAGAAAAAGACCCAGCGCAAGAAAAAGAAAAACAATAGTAGTTCCATTACTGTAGTAATGAAGGTATTGATTTTAGAAGATTTTGTGTATTTATTTATTTGTTTTTTGAATACTCACTTGCTATTGTTTAATGTAGTTCTTTCTATTGCTTCATGTATAATTTAGCTATCTGATCATATCAATTTATTTACCGGTTCTTGTATTTCTTTTCTAATGTTGTCATTTTAATTTCAGGATGGCGCACCCCGCCTTCCCGCTCCTTGAGATCGCCCATGACAGTAAGCATCGGGCACACTTGATGGTCGATGAAGGCGAAGTAAGTTCATTTTCATATCGTTTATATTTCAATGCCAATTATTATTGTGTTTTTGTTCTAATTGATTTCTTATATGTTTCAGGAGTCGAGCCACTCAGGCCCCGTACCCACAAGCATTTGAGGTGGGACGAGTGTTACAGTGCTACATACGACGGGCCAGGTTGTTGCCGCTTGCTCAGGTGGTTTGTGTAGGTTTGCCAGTGATGGATGCCCCCCTGTTGACGTGTTTTGTGGATAGATGGAGGCCGAAGACACACAACTTTCACTTGCCCTGCGGAGAGGTTACGGTCACCTTGCAGGATGTTGCTATGATACTTGGACTGTCGTTGGTGGGGCAAGCAGTGACTGGTATCATCCAGTGCGATGGTTGGAGGGACATGGTCAAGCAGGCGATTGGGGTGAGGCCATCAGAGGCTGCTGAGGGAGGGAGGGAGAAGAAGACCGCTACTTGGAATGTTTGATCAGGCATGTTGGCATTTAAAAAAAAACAAACCGGGCAAATGAAATGACATAAATAGTGATTCTGATGGACACTGACCTTGGCCAACACCGGGCATGTGAAACTGAAAAGCCTATACGCTCGTCCTAGAAGCTACACACTGATAAGCCTGAACCTCGAATAGTGCGTCTGACATACACTGAAAAGCCTACACCATCATCCTAGATGGTAGCTCCTGAAAAGCCTACATATGAAAAATTGATGGCAAAATTGACAACGCAAACTCAGTGCACTCATTCAGGGGCCTTTAAAAAGACCTCCGTCCCTCACTCACCACTCATCCATCACAACTATTTTTTTTCTTCCCTCACTCATCATCCAACCATGTCTGGAGGCTCTTCTAGTGGGAAGGGTGATGGCGCTGGGAGAGGCAACGTGGGAAGGAAGGGACCTACCGTTGTGTGGGAGGGGTCTGTTGGTCCTGAATACTTTGGGGGAAACGGTGTATGAGTTTCCAGTTGAGAGCAAGAGAGATTTCAGTAGGGACAATCCTCTTAGAAGATACGATAACCGCAAAGAAGAGTGGCCTAAATGTATGCATGGCGAGAACTGTTTAGTGCAAATGCTTACCTTCTCGGGTGATGGAGGTCGTCGTTTCTTCAAATGTCCGAGAGCATGGGTAAATGTTATTACGATTGTCGGTGATATATTCTCCAGCAGTCTTCCACGGGGTAGCCCACGGAAGTGATTTGTATGTAGGGAAGATCACAAAGATCGGAAGCAAGATGGTTAGGATGGACAGACACAAGGGTTTAGACAGGTCCGGGCCGTCGACTCGACGTAATACCCTACGTCCTGTTTTGGGGTGTTGTATTGCGTGGATTGTGTGTTGAGAGATTTCCCTCCCCTTGGAGGGGGTCACTGCCCGCCTTATATATCGGGGGGGGGGGGGGGGGGGGGCAGGGTTACAAGTCGGTTTGTAGCCGATCCTATCTCTAAGGATCCTTTCCTTCTTTACAATCGCTAAATTCGCTCAGAAGTCTGGGTTAAGTGCTGACAAGTATAAATCTTGTGAGAAGGTGATTTACCATATGGTCAAGCTGGGTCGTGGGACACATTCGGGAGTCACACCGAGTTCAAAGAACTTGAGAAAAGATTCCTTAAGATGGGGAAATAAAAATGCCCTAAAAGTTGAAAATTATCCAAAATCCATGCCCAGAGGCATGGGGGCTGAAAAATTCAGTCAGGATCCACAGCTTTTAGAGTCTTGACACGATCGTGCCGAGTCGAATCAAGACTCGGGGGCTACACCCAATGGGTGCACCTGGAGGTGCACACAATTGATGGATTAAGTTCAAAAAGAGCTTTACAATATTTTATTTTTGACCCTCGACCAGAATATTCTATTCTGCTCAAGGCTCGGGGGCTACACCCAATGGGTGCACCTGGAGGTGCACACCATTGGAGGTCAAGATTTTGATGGAGAAAAGTTGAAGACCCTTGGCCAATTTCATACTAAAATTGCCCAAGGCTCGGGGGCTAAGTTTATTCACTTCGCTTTTGCGTCGTGAAAAAGAGCACTTCTTCCCCTCACTATGGCTACAATTGAAGAATTGTTTTCAGGAACGTTTGAGCATGCACTCGGATCTTCCTCGAAACCACTCGGATCTTCTTTCAAACCACTCGGATGAGGTCCTAGATAACTTGAGAGCATTCGGATCATGCAAGAAAAAGACAGATCAATTATAGCCAACGATCGGCCAAGAAGTGCTCGGAGGCTACTATGGGGGATATAGTACCCGGGTACCTCACGAGCAAGCCTGGCAGCCCACCAATAGGGGGCGGCCCGGTCCACCGTTCTAGACCTGATGACGTGCGGGACAAGTCGGCGCACGAAGGAAGGATCTGGAAGGAGGAGTTCTAGTTAGAATAGGAGTTGGGTCCGCAGTCCCCAGACTACAGCTGGTAACTCCTTGATCCATCGTCCATCGTACTGCTTCAGCTTCTTGAATATACGGGCCCTGAGTGCCTTGATTATTTCGCCATTGGCTCTTTCAACCTGGCCATTGGTCCTTGGGTGCGCCACAGATACGAGGCATAGCTTGATGCTCCTCTCGCTGCACCAATCCTTAAACTCCTGTGCCACGAAGTTCGTACCATTATCTGTAATGATACGATTTGGGACTCCGAAGCGATGGGTGATGTCGGTGAAGAACTCGATGGTCTTGGCTGCCGTGTGCTTTCTGACTGGTTTCACCTCGATCCACTTGGTGAACTTGTCAATAGCCACTAAGACATGGTCAAAACCACCAGTCGCCTTTTTGAATGGACCAATCATGTCCAAGCACCAACAAGCGAAGGGCCAGGACATTGGTATAGTCTGCAGTTGTTGTGCTGGTGCGTGTATTTGCCTTGCAAAATACTGACACCCTTTGCAGTGCCGCACAATATTTTCTGCGTCTGCTACAGCAGTCGGCCAGTAGAAACCAGACCGGAAGGCTTTACCAACGATGGTTCAAGCCCCGGCGTGATTACCACAGATTCCTTTGTGTATGTCTGTCAAGAGCTCAATACCCTCTGCGCGACTTACACACTTCTGGAGAATTTGAGAGGCTCCAGATCGACGATACAGCTTGTCTCCGATGATAACGTAGCTTTTACTGCGCCGCACGATTTGTTCGTGGAGCGACTTCAAATCCTTATTTTCTGCGGCCTCTGTGGGCAATACGCCGCTGTCAAGATAGTCTATGATTTGGGTCCTCCAGTCCAACGCTTCGTCTACCACTAATGTGGCTGACTCCAGGGATTCTCCGACTTGTTGCTCCGCGACAGTGCCATCCGGGTTTATCTTGATAGATGGTTTGACAAGATCTTGGATGAAAACTCCGGTTGGGACGCCTTCACGGGTGGACCCCATCTTGGCAAGCTCATCAGCTGCCTTGAGTATGGTCGCGCACCACGTGATGGAACTCTAAGCCATAGAATTTCCCTTCCAGTTTTCTTATTTCTTCACAGTAGGCATCCATCTTCTCGTTGGTCCTGGACCAATCCTTGTTTACCTGGTTTATGACCAGGGCAGAGTCCCCGCGTACCATCAGGCATTTGATGCCCAAAGATACGGCGATGCGGAGACCGTGCAAGGCTGCTTCGTACTCGGCTGCATTGTTGGATACTGGGAACATGATTTGAAGGACGTATTTTAATTCCTGTCCACTTGGGGAAATCAGGAGTACGCTTGCGCCGCCTCCTTTGATCTGGAGGGAGCCATCAAAGTACATCTCCCAGTACTCAACTATCTCGTCGTCAGCCGGAGCTTGGTTTTCTGTCCAGTCTGCTACGAAGTCGGCCAAAACCTGAGACTTGATAGCAGTACGTGGAACAAAGGTTATTTGGTGAGCGGCCAATTCTATTGACCACTTGACGATTCGGCCGCTGGCGTCTCGGTTATGGAGTATTTCCCCTAAAGGATTTTCGCTCACAACCGAGATTGGATGGGCCTCAAAGTAATGTTTCAGCTTTCTTGCTGAGATGAGAACTCCGTAAAGTAATTTCTGTACTTTGGGATAGCGTACCTTGGATACGGTCAGGACCTCGCTGACGAAGTAGACTGGTCGCTGAACTCCATATGCGTGCCCTTCTTCAGGACGCTCGACCACTAGTACCGTGCTAACCACTCGGGGGGTAGCAGAGATGTAGAGGTAAAGCTGTTCTCTTGGTTGAGGTGGGACGAGGATGGGCGGCTTCTGCAGGTAATCTTTGAGTTCCTGGAAAGATTGCTTTGCCTCGTCATCCCACACGAACTTATCCTGCTTCTTGAGCAGTTTGAAAAACGACAATCCGTGTACGCCGAGTCGTGATATGAAACGACCGAGCGCTGCCATGCATCCAGTAAGCTTCTGCACATCCTTCTGACAGGTTGGTGGTAGCATCTTGGTGATGGCTGTGATCTTCTCGCGATTTGCCTCGATGCCGCGGTTGCTGACCATGAAGCCGAGTAGTTTACCTGAGGGGACTCCGAAGACGCACTTTTCCGGGTTAAGCTTCCACCGGAATTTTCATAGGCATTCGAAGACCTTTGTCAGGTTCTCTATCATGTCCTCGGGGTTCATGATCTTGACCACGATGTCGTCGACGTATGCTTCTACTATGTCTGGAATCAATTGATCCAGACATGCTTGGATTGTCCTCTGGTAGGTTGCGCCTGCGCTCTTCAGACCGAAGGCCATTGTATTGTAACAATAGGCGCCGAACGGCATGATGAACACGGTCTTTATCTGGTCTTCCAGTTTTAGGCCTATCTGGTGATAGCCTGAGTAGCAATCGAGAAAACAGAGAAGGGCGGAGCCTGCCGTGGAATCAACGACTTGATCGATGCGCGGGGGGGGGGGGGGGAACGAAGGGGTCTTTAGGGCAAGCTTTGTTGAGATCTGTGTAGTCAACGCACATTCTCTAATCATTATTATTCTTTTTTCTTACAAGAACTGGGTTAGCTAACCAGTCGGGGTGAAACACCTCCTGAATAAAACCAGCAGCTAGCAGCTTTGTAGTCTCTACCCTAATCGCCTCCTTGCGGTCCTGTGTGAATCGACGAAGCCTCTGCTTGATCGGTTTTGCAGTCGGATTGACCTTCAAGGAGTGCTCGGCAAGTTCCCTTGGGACACCTGGCATATCGGATGGTTTCCATGCGAATATGTCGGCGTTTTCCCTTAGGAATTTGACGAGCACTTCTTCCTATTTGGGGTCTAACTCTGCCCCGATGATGGCCGTCTTCTTCGGGTCATCCAAGTCCAGCGAGATCCTCTTCAGCTCCGTCTCCTTGCTTGGCGCGATGGCTTCTCTTGCGGGCCTCTTGGCGGGGATCTCCAGAGAGTCCTTGTCCACCTCCTGCGATGCAGCCAGTACTTGCGTCATGCGCTTCGACATGTCCAGGGCAGCTGCCGCGTTGAGGGTCTCCTGTTCGCATGTGTAAGCGACTCGGATGTCCTCCAAGACGGTGATTACGCCCTTGGGTCCTGACATCTTGACCTGCAAGTAGACGTAGTGAGGGATCGCCATGAACTTGGCGAGCGCCGGCCTCCCGAGGATGGCGTGATATGCAGTCTCAAAGTTCGCCACCGTGAACTGCATATGCTCGGTCCGGTAGTTGTTCCGGTCTCCGAAAGTAACGGGCAATGTGATGTGCCCGAGTGGTTCCGCCCCCTCTCCCGGTATCAAACCGTAGAACGCGGATTGGGGGGGACGCAGGTCGAGAGTGGTCAGGCCAAGCTCCTTCAATGTGTTAGCAAAGAGGATGTTCAGGCCACTGCCACCGTCGACTAGCACCTTGGTGAGCTGAACGTTGCGGATCGTCGGAGCTACTACCAAGGCGTGGGATCCGGGCTTCGGTATGAAGCTCGGGTGATCTTCCCGGGTGAAGGTGATCGGAACTTCCGACCACTTGAGGTACTCAGGTACCGATGGCTCCCTTGCGTGCATGACCTAGCGGTGGGTGAGCTTCTGCTGGCGCTTCGTCTCGAATCCTTCCGGCCCGCCGTAGATCATGCGGACTACTCGGTCGGCCTCCTGAAACTCGTCGCCGGGCTCGTCGGTCCGCCTGTCCTCTCTTGGGGAACCATCATTCCTCTTTCTGTAGGGAGGGCCCCCGTTGCCCCCAGTGAAGGCTCGCTTGAGCCCGTAGCACTCTCGTGCCGAGTGCTTGTGCTTGTGGTATGGACATTGCTCATCGAGTATGCGCTGGAAATCTTCTGGAGTTACCCGGCCCCTGGGCCGGTCCAGAGTGGCGACCATATCGCCCTCGCTCTTTTTCTTGCGAGGGTGACTGTCGCTGCGACGATGGTCGTCGTGTCGATCTTCGTCCTCGCGGTGGTCGCGCTTGCGGGTCGTCTTGTTCTCCTCCTCCCAGCGATTCTTGAGCTCGCTGAGTTGTTCCTTCTCCGTGATCTCCGCGTCCGCCCACGTGCTAGCGACCCGGAACATGTCATTGACAGTCGCGGGTGGCTTCCGAGTCCACTTGTGGATTAATCTTCCATCGGAGATGCCGTTCTGGAAGCCGGTCATCACCTCCTGATCCGTCACGTCCGTAATGGAGTTGCGCTTCTCCGAGAACCTGCGAACGAAGTCATGCAGGGTCTCGTTCTTGCGCTGTCGTATCTGGCCGAGGAGCCGTTTGCTCCCGGGCCTTTCCCAAGTTCCGAGATAGTTACCGACGAAGAGTGCGGTAAGCTGATCCCAGTTGTCGATGGCGTCCTGCGGGAGTCCTGCCAGCCAGTTGCGGCAGTCCTTGGTGAGCATGATGGGAAGGTAATTCGCCATCACGTCCTCGTCGCCGCCGGCCGCTTGTACGGCGGTGTAGTAGATCTGAAGCCATTGGGATGGATCAGACTTCCCATCGTACTTGTCGATATCCGACAGCTTGAAGCCTCTGGGCCATGTTACGCTCCTCAAGCGCTCGGTGAACGACTGGAATCCGCCGATCCGACCTCTGGGGCGGGAACCACTTGGACCCGAGCCGTCTGTTGTCCTTGGGGGAGTGCTCTCCCTCCTGCGATCCCGATCCCGCGGGGAACGGGTCCTCCGATAGGTCTGAGTCCTGGGTGGAGTTCGGTCCCGTCGGTAGGTTCTGCTGCGCGGTGGAGTTTGCTCCCTTGGCAGGGTCGACCGCCTGCGTGAGGGAGCCGCTCGTCCTCGCGGCGGAGTACGACCGCCGTCGTTGCTGCGCCTTGGGCTACCGGAGGGATCAGAGTAGTCTGATTCCGTCGAGTAGCCGCTCCTGTTGGAGTTACGACGGGGATTCCCATGATCCCGATCGTATTCTTCGCGACGTCGGATTTCCTCGCGATGACGCTCCTCAGTGCTGCTGCGGATGACGTCCCTCGCGTCTCAATCTCTGTTGATTGTGGTGCGAAGATCTTCATCACGATCCGATCCACCGTTGGTCCGGCGTCGAGACGGCCCGGGCTCAGCGGCGGCCGTACGTGCTCTGCCCTGCATCTGGTGGACCTGGACGGAGGCGGCCTGCACGAAAGCCCTTACCTTTTCCAGGCCTGGAGTGCTGGGTGGCAGCCGACTGATTTCCTTGTCGATGGTTACGAGGTTCTGGACCGGCGTCTCATAGACGTCGAATCCGTTGTACTCGAACATGCCGTCGCGCATCAGGTTCCGACTGCTTCTCCTGTCGCGCCGATCCCGATGGCGACGGTGATCCTCCGAAGGTGGTTCTTGAAGTCGAGCGGTTCCAGATCCTGATGCGGTGGCCCCGTGTGGTCGGGCGGCTCTGCGAGTCGCCCGATTGGCGTTGCGTCCTCGGCGCTGGTCCCTGGATTCAGTCGTGTCTTCGGCCGGGGTGACCTCGTCCCCTGACACGGGGTTGGGTGGCGTCGCTGGTGCCACCATGTAGCAGTATGACCCGACTCCTTCTTGCGCGAGGTAATCTTCCTCGGACTTGGAGAGGTCGGTTGTGGGCGTGAAACGCTCCAAGCTACTCGGAGTTAATCCTCCGGGTGATCCTAGCAGTTCCGGCTCTGTAGAGGAGTCGGACGCGGTGTAACCCTCTTGCAGGTCGTCCAGGATTGAGGGTCCCTGTGGGTTTGACTCATAGGAGTCGCTCTCAGAGGGAGAATCATCCGCCTGGACGACGTCTTTCATCTTCTGCTTCTGGGTAAGCGCGCGGGAGCCGGGGGTTTGGATGGTGATGACCTCAGGGCTCGGGACGCGCGTCGGCTGAGCGTTTACGCTCTGAGAGGACTCGGCGACGCGACTCTCAAGAGCCGGATCGGATCCGAGTGGTTGTTGGTCTGCTCCCGACTGGTTGGGCCTCGCGTTTTGCGATGGACTCGGTGGGGCAGAAACGGCGCGATCAGATGCGATCGGACCGGATTGGGCCGTGATGGCCGAAGTTGGCGCCAGAGAGGAAACCTCCGTGGCGGTTGCAGTTCCTGCCGCTTGGGTATCCAAGACGGCGGCGGTGATGTTCCCGAACTGGATCTCGAATCCGTCGACGTTCGGGAGGTTGCAGCTGTCCAAGATCTTGACGCAATCCATCAGGCTCACCAGATTGATCTCGGCAATATCCCCTACCTGGCGCGCCACTGTCGGTGATATATTCTCCGGCAGTCTTCCACGGGGTAGCCCACGGAAGTGATTTGTATGTAGGGAAGATCGCAAAGGTCGGAAGCAAGATGGTTAGGATGGACAGACACAAGGGTTTAGACAGGTTCGAGCCGTCGACTCGACGTAATACCCTACGTCCTGTTTTGGGGTGTTGTATTGTGTGGATTGTGTGTTGAGAGATTTCCCTCCCCCTTGGAGGGGGTCCCTGCCCGCCTTATATATCGGGGGGGGGGGGGGGCAGGGTTACAAGTCGGTTTGTAGCCGATCCTATCTCTAAGGATCCTTTCCTTCTTTACAAAAACTCCTATTCTAACTAGAACTCCTCCTTCGAGATCCTTCCTTCGTGCGCCGACTTGTCCTGCACGTCATCAGGTCCAGAACGGTGGGCCGGGCCGCCCCCTATTGGTGGGCTGCCAGGCTTGCTCGTGAGGTATCCGGGTACTATATCCCCCACAACGATTCATTTGTTAATTCTGTTTCTTTTCCTTTGACGTAATGAATAGTTTTTTTTGGTTCAGGCATCTGATGCTCCAGAAAACTGCAGGTCTGTTAGGTGAGTCGATCGTCCCGCTATTGATCCCATACAGGAGTACATCGAATACCTGCACAATCAAATCCAAGATCTACAAACGAAGGTGGACCACTACGAGGAAGAAGATGCCAACAACAATGATGTTAATTCTCAACAGGTTGTATGCACTGATCCGTATTGCAGCAGCCCTTGTCATCAGAACAAAGGTCCTACACGACCACTGTCCCCACCGCCGCCACCGGCAATGGGGGGATACTACGGAGAAGGGGCAACACAATTAAATATGTGGGAACATTATTAGGACACCAAATCATGTTGGCATGAATCCACTATTATGTGCCTGACTATTTAAATTTCCTAAGGCATGTTAGGTTCAACGGTCCATGTAGCTAATTAGTAGTCGTGCATGCCACTGCAAATTGTAATAGATTGTGTAGGAAAAAGGTGACGGGTGCTAGCAAGTTGCATAATTGTACCTTAGTACTAGTGTATGCAACATTGCGGAACCACCACGACCTTTTTTGTGATGTAATTTTAATTCAATCAAAGCCGGAAAAATTTATGCCGTTCCAACAAATAAAAATGCAAATTAAACAGTCCAACATTAGAGTGATAACAAACGGCAATACATCTTAATCTGATCGAACATAGAATGAAAGCTAAACGTCCGTCACAATAGGCGAAATAAATGATACATCACACATAGTCAAGTTCTGACATGCACATGCAACATAACCAAGCTACTGAGTGCATCTAGGCCACTTCCCCTTCCTCAAAGCATCTGGATTCTCCTCTAATGCAGCCTTGGCATGACAAGCTCGCTCAACCTTATTATCCCTTTCTGCCTTACGCTTCGCCGCTTTCCTCCGACGCTCCTCCTCCTTGTGCTGCTTTTGGGCCTCCACCGGTTTCCGCTTTAGTTCACACCTCCTTCGAATCTCCTCCTCTATCTCTTTCACACCTTCATAAACCCTCTTGTCCAATGGGTCAATCTCGGTGTCAATCCACTCCTCAAAATCACAAAGTGGAGGAGGCTCCTGCAAAATAATAAAATAAGAAAATTTTGTAAACTAAATCAAAACCAACTTTCAATTTCATTTATCCACCTACGTATTAGATTTTATACCAGCTTCCCGATCTGCACCACCCGCTCTGCAGGATCAAAAGCCCAGTTTGCACACATCCGGTACCTCTGCCGCCATGTCTCCTCCTCGGCCGACCTCTCAATCTTGCATGGATCACCACAGAAGCACATCGATGGGGTAAGCCCATCGGGAATAGGCTCACGGGTGTACCCATTGCACCTAACATGTTAAATTATATAAATGATATCAATCTAGCTAGGATAGGTAAGTATTGATACAAAACTCTAATCTAAAATTGATCACACCAAAACAAAAAATTTGACGGATACAAAACTCTAATCTTAATTTCTCATGGCAGTTAATCTAACAAATGGTTTTTACTATACATTGAATTGAAATTGAAACCTATATCATGACCTAACAAAAATATATGCATAAATGTCCTCAAATCAATGGACAGAACGATAGTCATATCGATAATGAACCATGGATCTAGCAAAGCACGAATCTATTCAACAAAAAATTCATAAAACTACTCTATCCCTAACTAACCATGAGGTGCCCATATATGACAAATGCAAAGGGAAAAACTCAGTTTTTTTTAGGGAAATACCTTCACAACTGATAGGGGATAATTTCCCTCACTTTATCCTCCCAAAACAGTGAGTTTGGGGAGGATTTGGAGAGGCGGCGGCGAGGAGCAGCGGGGGCAGCTTGGCCTTCGGAAGGGAAGGAGAAAGAAAGGAGAAGAGAAAAGAACGACGCTGGCAGGTTAGCGTGCTTGCCGCGCCAACCCGCCTGGCGCGGCAAGAGGGCCCCACGCCTGACAACTAGCGGTGCGCCATGCAATGTCGGCGCCACATCGACGTGCCTGCCGCGCCATTGCATGCGGCGCGGCAACGTGGTTTTGCCGCGCTGGCACGAGTGGCACAGCCAAAAGGGTCATCCGTGAAAATAAAATTCCGGAAGTTAATATTAAAATATTAATAAAAAAGGTTAAAAATAAAAAATTCTCCCAGTGCATCGACCCGCTCTGTGCTGACGCCCTCCTCTGATTCATCGCTCCGAGGCTCCGAGCATTGCTGAGATCGCCCTCTTGTCTCGAACACTACGCCCCACGATGGAGCCCCATCCTCCAGCGCTGTTACGGTGCGTACTCGCTCCTGTGCATCTGGGCTTTCCCAATGCAATGGTGGCTCTTGCCATCCAGTGTGACAAGAAGCATCCAGAGGACCAGACCGTCTGCAGCGTACGTGAACGGATGACTACCCACAGCTGGTCCCTCGAAGGATCGGAAGCTAGAAACTCCGGGCGTCGCAACTTGTGTTAGCTGCTGGTCGCACTACGGCACGAAGGAGCATGGCCCTTGGCTCTGGTCAGGTGCCGCGCATGCATCGGTGCTGAGCCCGACCATAAATGCTTTGTTCGCGAGCCTAGCCTTCCAGATTTTTTTTCACTGAACACTACTGAATTAGTTCAAAATTAGCAAAAACAATAGACTCTTCAACCCAGTCCTGCTAAACGAACAGAGCGAAAATTAACAAAAAGAACTGAAAGAATCCCAACCCTTATCTCTTTTTACCACAGAATAAAACCCAGACCCCACTTAGTGGTTAGTGCCACAAAAATTTAGGCATATTCCTTTAGCCATCAAAATTTTCAACCTTCCATCAGTGCCATAAAATTTCTACTTTATACCTGTATGCCATTCCTTCACCTATTCCATCCAAGTACTGTTAAATGAGGTATGAAAAGACGAATTTACCCCTAGTCCCATATGTAAGTGCCTATCCTCTTCTTTCATCCTTCCTCCATTCTTCTCCATTGATGAACAACACAGTCGGCTCCAATCCTCCAACGTTGGCTGGCTCCTGCAGCGTCCCCACCACCACGTGGCAGCTCTATTGTAGCGCGGCATGCTTCCTGCCGTCGTCCGCAGTAGGGCTCCCTCTACGGTGCGTCGCCGCTCGCTCTTGCAGGGCTCCCGCCGGCTCCTATGGTGGCGCGTCCTCGCCCATGCGGGGCACCTGCAGCAGCATGGCTTATGCATTGCATCCGCCGGGGGGACCTCGCCTCGGCTCTTGCCACCACGGACTTGCGTGCCAACACTGCTGACGGGGGATCTTAACCCGGCTCGCGTGCCGTCGCCGGTGGGGGTGAGCTCGCTGCTCGCCCCGGCCCTCGCGGACAGGGGAGACTGAGGGAGAGGACCCGGGACAAAAAGAGAGAAGAAGAGAAGAGCACTGACATGTGAGCCCAGGGTTACATAGGTCTTTTCACACCTCATTTAACAACACTTGGATAGAAAATGTGACGGAATCACGGAATGACATATAGGGTATAAGGTAGAACTTTTATAGCATTGAGGGAATCTTGAAATTTTTTGTGACACTGAGAGAAGAGGCCTAAATTTTTGTGACACTGAGGGAATTTACCACTATATATGGACGCATCCACACCACTACCTCCATCCCAAAAAAAAGTAATTCTCATTTTCCGATAAGTCAAACAATTTCAAATTTGACCAAATTTATAGTGCTAACAGTTATGGTACAAAATAAATATCATTAGATTGATTGCCAATTATATTTTCATAATAAATTTATTAACATCCATAAATATGAATACATTTTTTTGAAACTTGCTCAAACATAAACCAGTTTGACCAGCACGCGCCTCATAGTTGCATTCTTTTTGAGACAGAGGTAGTATATAGTAATATATTATTTTTTTTATTCATCACTACTCTTGGGCAGACATATGTTTAATCACTGAGCACCTTATTAGGCTACTCAATCCTTGTCCTCGAACATATCCATAACGATCTCCTGGTGTCATGCCCATGTTGGGTGGGAAAGCGACGTACCCGCGCATTTGGTCCGTGTTTAGTTCGCGAAAAGATTTCGGTGAAAAGATTTCGGGTTTAGATTTTACCAATTTAAGAGTAGTAAATGTAGACAAAAAGGGTGGAAAGTTATATGAATAGGTTGGAAATCTCGAGACGAATCTAACGATGGTAATTAGAGGGTAATTAATCCATAATTAGCGGATGGTTACTGTAGCGTCACTGTTGCAAATCATGGATTAAGTAGGCTCATTAGATTCGCCTCGCGATTTACAGCCTATCCATATAATTTTTCACCTTTTTCGTATACGTTTAATACTCCATGCATCTAAAATTCTCCTTTGATGTGGTGGGTAAAAAGATTTCGGGTGGAAACTAAACAGGGCATTGGTCACCGACCTGCACCTCAGGAGTCTACAGCACAAGATGCACGGGCACGGCATTGCTCCAGACAGATCGTTTTTTTTTTTTGAAAGGTAGACAGATCGAATTGATTTAATGCTGCACAGTATGAGTTTTCGAGGCGCCTAAAGGCTGCAGCCTGCAGACATATTGTCCCTTCGCGAGTCGTGACGGGCTGACGGCGGCCCGGTGCACAGTATCTCCACAACTGGTCAGCTCCAGCACCACGGAGGGGGCGACGTCCCCTTGTCACGTGCCAAACATGGCACTTGGGCACAGAACCTATATAATTATATATTCCAAAAATTAGGATAGTTTTATATTGTAACAAGATCGAGATAAACTGTCAGTTTTCGGTACGAGTGAGGCTACACTGCGCACTACTTACGTTGTAGACCCATATCGGATTTAAATTTCGGTAAAGCTCCATCTCGTACGTCCGATACAAGCGACGTAACGCCGGACGGGGAGCGAAGATGGTGCGGCCGACGGTGGGGATGGGGGATCGGGTTCTACGTCGATGACTACCCACCCGGGCGAGCGGTGCGCGATGGCGCTCCGGCGAACCGCCTGGAGGGCAGCACTCCAGCGAGCTCGGCGAGCGAAGCTGCGGGGACGGAGGTGAGCTTCAGACGTTTCAGAAAAATGTTGCAACTGTGTTTATACAGATGTTGTAAAAATAGATCTGATTGTTGCGAATGTTGCATATGTTTCACACGCATGTTGCAAGTGTTTTATCTGGATGTTGTATTTGTATCTAGATGTTTTGACTAGGTCGCGTGCGACTTATTGTTGGAAACGAGACCGGGTTTCACTATGTTTCATTAGAATTTTTTGAATGTTGCACTTGCATGATAGTGATTTACAATATGTTTGTTTTAATGTTGCAAAAATCGAACGATAAATTAACGATGTTGCATGCAACATTGCACGATGTTGCAGCGGTAATTTTTGCTCCCCATACCCAGATGTTTCACTGTGTCTCAGTACGTAATTTCTAATGTTTTAAACATGTATTCTCAATGTTGCAACTATGTATTTTCTATGTTGCAACAACCGTCTAATAGAATAAATTCCATCGGACGTTCGGGCGCCAGCGACTCGCTTTAAATTTTGGTTACCACCTACCGGACCGTAATAACCGCTAACCGGCTGTGATACCCATTGTTGGAAAAAAAAAAAACTGCTCCCGATGGACCTCGCAGCACCTGCCGCAGCCCGCAGGGACCAGCGGAACTGGAAGAAAAAATTGAGGGAAGGCCAGAACAAAGATCAGTATTTTTATGGTTGATGTAACAATAACAATATATTATTCTTAGAAACAATAACAACATATATAAATATTAAGTATTTTTTTCATCAATTTATATCACCGTTTCTGCTAGTATTATTTGATTACAACATCATGATCTACGACGTCAAATGAAGATACAAAAGCATTACGGGAAAATAGGTCCAAGCAGAGACTCATTTCAGAAATTCTAAAGCAAAAGTATATGACATATAGATAGTCTTATACTGCTAATTTGAGATGATATAAGCCAACTTAAATACAAGAGCTCTCTCAGGTCATTGAATGCGTGACTGAAGGAGAGAATGTGGCTTGGTATACACAACACACGCAAGCACGCGTGCGTATTCGTGTCCTTTTTCGCGTAACAAAACGCGTGATTTGCGACGCAGCTAGTAGCTAAGCCAAGGCGGTGTAAACCTTTTGCCATTTGCGTGTAATTATTGACAAGAATCATTAGATATAATTAACACGCAGTCAATACCATAATCCTGAATTAAGTGGGCGGTTACTGCTGCCAATTAGTGGAGTGTTAATGTAGGCGATTTACTCAGCTAAAAGCTGTTATCGCCTTATCGGTCCTGGAGACGTCCAGAAACGGAGGCTGAACACCGGAATAACCCACGATCTCTTCCTCTTTCCTTTTCCATCAGGTGAAGTGTGAAGTGAGACTGAGCAGCTGAATCTCGCCAGCCCTTCTTCTTGGCGTGCACCGAGGGGTAGGGTGAGCGGTATCTCCGAGCCCTTACAGCCGTGAAGCCTGCACGTGGGGTGGCAATAAGGTTTCTGGGCAGCGGAACTGCGCGACCGCTCAAGGCCGATCGATCGACTACGTTCTGCGGTGCCTCAACTACGATATGCACGGCGTCGAATCTCCATGAGGACAGAGCGCTGATCTGTAAGTTAGATGGATTTATGTACCATTTACATGAGTATGTTTAGGTTTCTTTTAATATGTCTGCAAGTTGATTTGATTCACATAGCAGTAGCATTGTTCTATGTAATTTGTCTCGAATTAAAATCTGTTAGATTTAAACGTATATTTCCAACAAACATGTCATACACGTGTAGATGATTCATGAGAGCGCGGTACTCCATAGGGTACAATCAGCACTTATCTCTAATTCTAATGAACATGGACTTACCTAGCCACCTAGATATTTTATTGAACAAGCTAAAGCAACATGGCATCACGGTACATGAACATGGACTTACCTAGCCACCCAGAGTGTTAATGTAGGCGATTTACTCAGCTAAAAGCTGTTATCGCCTTATCGGTCCTGGAGACGTCCAGAAACGGAGGCTGAACACCGGAATAACCCACGATCTCTTCCTCTTTCCTTTTCCATCTGGTGAAGTGTGAAGTGAGACTGAGCAGCTGAATCTCGCCAGCCCTTCTTCTTGGCGTGCATCGAGGGGTAGGGGGAGCGGTATCTCCGAGCCCTTACAGCCGTGAAGCCTGCACGAGGGGTGGCAATAAGGTTTCTAGGCAGCGCAACTGCGCGACCACTCAAGGCCGATCGATCGACTACGTTCTGCGGTGCCTCAACTACGATATGCACGGCGTCGAATCTCCACGAGGACAGAACGCTGATTTGTAAGTTAGATGGATTTATGTACCATTTACATGAGTATGTTTAGGTCTCTTTTAATATGTCTGCAAGTTGATTTGATTCACATAGCAGTAGCACTGTTCTATGTAATTTGTCTCGAATTAAAATCTGTTAGATTTAAACGTATATTTCTAACAAACATGTCATACGCGCGTAGATGATTCACGAGAGAACGGTACTCCATAGGGTACCATCAACACTTCTCTAATTCTAATGAACATGGACTTACCTAGCCACCTAGATATTTTATTGAACAGGCTAAAGCACCATGGCATCACGGTCCAAGCAGATACTCCGTACCATACTATCTGATAGATAGATACTAACAATTTTCGACCAACACACACCATTTCTGGATAGGATTAGTGAGTACAAATTAAAGACCGTGTGTGTGCATATGTTTGTTAATAAACCTCATTAGAAAGTTTTTTACTGCAAAATCACGCACTATTATATTTTAAGAATACCAGAATTTTTTGTTCTCAAAGTTACTACCTTAACTATTATTTTATTTCTTCGAAAACATATCAAGCATTTTGAAATATGATTCAATTGTATGGATATTATACACTTAACTTAGTTTAGCTTAACTAGCTAACTGCTGATCAGGATACGAGTTTTGTTTTTTTAACTAACTGCCGAGGTATTACTATTAATCTGTAGTAGAGAACTGGCTACTTAGTTTTGTTGTTGAGCATGAGGGTACAACTCCATACACAGGCAAGAGATCCAAGAGCTCTTCAGGTCCTTTAATTTATTTCTTTAAATTTCCCTTTTGTTCACAGGGAAGGTAACGGGGCAGCACATGTATGCGCAAGTTTGCCTTCGATGCTAGAACCTGAACACGTGTGTGGCACTGTGGCTAATAGACTGTTTTTGGTCGTGCCATTTTTTTTCAAATCACATAGACGCATGCAGATGGTCACATACACGCATGCATACTCGCCTCTACAAACACCCCTACGAGTCCTACCCCTATGAGCACCTCTGAATTACCGAGCTAGAAATTTTTTGAAATCGTCGAAGTCACCACTGCTGCGCGCCTCGTTGTTAACGGACAGGTCGCCCACTGTCAGCACCGTCGTGCGCCTCGTTGTTGACAGCCACGTCGCCGACCTCCTACCATCGAAAAAATAGCGCCGATTAAATTCTAAAATAAATTTAGAAAAACGCGAGCCCAGTCGAAAACTCAAACAGATGAGCTACGCTCCATTCTAGCTCTAAGATGTCGGCGCGCATAATGAATACGGAAGATCTCAAACGGAAGAGAAGAGACTGGCAACAGAAATTAAAAAGGAGAGAAAGAATAGAAAGACTCAGCTGGTAGGCAGCGGGGGGTTGCAGATGGACGCGTCAGATACTCGGATGCTCCCAGCTAGTCGTCGTCCCAGTCCCAGCATCGTCAGTCGTCACTGCTTGCCTACGTCGTTCCACGCCAAAAGCACGTACCCCCGGCCTTGTTTTTGTTGGCAGACCGACTTCCCGAATTCAGCCCTGTAATAAGTTTGAAGATTCGTGCACGTAGAGTGAGCCGCCGATATGATGCAATGCAATTTCCACGGTTTCTGTGATCCGTTTCCTTCAACCCGCACCGCCGGTCGTCGCAGGGCTCTGTTTGTAGTTTGTACATGCATGCAGCACCGTACCACGGCTGCCCTAGATGAACCGCATGCAGCTCTCCGCGAGGTGTTTATTTCGAGCGCACCGGCTATATATATAGGAATATATATATCTAGCCGACTCATTGCCGGTGCAGCATCATCAAGATTCACACACTGCACGCCCTGCAGAGAAGGAATTGCTCATCGTCGCCGGCCCGGCCGTGCTACTTTGCGTGGGGCGAACCTTGATGATGCCGCACCTGCAAAAGTCGGCTCTCTCTCTCGCTCTCGCTCATCGCCTCCTCACGACGGCACGGCCGGGACGAGCGAGAGCACCTAGCTAGGCCAAGCCCCGTCCCGCGCCTATATATAGCACGCACGCGCGCGCCGTCGATCGCCCGCCGGTGGCAGGTGGGAACGCGTGCCCCAGTCGGTTCGTGCCGCGTACGTCGCCTCTGGCGCGCCGCGAGAGGCTGGCGAGAGCATCGGATTGGGACGGGGAGACCGCGGGGGAGAGCCTGGCCTGGTACGGTGCAACGCACGCACGTGCACGTGCCTGTGCGTGCGCGCCATGCAGCCGCCCGCCCGGCCGGCGGCGGGGCCCGCCCTAAGGCTAGCTACGGGCCGGAGTACGTGCGGCGGCGGCGCACGCAACTAACCCGTCTGGGGTCAAGTGGAGGAGCTTGTGGCGTCGCCGCCGGGGGCGTGTACGTGTACCGTACCTGCTGCTGTGTGCCGGCATGGGCCAGGTTTGGTGGAGGAGCCAGACAGAGCTCGATCCAGAGGCGATGGACACGCTCTTAATTAATTTATTCGACGGCGATACGCGCCGATGCTCCAGTATTATTTTAACATACATGCATATGACAGCGGTGTCGAAGAGGCTTAGGCGTAAAACGGTAAAAGCCAGTCAAACACTCCAAGATACGCTCTGTTACCTTCAAGCAGCAGGACGGGATCGGAGCAGAGACCGGCCTCCGGCAGTCCCTAATAAACACACTGTGCAAAACTATCTTGCTCTTCAATAGTAATCAATGATTTGGTGGTGAAAGTTAATAAACACTTTTCAGAAAAGAGATTATCAGGTGGCAAGGCATAAACACTTTTCAGCACGTATAAACAAATTTGCCATTTCCGGGAAGGCGGTGATCGAGCTCGGGCGGGGCCCAATCCATCCATTCTACGGAGTACTCCGTAGCTCGTTGCACCAGCGGGGGGCGGGAGGCGGCGCATGCATGCGCAGGGGCTCTGCACTCGCTCTCTATGTGTGAACGCGCTCGTCGTGCCAGGATCAGGCAGGCGCACTGGCCTGGTGAACCCGGGGCCCACCGGTCCGCTGGCAGCTTGCTGCGGTAGGGAAGAAGCACCAGCAGGACTCCAGGAGCAGGAGCAAGTGGAACCGGCCGGTTGGCGGCGGGCATGGCACAGCTAGAAATGGGTTAGGCTCGCTCCGCATCTATTCCTATATACTAAAGCTTCAAGAATTGGGGCAATCCTAGGCTAGGTGTCACTATTCATGGGTCCCACAGGACCCACCATGCGTGGGACCCGCACGACACGCGTATGTGGGGCCCACATGACCTGCAGGTACCAGACCCGCAAATACGTACATGGGACCCACCGACCACTATGTGTGGGACCCACCATAATTTTTTATTACAAAACATGACTTACAATTTTTGAAAAATATTACATAGTGTTTAAAGAACCCCTACAACATAAATGTCTAATAATCATCAAATTCTCAATCAGGAAAATTATTGTATGGCGTTCAAATTCAAATAACCAATGACGTAAGGTATAACTACTTTAGGGATGAATTTATATTCTAATATTGATCAATTAAAATTTTTAATAGGCTTTCTGATTTAATAATCAATTGAATGTTACGGAGTACTACTAAGTAATATATGTTCTTTTATTAATATACGGTGTGAACGCGCTCGTCGTGCCAGGATCGGGCAGGCGCACTGGCCTGATTAAAGTGGGGCGGACGGTACCCCTGGCAGCTTCCTGCGGTAGGGAATACCAGCAGGGAGCAATGGACGAGCCGGTTGCCTTGGCGGCCGGAGGACGTCATGCGGACACAGCAGCTAGCGCGACCCGATGGGTAGCCGTAGAGGCGTGGTGTGGTGTCCACGTCCGACAGCAAAACGGAAAAGAGGATCCATTGAAAGTAACCTGATTTCATGAAAAATCCAAACGCCGATAGCCTTTGTGCTAGAAAACGCGCATGACACACAAGTGGGCGATTTTACTATCTCCTTTTTCCCTTTCTCACTCTATAGGAGAATTCTCTTTCACAATTTCACCGTTTAGGGAAGAATGGCTAAAATTAGTTTCCTTTTTCCTCTTCCCCTTTCCTTCCTCCTGACGCGTGGGGTCCACCTGTCGGTGTCCTAGCCTCTCTCTTCCCTTCTTCCTCCCTCCCCTCCTCTTCTCTCCCGCGTGTAGCAGCAGGGCAGGGGTAGGGCCAGCGCCCGCCGCACCCGAGCCGGCGCAGAGCGAGGAGGATGGCTCACAACGGCGGTCGACGGCGGCCGGGCCAGGGAGGCGCCGGACGGCGGCCAGGCAGGCGGCACTCGACGGTGGCCAGGCCACGGCGGCCAGGCCAAGGAGGCGCTCGCAACGGCCGGCAGCGGCGCTTCCCGGCTGCGTGCTGGTGAGCTTGAGTCCAGTGGCGGTCCGCGAGCTCCGACGCCCCAGGGCTCCGCGAGCTCCGTCGGCTGGGGTAAAGGTGGCGAGCTCCGCCGGCCGGAGCAGGGACGGGCGGGCGGACAGCGAGCTCCGCCGGCGGGGGCAGGGGTGGGCGGGTGGGCGACGTGCGGTGGTGACTGTCGCCGGCCAGGGCAGGGCGGCGAGCTCCGCCGGAGCATGGCGACGCATCGGGCGATCCACATCGAGTGGATCGGACGGCTGGGAAGGAGGGGAAGGAAAGGGAGAAAGAAAGGGAGAAGGAGGAGATTGAGAAAAGAATGGGGAGAAGGAGGGGAAATAAAGGGGAAAGGCGAAAGGGAAAAAGGGAAAGAGGAACTGTTGAAGATGATTTTTTGCCTTCAATTCCCCTATATGGCTGAAAAGTGGAAAGGGGAAAGGGGATAGGGAACTGTTGGAGATGCTCTTAGAGAATCTCCAACAATTTTCCAATCCCCTTTCCCCTTTCCATTATTCACCCATATAAGATAATTGAACACAAAATTGTATCCCCAACAATTCCTCTTTCCCTTTTATTTTCCCCTCTCTTCTCTTTCTTTTCTCAATCTCCTCCTTCTCCCTTTCCATCCCCTTTCCCTCCTTCACTTCCAGCCACACGATTGGCACACATCTTGGCGCACACGCCCAGCTCGCCAGGCCGAGCCGTCGCCGCCCTTCCGCCGACAGCCCTTGCCCCGGCCGTGGCGACCTCGATGGCCATGGTGCCCAGCCTGGCCGTCGCGTCGTTGGCCTGCCCCGCCGGGGCCCGTCCGGCTTGTCCCCGCTGAAGCCCCGCCCGGCTTGCCCTGCTGGCCTCACCTGGCCGCGCTGCCTGCCCTTGCGCCGGCCCCGCCTGACGACCTCTCCGCCTACGCCTCGCCTGCTGCGCGGCTGGCTGTCCCCCACGCCGGGCCTCCAATGTCATGGCGAGCTGTGTTGTGTTGCACTGGGAGAAAACTAAGAAATAGAGAGAAGAGGAAAGGTGAGGAGAGAAGGAAGAAGATGGTACCCATTGACATGTGGGTCCCATTTGTTAGGTGGATGAAAGGGGAAATGAAGAACTGATTTTACCATTTCTCCCTTCAATGGTAAAAATGTGAAAGGGAATTTCCTTATAAAGTGTTGTTAGAGATGCTCTTATTAATGGTAATGGCCGAAAGGCCAGGGTAACACAAAGATTAAAAAAAATGGAGCAAAACCTGGTGAAGTATATTCTTGTGATATGTCGGAGTAGACCTCAGACGACCTCATATGTTGTCAGCGGTTTACATCCCAAAACTTACAAAGACACCCTTAAAATAAAATCAAATTACTTTTAGGTCCTTGCAAGTGCTTCCCGGCTACCCTGTCACCAACGGTCGACACTGTCGCCATGAGACCAACCACCTTATCGACGAAGGAGCTTCAAAAGTTTTGAATATCGAGCAAGATGGCCCGAGGCCATCACATTGCTAGAGATCTAGGGATCTGTCACCTCAGGCACCGACACCCCAACTCGCTGGAGGATGAGCCACCCAGAAGAGGATGGAAACCACAAGAAAAGTTGAGAGATGGACACCAACCCAGGTTCCCCACAAGTTAGTAGACAAACCTCCTGAGACCTTCATCGGAGAAGCCAGGAACACCAGCGTCGCCAGAGAAGAAGCAGGAGGCACAAAAGACATGCCCGGTCACATGCAGAGGAAATCCTCTGACTTCGATAGGCCCGTACTCGTCAGTGATGTCATCTCATCCGGCGAAATTGGGGAAGTCGTTGTGGTTCATGAAGCCCCTATCCACACACCCACGCCGTTGCTCGTCGGAGACGTCGCCCAGGAAGAAGAGTCCATGCTGGACCGCCGGCATGGCAAGACCTAACCCTAACCGATCTAGATCCAGCCTACTAGAAATATGTATGTACAGATCCTCCGTTGATTCATCTATCCCCCATCCTCCTCCGACGCCAGCGATGGCAGCAGAGGCGTGACGGCGGCGAATCGATGGGGAAAAGCGAAATCGCCTCCAGTCGCCTCTCCCAACTAGAGCTGCGTGAGCAAATTGGCTTGTAGTCCAATGGTAGAACAGTTCAGTGGGACGCTACCCACCAGGGCTCAAATTCTGGTTCTCGCAACTTTTCTTGGAATTTTTCAGGATTTACCGGCGTTATGCGTTAAGTGGTAAGCGGCGTTCCCGTCGACAACGAGGCGTCAATGGTGACTTCGAGAATCTCCAGATCTGTCGGGTGCTCAGTCCTTCGAATGTGCTCATAGGGGTAGGGCTAGCGTACGTGTATTCGTAGAGGTGAGTGTGTGTGCGTGTTGTGAGCATCTGCATTGTACTGTGTAATTCTTAAAAAAGAAAAAACTGTAGCTGCACGAGAAAGAGGAAGACTTTACATCTGTGGACACCTAAGGAGCCAAACATCTCCAAGCCCACGAGAGACTATGAAACGAAAAGAGGAAGGAAAAAAGTCCCTTTTACCTTCCTGGACATGAGGCCGAGTCCACGTTTCCTCCCTCAACCGCAAAACCAGATATCTAGCCTCCTTCAAGTCTCAAACCCGTTCATTTTACCCCCTGGCGGTTTGGATGGCGGTTTTGGCTGACGTGGCGGTGGGCCCCACATGTCAGCGTGGGCCCCACCCCTCTCTCTTCTTCGTCTCTCATCTTCTTCTTCGCCACGCCAGGGGCGCGCGACGGCGGCTCTCGACGCTCGACGCCTCGCGCGCGGCCGCCGGCACAGATCCAGCACACGGCGGGCCAGGCGCCTGTCCAGCCGTGGCGGCGGCAGGATCTGGGTGGTGCTGCTGCCATGCGCACGGTCGTGGCATGCGTGCCCGAAGGCCGGCTGCTTCTCCTTGCACGACGCGTGGGGCCGCCGGATCCAGGCGGCCGGAGCCCGTGGAGATGCGCCGGGAAGCCGGATCCGGGCTCGCACAGCCGGCACTCCTGGCCTCGTCGCGGCAGGGGCGACGCTGGGCTCGGCGGCGCCTCCCGGTATGGCCCGACGCACGAGAGCTACGGGGTCTCGGGCGCGTCCTCGGTGAGAGACGACATCTCAACGGAGCCGCCGGGCCCGACCTCGGTGTGCATGGCTGCCTGAGTCACGGCGAGGAGTGGCGGCCCCGCTGCTTTGGGTGCCGACATCCCGTAAGGTGTGGGGAGGCTCTCCCGCGACGAGGTGCTTGCGAGCTGGAGAGAGGGGCGCCGCGGCCGCTCCTCCTCCTAACCGCGCGTGTGCCAGCCCGGGAGGCAAAGAGGAGCTCGTGCCGGCGGGGGATAGCGGCGTCGGCGGTGAGCAGAGCAGAGGAGAGGAGGTGGAGAGAGAGGAAGAAGAGAGAGGTGTGGGGCCCACCTCCATGTCAGCCAAAACCCCCTCAAAACCGCCGAGGGGGTAAAATGAACGGGTTTGAGACTGGAAGGAGGCTAGATATATGGTTTTACGGTTGAGGGAGGAAACACGGACTCGGCCTCATGTCCAGGGAGGTAAAAGGGACTTTTTCCAAAGTGGAAAAGGCACCCAGTGAAGCCCATGATGGAACAACAATGCGGCTTTTACGGCCTGTCAACCCCCCAACTGTGGGCCTGCTGTATTTCTCAAAAAAAAAAAAACTGTGGGCCTGCTGCTGGTAGATTCACTTTTCCGTCATCATGTTTCAGCTCAGAACCAGAATTGTTCTATCAACGCCCCAGGATTATTATGGATGATTATGTTACAAACAAGTTTGACCGAGTTTGACCTCGTCCAAAGGTCCTGGCGGGAAGACTCCCGCTCAGGAACTTCCCCATGACCTCCATGTCCAGATCGTGCGCACGTACAGGAAGTTAGGGTCATGGCTTTGACCATGAACTCCTAATGACATGTTTATCTCATTAACTGCTGTACTAATCCCCCCTATAAATAGAGGGGCAAGAGATCAATAAAGTTTACACTGTTAATTGCTTTTCCTTCTCCCCTCGGAGCTCTCTGTTCATTCACTTTTCACCACGCAACACGTTATCAGCACCTTGTTCTTCCACTGAGAAGGAACACAGAGAGTTTGAGAAGGAGATAGCAGCAAGAAGAAGAAGAAGCTCGTCAAGATACTTGCCTTTTGGTAAGATGGCTCGTCCTGCTCCTCTCCCACGCCATCTCCGTGCTCACCACCTCCGCTTGATGATGCGGGAGACGCTTCATCAGGTCCTCCGAGCTCCTGTGCGCCGCCCTCGCCGTGGCAGGGGACATGGCCATGGCAATGCCAGCCGTGCCCCCGTGTCTTCTCCCTCTGGCCATGTTGGTCGCCATGGAGGAAGACGCCATGGAGGCGACGCCGCTGCTCGCAGGCACCTTGATGCTAGCAGAATCACCACCTACGAAGCCGCTCGTGGACCTCCGGTCTTCCCCGACAGCTGCATCAACCCGGAGCGGCTTCTAGTGGCGTCGCCGCGCCACTGCCCTGAGCATGGGTGGACAGCAGCGCGTCAGGTTCGAGGGAGGAGGCCGCCCACAGTACGTTCCGGGGCGCATGATGATGCACGACCCGGAACGCGGCTGGGTGACCTACACTCATGAAGACAGGGCCTCCCCCAGCACGCGGGACCTCTTCTACCTCGCCCCGCCGGTGTACTCGCCGGTGTACTCGCCGGCGTCGTCCCCGTCGTCCTCGCCGGAGACGCCGCTGCATGTCCCCATCCCCGTCGTCGAGCAGGAGCTGCCAAGCCCCCTCAGGGGCACAAGAGCTGCGCGCCGCGGAGCCCCACCCTTCTACAACGCCAACGGGGAGGGCTCCAGCAGCGCGGCCGCGGCCATGGCGACGCCACCAGGCTTCGCGCCGGAGCTCGCCCCACCTCCACCTCCTCCTCCGGTCGCCTGGTTCCCAGGCCGTGCAACCGCTACAGCGGCGGCCAACCGGCGCCCCGGCCTCGCACGCCGCAACATGATCCCGACCGGGCACATCCCGGCCGGGAACGGCAGCGGCGGCGGCGCCCGACTCCCCCCACCCCCAGGTGCGGGGGAGGCTTGAGCGCGCGCAGAAGAAGGCCGAGGAGGGGCGTGGAGGCCGGATCCGGCGGCGTCGGCGGCGGATCGACGGCGGCGGCGCTTGGAGCGGCGGCGTCGGCGGCGAAGATTGCGGAAGCGGCGGCGGGTGCGGCTGAATCGGGCGGTTAGGGTTTGCTAACCCTGGCCGGCCGAGCGAGCCGGGCTAATAAGCCACACGGCCGCGCGCTGGGCTGGGCCAGCCTGCTCGGCCCACCAGGCGTCGCCCCCAGCCCACTCGCACCGCCCCAGCCCGCTCGCACAGCCCCCAGCCGCCAGCCCCTCGCTCCTCCCTCATGGGCCGCAAGCGGCGGTGGGCCGAAACCTGAGTTGTCTCGGCCCACCGCCCAGTTATCTTTTTTATTTTCCAGAAATTTATTTTCTAAGCAAATTTACATTCTCCCCCCTGAACTTTAGTTTATTTACGTTTCGCAGTTAGTCAGAGTCTGTACAAATTTGCTTTCAGACCCCTGTTACTTTCTGTTATTGTAAATATGTGTTTGTTCAGCACTTATGCATTCCCATGTTCTTTATTTTTACAAGTACTTTGCAAATTTAATTTACTCGCCCTACTTTATTTATTTTTCAATGCAATTCTACCTCTAAAAAATTGGAAGAATTCTTTGAAGTTTGAGATCAAATGGATCTACGCATGCCTCAGCATAGCGACTATCCCTCAAACTAAGAATTATTACTTTGGCACACGCTCATAAATTTCTCTATCCAATTCTCATTTATCAAAGTTGGTCATATATCAAAGTGGAATTCAATGCCACCGAGGGATCTACACTATTATAAAATAGTGATTACCCGAATATGATTATCATGCTTTGGAGAGTTGAATATTAAGTTATTTAAATACGCGATAGCTCAAAGATACCCAATTTTAAAGAGGAGATTTAATTTCATGTTGAGTTCATTCTTTTCATTTGAATTCACATAAAATTGCATACATATGCCATCATTTCTCAAAATTTTGGCTATCACAATGTAGGTGAGATGGCAACCAAAGAGTTTGAGGTTCTCGCTCTTGATGGTTCCAACTTCCCTGCTTGGGCGATGGATGTCAAAGTGATTCTGTCGACCCTCGGACTATACAGATGTATAGACCCGACAGTTGCTGGAACGGTTAACCCGTCAAGCATGTCGAAATACTCCGCCTTAAAAGTGTTAAGGAATCATATCCATCCGGATTTGAAAATGGAGTACCAGTATGAGGAGGACCCACAGGTCCTTTTTACCGCTCTAAAAAATCGATATGAACAGCATAAAGCGATTGTCCTCCCTGAGGCAACGCATGAGTGGAACCATTTGCGTCTACAGGATTTCAAAACTATAGACGAGTTCAACCATGCTGTTCATAAGATTGCCTCTAAGCTCAAGTTTTGTGAGAGAGACCTTACTGATGCGGAGAAAATTGATAAGACTTTATCTACAATGCTCCCATCAGAAAGAATCATCACTCAACAATACCGCGAGAAGAATTTCACAGATTATTCTCAGCTCATTCAGACATTGAAACAGGCAGAAAAGAGCCATGAGCTCACTGTGTGGAACTCAAACCAGCGCCCATTGGGCACTGCACCACCACTGCCTGAAGTACATGCGAATGCTCAGAATAATGGACCGAATGGGAAACAAACTGGAAATTCTTCTGGTAAGGGCAAGAGAAAGAGGGGTAAAAAGGCACGTGGAAACCCCCAAAAGGGGAAAGGCATTTCTAAGCCGAAAAATGATGGTAACAACAAGAACACCTGCTACAAGTGTGGTTGCTACAATCATATCGCTAAGAAATGCAGGACCCCTAAGCATCTGGTTGATCTATACATGAAGTCTGTTGGTCGTACTCAGAAGTTTGAAGCACACTTCACCTCTCAAGAGACGGAGACTGGAGCTAAGGACCCTATCCCTGAAGGATCGGGACCGAGCAACACCAAGACTCCGGCTACAGAAGAGGACCAGAACATGGACATCGACAAAATGCTCGTGGAGTACACTCCCGGCGACATGTTTGGAGACCTCATCTAGGCTCCACAACTTTATCATTTAAATTTGCAGTATTAGTACTTTGTATTAAAGACATGATGTTGCTACCCCCTATCAGTTGTAATATTTGCACCTGCTATCTTAATATATTCGTATGTATGTTCTATATATTTGCATTATTTTTTATGAATTTAAATTTTGCATTATATAGATTGATTACGGGAGTCGATCCAATGGATGAAGAGTTGTGCCTAGTGGACAGTTGTACCACTAATACTATACTTAGGGAAGTCAAATTTTTCCAAACTCTCACAAAGAGACAAGGTCAAGTTTTGACCATCGCGGGACGCGATGCTACAATAGTTGGTTCGGGCAGAGCCACTATCGTTCTTCCAATGGGTACACATATTGATATCGAGGAAGCATTATTGTATCCCGATTCGACACGTACTCTACTAAGTTATAGAGATATCAGAAAAAATGGAATTCATGTGGAAACACATGAAGAAAACAATGAGGAATTTCTCCTCTTAACCAAAGATTCTGGATATGGCAAACGGACCCTTGAAAGGGTACCTTCTCTCCCGTCTGGATTGTACTACACATACATCAAACCCGTACCACATGTTGCATACAAAGTGATTTTTCAGAATGTGGATGCATTCAAGACTTGGCATGAACGCCTTGGCCATCCCGGCATAGGGATGATGCGAAAAATCATAAGCAATTCAAGTGGACATGGTATGAGCGACAGAAAATTCCCGGAATCATCAGATTTTATGTGCACCTCATGTGCAACCGGGAAATTAATTTTGAGACCCTCACATCTCAAAATAAAGGCTGAACCACTCAAGTTCCTTGAACGCATTCAAGGTGACATATGTGGACCCATTCAACCTTTATCTGGTCCATTCAGGTACTTCATGGTACTAATAGACGCATCCACAAGATGGTCTCATGTGTGTCTATTATCGACACGAAACCATGCTTTTGCGAAAATGATTGCACAAGTCATCAGACTTCGAGCAAGTCATCCTGAACACCAGATAAAATCAATAAGAATGGACAATGCCGCAGAATTTTCTTCCAAAGCATTCAATGATTATTGCATGGCATTAGGAATTGAAGTCCAACATTCTGTACCATACGTCCATACTCAGAATGGTTTAGCCGAATCTCTCATTAAGAGAATAAAGCTTATTGCCAGACCACTATTGCAAAATTGTAATTTGCCAACCTCATGTTGGGGTCACGCGGTCTTACACGCCGGTGACTTAATACAATTGCGCCCAACTGCATACCATACAGCTTCCCCGCTGCAATTGGTTCGTGGTGATCCTCCAAGTATTTCCCATCTGCGGAAATTCGGTTGCGTTGTATACGTACCGATCTCACCACCAAAGCGAACATCTATGGGCCCTCACAGGAAAATGGGGATCTACGTAGGTTATTTATCTCCGTCGATCATTAAATACCTGGAGCCCCTTACAGGGGATTTGCTCACAGCCCGATTCGCTGATTGTATCTTCGATGAAGAACATTTTCCGGCATTAGGGGGAGAATTCAAGTATCACACTGAATGCCGGGAAATAAATTGGGATGCCTTAGACACCCTAAAGGAGGATCCTCGTACCAAAGAATCCGAACTTCAAGTTCAAAGGATCATTGATTTGCAAAATGCTGCAAACAACTTGCCAGACTCATTTACCGTGGGCAAAAGTGTCACAAAATCATACATTCCGGCAAGGAATGTGCCAGAAAGAATAGAGGTACCAAATAAAACTATTCAACTCCCTTCTTCTAAAGAGAGTGGGAGGAGTACGGCAAATACTCGCAAGCGCTCGAGGAAACAGAGGGATGCACCCTCTGGCACAGTAAATGAAGCTCAACCTCAAGTTGAGAAAGAAAGTGTGGATATACCTACTCCACCTCCCACATCAACAGTGCACTCAATTTCTGATGATGGGACATTGGAACGCCCTGACACTATCGTATTGGGAAATACCGAGCCGTCAATAGGGGTACAAGAAATTTCCATCAACTATGTTGATTCTGGAGAATCATTTGATCGTAAGACTACAATTGTCGACATATACTTTGCCTCATCAGTTGCTGAGACCATCCAAAATGATCCAGAACCAAAATCTTTGGTAGAGTGCAAGAAGCGCTCGGACTGGAACAAATGGAAGGAAGCAATTGAAGCAGAGTTGGCCTCGCTCACTAAAAGAGAGGTATTCTCATCAGTGATGCCTACACCTCCAAAAACCTTCCCTGTGGGTTTTAAATGGGTTTTCGTCCGGAAGCGGAATGAGAACAATGAGGTGGTGAGATATAAGGCGAGGCTTGTAGCACAAGGGTTTACGCAGAGACCCGGCATTGATTTCAATGAAACATATTCTCCAGTTATGAGTGGAATCACGTTCCGATATTTAATATCTCTGGCAGTCCAAAATCGTCTACCTATGCAGTTGATGGACGTCGTGACAGCATACTTGTATGGGTCACTAGATTCGGATATATATATGAAGGTCCCTGATGGGGTTTCTATACCGAATGGGAGCACAAACCGCAACATGTATTGTGTAAAGCTCAAAAGATCACTCTATGGTCTTAAACAGTCGGGAAGAATGTGGTACAACCGACTGAGTGAGTACCTTCTACAGAAGGGCTACTCTAACAATGATGATTGTCCGTGCGTCTTCATCAAAAGATCCTCCACAGGATTTTGCATTATATCAGTGTATGTAGATGATTTGAACATTATTGGCAACACACAAGATATTGATGAAGCCCGCAACCATCTTAAGACGGAATTTGAGATGAAGGATTTGGGTAAAACCAAATTTTGTCTAGGTTTGCAAATCGAACACCTTCACTCAGGAATCCTAGTGCATCAATCTGTCTATGTCCAAAAACTATTGGAGAAATTCAATATGGACAAAGCATATCCAAATAGGACTCCCATGGTCGTTCGATCTCTCGAAAAAGAAAAGGACATTTTCCGACCACGGGAGGAAGGAGAAGAGATATTGGGATCTGAATACCCATATCTTAGTCTCATTGGAGCACTCATGTACCTTGCAAACAGTACAAGGCCTGACATTGCATTCGCAGTGAACCTGTTAGCAAGATATAGTGCTGCCCCAACTAAGCGCCATTGGACCGGAGGAAAACAAATCCTCAGGTACTTGAATGGTAGTAGAGATCTTGGTCTATTCTTTAAGAAAACTAATGATCCTAACTTAGTTGGATATGCTGATGCTGGCTATCTGTCTGATCCCCACAGTGCTAAATCACAGACGGGTTTTGTATTTCTACATGGAGGAACTGCCATCTCATGGAAATCTTCCAAACAAACAATGGTAGCTACCTCCACAAATCATTCTGAAATAATCGCACTATATGAGGCTTCACGTGAATGCGCGTGGCTTCGCAGAATGATAAACCATATTGAGCAATCATGTGGTATTGGTCCCTCAGGACTACCCACCATTATCTATGAAGATAATGCAGCTTGTGTTACACAAATGCTAACAGGCTACATCAAAAGCAATATCACGAAACACATTGCACCTAAGTTGTTTTATCCCCATGAGCTTCAGGAACATGGAGAGATAAACATCTTACAGGCAAAGTCTTGTGATAATCTAGCGGATCTCTTCACTAAATCTCTACCCACTTCATCATTCGAAAAGTGTGTTAAGGGAATTGGTATGAGAAGGCTTAGAGACATGCAAGCTTCAGGGGGAGACTCCCTGAATGATGAGTCATGTTAAACACTATGCATTGTACTCTTTTCTTTTATGAGTTTTTACCATCAGGTTTTTCTCATACAAAGTTTTTAATGAGACAATGATTAATGCAAGCATATGCCATATCTTATGTTTTCCCCGCTGGGGTTTTTCTAAAGATGTAACAAGGCATAGATTACTCCTTAAACCCTACAGGCTCATGATAGAGTAATCATCAATCAAATTATTCCTATTTTTCCCACAGGGTTTTTCGAAGGAATTGATTCAACAAGATGATCTCAAATCGGACTCGATCAAAAGGGGGAGTGTTACAAACAAGTTTGACCGAGTTTGACCTCGTCCAAAGGTCCTGGCGGGAAGACTCCCGCTCAGGAACTTCCCCATGACCTCCATGTCCAGATCGTGCGCACGTACAGGAAGTTAGGGTCATGGCTTTGACCATGAACTCCTAATGACATGTTTATCTCATTAACTGCTGTACTAATCCCCCCTATAAATAGAGGGGCAAGAGATCAATAAAGTTTACACTGTTAATTGCTTTTCCTTCTCCCCTCGGAGCTCTCTGTTCATTCACTTTTCACCACGCAACAGATTACTATTGGTCCCTCATGAGCGAGTAACGCACCTGATGTTAACGTTCTTATGATTTCCCGTCGGTATGCCCTATGTCCAGAATCCAGGCAGATCGGTGCCTTCAGATTGACTGATTGAGATCTTGTGCCGAACAGAAATCTTGCACATGTGCCTTTCTTTCCGGACAACAAAAATGTTCAGTAATCCTTCTTCAAAAAGTAGTTGAAACGCAGAGCAAAACGAGAGCACAGTCACCTCCGCTGCTCACGTCATCCACCAATAATGGAGGCTGTCAACCAAAGCAAGCCAACAAACAAATAGTCCCCCAATGCAACATCAAGCCATGACAAAGACCCATAGTACAAAATAGCCGGCTATAGCTCCGCTATCTCCCGCTATAGCTGATTTTAGAGATGTACCGCTATTTGCTTCTACATGCAATTTAGCCGCTATTTGACGCTATAGCTCCATTTGGCCCGCTATTAGCTGTTTTTAGAGACCTTCCGCTAAATGTCTTAGCCCGCTATTTTGTACCATGCAAAGACCATTATAGGACCATATGCCGGCCGGCCAGCCGGCCTGTCCGTCTCACTCACTCCCAGTCGTACCATCTCTGCATTATCATATCATCATCCTTGCCTCGCATTCTCCTCCATCACCAAGAAAAAACAAGATCACATCACAAGCACTCAAAATCCTCCACGCAAAGCACCGATCTCCATGGCATCCTCGGCACCCCCGCTCTTCCTCCTCCTCCTGCTGCTGCAGCTGCTCCTCGCTCCGGGCCCGCGCGGCGCGGCGGCGGCGCCCAACACGGAGGCGCTGTCGGTGCTGTGCAACGGTGCGACGTACGGCGCCGGCGACCCCTTCGCGGCGAGCCTGGCGTACGTGCTGTCGGAGCTGGCGTCCGCGACGCCGGCCCGCGGCGACTTCTACGACATCTCCCCGTACCCGACCGCCTTCGCGTACGGGCACGCCGCGTGCCGCCGCCCGGCGCTCTCGGCCGCCGACTGCGCGGCGTGCCTCCGCTCCGCCGTGGCCCAGATGGGCGACACCTGCGGGCACAGCGTCGGCGCCAGGGCCGTGCTCGTCGACTGCAGCGTGCGATACGAGCAGTACGCCTTCGTTGACTAGTACCTATAGGCTACTGCTGTAGGTGATAATCCGTTCTTCTTTCGATTTATTTGTGTGTCCCAAAATCCATTTTGCCCAACTCCAACATTGTTTGTCCTTGAGATTGGCGTGGCACTTCATCTGTCGTGTGCTGGTGTGGTTTCGGACTGCCGCCGGAATCTTGTTTCTTGTAAACTCGTTGCCCCAAAATGTATGTCAGTGGAACCCAAAATTGTGGTTTTCGTTCTCGCCCCTAATCTTCAGAATTAAGATCAGGCAATTAGACTGCATGACCATATTGCGGAAACCTTCTCTGAGCGCGAGGACAACAACCCAACATAGAGCAGCTACGAGCCTTTAAACGACAAGCCATCAAACAATTGCCCATATCTTCATTCAATGGCTCAACTCCAAGAGGAGGCAAAGATCGCTACATCAAAGATAATGCAAAACAAATCATGTGACAGTGGAGCCCATTTCTCCATGCGTATTGGATACCAAATCGCACAACCTTACTCTCAGTGGGGAGTCATTAGTATGAAATTTTACTTTCTTGTTGATTATGTGATTACGTTGAAAACATCAACACGAGGATTATCCTTATGAATGCAAATTGAGAATGGGCCAATATCAGTCTAAGAAAAAGAGAATGGGCCAGTAACTAGGTCATCGAGCTTATATTGAGCCGATAGGGCCAAGATGAAGGGAAATCATACTGGTAGTGGGCCAGTAACTAGGAGCATAAATTGGGCCTTTCGGGCCGAGATCAAATGAAAGTCACTGGTATTTAATTGAGCCGTTAGGGCCTAGTAGAACAAAACAATACCCAAGGCCGTGCCCGTTAGGGCCTAGTCGAACAAAACAATGCCCACGAAGTGCAGCAGAGGTGGTGGTGTATGATGCGGAAGGTGATGCGTAAGCAGTTATCTATAAAGCCCGTCAAGACCCAGTTGACTATGAGCCGTTCAACATTTTACTGGAAAAATGTTAAATACAAAATGTTGACCAATATTTTTTTTCGAAAATGTTGAGCCCCAACATTTTTTGAAAAATGTTGGCCAATATTTTGAAAATAAAGGTTGAACCTTAATTTTATTCGTCAACATCTTTGAAAAATGTTGGGCCTCAACTTTTCTTTGTCAATATATTTTTTTTCAAAAATGTTGAAGGCTGACATTTTTCTAAAAAATGTTGACTAACATCTTTTTTGAAAAAGTTGGTTCAATATTTTATGAAAAAAATCGCATAACATTTTTTGGAAAAAGTTGACTACAACTTTCTTAAACATTTCCTTCCAAAAATGTTCAACATCTTTTTTCAGGAAAAAGTTGCCGACCACCCGTCTTCTCCAGCTCCGGTGGCCGCCGGCAGCGGCACATGGCCGCGGGGCGGAGCGCCCGGCGCGCGCGGGGTCTGAGACCAGCGTCGCGGCGGTTGGAGCAGAGGGCAGGCGACAAGGGGCGACGTGCAGCCGCGCTGTGGATGGAGCAGGGGTCGGTGCGTGGGGACATGACGGCTCGAGGGTCGGGGAGGTGCTCGGAGTCTCGCCCAGCCACAGCGGTTGGGGAGGAGCTCGGGAAGCCCACACAGGGAGAGTCTCGGCCGGCGACGGTGGTCAGGGAGTATCTCGGCGGCGGCGCGAGCTGAGGTACGGGGGACGGGCAGAGGCCGGGAGCGGCGACACGGGTGGGGATGGAGAGGAAGGTGTGTTTTATGGTTTGAAGATCCGACGGCTCCAATACATTATACGAATCTTACAGAAAAAATAAATGATGGAAAAGAAAAAAATCTTCTGCAAGATTCCATGGAACGAGACACTACTGGAAAATTGGCCTTTAGTACCGGTCACAGGACACGTTAGTACCGGTTGCTGTGGCCGGTACTAAAGGTCCGGTACAAACGTGCCGCACGTTAGTACCGGTCACAGCCAGCCGGTACTAACGTGCCGCACGTTAGTACCGGCTGGTCACTGACCAGCCGGTACTAACCATACATGGGCGTCAACCCCCGAGCACCCTCTTTTTTTCCTCATTTTCTTTTCTTTTTTTATTTTCTTTTCATTTTTCTTTTCTCATTTTCTTTCCTTCTCTTCGGTCATCAGCACATCGCAAACAAAATCTCTTCAGTCATGATAAGAATCACTATCACACATGAATATATCTCACAATCACATCAAAAATCACAAGAATATGTACATCTCACAATCACATCACAAAAATTATAGAAAATATCTCGTCTCTCACTCACAAGAACAAGAACAACAAAATCTCACACAAACAAGATCACAAAATCCGATATGTCTCGATCCCATCCTCCAGGCTTCGATCCGCCGTCAGGCCGCCGGCGCCGCTGCGCGCTCCCCGCGGCCGCGCGCCAGGCCGGCCGCCGCCTGCCCCGCGCCGCTGCGGGCTCCCCGCGGCCGCGCGCCAGGGCGCGCTCCCCACGCCGCCGCCCGCTAGGCCGGCCGCCGCCTGCCCCTCGCCCGCCTGAGCGCCGACGCTCCCGCCGGCCTCCTACACAGATCGAGCGAGAGACATGAGAAGGAGATAAGGTAGCCAGAGCTAGAGAAGAAGGGGAGAGAGGAGAGAAAGAAGAGAAAGGATAAGGAAGGTGAAAGACACAGGGGATAAAAAGAGAGAGGAGAGGCGGGGAGAGAGTTGCGGCGCACGCGGTAGATTTTTTGAGCAAGTTAGTACCGGTTGAGAATACCAGCCGGTACTAACGTGCGTTATTTAGTACCGGCTGGTGTTTTTGACCGGTACTAAAGTGGCGCACCTATTTAATACCGGCCAATAATACCAGCCGATACTAAATGACGCACGTTAGTACCGGCTGGTGCCGTCGACCGGTACTAACCTGGTTTTTTTTGCTACTGTTATCTGTAGCCGGTACTAAAGGCTCCCTTAGTACCGGCTCCGCCCAGCCGGTACTACAGTGTAGGGATCGTTGCTTATTTCTTCCGTAGTGAGGTGTCCGCCCGCGGCGACCGGCGAAGCAGTAAACCCCTAAGCCTTGTCGGCTCGTCGGATATTTCTTTGTTTGCTCAGAGAGAGATGTACGGTATTTCTTTTGCACTGGGTGATGCTTGCTTTAGGATCATTATATGTAGCTCAATTAATTTGCTACCTCACGAAAAGCAAGCAACACCTCAGCTTCGATTACTAGTAGGAATAATCTGACGACCCATTCCGGTAGCCGGAGCCCGGCCGGCACGGCCTGACGGCCACCGCGCCGTGCCGTGCAGCGGCAGCAGCGTGTGCGTGTGTCGCACGCCCGCGCGGCGACGTACGCCCGGCGCCACCCGCCGCGTCAGGTTCCCCGGCCTGGCCCAAGGCATGTGCAACTCCCGCGCCCACGCCGCCGCTCTCCACCCCCCAGCCCTGGCAGGAACAAACACGACGACGAGGCCAGTCGTCGTCCGACCCCACCGGCGCGATCGAGCGGCGGTTCCCTCTCCGGCTGCACGCGCTGCAGGAGGCCGAGCAGCGCCGCCGTAGAGCGCGGAGGAGAGGGTTGCGTACGTCGCGCGACGACCTCCATCTCTTGGCGGGCTAGCACGCTGCGTGAGGGTGATCACTCAGGAGGAGGGGTTGCAGCGAGCGTCGCTGCTCGGGAGGAATCTCTGCCGAAAGCGATTTGGGATGCTCCGCTTCGAATCTTTGGACATTTGGTCGTTTCTTTCTGAAGTGCCAAGTCAAAGGGTCAAAGCGGCGACTAGAGGACTCACTTTTCTACAAGGCACACACACAGGTGTCCACGTACGTGTAATTGATCAGCCCATTAGGCAAACTCGTTTTTTTTTTAATTTCGTCTTCATTTGTGCTGGGAAGATTGCAAAAAGCTCTTCGTAGCTGTCCAGATTTTAATTTCAAATTTCACCACACTACAGGTTCGATATTAAAATATCAAATGTGCGACGATGATTCTTTTTTTTTCCCTTTCGATATGCACTACACAAACTCAAGAAACATGATTCAGCAATTTTCTATAATACTACTGACCGTCTTTTGTGAATGAATGATATAATACACATAGATATTGGTTCTTTTCTGAAAATTGAATGTTTATATTTCATCTGGAAATTGTTTTGTTTCGTTACCAATAGAGATGTCATGTATATATGGATTTTAGAAATTAGCTAATCAAGAGATAAAATGTGTTTATGTTCACAAATCCCAAATTCAAATTTTTTCAAAAGGAGTGTTTCCAACACACTACATGTGTGACCTTATTATACCCAGTTTTGGAACTGTTGAGGTGGCAGATGAATTTATTTTTTATTTTTTTTCAAGAGTAAAAGAAATGGAAATATTTCATTATTAACCCTATTTTAGTTTATGAATTCTGAACCACATCCTTCTTTTGTGAATTAGTTCTGCTAAAGTTAAGAAAACTAAATGGCCCCTCACCGATTCATTGCCCCAACTAATCCAAAAAAATTTCACATTATAACCTGATGATCACCCATTACATATGTAGGAATTTTAATATAGCACCATGCAGAGGATTTTATGCACTACACAGTTCAAGAAACATGGTTCAACAATTACAAGAATACTCACCATTTTTGTGTGAATGAATGAAATATACGATATAGATATTGATTCTTTTGGAAAGATAGAAATAATTATATTTCACTTGGATATTATTTTGTTTCATTTGCAATAGGTAATATCATGCTTCAATAGATTTTAGAGATTAGCTGATCAAGAGTAAATCAGTTTAAATTTTGAACATGTGTCCAACCAAATTAGCTACAAATCCTAATTCAAAATTTTCAAAAGGAGTGTTTCCAACACTATACATGTGATCTTGTTGTTACCCAGTTTTGGTAAGTGTTAAGGTGGTATGAAGTTCTTTTATCTTTTTTATTTTCAAAAGTGAAATACATTTATTCAACATCGATCTTAATATAGTGCATGAATTGTGAACAACATCCTTAGTTTGTGAAGAAGTGTAAAAGTTAACAAGGAAAAACAAATGACCTCTCACACCAACTCATTGTTTCAACCTCCGAAACATATTTCCGCGTTATTAAGGTCTGATGACCAGCATACCCATTATATATGTAGGAATAGCAACATACAGAGGATTATCATCGGCGACCAATTGAGATGTCATTAGGATGGTCCAGAATCATAGTTACCCAAGAGTATTAAGACACCAATTTCCTATGTTCTACTAGATAAGCTAGGGCCATCATATGCATCTGTTGAGGGCCACGGCTATGAAGTACAGAAAATCTGCTCTGCACTACTGTAATATGGCGCTGCACATAAACTAGAGAAACAACTACACCATACCTTGACCTATTGTGAGAATTGAATTGCAGGGTGGTCCTGCAGAGTTCATAAAATAAATATATTAGAAGAGACTTTTCTCACCTGATGCATTATTAGCGTACACCGCACGTGGTCAGGTAATCATCGGGTCCCACTGGCTAGGGAACTTCAACTATTAGAGACATAATGATGAATGATACACCAAATACCAGGTTGCCAAAAACTGCAATGCTAGTTGAGGACAGTGAGCTAGAGCAACAGAAAATGTGCTGATGCACTGGGTCTGGGCGGTGCGAAGATAATGTGTGTGTATATGGCTGTGAAGGTGAGCACCAGAGAACCATAATAATGAGTTTGGAATGAGAGAGTCCCAATGTTAATTGGTTGCAAGGGTACCTAATGAGATTTACAGTTAAAAAAGATATCCATGAGATTAGCTGGTTGTTTTAGTTATTGGAGACATGAGTAGCTTAGAGCTAGCCTAGAACAGAAAAGGGTACTTAGTTTTTTTAGCCTACTACAAACTACTAAAATTTCTGAGAAAGCTATTATGATTTAATAAATATATGTTTGGCACTGTTCTACATTTTTTTTGACCTCAATCATTCCTTTGCTTTGCAGTAAGTTCTAGTTTCTATGACTTATCCATGTCATTTTGTGCCTAATTTCGACCTTTCTTATTATCTATTTCATTTTTATGCCTTTCCGTATTGTTCTACATGATTATGTTATATTCCTGTTTGATATTAGTAAATAACTCTGCACTAACTTGATAAACTTATTAAAACAAAAGGTTTTAAACATATTTTAAACTTTGGAAGTATACTGAACGATACTCTGGTCCTTTGGAGTTTGTATTACTCTGGAATTGAGATGCATATATATGTTGAAGGTCACCAACATTTAAACTGTAACCTCTTCTCAGAGTGTGTTGTGGGCGCCATAGTAAGATGGCATATATCTTGCTAATTGAGGAGAGATTGGCCGGATATCCAACTTTCTTTTAAAAAAAAACAATGAGATGGCTAATAACCCAAATTAGAACGGATCAAGTAGCAGGAACCCAGCAAACAATTAATCACCTACTTCCTAACATTTTCATGCTGATGTGCATTTATTACCACCCACCTGGTATATTTATTATTTCGGTGCATGTTCTGGGGCTGTGGTATAGGGCCAGATACTCATCTTGGTAAAAAGTTTATTCCAAAGCCATTTGATATACTACAATAAACAGACCCAACTAAAGTTTGTGGAGTATTAATTAGCCACAAATCATAACCCAAAAAACTCAAAGTAATTAATTTGTATTAGCCTTTTAGGACCTGTACTTGTGTATATATATGTACCCTTGAATCGCTAACTCTTCAAAGAAGGGGAGAAATTAAAACTGAGGCATGGCTGTATATGGGGCATCTTGATCATGCAATTGTGATAAATAAAATGTTCATAGCCTTAATATAGTTAGCTGGAATTAGTTCAGGTATAAATCCATCAAAACTTTAACCCAAGAAAACTGAGATCCAACAAATCAGTGGATGAGTTTAGAAGAAGAAACAAAATTCATTGCATGATGGGCCTACCTTGCAAGGTACTACATGTGTCTGAGGTTACCGAAAATCAAATAAATGCAAAATGGGAGCCACACACAAATTTAACTCATGGAGTGATGAAACTGTTTCGGATCGATGGCAAATTGCAACTGATGGTACGGTAATTGCACTACTTACACCTCCTCGTCGTTAGATCCAAACATGCCGCGCCATGTCGTTACCTTTTTTGTCAACTAATCTGCAAAGCATGAGCAAGAGGTGGGGCCATACATGAACTACTACACCATGTCGGGTAGTGTTGAACATTCCATAAAGCTAACTAAAATCCACTGCATCTGGTAACAACTAGAGCAAAAAAACCAAACAATCAGTGGGAGATAATCCAAAGAAGAAATAAAGACGGCACCTCAGTACACGGACCTATCTCAATCAGGGACAAGGACAGAGCACAAGATTCCAATGATGGCCCCATGAATATATGCATATATATTGACATGCCAGTAAAAAGGTGGACAAGTTGTTCTTTATATATTCTACAGATCCAGGATTATTGTCTAATCCATGCAAAAAAGGGAGATGCATGCATCTAGGCCGGGTGTCATGTACGGGACCCATCCCAGTGCAGTCCCCAGTCACACAGACACCCCCAGCTGAATTACATTGGAAAGGGTCCACCAAATTGCTCACTTGTCACTTGTATGTAAGTGGCTACTGTACTGTACAACAATTTTGTGCATATGGTAGCAAATAGCCGGCGCCGATCTGAGTGGACATTTGGATTCCAGGGGCGCTCAAAGTGAACTCACAAGTTTCTTCCATTTTTTGGTCCTGATTGAAGTTTTTTCATCAAAAAGTTTTGGGATTTAGTTCAAATTAGCACTAAATCACAAAACTTCTAATAAACCTCATCGCAAACAAAATCCAAGGAGCACGCCGGACATTCCAAACCTCATCGCAAACACCTTGGAAGAAGTTGGAATTTTGTACACGCATCATCATCAAGCCAAGTGATCACTTAGCTGATCTCGGAGATCCTGAGGAGCTCCTCCAGGTAGTCGGCGCCGAGGTCCTCCAGCTCCACCACGAACCGCTGCTGCTGCTGCTCGGCCGCCGCCGCAGCGCTCCTGCTCCTATTCCTTCCCGACGCCGACGCCACCGCACCGCTACCAGCAGCCGCCGCCGCCGCGATCTCCGATTTCTTCCGGCGCTTCCTCTTGGAGTGCCGCGACTTGAGCGCCAGCACCGGCGAGCCCCCCGACGCCGCCGCGGAGGCCGCCGCGCCGCCGCCGAGCGCGAGCGCGCGGAGAGACTCCTGCACGCGCTCGACGGGGAAGTTGAGCGCCGCCCCCGGGCCCCGCGCCGACAGCGCCGCCTGGTCGTACGCCATGGCCGCGGCCTCGGCGCTGTCGAAGGTGCCGAGCCACACCCGCGCGCCGTTCCGCGTCGAGTCCCGGATCTCCGCAGCGAACCTCCCCCACGGCCGCCTCCGCACCCCGACGAACGCCGCCGCCGACGCCTTGCTCCCTCCCGGCGCCCCCGCGCCTGCAACCGCCGCCGGCGCCGAGGCCTCGGCGTCGGCATCCGCTCGCCACCCGGACACGGCCTGCGCGGGCACCTCGTCGCTGCAGCTGCCCATGCTGAAGGGGAACGAGTCGGAGGAGGAAGACGACGACGAGGACGTCGCGGCGGCGGCGTAGTCGGTGTAGAGGTAGAATCCGTGGGTTCGGTGGGCGAGCTCCATGTGTGCGGGATGGAATGGCGGAGGTGCTCTGGTTGACTTTGTTTCCATTTCACTGGAGAGGAGGAAGAAGAAGGCAGCAGCAGAGATGCGGCGGCGTCTGTTGCTGTGCGCCTGTTTATATAGAGGTTTAAAGGGGGATGAGGGGGTTGACGAATTTTCTACCGACCAGGAACGGTTGGGGGTGGGGCCCACCGCCTGACGCTGGCAGGTGGGGACCGCGGGGCCTGTCGCTTTAACTGGAAAGCCAGGGCGCTGTCGGGGCACGTAGGGCAGGGCTGACGTAGGGCGGCGGGATACGACAAAAGGTGCTGGCGTCACCAATCACGCTTGTACTGTAGTTATCGGATGCTGCTGCCTGCCTTCCTGCAGGTGTGTAGTACTGTGTAGTGGCCCCAAGCAAGGCATATGCCCTTGCTCGTAAATTAAGGAGATGGATAATTGCTAATTTTAGCAACTGGTTGGATGTATTCGGGAGCACGACTGTGATAGGTTGCTATATGGAATTGCTACATGCAGTATGTTTAGATATTTATTAGGGATACGCCTGTAACTTTTTTTTTGAGCTATGTGCTAAATTTGTGAGCAAATTAAACGCATTTTGCTATAGCAAATTTGCCACCTCTCTTACCCAAGTCAAAATTTGACCATCAAATAGTGGTCCAAGATTTAGCCAATTTTGACCATCAAGATAAATTAAGGTGGGTAAATGAGCAAGGCTAAATTTTGGCACCTAACTAAATTAAATGGTGGCCAAAATTATTTGGCCGGCTTTGGCTAGTCTGGATGCATGCATTCTGGCAGAACCAAACACAATAGTCACATGCTCCCTTCCCCTCCCGCTCTAGAAAAAACTTTTTAAGCTATTAATATTACATATAGAGAGGCTAAGATGTGTTTCAAGTTGCATAAGAAAGAATATGAATCTTATATAAAACATGTTCAGCTCTATGTTATAGAAATGTGAAGTAAAAATAAATGTGCATTAAGTAGTGAGTTTCTTTTTGTTGTACTAGTTTTACACATGATAACTAGATAAAAATATCGCTAGAAAATCTAGACAGTCATTCATATTTAGGGGAAAACTAGACTTGTGCATTAATGCAAGAAAAAAAATAACGAACCATGCTACGTAGTTAGTACGTACATACATACATACATACATACATACATACATACATACATACATACATACATACATACATACATACATACATACATACATACATACATACATACATACATACATACATACATACATACGTACGTACGTACGTACGTACATTATGTATTATGTATTATGATTATGATTAACTATATATTTTGTTTGTTGTGCTTTTAGATTTATGGGTCTGAAGCTGAACTTTTATGGGCCCTCCGGTCACAAATAGATGATATTTTAGCTAGATGCATAGGATTCCAGTTAAAGTTTTAAACTAGAATCCTTTAAAATAATTAGGTGTGATGGAACATAAAAAATCATATGTTGTACAAATTGTCTAGAAAAGTAGATACATCATATCACAACTCACCTCAATTTATTAATAATATGTACTCAGACAGAAAATAGTGCTCAAATTGAAACTACCCTTCAAAGAGGCAATAAAGAGCTAGCTGTTGTGAGAGATAAGTATATTTGTGACTGGAGGGAGCAATAGAGAAAGTAAATGGCTCACATGCGTGACCTGAAGATGCTGATATAACTTAAAATGTTGTTATATACCATTCTAAGACTAGAATGATTGCAACACTATTCCTTTTGGCCTTCAACACTTTTGGCTTGCATGCACCATGTGCAGGTATCTTTTTACGTGCGCTAACTAATTAATTAATACCAGTCCTCGCTCTGTTCTCCCATGTCCTTTCATAATGGTGGATTTCTTCTGTACTTGTTATTGAATAGTAGATACGGATGCAAAGTTCTGCAAAAAATAATAAACCCAAGTACAATCACACCAAAACTCGATTGAGTACATAACACTACTGAAAGCAACCAACGGCATTATAAGGATGGACTTGGGACAAATAAAGTTTCCATGAAACATTTGAAGTTTCAAAAAATCAATTTATAAAACATATCAATGATCGACTCTGATAAAGTGTATTACTGATAGTATGAAAGGGACTTACTTTGTGTTTTTCTTAATTTGTCTCAAACATTCGACACACGTACGTGAAAATTCATCTAACCCATAATAACAATGGGAAGTTTTCGTTAGTTCTTTCAATAATGTTTTATACACAACCGAAGTACTTAATTTAGTAGTTGGATAATTACCTCCAGAGTGAGATATTCATTTTTATTATTTATGGGTTTTATTTAATTTATAAATTTAATAAAATAAAATAATTCTGATAGGTATATTGTGAGCACTTCATAGTGAAATTGGGTAAGTGTCATTGGTTCCATTCAATTTGCATCATCTTTGTTTATCCATTTGTCATCTACTAGTTGTTTGAAGCCCTCAAAGTATATGGGCAGATAATGCAAGGTTTTATTTTTTTAGAAAAGGGAATATGAATTAATATTCAACCACCTTCATTACTTTCTTAGCAGTACTTGCTAGAAACTGCAAGGGATAGTACATGCATGTTTAAACCCCCTGAAATGACCACCCTGCCCCTCGATATTTTGAACTCAAACTTCTCTTATCTGAAAGCAGCAGGTACGACCCTATTTCCCCGAGGCCACACTCAACTAGGCACTTCCACTTGCCACTGTGTCGTCTCTTTCATGCCAGCCATCTCGAACCCGATCGTCGCGCCTGGTTGATGTGCTAGTTACTCTACTACATACTAGCTAGTGCTTTTGTTTTTCTTTGAGGTGCCCATTATTAGTATATGGTACACATATCTTGAGCACTATCCACTTGATAGCAAAAGCCTCGTCATCTCCATACCTTGATAGATCCGTTGCTAATGACAGTAAACATTAGTGTTTGCATAAAACCAGTAGAGAAACATATCAGAAACAAACAAAATCCATAGTTTATTTGGTGCTTGTTGAAACTCTAGAAAGCAACCTTTGAGTAACAACTATAGTAATCATCCGAGAGATCGAGGCACAAACAAATCCCAGTGCCTATAGTCGTCACTCAGGGCAGTAGCCTCTGCCTCTCTGATGCACTAACAACCCACAGAGGCCATGCCCATTCCAGTCATATAGTAGCTACAGATAACATAAAGTTTGTTAAACAAACATAGAGACAGATCTCCTGGATCGCGGACAAGCGAAGCCGGCCGACAAGAAGGTTCCACGATGCCTCGCTCGGCCGGGGCGGCTGCCCGTATACGCCGACGTGGACGGCGGAGCCGCCGCCGCCTGCCCTACTTTTCTCGGTGACGGTCGCCGCTACTAGCAGCTACCTTCGTATCACATCCCTGCGGCGGCGGCGGCGGCCAGCAGATCCAAGTCATCCGACGCACCACTCCGTCCGTCGCGCTCAACGCCGCTGCTGCCCCGCAGAATCAAATGCAGGTTCGATCCAGGCAGCGCTTTCGCGGTCTCAGCCGGGAGGCGGCGCCCTCTCACCGCTGATCGACCATGCTTAGCTTTATTTTCCAGTCAACAGTCATCTGAATATGTAATGGGAGCGGCGGATCCAACCTGCCTGCACCGTTTCTGCGGGGAGTTAATATCTGTTACGTACGCAGGGATTTTTTTTTTGTTCAATTAGTCTGTGGTTGGTCATGTGCAAGTAAATTTTGTGGGGCTGCCTGCAGCTGGACTGCACAGGGAATTGTTTTGGCGCGGCGGGCGGCAGGTAGGGTTCTTTGTTCAAAATTCTGCTTTCTTTATAGGATGTTATTAAAAGAGAGCTATGCCCCTAGGGACCCACTAGTACTCTTGTCTTTTTCAAATTAATGGAGTAAATTGTAATGTATCTGCTCTGCTTAAAAACAGGGAATATGACTATATGTAGAAGTTGACAATAATGGATATACTCTGGAAACTTCAACTTTTATGTATGTTGACTTTCCTTCTTCTTGTGGTTGATATTCCCCCGTCTACATTCAAGGCTGATTGAGGTTTCTAAGTCAAAGCGAGGAAGTCGCTTCTCCCTTCAACTTCTCTTCTTTCTTTCTTTCTTTTTTTCAGAGGGTTTTTTGATCGGGGAATTTGGACTAGATACACACAATAGTTAATTATATCCTAGTTTCTGACCAACAAAATACAACTAACAGTTCCGTTTGAATTGGGAAAGGGTACCAGGCTAGGTATGTAGTTTCCAGGAAAGTAGGTAGTAGGGGAGTGTGTGTTCCACACATCATTGATGCTTACGTTCGTGATAGCTACTGCTCAAATACGGTGTATGTGGCCATGGGATATTCTGAGCCTATTTTTTTCAACCTTGACGCAGAACCAATCTTACATGGCACCAATGAGAAATCTTTATGTTCGATCTGCATATGCACAAATGACAAGGACGATCTCTGGTGACATTGAAGTTCAGAAAACAAAACATATATTTCTTGTCACTAGGGTCTGCCTGTATATATGTTGGTAACATCATCGGCGATATGTCTCAGCTATTTTATTGAGCAGCAAGCTACTTCATAGGAACGGAAGATACACGTGTACGTACGAGGTGGGAGCAGAAACCTGCAGCCACAGATCGAGTGCGTGGGAGAACAGATAGCTTCCATGATTGCTAGTTTGCTAGGCATCAGTGCCTAGGCTAAGATAATTTTAACATGGAATACGATGATACCATTTTTAAGGATTATTAACTGAGGCGCGGCCCTAATGTAGTAGGACTAAAAGTTTAGATAACCACTAGTATGTTTTCCATTTTTGATTCGTGTGATTTTTCATACTATTTCTTTTTTCTTCTTCAAATTCCTAGGACTTAATTGGGAAGCCACGAATACAAACCTTACTGTATTTACTGGTGTGTAGGCGCGTACTCTAATCCAATGACCAGGTGTTTTACCAGCTCATACCAGCGCAGACCAGTAAGTAACTTAAATACAGTACGAGTTGGTAAGAGATAATTTCGTACTAATTTTTTATATAATCTTAGCGCTAAGCCGCTACTACTTTCTAGTTACCGCCAGTTTTTGTTTATCTGAGTGTGGAGACTAGCGACCCTTAGTAATCGGTTTTGGATTTGTTGACTCTTTAAGTCCTAGCATGGATACTTAGGGTGCGTTTGGTTTGGAGACAGCGTGGGACGGGACGATCCCGTCGTCATTTTTAGGGATGGAACGGTCCCATTTCATGTTTGGTTGATAAGGATGAGTACGTCCCAAGTTTTTGTTTGGTATGAGGGATGAAAAGAATAGGATGGATGACAATTTTAACACCGTTAGCTGTGGTAAATGAGTCCCATTTGTCATCAAAAAGTGGACCCCATTTGTCACTGTCTATTTTTTTTCTCAATTATCATCTTCCTGCTCCATCCATGGAGCTCACCCGTCCCCCATCTGCTCCATCCATGGAGTTCCAGCCATGCCGGTCGAGGAGCCGCTCGTCGCGGCGGTGCTCCAACGCTCCGGCCGCGGAGCTGCACCTCGCCTGCGAGCGGCCGCGGTGGAGCTGAACGCCCGGCCGCTGAGATCCAGCTTGCTCGTGCCGGCTCCAGCTCGATTGCTCTGGCCGCGGCGGAGCTTCAGCTTGTCCTGCACCGGTCGCTGCAAGCTGCAGCTCGCCTCCGCTGGCCGTGGCCGTGGTGGTGCTGGCACGCCCGGCCGTGGAGTCTAGCTCGCCCGTCGCCGCCGACTCTTTCGACTCACCCTTCCGCCGCCATGGGTCTCTGCTCGCTCGAAGCTCGCTCCTCCGCCGGCCATGAGGGCGCCGTGGAGCTCGCCGCCAGCCCTTCCTGCTCGTCCCTGCCGACCCTTGCCTTCGCGCAGGAATGTCAGACGCCGCCGACTCTGCCAAGATCTTGCCCCTCCGCCGCCATGGGCCTCTTCCCGCCCGGAGCTCGCTCCTCCGCTGACTATGAGGGCGCCGCGGAGCTCGCCATCGGTCCTTCCCGCTCGGCCTCGCCGACCTTCCCCTTGCGCAGGAGTGCCAGATGCCTAGACGGAGGCAACGACGTCGAAGAGGGACGAGCCCGTCCGCTTGTTTTGCGCGGACGGCGTCGTCCCTCTGGCCCGAATATTTGCTGGTAAGGGATGGACTCGTCCCCGTGTCTTCCAACCAAACACGGTAAAAAAGGGACCATCGTATCCCGTCCTATCCCATCCCCGCAACCAAACGCATGCTTAAGGGCGAACTGAGCATAGTTCAGCTGGTTAGTGTCTTATGGTGAACCTGTCCACCAGGATTAAGTCCTTGACTTTGAGCCTCTTTTTTCAACGTTGACGCAGAACCAATCTTACACGGCACCAATGAGAAATCTTTATGTTCGATCTGCATATGCAGAAATGACAAGGACGATCTCTGGGGAAAATGAAGTTCAGAAATTAAAACAAAACATATATTTCTTGTCACTAGGGTCTGCCTGTATGTTGGTAACATCATTGGCGATCTATCTCATCTATTTTATTGAGCAGCAAGCTGCTTCCTGCTGGGAACAGAAGATACACGCGTACGAGGTGTGGGAGCAGAACCTGCAACCAGAGTGGGAAAACTGATAGCTTCCATGATTGCTAGCTAGGCATCAGTAAGTATATACCTGTTCCCAAGACAAATTTGCATCAGTAACTCATTAAGTACCTGGCTAGGCTAAGATAATTAATTTTAACATGGAATATGATGATACCATTTTCAAGGATTAACTGAGGCGGCCCCAATATGTAGTAGGATTAAAAGTTTAGACAACCAGTTTTGGATTCATGTGAATTTTCATACTATTTATTTCTTCTTCTTCAAATTCCCATGACTCAAATATAACAGGAAGCCACGAATACAAACCTTACTGTTGTGTAGGCGCGTACTCTACTCCAATAACCAGGTAGTGTTTTACCGGGTCATACCAGCCCAGACCAGTAAGTAATAAGTAACTTGATACACAGTACGAGCTGATGGTAAGAGATTTCGTACTAGTTTTTGATATAATCTTAGTGCTAATGATTATATATATGTATATAAAAGAACAAAGTAACCACAATATTAGAAGGGCACATTGTGAAAAACGAACAAACAACGACCGCATCGTTAACCGGAATGGACAAAAAAAAACAAAAAAAACACTACTTTCTGGTTACCACCAGTTTTTGCTTATCCGAGTGTGGAGTAATCGGTTTTCGATGTCTTGACTGTGAGTCCTAGTAATCGTCAAGAATAAAGCTTATAATTTAAATTACTAGTCCATCAGCCCGTGCTACCGCACAGTCTAATACTCTCTTATTTATTTAGTATTCTAACATGATGCCCAAATTAGTAAATACTCTACATTTTTTTCGTTCACATTCGCATCTCTATAAGTTGTATTTAACGTGAAGATCACACCCTCCGTCCCACAAAGAGTATATGTTTAAATGCTCTACATGGTGACAATAATCATGCATATATATCTTAACTTAGTATTTTTTTGTTTTAACAATAGTAGAAATACAAATTTTAGAATCATATATTAGTTTACTTTTGCACATTTATGTATAATGAACATTGAGATAATTGTCGGACTTTGGGTACGGCAATCCACTAGGGGGTACCCAAGTGGTAGATTTATAGGCATGGGTGATCGCAAGGCCAGGGAGCTCGAGGTAACAAAGGAGACACAAGGTTTATACAGGTTCAGGCGGCCGGGAGGCACAAACCCTACTTCCTGTGTTCGGTGGTGTCTAGTATTGATGAACTGGCCAAAGCTCTTGAGCAATGGCGAGTTTATGAGCGGTTACAATGGATGAGATGGATGGATGCCCTTAGGGGGTTGGCCTAGGCCGCCTTATATAGGCTGACGACCTAGGGTTACAAGTCGGTTGAGATCTAATCCTATCGGTTTACAGTTTGGAAGGCAATCCGAGTCGGCTGCGGTGTAATCTCCAAGATATCCGGGCGCAATCTGCCAGCTGGGTCGCGCGTATCTCGCTTGATCTGGGTGTCACGTCGCACGCCTTGCGGGCTAAGTCTTTGTAGTCTTGTGCGCCAAGCTTGGGCTGCCCTGTGGGCCCGGCCATGAGTCGGCCCACACCGGTGTCAGACGTGGGCCCAGGGCGAGTGTAATCCTGGTCGGTGAGGGCCCCCAGGTACCAATATCCCTAGGGATGGCAACGGGTCGGGTACGGATCGGGTGGAGTGTCTGGGCACCCAAAACCGAAACCCGAACTTAAAACCCGAAACCGCCCCGAACACCGATTCGGGTGAAAATCCATCCCCGAAACCGAAACCCGCGGATACCCAAAACCCGATTGGATATCCGAAACTCGTTTTGTATATCAAAATATTAAGAACAATGATGACTTTTTATAAACATATGCATGATATATGACATATTCACATGTATAAACAACTAAACAAGAGGCAACAAATGGTAAATAATTGCCTGAGTCAACTTAGAGTAGTATATAAGTAAACAAGTTATTATTAGTATATTAAAAAACATGAGTTTTAATTCCTAATGATTTATTTCAGTTATCCATTGGGTATCCACGGGTGAAAACCCAAACCCGAAACCGAACCCGATAGGTTTCGGGGCCCCGAACCCGAAAACCGTGGGTGAGAAATTCAAACCAAAACCAAACCCGCTAGACCCGAAACCCGCGGATATCCGACCCGAAACCGCCCCATTGCCATCCTTGAATATCCCACAAGTCCTCGAGCAACGTGCAGGCGCGTGGAGAGCTGTCGATGAAGAGGCGAGGCCATCATAAATGGTTGAAGCATCTTGATCACTAAGCCGACACAAGGGTGTACGGTGCTGATTAAAAATCAGGGCTGATCTTGATCAGGCCCGCGTGGCTGGGTGCCAACTGGTGGCAGAGTCGAGCTCCTGAGGGTGCCGAGTCACTTAGAAAAAAATGACCCAACTTGTCGGGGCATATGGAGAGCGACTGGTCCCCGAGCATTGGTGGGATTAGCATAATCGGACCAATGGTCAAAGAAGAAAAATAATCCAAGCCTAAAAAGCTGCTGGGCCGCCCAAAGGATAAGAACGCCACGACAGCCTGGCCTGGTTAAGGCACAAATAGGGATCCCGTGATCGTCGCATGCGTGCATGCAAGAAACAGCCAAAAGCGTTACATCGACATAAAGGCGGGCCAGCGCATTGGGGCGCGGATTTGCCGCGATCCGGAAGTCACGCGTGAATAGTAACAGTGGCATGTGGATTCACAGCCACGGGCACTATAAAAGGAGGCCCATAGATCTTGAGAGGAGACATCAAAGTGTAGGAGATGAAAGGTAGCCAAGTAAAAATATTCTTCGGGGGAGGGAAGGCCGCTCGTCCGCCGAAATGGAAGTCTGGAGCCGTCGTCCATGGTGCTAGAAGAAAACTTGCGAGCGGAGGTAGGAGAGCCTGGACAGCTGGTGGCCCTTATTCTGCCATGGGCGTAGCAGGCGGCGCAGGAGCTGTGCACTTCACAGCATCGCCGGTGCCGAGGGAAACCTGAATGCTGCCAGCCTTTTACTTCCCTTCCGCAAGAACATCAGTTGTTGCCCGGATGCTACAAGAAAACTTGCGATGAGGTCATGTGGACCAAGTTGCTAAGGCATGTAGCAGATGACACACTAGTGTTTATGTATATGCACCAAGTTGGTGCAAATATCTTTGCTTGTTTGTAAGCGGCGAGTAGCCGCATCACTTTATGTACGTTTTTCTATCTAAGAAATGCACATTGTATTGTTCTGCCGAGTGAAATAAAAACGAGACTCGTCTCCCGGGCGTACGAGGGTGGTCGCGTGCCGAGTGAAATTCAAGCGCCCAATCCCCGAGTATACGAGGCTGGCCTGGTCTCTTGGACACGCCGAGTAGAACTGAGGCGCCCAGTCCCCGAGTATACGAGGCTGGCCTGGTCTCTTGGACACGCCGAGTAGAAATGAGGCGCCCAGTCCCTGAGTATATGAGGCTGGCCTGGTCTCTTGGACACGCCGAGTAGAGCTGAGGCGCCCAGTCCCCCAGTATACGAGGCTGGCCTGGTCTCTTGGACACGCCGAGTAGAACTGAGGCGCCCAGTCCCCGAGTATACGAGGCTGGCCTGGTCTCTTGGACACGCCGAGTAGAATTGAGGTGCCCAGTCCCTGAGTATACGAGGCTGGCCTGGTCTCTTGAACACGCCGAGTAGAACTGAGGCGCCCAGTCCCTGAGTATACGAGGCTGGCCTAGTCTCTTGGACACGCCGAGTAGAAATGAGGTGCCCAGTCCCCGAGTATACGAGGCTGGCCTGGTCTCTTGGACATGCCGACCGTGACGTGGTAACGCCAGTTCGAGCCGTTAGAGTCATCGCTGTTAGATCTGCCCGTTGGGCCGCTAACGGCCCCGCCACGGATTCCGTCCGATTCGGACGGCGCGGTTAGGGTTAGGGTCTTTAGTAAATAAAAGGAAAAGGCGGTTTTTACCGTAGTCGTCTTCTTCATTCCCTCATCAATCGCCGCTGCAGCCACAGCCATTTCCACCGCTCGAGTGCGCTGCCGCGGATCGCTAAATCTTGTGAATCGCCGCCATAGTCGGGGGTGCGCGCTTCGTGAGCGAGTGGATGCGAGTGAAGAAACCAGTCACTTTCCGAGCAAAGAGGATGGCTGGAGGTCGGAGAGAGCAGGATGTGGCCGCAGATGCGGCGGGGGAAGAGAACTTGGTGCCGGATCAGGAGCAGCACTGGCCGCCATCGCGCGTCATGGAAGCGCGGTTGAAGGCGATGGAGGCGCGCGGTCTGATGGGATCCAAGGAGCAGTTGCAATGGCGGGCGCCGGGGAAGGACCGACGGCCTTGGGAGAATGCCGGCGAGATTACGGTCTTCACATCGTTCTTCGAGCGCGGATTTGGAATCCCCACGGGCTACTTCTTCCGCGGCCTGCTCGAGTATTACAAGATTGAGGTGACCCATCTAAATCCAACCTCAATTTTGAGCATCGCAGTCTTCATTCATGTCTGCGAGGCATATCTTGGAATTCCTCCGCACTTCAAATTTTGGATGCGGCTGTACAAGCTGAAATCGATAGGAGTTGGTCGGGGGGGGAGCTGGTCCCCCAAAGGTTGTCGGCGGAGCCGGGTTTGCGCTGCGGTCCGGGATGAGCAAGAGGTACCTTGTTCTGGACTCCAACGATTCCAACAAGGGTTGGAACAAGGATTGGTTCTACATCGGCAACCATGAGCCAGACTTGCCGAGTCGGACTGGATATCCCCCAGTGGTGCTGCCGTGCTGGGATGCCGTGCTGGAGAATGAGCTAGTGGGGGAGACAGACGAACTTCTGGCGATGCTTGCAAAGCAGAAGGCGGCAGGGCTGACCGCGAGCGCGGTGATGCTGTCGTTCTGCCAGCGCTTGACCCAGCCAATCAAAGATCGGGTTCTCCCGGCGTATGAGTACTGGGGGCCGACAGACCCGAGTGGTATCGGGAGACGAGGCGAAGGAAAGGTTCTCCCACTTCATGAAGGGGCCGATCAACAATCTCAAAGCGTCGAGTGCCTTTTCGCTGAAGAACCCGGCTGACCTGATGAGTTTCTTTGGACAAGTTGCATGTTTACTTGTGTTGTAGGAATAGACTGACGTTTGGCATGGTGCAGGAGCTCCGTGCAAAGTATTTCTGTCCTGTTCCAGTGACCATGCCACGGGACAGGGCACAAAAGGTGATGGACGAGGGCGCCGGGTCGTCTACGGCGGCTCAGGTGCGGCAGCCGCCGACAGATATGGACTGGGAGTCGGAGGAGTGGGTCGGCAAGTCAAAGGACGAAGAAGTGGGCGACACGGAGGTTGTAGAGCCCGTGGCGCCGTGACGGACGCGGCAAGCCGTCCGCAAGCGCTGGGTCCAGAGGACTGTTGGCGCACCTTTGGGCGGACAAAGTCGACGCGGGCGAAGTCCGCCAGCGAGCAGTGAGGGAGAATCATCAGTGGCCGAGGCGGAGGACACACCAACTGGACAGCACACATCCGAGGACACGGATGCTGCCGTAGGTGACATGGCGCAGCAAACGCCTTCTCCAGCGGGACAGAGGTCAGCGGCACCGCCGCCTGTGGTGAAACCTGTAGGCCTGAGGTTCCGGACCTTCAGAAGTTCGCGGTGAGTGCCCGTTCACGTAATCCTTTGAATCTTGTCGGATGCTGTGCAGGAATAACTATTGACTGTCTCTGTTCCAGGCCTGCCGACCAGACTTCGGATGTGGCGGAGGAGCCGCGACCCGGGCCTGGGGGCCGAGTGCCGTCGGGTGAGCGGGTGCCCAAGCGCGCACGCACCGAGGAGGAGAGTAACTCGGCTCCCGGGGGAAGCAAAGCAACGCGTGGCACAGGAGTAGGGGGCGGCGCGCCACCTGAGGCGGGCGCAACGCCGACCCTGGGGGCAGAGGATGTCCTGGCTAGCAGCGGGCCGTCAACTGGGCGCTCCAACGTTGCGCCGGAGGTAAACGACCCGCTCCCGCAGACAGTTGGAGACGAAGGCGGCGCTGACGCTGGTCTCGGTAATCCGGACCCGGACATGCCGAGTTTAGAGGCGGTCACCGGGTTGGAAGGAGGCCAGAGCGCCACGGAGGTGATGGCGCTCACCCAGTCCCTTAGCGCCGAGCTAGGGAAATTGCAGCAGGCCGGCAACATTGTCGCGGCGCAGTCCAGGTACGCTTTCGGCTTCGTGGCCACCCTTTTACACTATTGCGAAGATGGACATGTGAAATTTTATGATTTGGCGCAGAAGTTGCTCGCCCACGCGAACCGAGGCGTGGACATTGTCCAGGAGGCGGAGGCCCAGCTTGGTGAACCGACGAGGCTAAGGGCCAAGGTTAAGACCATGGCTGGGGAAGCGCGGGCGACCATGGCCGAGAAGGAGCGGGAGATTGAGTCGACGGCCAAGCTGAACCGTGAGCTCCAGGCGGACATGGAGCATTTCCTGACAGGTAGGTTAACGTTCTTGACGTGTAGTTGTCCGTCTGAATGAGTCCGTACGGAGCTGTGCCGAGTCGTGACTGTAGGCGCAGAGAAGAAGGAGAAGGCGCTGAATGCCCAGGTCGGCAAGCTGACCAAAAAGCAGTCGGCGCTTGAGGATAAGCTTCGTCAGGCCGAGGAGGAGAAGCAGCGAACGGCGGCCGAGCACCTGAAAACTGTTCAAGGTAAGATCCTGTACCAGCCTTGTGGAAACGTGTCGGTCAATCTCCTAACTGCATCCTGATCAGATTTGCAAGCGGAGTTGGCGGAGCTGCGGGGTGCTGCCGAGGAGAACGTCGGGGCGTTGATGCCGCTTGACGAGTGCCCTAGTGCTCTGTCAGCGGCGGAGCGGCTCCGTGCGGCACCGTCCCGTGTCACCCGGCTCTTGAAGGAGACGGCGGTCGGCGTTGGGAGTCGGGTGGTTGCGGTTTTGAAGACGCAGTACCCGAGGCTGCCGGTGGAGCGGGTCCAAGAGGGCATGGCCGCGGACTTCCCGGAGGCAGACTTCGAGCCGCTGGTGGAGAGCTTCGTGCCGGCGGCGGAAACGGTGGCTGCCGAGTTGGGCCTGCTACGACGACCTGGGAAGTCATAAGAAAACGACCCAGTCCCCAAGCATGAGGGAAAAAAGGATAGCAAGTAGGATGAACTTTATTCATATCAAGAAAGGTACATAGCTGTGGTTATCTAGGCGTAGAACTTCACAAGATGCTCGATGTTCCATGGGTGAGGAACGCCTTGTCCGTCTGCCCACTTGAGCTTGTAGGTGTCGGGTGAAATGACTTCAGTGACGATGAATGGCCCTTCCCATGGGGCAGAAACTTTATGCTGATCCTTGGTGGATTTCACTCGGTGCAGCGCTAGGTCGCCGACATTGAGGGATCTCTCGCGGACGTTCTTGTTGTGGTAACGCTTGATCTGCTACTCATGGCGCGTGTGTTGGATGACGGCTGCGAGGCGATGCTCCTCGACACTGTCGAGGTCGGAACGCCGACTTACTTCGACTTGTCCTTCATCGTAATGCTGGATTCTTGGGGTGCCGTACGCGAGGTCGGCTGGTAGGACGGCTTCCAATCCGTAGATGAGGAAGAAAGGGGTATACCCTTTGGCTCAGCTCTTTTGTGTGCGCAGACCCTAGACAATGTGTGGTACCTCCTGGGCCCACCGACCAGCATGCTGGTTGATGTCGTCGTATAAGTCCTTTTGGAGCCCTTCTTGCACCATGCCGTTGTCATGCTCGACCTGGCCGTTGCACCTGGGTGGCCGGAGGTAGAGTAATACACGTCGATGCAGCTGTCCTGGCAGAAGTCCCATAAATCTTTTCCGGAAAACTGTGGGCCCAAGTCTGTCACAATGCGGTGGGGTATGCCGAAGCGATGGGTCAATTCTTCTATGAACTTGGCTGCCGTGGTGGACATCGTATCTTTGACCACCTTGTACTCGATCCATTTGGTGAACTTGTCCACCGCCGCAAGGAGATGCTTGAATCCTCCTAGGGCTGTCTTGAAGGGTCCTACAGCATCCAGCCCCCACACGGCGAATGGCCACGAGGGTGGTATGGTTCTGAGTGCTTGGGCTAGGAGGTGCTTCTGTTTCTGGAAGAATTGGCAGCCGGCGCACTTCTGAACGAGGTCCTTGGCGTCAGCCATGGCTGTGGGCCAGTAAAAACCTGATCTGAACGCTTTGCCGACTAGGTTGCCAGCTGCGGCGTGGTTGCTGCATGAGCCCGAGTGAATTTCGTGGAGGAGGCTGATCCCTTCGCTTTGTGGTATGCACTTCATGAGGATACCGGTAGAGGCCGCCTTGCGGTATAGTGCGTCGCCTACGACGACGTAGTTAGGTACTCGGCGGGCTAGGCGTTCGTATTCGACTTTATCTTCGGGAACCTTGTTCTCGACGATCCATGCGATAAAAGGGGCCCGCCAGTCGGTTTCAATGATCAGGACGTCAGTGCCGACCAGCTGCAGCTCGTCGGGTACCTCTGGCGGTGCGGATCCGTCTTCTAGCATCTTGATGGATGGGGCACGAAGATCTTGTATGAAGATTCCGGCTGGGAAGTTGGCTCTCTTGGAACCCAACATGGATAGGACGTCAGCTGCCACGTTGTCGTCTCTGACGACATGGTGGACTTCTAGCCTGTAGAAGTTGGCTTCGAGTTTGCGTACCTTGGCGCAGTATGCGCTCATTGTGTCCTTCGTGGTGTCCCAGTTCTAATTGACTTGCTCGACGACCAGCTTGGAGTCGCCGTCGCAGAGGAGTCGTTTGATGCCGAGGCTGATCGCGATTCTGAGACCATGGATCAAGGCCTCATACTCGACGCCGTAGTTGGATGCCTTGTAATGGATCAGGAGTACGTATTTCAGCTTTTGGCCGTCTGGAGCGATGAACAGGATGCCTGCTCCGGCGCCTTCAAGGTTGAGTGCTCCGTCGAAGTACATCGTCCAATGTTCTGGCTGTTCCTCGGGTGCAGGTGCTTGAATCTCGGTCCACTCGGCGACGAAGTCGGCTAAGACTTGTGACTTGATGGAGATTCGTGGGGCGAACTGGAGATCGAACGCGTCGAGCTCCACCGCCCATTTTACTATGCGGTTGTCAATGTCACGGTTGTGAAGGATAGTGTCGAGTGGAAAGTTGGACACAACTGTAATTGTGTGGGCTTGAAAGTAGTGCTTGAGCTTTCGCGAGGTCAAGAATATTGCATATAGCAACTTCTGCGGATGGGGATATCGCATTTTCGAGTCAGCCAGTACTTCACTGACGTAGTATATAGGCCGTTGCACCTTATAGGCGTGTCCTGGCTCTTCCCTCTCGGCGACGAGTACCGTGCTGACCACGTTGGTTGTAGCAGCTATGTAAGGGAGCAAAGGTTCCTGGGGGCCGGCCCGACCAGAACTGGTGGCGTGACCAGAAAATCTTTTAGGTTGGGTAAGGCTTGCTCAGCTTCCTGTGGCCACTCAAATCGATCCACTTTTTTCAATAGCTTAAAGAAGGGCATGCCTCGTTCGCCGAGTTTGCTGATGAATCTGCTTAGCGCTGCCATCATGCCTGTGAGTTTCATGACATCCTTTTTGCTGGTCGGCGGTAGGAGCTTTCGTATAGCATTTATTTTTACCGGGTTTGCCTCTATTCCTCGTTGGCTGACCAGGAACCCTAGGAGCTTGCTTGAGGGTACCGCAAAAACACACTTGGTCGGGTTGAGTTTCCACCGAAAGCGGCGGAGGTTGTTGAATGTTTCTTGAAGGTCACCGACTAGGTTGTCAGCGTCGTAGGTCTTGACCACGACATCGTCGACATAAGCCTCGGTGTTGCGACCTATTTGATCGCTGAGGCAGCTTTGGATGGCCTTTTGATACGTGGCGCCTGCATTTTTCAGCCAGAAAGTCATTGACTTATAGCAATATATGCCAAAGGGCGTGATGAAGGCTGTTTTGTCCTGATCGGACTCTTTCATCGGGATCTGGTGATACCCAGAATAGCAATCTAAGAAGCAGAGGAGTACGCAGCCGGAAGTGGAGTCGACAACTTGGTCGATCCGTGGAAGAGGGAAGGGGTCTTTAGGGCAGAAACGGTTGAGATCGGTATAATCAATGCACATTCTCCATTCACCGGTTTTCTTTTTGACAAGTACAGATTTGCAAGACACTCTGGGTGCTTACATTCTCTAATGAACCCGACAGCTAAGAGTTTATTAATCTCTACCCCAATGGCCTCCTTGCGATCTTGCGCGAATCGACGCAGCTTCTGCTTCAACGGTTTGGCAGCTGTAACTAGATCCAAGGAGTGCTCAGCCTTCTCCCTCGGGACCCCTGGCATGTCTGATGGTTTCCATGCGAAGATGTCCCAGTTGGCCCGGAGGAAGGAGGCGAGCGCGTCTTCCTATTTAGGAGTGAGGCTCGACCCTATGAGGGCGGTCTTCCTGGGGTCATCGAGGCCGAGCCCGATTTCTTTTGGCGCGTCATCTGGTTCCAGCGTGGTGGTCGCAGGCGTTGCTTCTGGAATCTCCATTGGATCGGCGGCTGCTTTGGCTGCGGCGGCTACCATGAGCTTGCTATTGCCGACTTGCTGGGACAACTCGGCGAGTCGGATCGCCTCGCTGTCGCACTCGAAGGAGATCTTCACATCTCCCCAGATGGTGAGGACCCCTTTGGGGGCTGGCATCTTCAGGACGAGGTACGTGTGGTTAGGGATTGCCATGAAGCGGGCCAGCATGGGCCTGCCAAAGATGGCATGGTAGGAGCTCTTGAAGTCGACCACCTCGAAGTGGATATGCTCCGTTCGGTAGTTGTCAGCGGTGCCAAAGGTGACTGGCAGGGTGACACGGGCGACCGAATATGAGGCCTTGCCGGGTACTATCTCGAAGAAAGGTTCTGTGGCTTCTTGAAGCCTGTTGTAGTCAAAGCCCATGCTGTTCAGCGTGGCCGTGAAGATGAGGTTGAGGGCGCTTCCCCCGTCCACTAGCGCCTTGGAGAGTAGGACCCGATCCACCACCAGGGTGACCACCAGGGGGTAGGAGCCGGGTTCTGGGAGGTGGATCCAATGATCGTCGCGGCTGAAGGAGATCGGTAGCTCGGACCACTGGAGGTACTCAATTGGCCCAGTAGAAACGAGATTTACCTCTCGAGTTTGGAGCTTCTGGCGGCGCTTGGTCTTGCCAGGGCCGCCAATGATGACGTGCACCTCCCAGTCGGCGGACTGGAACTCGCCATTGGGGTTGTCCCTTGGTCGGTTGTATGGGCGGTCGTCGCGTCTGTAGTCGTCACGCCTGTAGTCGTCACGCCTGTAGCTGTTGCGGTTGTTGTAGTCTCGACGGCCGTTGGACAGCCGGGCGTTATCGTAGTGGCACTGCCCACCTTGGATGCGCTGCTTCTTTGGTGGCTGGGTGACGCCGAGTTCTTGCAGGAGGTTGCGGCATTTGCGGAGGGAATGCGTGGCGTTTTTGTGGAAGGGGCAGAAGTTGTTGAGAGTGTCGTGGAACTCCTCCGGTAGGAATCGGGAAGCCATCTTGTCTTCTCCTTCGGCTACGGCCACCACGGGTTCAGGACCCTGTCTTTTGACTCTGGCCGACTCATGCTTCTTGGCATGGTCGGGGCGATCGTCTTTATCGACGTGTTTGCCCTTGTTCTTGAACTGGGCTTGCTCTGCTTCATCAGTGCGCGCTTCGAGGTTTACCATGTCCATGAGCTCTCCTACGTCACTGGGATCGATATTGAACAGGGTGCGAAAGAGCCCTGGCTGCGCGAGCCCGCGGCGAAAGGCGTCGATGACCTCCCGATCTGTGACGTCCATAAGGTTGTTACGACTGTCGAAGAAGTGGTTGGCGTAGTCTCTGAGGATTTCACCCTTCTTTTGCATGACGTTGTCAAGATCGTAGCGTGAACCAGGGGGTGTGTAACTGGCCTGGTAGTTTTTGGAGAACACTGCGCAAAGATCTTGCGCGCCGGATCGCCGGGTTATCGTCGACATGCGCCAGCTCTGCTAGAGCGGCGACGACATTAGCTTGGGGGTTCTATATGCCCTCCGGAAGTCGGCTTCAAGGTTCCTGGGCGCGATGCGGACATCGCGGCGTCTGCGGGGGTCCTGCCGACCGCCGTTGCGTCGGTCGTCATCGTCGACGTCGTTGTCGTAGCACTGATCATAGTCGTTGTCAGCGTCGTGACGCTGATCATTGTCGTCACCGCGCTCTTCTCGATGTTCCTCGCCTTCGCCACGAAGGCCACGCTCAAGACGTGCGTCGCCGGCGTAAGGCGGTGGCGTGCCGGGACGGCGGAGATGGTGAGGGTCCCGGACGATGTCGGTGATGATGGCACGGCGGAGGAGGAAGCGCTTCTGGAAGGGAATGTAGGCGGCAGCCGGCCGCCGGTGTGTGGGTGGACTTGGAGGTGCTCATCGCGGTGTGGCTCTGCTTCTTCGTCATGCACGTTGTGAATTCATTCTAAATTCAGTAATTCTTATAAACTAGCAAGGTGGCCCGCGCAAGGTAGCTAGTATTTATATAGTAACAATTAGATATTTTTTAAAAATTAAACAAATTCTTTTTACGTAGTTCTACGACACATTCTTTTTAAAACATAGAATTTGAAAGAAAAAGAAAATACATAGTTAAAACATATATTTTATATTTCCTAAACACAATATTTTTTATTTTAACATTGTTCTTTGTCCTGTGGTCTACATGTTTGTTTGAGAGTTTTGTGTGACCTTAAACTTTTAAAAGAAAATCATAATTAAATTTGAGCCTGTGTCTACGCAGTGAGTGTTGCAACATCATCTTTTGTTCCTTTCATATTCAAATCTCTCTCTTTTTTGATATCCTATCACTTATTGCTATGGCTCTATGCATATCCGTACTTTTTTCCCTACCATGGATTATTATATGTTGCGGCCGGCAGATTCACTTTTGTGCTAGCAAGATATATCTCTTTTCTAACCAATTTGAGGTTGTTGTACTCTATATTTTTTTTAGCTTCACCTGTTGTGAATTTTGACCCAAACATCATAGCTACCCCAAAGTTAGAAACACCCAACCCCAAGGATATGGGACCTCTCTAGTTTATTTCAGTGGATTTGGAAAGGAGTAAGAAGCTGACGGAGCTACCCCACTTTGATATGCATAGCACAATTAGAAAAATAGAGTGAACTCTCGTCCCCTCCCCCTCCCTCCACTACCTCGGCTCCCAAGAAGCGCCCCTACACTGCAACCACTAAGGATGTGTCCTTAATGCCCATGCCTTGTGTTGTCCTCTCTCATCAAACACTACTTGCATCAAACCATGGACCGGCATGCATGCCAAACATATATTTTGATATTGTTTTGTTCTAGATCACGTCACCACTATGACATGAGTACACGATGTCATCACAGTTCACTCCTGAACTTTTTAGCTTTCAAGTGGCCTTATCCATTCTTTAGCCTCAAGGGGTTATTGCAAAGCAACCTCATCTATGGTTGCACAGGAAATGTGGTGGTGGCGCCAGCTCTGCTCGCCAACCTTGTCAGTGCTCCTGTTCCTGAGGTTCATGGGGGCGGGCGATGTAGGGGTTGGTGACCTACAGGGCGCTCCGTTTCTATGTTTCGTCGCCGTCGAGGGCCACAACACAGTGCCAGCAATGCTCGAGCCAGGCGGCATGGCAATGCTCGGGTCGTATGGTCCTTGCATGGCGACGACTCGGCAGCTCGGGCCCAATGAGCCTTGGCATGGTGGTGCTAAGCAGAGATGGTGATGAAGACGGGCCAAGGGAAGGTGACAAACGAAGATGGGCAGTCTTGCGCCTGGTGACTTGTGGCGTCAGCTACATAGCAGACGCAACTGGCATTCCGTGATGGACGGCTCAGAGATGAACGGTGAATTTAGCGGTAGCCAGAATCGAGGAAGAGGAGAATGAGCAGGAGTTCGACACCAACATGTGGGCTTATGGGCAACATATTTTTTTCAACCACACTTAAGAACAAATGGATGAAAAAAATGTATGAAATGACACTGGAATAAATCAATTTTTTTAATGGCACTTAAGGGATTTTCAAATGTGTGTGTCATACAAAGAAGCTATAATAATTTCTATGACCCTAAGGAGATTTTCTCATTTATAAGTGTCTTGTGTTAATAATGCAATGCACATTTAATTTGATGTGAAATATAGACTCGTTCTTTACTGTCTTTTATTCAAAAAATTTAATTTGTGTTGACACAAAATAAATAAACAACGTTGCAGGGCGTGCCAGTGTACTAAGTACACAAATAAATAAAAGACAAAGATAGGGAAACAAGTATTTCATTAATTCCTTGATCAACAAAATTACAAGTTCCCTTTATATAATGCGCGCCATAGCTTCATGTAAGGGCCATCCAACTCAAGCGATGTGGTCTCCTGGTTCCCGGGGCTTTAGAAAAGCTCCCGGTTAATTACTCCCGTGAATTAACTTCACAGGATACCTCCGATTAAGCTGCGCGTGGTCGTCGTCTTCGTCTTCGCTTTACTTCTTCCATGCATAGTGCGTAGATGGATGATGGAGTTGGTGTAGGTGTCGGAGTTGGCATGATCCACGGCCTCGTCGGTCCGTGGTGCCGTGATAGCATAGCCATCGCTTAGGTTACGCCCGCCTTGTCGTCTGGCCTCGTCAGTCACGGGCGACGTGTGAGACATGGTTGATTAGTAGCATATGCATGGAGAAGAGCTGCTCGGCATCGGCGACGTCGTATCGCAACTTCATCATGGTAGCTGAATAAAATGGGGGCCTGAATTTATAAGCTCGAGACTTGAAGGATGGCGCTAGCTTGTAGATAACAGCCAGGTACACTGATGGGTATGGCTCAGGAGAGCTCACTTGATGTTTGGCGTTGATCGTATATAGCAATTACTCCGTGGGCTCATGATCTGGGAGCTAGGCCGGGTTGGTGGCCGGGGTGAGTGTCGTGGTAGCCGGCAGCATCCCGTCGGCTTCCTCGGTTGGCACATTCGGCGTGGCGTTTTCCATTTACTCGGTGGACAGCCATGCTAGCTTCCATAGATAGGAGACGGCATAAACGATTTAGAAAGCTTTCCATTTGATTAGAGGTGGTGTGAGTCGCTGTTGGTGGAAGTCGACGACGGCGCCGAGTGTGTACGTGTGCAGTGGCTGCCGGGTAGGCCCTCCCATCTGTCGCTACGCTCATCTACACGTCACTCATGCGTACGTGCACAACATGCCAACACATGATCGAGTAGCAAACATACGTGCCGATATAGATACACGAGTACGAATGCAACATCATTTCTTTTTACCCTTTTCCATCCAAGAGCGATCTCGTAATGAGGAGAATGGGCCTTCATATTGAGCTCCGGCCCATAGCAGATACAGGACTCACGCGTACAGCTTGGAGCTACAGATGTACTCCAAGCTTGGAGTATACTAGAAATAATTGCACGCTAACGCCGCGCCAGTTAGACTTGTTATTAACATGAATGGTTCTGGATTCTCTATATTATTTAGTTTTGTTGATCAGTTGTAACATACATAAAACAACTTCAGGCTACTGAATAGAGTAGGTAATGTGTACCGAAGGCAGACACAACGAACCGATCATGCATAGTGATGGTTCACTTTGGCATGACCCCTCGGCAAGTTCAAATGGCGGCAAGGCAGATATTTTCGACTATAAAGAGTGTGGTCGTGTTGACACAAAGTGCGCGCCTATGATGACATTCTTCTTCTTGAGAATTGAGGACTGACACGACACGTTGTCACGTTAGTGGCCTGCTAGCCGGCGACAACAAAGAGAACAAATAGAAAAATCTAAGAGGAGGAACTACGTTAATGAACTCATCCTCCAAAAAACGATGGCAGTGACTTCACACGTGAAGTTGATGATCTCGAGGAGGGTGGTGCCTCCTTCCATGGCAGCTGCACCACCTATGATCCGAGTAGAGAGGCTCGAGGGGAGGATAGAGAATGCGATTTGGCACATGAGGGAGAATCTGGATGAGTAGCTGAGGAGCGCAATGTTTGTGCCCTGTTTTGAACTTCGTAAGGAGGTAAGGACGGCTCTCTAGTGCGCAAGGGGCACCATAATTTCATTTGCCAACAATACAAAATATTAGTACGTGACGGTCGAGCAATTGCGTAATAGCGCAACGCTGGAAGCCTAGAAAAACGTGGCAAGTGAGGACACACCGACTCTCAGTGGGCTCACTTTCTTTCGACGACATGGATGTACCAATTTCTTGTAAAAATAATGCCGAGATACCAGCACACGTGACACTCGTATGCAAAGCGTAACATTGGAAGTCTGAAACCACGTGGCAAGTGAGGATGCGCTGACTCTTTCTTTTAGTGACATAGTTGTACCTATTTTTTTAAAACAAAAATCAAAATAATGCTTTTATAAAAGAAAAAAAAGTAAAAAAAATCTGCTACAGTGGCAGAGGGCTGGGAGGCCACCAATCCTCCCAGCGATATATATCTACTTATGTCAATTATATACGTGCCTGGTTGATCTTGTCTCTGGTATTTGAACGCGGATATGAATACGAATTGCAGGGAAGCAACCATGCTGCTTCCACGTGATTATGTATTGCTTTGCATGCTAGCTCTTTGTGTTTGTCGTGCTAATCATTCTCCATACAAATTGTGCACAAAAAATCCATCAAACAATTGTTTCTTTGAAAAAGTTGAATATTTTGGCTAGTTGTATAAAAAAGATCCGTGTAGACCGTGTAGAGGTCAATTTTTTTTTTCTTTTCTAAACTCCAAATCCAATCCGGGTAGAGGTCAATTTCTTTTTTTTTTCTTTTTAAATTTCAAATCTAATCCGTATAGAGGTTAATTTCTTTTTTTAATTCTGAATTTAATTATACTTATTAGTAGTAGAATTTGATTTGAACTGTTTAATCTAATCTAAACTGTTAGATCTTCGTAAAATTTGACGGTCTAAATCCTTCTCTTTTTTAGATTAACGTGAGACTTTTTAGGCCCTCTCGGTGAATCTAGTTTCTTCTTTTGCTTCTGATTTATTAAAATAATAGATTCATTTGGATTCAATAATTTTATAAAAGTGATCTCACATGAAATTCATGTTTCGAGAAACTGTAAGAACACTTGCATCTTGATCTCTCCTAGGTGGATACTATAGAAAAGAAGAAAAATTAAAGAAGCCTCCACGTGAAGCCACATACTCCCTCCGTTCCAAAATAGATGTCATTCTCGCTTCCCAAGAAGTCAACATTTTCAAAATACCGGCAATTATATATTAAAATATATAAATATTTATGCTAAGTAATTAGTATCATTGGAAAGATCTTTAAGTCTAGTCTTTTAACAAATTTATTTGGAGATGAAAATGTTGCACGTTTTTTCTACAAATCTAGTCAAAGTTGAGAAAGTTTGACCGGCACGCATCCCATAACGTCATCTATTTTGGAACGGAGGGAGTAGGATCCTAGGTGGACACGTTAGAAAAAGTGAGTAAAATTACCCACCTATGTCATTATGATAATTAATATAAAATAACCTCCTATATTTATATAAAAATTACCCCATCTACCACTAAAGGAAAAATAAGACAAAAAACCATCATGCCGGTCACATCTAATCTAATATAATAAATCTTTTTCTTCAAAATTGTTTGGTTACACTAGAAGCAAAGATTGGGCTGATATCTTTTAAATATTATGTGAGAAAGAGATCCATGCATGGCCAAACATTGTTTTCCAAATTTGTTTGGTTTCACTACTTTTAATAGAATAATTTTTCACGGCAATTGAGTTTTTTTACTGTTTGACCATGCTACTTTCATAAAGAAAAGGTATGTTTACATAATTGCTGTTTGTATACCATAACTTTTTTAGTTTCTATATAGAAAAATAATTTTGTATTCCTCTCAAATATATTTCGCAAGATCTTAAAAAAGACAAATATTTGGCTATCAATTCAACATATAAAATCATCACATACATTGGATGTGTTATAATGTAAAGAGGCATAATGCAATATAAATAAAAGTATGAATATGTATAAAAAATGGTAGATTTAATATTATTTATAAAAATCAATCACAACTGGACAAAGATATATAAATATCTATATGAGTATTCTGTTATAACATTAAATAAATAAGAGAGTCAATTTTGATTATTATAGGGGTTTAATTTTCAAATAACTTTTTTAATATATTACATCTTAAATTTATTAGCCCATGCGGTAGCATGGGTTGATGGACTAGTTTCAATAATTTGTGTTTGTATGATAAGTAATAAAAATACTGTGATGGCTAACTTTTGTTTATGATGAAATAAAAAGATTACGAAGACTACGCAATGCACCTCTGTTTTATCACCATTCTCTATTTTTGGAACAACAAAAACCAACTCGTCTCTAAATGCATAGTTGACCAAATGCAATTTCTGCCTACACGAGCAGAAACCTCTAAACTACCAGATAGGAAAATGTACCATGTACATCACAAGCATCAAGTGGATCCTTTTGTACAGTAGTGTACACATATCAACTCCTCCCAACTTGCTTCCTCGTCCCTTGGCATCAATGTACAGCCAAAGTTGACATCTACCTAGTACTAGTACGAAACAATAAGCATTCAGCATCCTCCAATCCAAGTCGCCTCCAAAACTTTGTCACAATGGATTCCTCGCAGCTCTCCTCCTCTGCTGGAGCGGCCAACTCAGCAATCTACCAATCCCAATGGAGCTCGCAGCAGAGCAACCCCGGCACCTGTTAGCACCGGAGGTGGTAGGGAATTGGGGGAGAGTAGATCGGAATTTGGGGACGACGGAGCAAGCAGAATACGAGGAAGGCAGATGAATGTTTAAGGAAGTAGTGTTTGTTTACAAAATAGTTGCTGCCTTCTCTCCTCTATCTCCTGAATACTTATACAATTTAGCTAAGCCATTCAGGACCATTCACTCGCGAACTGGGCTTCATCACACGCTTGGGCCTTGGGCTGGGGACTTGAATGTTGGGTCCATCTTTTGGGCTAACACTCCCCCCTTCTTGCGAAGTGACTTGTCCCCAAGTCGGTGCTCCTGGAAACTTCTGGCGCAGAGCTTCTAAGTTTTCCCAAGTGGCCAATGCATCAGGCAAACCAGACCACTTGACAAGACCCTGGAAAACAGGCCGCTCACCTGCTGAAAGTCGACGCTGTAATATGCGCTCAGGATACTGATGTACCAGTTCTGGTTGAGGAAGATCTGGAGAAACTGGCTGATCGCCGATAACCTTCTTGAGCTGGGACACATGGATCACCGGATGAATTGACGAAGACGGTGGAAGCTCCAGCTTGTACGCCACTGATCCAATCTTCTCCAAGATGCGAAATGGACCGAAGAACTTGAAAGCCAATTTCTGATTAGCTCGAGGGGCAAGGGACGTCTGCGCATAAGGTTGTAGCTTCAAAAAAACCATTTCACCTACTTGAAACGAGCGCTCCGATCTGCCTTTATCAGCCTGTCGCTTCATGCGATTCTGAGCACGCAGCAGATGCTGCCTCACCAGATTTTGCATCAATTCACGCTCCTTCAACAAGACATCCAAATCAGAAATAGCACAAGTAGTGGCAGGATCAATACCGAAGTGACGAGGAGGATGGCCATAAAGGACTTCAAATGGTGATCGCCCCAAGGAAGAATGCAGACTTGTATTATACCAAAATTCAGCTAATGATAACCAAGCAGACCACTTGGATGGGCATGCATGAACAAAGCACCGTAGAAAGGTTTCCATACATTGATTCACACGCTCTGTTTGACCGTCGGTTTGAGGGTGATACGACGAACTCATGCGTAAGGTTACGCCCGCCAATGCAAATAACTCCCTCCAAAGTTGGCTAGTAAATACTTTATCACGATCTGAGACTAACGACGTAGGCAGGCCATGGAGCTTGTAGACATTATCCATGTACGACTTGGCCACAGTCAGAGCCGTGAAAGGATGACGTAATGGAATAAAATGTGCAAACTTGGAGTACTTATCAACAACGACCAATATGCAATTAAAGGTGCCAGAGCGGGGCAAACCTTCAACAAAGTCAAGTGACACCATTTGCCAAGAAGAATCTGGAACAGGCAACGGCTGCAACAGGCCCGGGTAGCGAGACCGATCAGGTTTTGCTTGCTGACATACTGTACAAGCTTGAACAAATAAGTGAACTGAGGACTTCATTCCTGGCCAACAGAAATACTGCTTCAAGCGGCTATATGTAACTGGGACCCCAGAGTGGCCACCCAACGGACTAGAATGCATTGCGGACAGCACTTGCAGCTGCAAGGACTTGGTGTTACCCAACCATACTCTGTTTTTGAACCTAAGAATACCATTCTTCAAGGTAAAGTGAGGAACAGAATCTGGTTTGATCGATAGTTTAGTAATCAAGTCTACAGCCTGAGCATCAGTAGTATAAGCTTGCAGCACAGCTTCCATCCACTGAGGTGTACAATAAGAGATAGCCAATGTTTGCTCTGAGGAAGGACGTCGTGACAGGGCATCAGCCACTCGGTTCTCTAAACCTTGCTTGTACACTATCTTGTATTGCAATCCAAGCAACTTCGTAAAAACCTTTTGTTGCCAAGGCGTGTGAAGTCTTTGCTCATTGAGATGAATTAGGCTTCGCTGGTCTGTGAATATGGTGAATTCCGCGCACTGAAGATAGTGTCGCCATTGTTCGATAGCCACCAAAATAGCAAGGTACTCTTTCTCGTACGTTGACAGGCCCTTTGTCTTAGCACCCAATGATTTACTGATAAAAGCCAGCGGGTGACCATTCTGTATGAGGACAGCACCTACTCCCTTGTCGCATGCATCAGTTTCAATTGCAAACTGCTGGGAAAAATTAGGAAGAGCTAAAACTGGAGCCGATGACAATGCTGTCTTCAAGGCAGAAAATGCTTCATCATGGACATCAGTCCATATGAACAGAGTATTCTTTTTGAGCAAATCGGTCAGTGGCCGAGACAGAATGCCAAAATGTCTGACGAATTTACGATAGTAGCCAGCCAACCCGAGAAAGCTCCTCAACTCTTTGACAGAGGACGGAATAGGCCACTCAACAATTGCATGTACTTTAGCTGGATCAGTAGAGACCCCCTGCTCACTGATAATGTGCCCCAAATAAGCAATAGACCTTTGAGCAAATTTACACTTGGACAATTTGAGCTTCCATTGGTCTTTGACTAACCACTCAAAAACTTGTCTGACATGAACCAAATGCTCTTCCAAGGTCTTACTATAAATGAGGATGTCATCGAAGAAGACAATAACGAACTTCCTGAGGCCAGGTGCAAGAGTTACGTTCATAGCGCCTTGGAATGAGCCCGGAGCACCAGTAAGTCCGAAAGCCATTACTCGAAACTCAAACTGCCCAAAATGAGTTTGGAATGCAGTTTTATATTCTTCTCCCAACTTGAGTCGGATCTGGTGAAAGCCTGCTCTCAAATCAAGGTTAGTAAACCAAGACGCCTTAGACAATTCATCCATCAGTTGATCAAACACTGGTACAGGGAATTTGGACTTGAGAGTTAGTGCATTTAAGTGCCTGAAGTCCACACAAAACCGATAAGAACCATCCTTCTTTTTGACCAACAAAACTGGAGAAGAAAACAGACTTGCACTCGGCTGAATGATACCTTGGGCAAGCATTTCTGCAACTTGTTTTTCAATCTCGTCCCTCAAAGCTGGTGGATATCGATACGGCCGAATATTAACTGGGCGAGCACCAGGGATCAATGGTATCTCATGGTCACATGCTCTAGAAGGAGGAAGCCCATCAGGTTCTTCAAACAAGACAGCAAACTGATCCAACAACGATTGTATCTCATCAGGAAGAAGCTTAACTTCTGAATCCAGAACCCCATCAGGAGACAAAATAGAAACCTGAAGAAGCACCTCTTCTGGCAACTGTGGCATCACACCTTGTAACAACACCTTCTGCCCATCATAAGGTATTTCCATCCACTTTTGTTTCCAGTGAACATTCATCGGACTGAAGGATTCGAGCCAATCCATGCCAATAATAACATCGTATGCAGTGAGGGGTAATACCTTCAAATCAGACTGGAAAGCCACATCACCGATAAACCATAATGCTTGGGGAAGCATAGAATCACAAGACAAGGTTCCACCGCCTGCCACCTGAACTGTGAGTCTCTGAGACAAGGACTGCACACCTGAGAGTTGTTGTGCCAGTTTACTACTGACAAATGATGTAGAACTGCCAGAATCGACTAACATAGTGACAGGCTTATGCTGAATGGATCCTAAAAATTTGACTGTGCGAGGGGCATCAATACCAGTTACTGCAGCCTTAGAGATTGCTAGGAAAAGCTGATCAGAAGTACCAGGGCTATCCAGAGGAGCATCCACAGACTCGTCATCCAATTGAAAAAGCTCCCACAGCTCCTGCACTGCATGCAACTGTACAGTAGGTGAACACTTGTGATCACGGCTCCATTTTTCATTACATTTGTAACAGAGACCAAGTGCTCGACGATAAGCACGCAAGGCCGCCACCTTGGCATCAGGTGTAACCCCAGCAGCCCGAGCAGCCTCCACACCTCGACGGTCATCCGGAATGGACACCGAAGAAGACTGATCACGGGGTGGAGCTGGCAGAGGAAGAGCTCCCTTCTGAGAATATCTTGGTGTATATGATAAATCCGGCTTCTTATGCTCCTTGCGGCGACTAGAGTCACCGACTTCTTCCTGCAAAGAAGCAAGCACACAAGCAGTATCCAAGTCTTGTGGCCTTTGAACGAGTACAATTGCCTTAATATCATCTCGCAAACCATCGATAAAGCGCAAGGTATAATAAAGAGGATCTGTGACAGTGGTGTATGCAGCTAACTGATCCACCAATTGAGCAAATCGCTCCACATAATCTGCTACAGAGCCAGTTTGTCTAATATGAAACAACTGCCGAATGAGCGACTCATGCTGATCCCTCCCAAATCTATCATGAATCAACTTACAGAAAACATCCCAACTATTGGACTGTAACTTAGATTCAATAGACTGCAGCCAACGTGCTGCTGACCCATCAAAATACATTGACGAAATGACAACCCAATTTGACTTATCAATACCATGCATATCAAAGTACTTCTCACAACGGGATTGCCACAACTTGGGATTTTCGCCCTCAAATTTAGGAAAGGGCAACTTGGGCAATCTGCCGGAGCTATTGTACAGGGAAGGGCCAGAAGAACTCTGAAAGCGATAGGTATTGAACTGACGCGAATCAGGGATAACAGTAGGAATTGAGTTATGATTCGTACCCTTGACCGGGAGATGAGCTAAGGTCGTGACTGACCCAAAGCCATGCTCCCGGTGGTGATTCTCGACGCGGTGCCCATCAGGGCCGACGATCGGGTTGCCGGCTGACGAAGATGCCGCGATCGCCTCCGGGCTGGGGAAGATGCCCGGGTCAGAAGAACGTCGATCCAGGACCACTCGATCGACTTGCTTGGCGAGGTTGCCGACCTTGCCTACGAGATCATCGAGGGCGCCCACCTTGGCGGCCAAATCCGCTACAGTGCCGACCTTGCCGGTGAGGTCGGTCATGGCGGTGTCGATCCCGGGCCTCCACGCTACGAGCTCCTTGTTGGATTCTTCAACAGACTTGAAGCGCTCACCAAGAGTCGATTCGAGACGATCAACCCTTGTCTCCACCGAGGAGAAGCGGTCCCCCAACTTCTTCATCTCGTCAAGCAGGAGCTTCATGTTCGGGTCCATGGCGCCTCGATTCTTCTGGAGACGGGTGTAGTGGTGGTGCGGATCCAGCACTTGCGCAGGATCGAATCTCTGATACCAGATGTTAGCACCGGAGGTGGTAGGGAATTGGGGGAGAGCAGATCGGAATTTGGGGACGACGGAGCAAGCAGAATACGAGGAAGGCAGATGAATGTTTAAGGAAGTAGTGTTTGTTTACAAAATAGTTGCTGCCTTCTCTCCTCTATCTCCTGAATACTTATACAATTTAGCTAAGCCATTCAGGACCATTCACTCGCGAACTGGGCTTCATCACACGCTTGGGCCTTGGGCTGGGGACTTGAATGTTGGGTCCATCTTTTGGGCTAACAGCACCGTTCTCGCGTGCACCCTCTCCTTCCTCGCCGCGGCCATCTCCAGCGCCGGCGGCGTCGGCGGCGGGTCGCTGTACGTCCCGATCCTAACCATCGCCGCCGGGCTCCCCCTCAAGGCGGCGACCGCGTTCTCCACCTTCATGGTAACGGGGGGCACGCTCTCCAACGTGCTCTACACCATCTTCTTCCTCCGCCGCCGCGGCAGCGCCGCCGGCGGGCGGCAGCCGTCGGCCATCGACTACGGCATCGCCGTGGTGTCGCAGCCGTGCCTTCTCCTCGGCGCCAGCGCCGGCGTGCTGTGCAACGTCTCGTTCCCGGAGTGGCTCGTCACCGCGCTCTTCGCGATGTTCCTCGCCTTCGCCACGCTCAAGACGTGCGCCGCCGGCGTAAGGCGGTGGCGCGCTGAGACGGCGGAGATGGGGAGGATCAGGACCCCGGACGCGGCGGCGGCGGCGGCGGAGGAGGAGGAGGAGGAGGCGCTTCTTGAAGGGGGCGGAGGAGGAGGCGGCGGTGGCCGGCGGTGTGAGTGGGTGGACTTGGCGGTGCTCGTCACGGTGTGGCTCTGCTTCTTCGTCATGCACTTGTTCATAGGAGGCGAGGGCACCAAGGTATGAGCTGAGCTTCCCTGACCTTCATGAATACAAATTCGTTTGGATTCAATAATGATTTTATAAAAAAGTGAACTCACATGAAGAAATTCATGTTTGGAAATTCCGCAAAAACTGCGAGGACACCTGCTGATCTGTTTCTTCAGGGAGCCTCTGGCATAAAGCCATGTGGAGTTGCGTACTGGCTGATCACCGCGGCCCAGATCCCTGTCGCCATGGCGTTCACGGCGTGCATTGGGCACCAAAGGAGAAAGTCACAAGCTCACCAGCACGGTACTGACCAGGTAGCGCAAAACTACAGTGTGCCATCAAACACAAATCACCAAAAAGGCTACAAATCTGTCACGTTTCCAGTGACAACCAGCCGCGCTTGACGCAGGCGATGTCGGCGAGCAGCAAGCTGGACGCGTTGCCGGCGTACGTCTTCCCGGTGGCTGCTCTGCTCACCGGCGCCATGAGCGGGCTCTTCGGCATCGGAGGTGGCCTGCTTCTGAACCCCGTCCTCCTCCAAATTGGTGTTCCCCCAAAAGTAAAGTTCACATCAGTTCATTGTCCCTTCTTACGCGCCTTTCTAAATTCTAAAATCATGACTATTTCTGAACTCTGATATTTTTCTTTTTTTTTTGTTCAAGACGGCGTCGGCGACGACGATGTTCATGGTCCTCTTCTGCGCGTCGATGTCCATGGCCCAGTTCGTCATCCTGGGGGTGCAGGGCATCGCGAGCGCCCTGGTGTACGCGGCCACCTGCTTCGTGGCGTCCGTGGTCGGGCTGGCCGCGATCGAGGGCGCCATCAGGAGGTCCGGCAGGGCGTCGCTGATCGTGTTCATGGTCGCCGGCGTCCTCGCGCTCAGCGCCGTGGTGATCGCCTGCTCCGGAGCCGCCCGCGTATGGGAGGAGTACACGAGCGACCAGTACATGGGCTTCAAGATGCCCTGCTGAAGCTGAAGAACAGAGCCAAATGTAACAGCACGCTGCACGCATGTGTCTCTTTTGTTATAACTCGCATCTCATAAGCTCAAGATAAACTATTGCGAGGATGCATCCATGGTCAGCCACGACATTGTTATTATACTTGGATTGTTCAAGGACGAATTCTTGTAAACTAATGACAATGTTGATTGTTAATTGCTTTTTTTCCCCTCCCTCTCACTCTCACTCTCACTTTCAAAGTAATGAAACGAAACACTAAGACCGGCCTTTAACACTTTATGTGCCGAACAGAGGCACAAAAGCAACACCATGAGAAGGTTCAGTTGAGGCGCGCGCGGCCGGGGACCTGCAAGTTCCTGGCGAGGATGCCCTCGAACGTGATCCCGGGCCCAAACGCCAGAATCATCCCCCACTCGCAATCGTCCCCATCTCCGTCCTCCTCCTCCGCCGCCGCCGCCGCCTTCCTCCGCCGCCGCGTCTCCTCCACCATGTTCTCCAGCACGTACACAATGGTGTTACTACTCGCATTCCCAAAGTCCCTGAGCGCGTCCCTGCTCGCCCTCAGCTTCTCCCCTCCCAACCCCAGCCGCCCCTCCATCTTCGTCAAGATCGCCGGCCCGCCGGGGTGCACCGCCCAGAACATGTCCTCATACCCCATCTCCATTCCCCCCTCTTCTCCGGCTCCGGCGACCCGCTCCGCCATGAGCTTCCGGCAGAAATCCTCCACATGTGCCTCGATCAAATGCGGCAGCTCCCGTCCCAGCTGGAACTTGATCCCTTCCTCCGTCAACCTCCCTTCGATCGTCTTCTCCGTCCCCGGGAGAAACCTCTGCACGGCCGCGTGTAGCTCGAACAGCGGCGTCTCGCCGGGTGCCGGGTCGACGCCGACGACCGCCGCCCCTGCGCCGTCGCCGAACAGGGCGACGCCGACGAGGTCGTAGGGGCGGTCGGGGCTGGGCGGGCGGAACCCGACGACGGTGGTCTCGGAGGTGGCCAGCAGCACGCGTGCCCCCGGCGGGGAGCTCTCGGCCAGCGCCTTGGCGACGCGGAGCCCCGCCACGCCGCCGGAGCAGCCGGTGAAGGCGAGCATGACGCGGCGGACGTCGGGGCTGAGGCCCAGGGCGCGGGCCAGGTGGAGGTCGCCGCCGGGGAACCGGGCCTCGCTTGAGGAGACGTAGACGAGGTGGGTTATGGAGGAGAGGTCCCCGCCCCAGGATTTGATGCAGGAGAGGGAGGCATCCGTCGCCATCTGCGTCACGGCGGCGTTCGAGATGTCGAGCCGCTGCTTCATTGTTGGGAGGCCCTCTTGGGCTAGCTCAGGGTAGGTCTTGAGGATCTCGTCTGACATCACCACGTACCGGGTCTTCACCGTCGTCGTCTTGCCTGCGTTGCGGCGGCGATGGTTTTGGGTTTAGCGACGACAAAGTGTGGAGGTCATGAATCCATGGCATTAGGAAATCTTGAGAAAATAAGCAGAGCAAAATGATTGGTCTGAGTGTGGGATTTGTTGTTTAATTACAGAGCCTGGTGAGCTTCTCCTTGAGCTCGGGGTCGTCGCAGTTGGTGTTTTTCATGAAGCCGTCGACGACGTAGTCCTGCATGACCAGCTGCTGGGGGAAGGCGTGTCCGAGGGCAAGGATCGTGGCCTTGCCGGGGGTGGGGGGCAGGGACGGCGCCTGCTGCTGCTTGGCGGCGTTGCGCACCATGGCTCCGGTGAACAAGAGAGTTCCTTTGAAGAGGAAGGGAAGACGAGTACCACAGACGGATCAGCTAGTAGCTGCTAGAGAGGTTGAAGATACAGCCACCTGTAGGCTGTCCAATATATAGCTTATTACTCTGCTCAGGAGTCAGGACTTGGATACACGATGCCGTTGAGAGGCAACAAGTGCATGGTGAAAAGCATGGTTGTTGGTTCCGAGCAGATAAGAGACTGGTTGTTTACCAGTGAAGTTCGCTCTTCTCATTGCGTGCGATCGAACGCCAATGGCCAAGCGAAAATACTGCGGAAAGTTTGGGAAAAAAAAAGAAACTCTCTACACCTCCTAATTTTACTACTCACTGTACAAAACATTGGCTCATGCATTTACTCCCCAGAAATATTTAAACTTGCTTTGCTTGACTTCTATAGTTTTCCAAATGGGCCAGGCCCGAGGCACGGCCCTAAAAAGCACGGCCCTAGCCCGGCACGAAGCACGATCAATAGTGCTCAGTGCCGGCCCGGCCCGATGGCTCAATAGTGTCTGGACCGCCACCTTGGCCCATAGTGCCGGCCCGAGGCACGACCCGATATGGGGCGGCCCGATAGCTACCTGGACTAAACAGCATCTTCCTCCGTCAGCGATATGGGGTTAGGATTTGTTTTATATATATATAAAACAAATCTTAACCCTAATCCCTTTCCCCATCCCTGCCGGTCGTTCCCTTTCTCTCTCACTCAGCTTCCTCCGTCACTCGCTCGCTCCTTCCTCACCACACCTCCTCACCTCCGTCGCCCCTGCTCCCTCACCCCGGCGGCCCTCTGCTCCCTCTCCCTCACCCCGGCGGCCCCTCTGCTCCCTCACCCCGCGCCCCTCTGCTCCGCCGCCCCCTGCTCCGGACGCCACGCATTGCAGGCCCGCAGCCGCTGCCCGCGCAGGATGCGAGCTCCGGGCGCCGCAGCAGCTGCCCGTCGGGGATGCGAGCTCCGGGCGCCAGGCGTAGCAGGCGCCACCCGCCGGGGACACGAGCTCCGGGCGTCGGCCCCTCTTCGCCGCCGGGCGACGGGCGACGCGCGGTGCCCCTGCTCCAGCCGAGCGGGCCCCCTCCGCCGCCGGATCTTGAGATTTGTGCCGGCCTCCCTTCCTCCTGCGCGCCGGCCTCCCTTCCTCCTCCGCACCGGCGGCCGCCGCCGCCGCGGGATGCGCCGCCCCATGCAGTCGGGCCAGCCAGGCCCGATGGCCCGGCCGCAGCCCATCAGGCGACCGTGCCGGCCCGGCACTATAAAAGGGCCTTAGTGCCGGGCCTGGGCTGCTGGGTCGGCACGGCCCGGGCCGGCACTAAAAAACATCGGGTCGCGATAGGGCCGGGCCGCGTCGGGCCGAGCCAGATCGGGCTAGTGCCAGGCCGCCCATTTGGAAAACTATATTGACTTCACCCCTAACGAAATTGTCATTTTCTGCTTCCACTAGGATGAATTTGGCTTTAAATTTAAAATCTGTAACGGTGATATATGACACAACACCTTATTAAAAATGTTTAGTGGTGAGACTAACAAGCAGAAAACATGTTGACGCAACGCAACAATTGGAACAATATCTTGCAACATCTCATAGTGAAACACAAATAATATTGCATTAATTAAACTAAAATCTGTGTGGTTGCAGCACCACATCATCACAAACCTCGAAACAAATATGAAAGTTGCTACACCACAAGTGTCTAATTGTAACTTCAAAATCTCCTATATCTTGTGACATAATAAATCTTTGGAGTTTGGATGTGTACTAGTGGAGAGACCGTGACAAGCTTGGTCCTCCTTCAGGATTGGACGAACAGGTTGTTTGAGGTTGCAGTTCTCCTCAATCACCATGAACCCTTCCCCGCGCACTAGATCTCTTGCTTTCTTGGGTCAATCTTTGTTGCGGACGGCGATAGGTAGCATGTGCACCCTCAGGAGGACCTTGGCAATGGAGGCTCCTACTAATTAGTAGCTCTGCAGATCGGCTTTCCAGTGCAAGAAAGGTAATATCCTAATGAAGTTGATGGAGATGCAGATGACAGAGGTTTGTCGATGGAGAAGTGGGCGCTGTTAGGTCGATCTCCACCACCACGGTCCAAAGGCCGTGATGGGCTCGGTCCACGCACCCTGATCGGGGGAGCCCAACCTAGCATTGGTTGGTGGGCCCCCGTTGTACAGTGCTATAAAGAAAGGGGTGGGGGTTAGGGCACGCGACACGAGGTTTACCGCGCCGCCAGCCACCACCCCAACACACCCTACCGATCGAGGGGCACTGGAGCAACGGGAAGCCGCACCACTGGCGCCGGCGACTTCCGGGTGGATCCGGAGGACCCGCTGCCACCGCCCCGACCTCAACCGGAGGCCCACCGCGTCGCCAGCGCCTCCTCAACCCGCGGCCGCCCCTGCGACCGCCACCGCCGCCATGGCCGCCGTCGACCCCGTCGCCACCACCAACGGTCTGCGCATCCCCTTCTTCCCCCTCTAGTTGTATATGTTCTAGATCTTAGTGCTCTACATGTTTAGCCATGTTTTAACCCTTTTATTAAGTTGTACCCGAGGATAATCTACTGCTAATGATCCTACATTTCTATCAATGGTATCAGTCGTCTAATCTAGTAGTAGATTAGTTCTCAGGGTAGCTTTTACACTGGTTTTGTTCAAGTTTTACTCGCTGTTAGTTAAGACAGAGAGGAATAGAGTGTAAAAAAACCGAAAGAAAAGGGAGAAATCGATGAAGATCAAAAAAAATGAAAGAAAAGAAAAGAATATCGATGAAAATCGAAAAAGAAAATGGATCTCAGATCCAAAATCCTGAACCCCTAACCTAACCCTAACCCTAGATCTACGAGAAAGAGGCCGGGGGGAGGTGGACCTACCTGTGGGGCCTTTTTCGCCGCCGGCCATCACCGCCGCCGTGCGGGTAGGGACGCCGGAGCGACACCGCTCGACGGCGGCGCGCTCGCCCGAGATGGGGAACGCGCGCCGGCGAGGGGGTTCACGCCGGCGCCAAAGCTCAAAGGAGGGAGGGGGAGCGCGCTGGCCTTGCGCCGGCGGCGCTCGTCCTCACCACGACCGGCAAAGTCCGGCCATGGTGGGCCGCGAGCCCCCTCGCCTCTCTCTCTCTGGATCTCACTGAGTTGGGTCTAGGGGAGGGGGAAAGAGGAGCTAGGGGAAGGAGGAGAAGGAGCGCTGCGGCCATGGCCGGCGGCGCTCATCCCCGCCGTCGCCGGCGAAGACGCCGGCCATGGCCGCCGCCGCTGCGCGCGCGCCGCCGGACCGGGAGCGGAGAAGGCGGGGGGGGGGGGGGGGAGAAAAGGAAAGTGCGCTAGGGTTCCGGGGGGAGCCGGCGCGAGCGCGTTTTATACACGCGACGCGTGCGGGGAGCCGTCGATCTCGGATCGACGGATCCGACGGCCGAGCGCGGCCGGCGCTCACGCGGACCGGAAGCGGCCCGTGAGGGAAGAGGGCGTGGGCCGCTTCGGCGGCCCAACCATTGGCTGTTGGGCTGAGAGCCCAGACGGCTGGAGCGAGCGCCGCCGGGCCGCGAAAGCGCGGCTGGGCCGGGCCGCCAAGGGTGATATCCGCGCGCAAACAAAAGTTCAAGGGTGAAAAGTAGACTCTCGCTGTTGAGAATCAGATGGGCTTAACGTGCAGCTTGGCCGCTGTTGGGCCACATCGCGCGAAGGCACGTTTTCGCGCGTGGGCTGCTGTTGGGCTGATTCTTTTCGCGGGCCAAAAGTGACGCCGTGAACAGTAATTTTTCACAATTAAGTTTATTTATTTTCAGAAGCTATATTTGGTTGTTTTTCGTGTTTATTTGCATGTTTTCAAGTAAATATCTCTGTTTAAATTTTTGCACATAGTAATTATTTTACAGAGAGTAGAATGCTTCTGAAAATTAATTTTTCTCATGATATTTGATGTTTTTCCGCTGCGTAATTTATTCTCTAGTTAAATTGAACCAAAGGGATATTTAATTAGAGAAGTAGAAATATTTTATATTCAGTTTTATGATATTGTTATTTTCTGGCCAAAGCTGATAATTACAATATTATAAATGTTCTTATTCAAGTTATTATGCATTTATTCTATTTTCTGCCCAAAGGTGATATAGAATTCATGTAGAAAGCATGTTGTATGTGTTGATTTTGACCAAAGTTAAATTAATACATACAATATTTAATTTTATTATTGTTCTCACCACTTTTATGTCTAAATTTCAGGCCCAAATGCTATGAGCTACGTTGATGGTATCCCTATGCTGGTTGGAAGCAACTATGAAGAATGGCGCACGCAGTTCAACCTGGCAGTGGTCATGATAGACATTGACACCGCCATGAACTACCCATATCCGGTACTCCCTGAGGCACCGGTGCGTGCACAAAATGAGTCTAATGAGGCATTCGCAGTACGAGAGCGTGACCACGTGCCCATTAGAGCAAATTATGATATCGAGAAGAGAAAATGGGATATCTCATACAAGAAGTGTCTGCTGATCATGCGGACAAAGATGGCAGAGGCCATAAGGAACTCTATCCCAGAAAAGAATGCGACTTATGCCAGGACGCTGATTGATCAGTTTCTGAATTCAAAGTATACAGGTGGAGGTGTGAGAGAGCACATCTTGAAGTTGAGCAACCTACATGGGAAGTTAGCTGGTTTGGACATGAAGCTGCCAGATGATTTTCTTGTCCATACAGTTTTTCGCTCACTTCCACCCGCATTCTCCAACTTAGAGATCACTTATAATTCCTTAGAGGAAAAATGGGATATTCAGAAGCTCATAGCACGTTGTGTCCAAGATGAGGGCAGGATGATTGCACAGAATGGTGGACAGGTAAACTATGTGCACCATCAGCAGAAGAAAAAGAACTTCCCTAACAAGAACTTTAAAGCCAAGAACGAGTGGGAGAGTGGTCCTTCAAATGCTCCCAACAAAGACAAGGGCAAGGCACCAGTGCAGTTTGATCGCTCAAACAAGCCACAAGACAAGAAAGAAGTTAGCAAAAATGAGTGCCTGCATTGTGGGAAGGCAGGACACTGGCAGAACAAGTGTCCTGAATGGCTTGAAATGATGTGGACGAAGGGTGAGGATTTTATTACTTTTGTAGATGAATCTCTCTTTTAAGTTATGATAAATCTACTTGGTGGATTGATTTAGGTGCAACTACTCACGTTGCTAATTCTATGCAGGGATTAAGTATGAGCCGGATGCTGCAAAGAGGAGAAAGAGGAGTTAAAGTTGCAAACGGCGTTGAAGCTGAAGTGGAGGCGATAGGAGAACTCCCCATCAAGTTGAAAGACGGCTTCACGCTTCAGCTGCACGACGTCCTTTATGTTCCCTCTTTGAGCAGGAATTTAATTTCAGTTTCATGTTTATCAGACGATGGTTTTAAGTGTTTATTCGATAGCGAACGATGCTTAATCATGTTGAATAAAGTTTGTGTGGGTCTTGCCTTCCGACAAGACAAACTTTATAAGTTATCCACTTATGATGATTTGTATGCATGTGAATATGTGTATGCAAGTACTAAGATTGTGCATGAGATTGAAAATGTATCCTCATCTACAAAAGTAACCAAGAAGCGGAAAAGAATTGATGACGTTTCATCGAAATTATGGCACTGTCGTTTAGGTCACATTTCGTAGGGGAGAATGGAACGTTTAGTTAAAGGATCAATTCTTCCACCGCTACAATTCTCAGACTTAGAACAATGTATTGATTGCATCAAAGGCAAATACGTTAAGCAAGTAAACAAAGTAGCAAAACGAAGCACGGGAACCTTAGACATAATACACACAGACATCTGTGGTCCGTTTCCCGTTGCATCAGTGGATGGTTTTGACTCGTTCATCACATTCACAGACGATTACTCTCGTTATGGTTATATTTATCCAATAAAACAAAAGTCAGAAGCGTTGGATAAATTTAAGATATTCAAAGCTGAGGTTGAGAATCAGCTTAATAAGAAAATAAAATTAGTAAGATCAGACCGTGGGGGGAGTACTACGGTCGACACACCCCGTATGGCCAAATTCCAGGACCTTTTGCAAGGTACCTTCAGGAAAATGGCATAGTTGCCCAGTACAGTGCACCGGGTGACCCACAGCAAAATGGAGTAGCTGAAAGGAGAAACCGTACCTTGATGGATATGGTTAGAAGCATGATAAGATATTCACTTTACCAGTTAATTTGTGGATGGAGGCTCTGAAGACTGCCATTCACATCCTAAACAAAGTGCCTAGCAAATCAGTTCCTACAACACCTTATGAACTGTAGACGGGTAGAGAACCCTCTCTCAGATATATGCGTGTATGGGGCTGCCCCGCTGAGGCTAAGATTTTTAACCCAAATATTGGGAAGCTAGATCCCAAGACAGTCAGTTGCTATTTTATTGGCTATACTGAAAAGACAAAAGGTTACCATTTCTATTATCCTAATAGACACACAAAGTTTGTAGAAACGAGACATGCAATTTTTCTGGAGAATGAAATGATCAGGGGGAGCATGGCTACTCGGGAGATAGATCTTGAGGAGAAGCGGGTTTTTGCACCGTGCTCAATGATTCAAGAACCTTTTTTCGAGTTACCTGTGTCAATTCCAACAGTGGAAGCAACTGTGACACCGGCACAAGCTCCTAGTCCTGTAGTGCCAGCAATGAATGAGAACGTGGAACCTATTCCTCAAGTTGAACCAATTATGACACAAGATGTTGAACCAGTTGTTGCTCAAGAAATAGAACCTCAACAGCCTGTGGTTCCTGAAGTACCGGTTGTTGAGCCAGCTGCTGATCCAGCTGGAGGAGGACTGAGAAGGTTTACAAGAGTGAGACGCTCAGCCATTCCTGATTGCTATGAAATTGGCAACTTAGAAGAATTTCAAATGAGGGGTGATCCCGTCACATTTGAAGAGGCTGTGAGAAGCGCTCAGTCTGAAAAATGGCTTGAAGCCATGCAAGAAGAAATGAAATCAATGAGTGCCAACAGAGTTTGGGACTTAGAAGTAATTCCTAAAGGAGCCAAATCAGTAGGCTGCAAATGGGTCTACAAAACAAAATGTGACTCCAAAGGGAATATTGAAAGATATAAAGCACGACTCGTGGCAAAAGGGTTCACACAAAGAGAAGGAATAGATTACAATGAGACATTTTCTCCAGTCTCGTGTAAAGATGCCTTTAGAATCATAATGGCATTAGTGGCACACTATGATTTAGAATTACATCAGATGGATGTAAAGATAGCGTTCTTAAACGGGGATCTGTTTGAAAACGTCTACATGACTCAACCAAAAGGTTTTGTTGTTGAAGGCAAAGAAAACATGGGATGCCGCCTAAGAAAATCCATTTATGGATTAAAACAAGCTTCAAGACAGTGGTACTTGAAGTTTGATGAGACAATCAAGAAATTTGGGTTTAAGGCAAATATAGAGGACAATTGCATCTATGCAAAGTTTAAGAATGGAAAATACATTTTCCTAATCCTATATGTGGATGATATCCTGCTTGCTAGCAGTGATACAAGAATGTTGCAAGAAACAAAAATGTTTTTGTCCTCTAATTTTGATATGAAAGATCTTGGTGAGGCTTCATATGTTCTAGGCATTGAAATTCACCGAGATAGAAGAAACGGGGTTTTAGGACTATCGCAAAAGACATATTTGGAGAAGATCCTAAAGAAATATAATATGCATGCGAGTAAAGCCACACCTGCACCGATAGTGAAGGGCGATAAGTTTGGGGATTTCCAACGCCCCAGGAACCAATATGAGATCGATCAAATGAAAATGGTTCCATATGCTTCAGCAGTTGGTAGCTTACAGTATGCACAAGTGTGCACTCACCCTGATTTAGCATATATCACCGGAGTACTCGGTAGATATCAAGATAACCCAGGGATAGAGCACTGGAAAATGGCAAAGAAAGCTTTGCGGTATGTGCAAGACATAAAAGACCTCATGCTAATATATAGAAGATCTGATTCTCTAGAGATAAGAGGATATTCAGATGCAGATCTTGCGGGAGACAAGGATGATAGAAAGTCCACGTCAGGTTATGTATTCACTCTCGCAGGGGGAGCTATTTCGTGGAGAAGCTCTAAACAAACTCTGGTTGCATCATCTACGATGTATGCAGAGTTTATAGCTTGCTATGAGGCAACATTGATGGCCAAGTGGCTAAAGAAATTTATACCCGACTTGAAAGTGGTAGATTGTATTAATAGACCACTTAAAATGTATTGCGATAATGAGCCCGCAGTATTTTACGCTCACAACAACAAGTCGAGTAATGCTACCAAACCAATAGAGATAAAGTTCTATGTTGTGAAAGATAAAATCCAGGATCACACCATAAATCTGGAGCATATAAGTACGAAAAATATGCTAGAGGATCCGCTCACTAAAGGCTTACCACCCAGTGTGTTTAGAGAACACATTACCAGTATGGGTTTAAAGGAAAGCCTTATGATCACTGGATAATGGCCCAAGTTATGATCCTTCGTAATGGAGAAGTTTATTGTGGCTGATTAATCTAATTGAAATGACAATTTTGATGACTCATGCTCAATGTGTTTTTTTGTTATGAAGTGGATGTCAGGCAAAGAGCTTAAGGTAAGAAAACATACGGTGAGATCGAGGGGGAGATTGTTAGGTCGATCTCCACCACCACGGCCCAAAGGCAGTGATGGGCTCGGTCCACGCACCCTGATCGGGGGAGCCCAACCTAGCATTGGTTGGTGGGCCCCCATTGTACAGTGCTATAAAGAAAGGGGTGGGGCTAGGGCACGCGACACGAGGTTCACCGCGCCGCCAGCCGCCACCCCAACACACCCTACGGATCGAGGGGCACTGGAGCAACGGGAAGCCGCACCACCGCCGCCGGCGACTTCTGGGTGGATCCGGAGGACCCGCTGCCACCGCCCCGACCTCAACCGGAGGCCCACCGCGTCGCCAGCGCCTCCTCAACCCGCGGCCGCCCCTGCGACCGCCACCGCCGCCGTCGACCCCGTCGCCACCACCAACGGTCTGCGCATCCCCTTCTTCCCCATCTAGGTGTATATGTTCTAGATCTTAGTGCTCTACATGTTTAGCCATGTTTTAACCCTTTTATTAAGTTGTACCCGAGGATAATCTACTGCTAATGATCCTACATTTCTATCAGGCGCTGATAGAGAGATATAAGCATATGAGTGGAGTGGCCATCTCAGCTGCCGCTGGCTTTGGCATTTCTTTGTGGCCAGAGTGGAAGGAGACCAATTGGAGCAATAAGAGTTGGAACCATAGGCTCTTCGAACACAAAGTTGCATCTTGAGAGAGGGAGAGATAGGTCACGTTTGGATCCCACTGGACTATGGAATGCAGGATCTGTAATCTAGCTAAGGATCCAAATACCACTAGATTCTGAATCCTAGACGCCGAGGGTTTCTTGTAGCTTCTGGATTAGAAAAGACAATACTACCCTCCACCAGAAAATAACTAGGAGGGGCGTAGAGAGGGCCGCACTGCCGGAGCAAGCCGCCGCCGCTCTGCGAGCCTGTGGGCATAGTAAAGCAGGAGCAACAGTTGCATACGGTACCACAACATCAGATTAGAATGGGTTGGCACAGAAGGAGAAAACCAGAGCCCGCTACCGCTCCGCCGCCGGCAGCGGCGGCTGATCTCCTGGCCCCAACCTCCTTCACCCATGCCGCTACAGATCCGAGCTCCCTTCCGCACCTTCTTCTCGCTCATCCCCTCAGCTGCTCCGTCCGTGGTCTGTACAAGGAGATCGGCTCCCGCCACTGCCACCATGACCTAGTGGCGCCGCCGCCTCCTTCTCCCACCGCCGGCGTCCACCCCCCCCCCCTAAAGGCCACCGCGGCCCCAGATTCCCCCTCCCTCCGTCCATCTCCCACCTTCTTTCCCCTCCGATGGGGGGAGGAGGTGCACGGGCCATGACAACACCGCCCGCCCGCGCTCCGCCGCTCGCCTGCCTCGGCGTGAGCCCATCCCTCCACTGGTGGACGAGGATGGCTTCGCCAAGGCCTGGGGCAAATGATCTAGTCGGCGCCGCCGTCAGCGACGCGCGTAGCACCCGCCGGAGGCACGCCCTGTGCCGCCGCGCATCCCTGTGGCGTTCAATAGGTGCTCTCTCAACTGCTTCTCCACCAAGCACCTGGTGGCGACGTGCACCCTGCCAACCAGGTGCTTCCGCTGCCGGGCCTTTGGCACATCGCTAGGGACTGCAAACTGCCGCGTAGCCCGGTCAGCTCGGCCTCCACGACTGCAGGCGGTGAGCGCCGCCCAGACCGTCGTCGTTGTGGGGGATATAGTACCCGGGTACCTCACGAGTAAGCTTGGCAGCCCACCAAAAGGGGGCGGCCCAACCCATCGTTCTGGACCTGAAGACGTGCGGGACAAGTCGGCGCATGAAGGAAGGATCTGGAAGGAGAAGTCCTAGTTAGGATAGGAATTATTGTAAAGAAGGAAAGGATTCTTAGAGATAGGATCGGATACAAACCGACTTGTAACCCTGCCCCCCAATATATAAGGCGGGCAGGGACCCCCTCCAAAACAACTCGAACCACAACGGAACACACATCAAGTCTCAAGACAACAGCTCAACACGCAATACAACACCCCAAAACAGGACGTAGGGTATTACGTCGAGTCGACGGCCCGAACCTGTATAAACCCCTGTGTCTGTTCATCCTAACCATCTTGCTTCCGATCTTTGCGATCTTCCCTGCATTACAAATCACTTCCGTGGGCTACCCCGTGGAAGACTGCCGGAGATAATATCACCGATAGTGGCGCGCCAGGTAGGGGATATCGCCGAGATCAATCTGGTAAGCTCGATGGATCGCGTCAAGATCTTGGACAGCTGCAACCTCCCGGACGTCGACGAAGTCGAGATCCAGTTCGGGGATGTCATCACCGCCGCCTTGGATACCCAAGCGGCAGGAGCTACGGTCGCCACGGAGGTTTCCTCTCTGGCGCCGACTTCGGCCATCACGGCCCAGTCCGGTCCGATCGCATCTGATCGTGCCGGATCTACCCCGCTGAGTCCATCGCAAAGCGCGAGGCCAGACCAGTCGGGAACAGATCTACAATCACTCGGTTCCGATCCGGCTCCTGAGAGTCGCGTCGCCGAGTCATCACAGAGCGTAAACGCTCAACCCACACGCGTCCAGAGCCCTGAGGTCATTACTATCCAGACCCCTGGCTTTTGCGCGCTTGCTCAGAAGCAGAAGATGAAGGACATCGTCCAGGAGGATGATTACTTCTCTGGGAGCGACTCCTACGGGTTAGATCTACTGGGACCCTCAATCCTGGACGATCTGCCGGAAGGATACACAGTGTCCTGATGCCTCTACAGAGCCGGAACTACTAGGATCACTCGGAGAATTGACTCCGAGTAGTTTGGAGCGTTATACGCCCACATCCGACTTCTCCGAGTCCGAGGAAGACTACCTCGCGCAAGAAGGAGTCGGATCATATTGCTACATGGTGGCGCCAGCAACGCCAACCAATCCTGTCTCAGAAGATGAGGTCACTCCCGCTGAGGAGACGACTGAAGCCAGGAACCAGCGTCGAGGACGCAACGCCAGTCGGGCGACTCGCAGAGCCGCACGACCGCACGGAGCCACCGCGTCAGGATCTGGCACTGCTCGACTCCAGGAGCCTCACTCTGAAGATCATCGTCGCCAACGGGATCAACACGACCGGAGGAGCACCCGGAACCTGATGCGTGACGGCATGTTCGAGTTCAACGGATACGACGTCTACGAGACACCGGTCCAGAACCTCGTTACTATCAACGAGGAAATCAATCGGCTGCCACCTAACACTCCGGGCCTGGAAAAGGTAAGGGCTCTCGTGCAGGCCGCCTCCGTCCAGGTTCACCAGATGCAAGGCAGAACGACCACGGACGCTCCTGAGCCCGGTCCATCTCGACACCGGGCCGGCGGCGGATCGGGTCGTGATGAAGACCTCCGCACCACGATCAACAGAGATCGAGATGCGAGGGACGTCATCACCAACAGCACCGAAGAGCGCCACCGTGAGGAAATCCGACGGCGCGAAGAGTACGATCGGGATCATGGAAATCCCCGTCGTAACCCCAACAGGAGCGGCTACTCGACGGAGTCAGACTACTCTGACCTCTCCGGTAGCCCAAGGCGCGGCAACAATGGCGGTCGCACTCCGCCACGAGGACGAGTGCTTCCACCACCCAGGCGACCGACTCCGCCGAGAGATCGAACTCCACCGCGCAGCAGGACCTACCGACGGGACCGAACTCCACCCAGGACTCGGAACTATCGGAGGACCCGTTCCCCGCCCAGGGACCGGGATCGCAGGAGGGACAGCACACCCCCAAGAGCAGCTGACGGATCGGGTCCGAGCGATTCCCGCCCTAGAGGTCGGATCGGCGGATTCCAGTCGTTCACCGAGCGCTTGAGAAGCGTGACATGGCCCAGAGGCTTCAAACTGTCGGATATCGACAAGTACGACGGGAAATCTGACCCATCTCAATGGCTTCAGATCTACTACACCGCCGTACAAGCGGCCGGCGGCGACGAGGACGTGATGGCAAACTATCTCCCCATCATGCTCACCAAGGACTGCCGCAACTGGCTGGCAGGACTCCCGCAGGACGCCTATCGACAACTGGGAGCAGCTTACCGAACTCTTCATCGGTAACTATCTCGGTACCTGGGAAAGGCCCGGGAGCAAGCGGCTCCTCGGTCAGATCAGGCAGCGCAAGAATGAGACCCTGCACGACTTCGTGCGCAGGTTCTCAGAAAAGCGCAACTCCATCACGGACGTCACGGATCAGGAGGTGATGTCAGCTTTCCAGCGCGGCATCTCCGACGGGAGACTGATTCACAAGTGGACTCGGAAGCCACCCGCGACTGTCAATGACATGTTCCGGGTCGCTAGCACGTGGGCTGACGCAGAGATCGCGGAAAAAGAACAACTCAGCGAGATCAGAAGTCGCTGGGAAGAAGAGAACAAGACGACTCGCAAACGCGACCGCCGCGAGGACGAAGACCGACACGACGACCATCGACGCAATGACAGCCAACCTCGCAAGAAGAAGAGCGAGGGAGACTATGGTCGCCGCCCTGGACCGGTCCAGAGGCCGGGTAACTCCAGAGGACTTCCAGCGCATGCTCGATGAGCAATGCCCTTACCACAAGCACAAGCACTCGGCGCGAGAGTGCTACGGACTCAAGCGAGCCTTCACTGGAGGCAACAGAGGCCCTCCATACAGAAAGAGGAACGATGGTTCCCCGCGAGACGACAGGCGGAACGACGAGCCCGGCGACGACTTCCAGGAAGCCGACCGAGTGGTGCGCATGATCTATGGCGGACCAGAGTTCGAGTCGAAGCGCCAGCAGAAGCTCACCCATCGCCAGGTCATGCACGCGAGGGAGCCACCGGTACCTGAGTACCTCAAGTGGTCGGAAGTTCCGATCACATTCACCCGGGAGGATCACCCAAACTTCATACCGAAGCCCGGGTCCCATGCCTTGGTAGTAGCCCCGACGATTCGCAACGTTCGGCTCACCAAGGTACTAGTCGACGGTGGCAGTGGCCTGAACATCCTTTTTGCTAACACATTGAAGGAGCTCGGCCTGACTACTCTCGACCTGAGTCCCCCCCAATCCGCGTTCTACGGTTTGATACCGGGAGAGGGGGCAGAACCACTCGGGCACATCACACTGCCCGTTACCTTCGGAGACCGGAACAATTACCGGACCGAGCACATGCAGTTCACGGTGGCGAACTTTGAAACTGCATACCACGCCATCCTCGGGAGGCCGGCGCTCGCCAAGTTCATGGCGATTCCTCATTACGTCTACTTGCAGGTCAAAATGCCAGGACCTAAAGGCGTAATCACCGTCTTGGGAGACGTCCGAGTCGCATACACATGCGAGCAGGAAACTCTCAACGCGGCAGCCGCCCTGGACATGTCCAAGCGCATGGAACAAGTACTGGCTGCATCACAGGAGGTGGACAAGGACGCTCTAGAGATCCCCACCAAGAAGCCAGCGAGAGAAGCCATCGCGCCAAGCAAGGAGACGGAGCTGAAGAGGATCTCTCTGGACCTGGACGACCCAAAGAAGACAGCCATCATCGGGGCAGAGTTAGACCCCAAATAGGAAGAAGTGCTCGTCAAATTCCTAAGGGAAAACGCCGACATATTCGCGTGGAAACCATCCGATATGCCAGGTGTCCCAAGGGAACTTGCCGAGCACTCCTTGAAGGTCAATCCGACTGCCAAACCGATCAAGCAAAGGCTTCGTCGATTCGCGCAGGACCGCAAGGAGGCAATTAGGGCAGAGATTACAAAGCTGTTAGCAGCCGGGTTTATTCAGGAGGTGTTCCACCCCGACTGGTTAGCTAATCCAGTTCTTGTAAGAAAAAAGAATAATAATGATTGGAGAATGTGCGTCGATTATACAGATCTCAACAAAGCTTGCCCTAAAGACCCCTTCGTTCCCCCCCGCATCGATCAAGTCGTTGACTCCACGGCAGGCTCCGCCCTGCTATGCTTTCCTCGATTGCTACTCAGGTTATCACCAGATAGGCCTGAAGCTGGAAGACCAAATAAAAACCGCGTTCATCACGCCGTTTGGTGCCTTTTGTTATAACACAATGGCCTTCGGTCTGAAGAACGCAGGCGCAACCTATCAGAGGACGATTCAAGCATGTCTGGATCAATTGATTCCAGACATAGTAGAAGCCTACATCGACGATATCGTGGTCAAGATCATGAACCCCGAGGACATGATAGGGAACCTGACAAAGGTCTTCGAACGCTTGCGCGTATTCCGGTGGAAGCTCAACCCGGAAAAGTGTGTCTTCGGAGTACCCTCAGGTAAACTACTCGGCTTCATGGTCAGCAACCGCGGGATCGAGGCAAATCGCGAGAAGATCACGGCCATCACCAAGATGCTACCACCAACCTGTCAAAAGGATGTGCAAAAGCTTACTGGATGCATGGCAGCGCTCGGTCGTTTCATATCACGACTCGGCGTTCGCGGATTGCCGTTTTTCAAACTGCTCAAGAAGCAGGACAAGTTCATGTGGGACGACGAGGCGAAGCAATCTTTCCAGGAACTCAAAGACTACCTGCAGAGCCCTCCCATCCTCGTCCCACCTCAACCAAGAGAACAGCTCTACCTCTACATCTCTGCTACTCCCCGAGTGGTTAGCACGGTACTAGTGGTCGAGCGTCCTGAAGAAGGACACGCATATGGAGTTCAGCGACCAGTCTACTTCGTCAGCGAGGTTCTGACCGTATCTAAGGTACGCTACCCCCATGTGCAGAAATTACTCTATGGAGTTCTTATCTCAGCAAGAAAGCTGAAACACTACTTTGAGGCCCATCCAATCTCGGTGGTGAGCGAAAATCCTTTAGGGGAAATTCTCCATAACCGAGATGCCAGCGGCCGAATCGTCAAGTGGTCAATAGAATTGGCTGCCCATCACATAAACTTTGTTCCACGTACTGCTATCAAGTCTCAGGTCTTGGCCGACTTCGTAGCAGACTGGACAGAAAACCAAGCTCCGGCTGACGACGAGGTAGTTGAGTACTGGGAGATGTACTTTGATGGCTCCCTCCAGATAAAAGGAGGCGGCGCAGGCGTACTCCTGATCTCTCCAAGTGGACAGGAATTAAAATACGTCCTTCAAATCATGTTCCCAGTATCCAACAACGCAGCCGAGTACGAAGCAGCCTTGCACGGTCTCCGTATTGCAGTATCTTTGGGTATCAAACGCCTGATGGTACGCGGGGACTCTGCCCTAGTCATAAACCAGGTAAACAAAGACTGGTCCAGGACCAACGAGAAGATGGACGCATATTGCGAAGAAATCAGGAAGTTGGAAGGGAAATTCTATGGCTTAGAGTTCCATCACGTGGTGCGCGACCATAACAAGGCAGCAGATGAGCTCGCTAAGATGGGGTCCACCCGTGAAGGCGTCCCACCCGGAGTTTTCATACAAGATCTTATCAAACCATCTATCAAGATAAACCCGGATGGCACTGTCGCGGAGCAACAAGTCGGAGAATCCCCAGAGTCAGCCACATTAGTGGTAGACGAAGCGTTGGACTGGAGGACTCAGATCATCGACTATCTGGACAGCGGCATATTACCCGCAGAGGTCACGGAAGACAAAGATCTAAACTCGCTCCACGAACAAATCGTGCGGCGCAGCAAGAGCTACGTCATCATCGGAGACAAGCTGTATCGTCGATCTGGAGCCTCCCAAATCCTCCAAAAGTGCGTAAGCCGCGCAGAGGGTATAGAGCTCTTGACAGACATACACAAAGGAATCTGTGGCAATCACGCCGGGGCTAGAACCATTGTTGGTAAAGCTTTCCGGTCTGGTTTCTACTGGCCGACTGCCGTAGCGGACTCAGAAAACATCGTGCGGCGCTGCAAAGGGTGTCAGTATTTTGCAAGGCAAATACATGCACCCGCACAACAGCTGCAAACCATACCAGCGTCCTGGCCCTTCGCTTGTTGGTGCTTGGATATGATTGGTCCATTCAAGAAGGCTCCTGGTGGTTTTGACCATGTCCTTGTAGCTATTGACAAGTTCACCAAGTGGATTGAGGTGAAACCAGTCAGAAAGCACACGGCAGCCAAGACCATCGAGTTCTTCACCGACATCACCCACCGCTTCGGAGTCCCAAATCGTATCATCACAGATAATGGTACGAACTTCGTGGCGCAGGAGTTTAAAGACTGGTGCAGCGAGAGGAGCATCAAGCTATGCCCTGCATCCGTGGCACACCCAAGGGCCAATGGCCAAGTCGAAAGAGCCAATGGCGAAATAATCAAGGCGCTCAGGGCCCGGATATTCAAGCAGCTGAAGCAACATGACGGACGATGGATCAAGGAGTTGCCAGCTGTAGTCTGGGGGCTGCGTACCCAGCCGAGTCGTGCCACGAAGCAAACTCCGTTCTTTTTGGTTTACGGCTCGGAAGCTATCCTACCAACGGACCTCACATACGGCTCCCCCCGAGTGGAGTTCTATGATGAATACGACGCGCAAGTGGCGCGCATTGAAGACCTCGACAGCATCGAGGAAAAGAGATTGGCTGCCCAGATCCAAGCCGCGCGTTACGCTCAGGTCCTGCGACGTTATCACGATCGATCAGTTAAGCAGAGGTCCTTTGAAGCAGGCGATTTGGTTCTGAGGAGGAAGCAAGACACCAAGGGCGCGCACAAGCTTGCGTCCCCTTGGGAAGGGCCATACATCATCAAGTCAGTGAGTCGCCCAGGCTCGTATCGCCTCATGACGGAAGACGGCGTAGACATCCCAAATCCATGGAACATCGAGCACTTACAGCGTTTCTACGCCTGAATCAGTTATGTATTTATCTTTTTATTTTAGATTTATTTTTTCCGAGTGATTTTGGAGGGTAGTCACCCCCAGTTACGACTCGGCATGTTTATAATGAGTTATCAATAAAGTTGATTTCATCTTTCATCTATTTCTACTACTCGCATTTCCTCTTTCGCGTCACGCACATAAAGTATGAGTGGAACAAACCTTAAATCGAGAGGGAAAGTACTCGCCAAGTCAAAGCTCTAAACGTACGACAAAGACTCTGCGGCATGAGACTGAGACCAACGAGGCTAATCTACTCCGTAACAGGTCAACCACTCAGAAATTAAGGCCAGCGCAGAAAGAAAGGGAGTTGTAGACCAATAAAAACTTATATACAATAATGACAATTCAAACATTGTTCAAACAGTACTAGTTCGACCAAATACTACAAATATTTTATTTACATTGCAGGGTCACCAGCACCAGACGGGGCCGCTTCATCCGAGTCATCAACAACATCCTTGGACAGGACATTGGCGATGGGCTCGACTTCATGGAGCAGTCTGCCCACGTCGTCTTCGGAGGTGCCGGCAGCATACCCGCGGCCGAGTGGCTCCAGGTCTGACGCCGGGAACAGCGACTTGAGCACCGCCAGGACATGGCCACAGCTGGCCTGGCTGATGGAGCAGAGCTGCCGCCGGAAGTAGCGTGGGAGCGCCCGAACGCGGTCGAGGATGGAAGCCGAAGACGATGACGCCTCCGGCTCGATCTCCTCCGCCACCACTCGGATAGCGTCCTCCAGCGCTATCTTCTCGGTGCGCAGCGCCTCAGCTTCACCTTGCAGCCGGGCCACCTTGGCAGTGAGCTCTGCGAATTGGGACATAATCCGATATCGATAATCTACAGAAAGTTAGATCTGAATAATATATTCACGTCTGACAGAAAAACAAACAAGGAAGAACATACCTCTGAGCTCGTGCACGGCCTGGGCCTCGTTGAGCTTAGCCTGCTCTACCTCCCCGCGTAAATCGCGAGTGGTACGCTGGGCTTCCTCCAACTCAGCCTGGCGCTTGACCGCAGCAGCCTCGAGCTCAGCCACTCGGGCCACCAAGGAGTCGGCCTTAGCAACTGCAGAAGATAGTTCTTGAATAACCGAGGCTTTGGCCTCGGCATCAGCAGCTAAGTCCTGCAAAAACAAGTCAGATGACAATATGAATTGATGTACCACTCGGTACTTGATATCAACAAGATAAGTAGCTCAGGAAATACCTTGGCTATGTGGCCCATGCGAAGATGGAGTGACATGAACTCCTCCAGAGGAGTCATGGGAGCACCACCACTCATAGCGCCGACCACCGCAGAAGCAATCTCGACCGCCGCAGTCTGGGGCTCCTCCACTGCTGCAGTCGGTTCAACCACAGGAGCAGGCTGGGGGCTGCCTTGAGGAACTGGCGGTGGGGTCGGCGACGCCGGTGTAGGACTCGGTGGAGGCGGGGTTGGCTCTCGCAGCGACTCTGGTGGCGGACCCACAGGCTGATCGCTGAGAAGATCAGCCGAGTGGATCGGCACCTCTGGAGTTTGGATTGATGGGGCTTCGGTCTCAACCGCCGACTGAGGCGCAGGACCCGCAAAAGGGACCTCAGATGGCGTGCTACAGGATAAAGCATATATGGATCACTAATAGAAGAACATAAAGGAAATCAAGAGATGATAAGGATACTTACAGAGTAGAAATGCGCATTCTCGGGCGCTTTCCTTTCCGAGTAGGGGAAGGGAGGTCCCTCGGACTTGCAGCACTCAGAGGCATTACTGCAAGGGGAGACTGCTCCGAGCTTGTGATTGGCGGTAGGATTGACGACTCGGCGACGCCAGCTTCATCTTCTTCCGAGTCAGACGACTCAGAGATAAGGAGTTGGCGGCGGCTTGGCGCATCCCTAAACACGATCCCCGTGGAGATCTTCCGCTTCTTCAGAGCAGGGGCAGCCTTCCCACCACTCGGAGATAGCACGTCGGGAGAAGGAGAGGATGACAGAGTGATATCCGAGTCGCGCAGATCACTCTCACTTCCCCCGACTGCTTCTTCAGATCCAACGGCCCTGCGCCGAGCCGGTTGATCCACTCCCTTTGGCATCTCAGGCAAAGGAGGGAGGGATACAAAGGCAGCTCGACCCTGCAAAAATTGGGTTCAGTTCTGAGATTACACCCAATGGGTGGAATTGAAATAAAAACAACAACAGATTGACTAAATACCTCAGGGCGTGGATTTCCCAAGTTGAACGCCGGAGGACAGTCAGTGGTCCTCAGGGAGGTTCCGGTCGCGAAGAATTTGCCAAGCCGAGCGGCGGCTTGGACTTTGTCGACGCGCTCGGGGGCTTCGCGCGTGTTGTCCCCCTCGGCGTAATACTCATACGCCGGGTGAGCCCGCTGCTTGAGGGGCTGGACCCGGCGCAGAACGAAGTTGGCTGCCACTCCGACGGCAGACAACCCATTGTCCTTCAACTGGGAAATAAGACCCAGGAGTTTCCCGAACCTGATCCATTTCACTCTCCTTGGGAAGAGCGGTCCAGGACTAGGAGGGAACAGGACGAGAATCGATTTCTGGAGAAATGGCAGGTGAGTGGTTTCCTACGTAAAACCACTCGGACTGCCACCCCTTATTGGAGGTAAGGAAAGGGATGTCAAAATACTCCCGAGTTCGACCCTCGCGGAGTTGGAATCTGGCGCCCCCGACTACTTGTGGGCAGTCGGTTCGGGGATAAGGTTTAAGAAGAAAAAGATGAAGAAAAAGATTGAAGTGAGGCTCTATCCCAAGATAGGCCTCACAGAGATTGATGAAGATGGCGATATGAAGAATGGAGTTGGGATTCAGTGCGCAGAGACTGATCCCATAAAAATGCAGCAGCCCGCGGAGGAAAGGATGCGCGGGCACGCCAAAACCACGAAGAAAGAAAGATTCGAACACCACCAAATCAGAGGAGTTTGGGGTGGGGAAAGACTCACCGGCGGCGGCGCGCCACTCGGCGGTTTGCTGGTCGGGGAGGATGCCGTCGATGACGTGTTGTTCGAGGCGCCTGGTGGTGGTGATGGACTCCCTCCACTCGGCGGCGCGATCCACGGCGACCTCGGCGGTGGCCTTGGCCTTGGACGACCGGGCCCTTGCCGGCGACCTCTCCTTCCGCTTCGGGCCTTCCTTCCTCTTGGGCGCCATGGCGATGAGCGGGGCTGAAGAGCGAGGAGGAAAGCTGCGGGAGCGGATCTAGGGTTTGCTCTTGCGCGAGGAGGAGAACTGGAGCGTCGGGGAGGCAAATGGCAAGTAAAGGAAGAAGAATGCGGCGGGGATGGCTTATAAAGGAATGAACCGTTCCTCCCGCGCGCGGCGCGATGCGTGTCTCGGGAACTCAACCGACGCAGGCACGTCCCGTCGCTTTGAATTCAAAGATGCGGTAAGGAGTCGCGATATCTCGCGATATTTCGCCTTCCGTAAAGCAACCGTTAGGGACGCAACGGACTTTGCGGAGTAGTGGGCCTAAATGGGCTGAAATATAGCACGACCTTTCGGTTCTGTTACGTTAATAAATTTGTGGGTTCCTGAGCTAGGGTTCAGGGGCAGAAACCACTCGGTCGTGAGGCTAAAATTAGTCGACGACCAGACTTGATTTTGCAATTAATATTGCATCCTTGCAATTGATTTTTACGTAAGGCATGCGATACTATCGCTACATTCGCTCAGGAATCTGAGTCAAGTGTTGACAAGTATAAATCTTGCGAGAAGATGGCTTACCATATGGTCAAGCTGAGTTGTGGGACACGACTCGGGAGTCATGCCGAGTTCAAAAACTTGAGGACAGAATTCTTATAAAGGGGAAACAAAAAAGCCCCAAAGGAGAAAATTATCTGAAATCCATGCCCAGAGGCATGGGGGCTGAAAAAATCAGTCAGAATTCATGGCTTTTAGAGTCTTGACACGATCATGCTGAGTCGTAACAAGACTCGGGGGCTACACCCAATGGGTGCACCTGGAGGTGCACACCATTGATGGGTTAAGTTTAAAAAGAGATTCATAATATTTTATTTTTGACCCTCAACCAGAATATTCTATTCTGCTCAAGGCTCGGGGGCTACACCCAATGGGTGCACCTGGAGGTGCACACCATTGAAGATCAAGATACAGATGGATAAAAGTTGAAGACCTTTGGCCAATTTCATACAAAAATTGCCCAAAGCCCGGGGGCTAAGTGTATTCACTTCGCTGTCGCGTCGTGAAGAAGAGCACTCCTTCCCCTCACTATGGCCATAATTGAAGAATTGTTTTCAGGAACGTCTGATCGTGCACTTAGATCTTCCTTGAAACCACTCAGATTTTCCTCATAATCACTCGGATCTTCTTCGAAACCACTCGGAAGAGGTCCTAGACAACTTGGAGCACTTGGATCATGAAAGGAAAGGCAGATCAATTACAGCCATCGATCGGTCAAGAAGTGCTCGGGGGCTACTGTGGGGGATATAGTACCCGGGTACCTCACGAGTAAGCTTGGCAGCCCACCAAAAGGGGGCGGCCCAACCCATCGTTCTGGACCTGAAGACGTGCGGGACAAGTCGGCGCATGAAGGAAGGATCTGGAAGGAGAAGTCCTAGTTAGGATAGGAATTATTGTAAAGAAGGAAAGGATTCTTAGAGATAGGATCGGATACAAACCGATTTGTAACCCTGCCCCCCAATATATAAGGCGGGCAGGGACCCCCTCCAAAACAACTCGAACCACAACGGAACACACATCAAGTCTCAAGACAACAGCTCAACACGCAATACAACACCCCAAAACAGGACGTAGGGTATTACGTCGAGTCGACGGCCCGAACCTGTATAAACACCTGTGTCTGTTCATCCTAACCATCTTGCTTCCGATCTTTGCGATCTTCCCTACATTACAAATCACTTCCGTGGGCTACCCCGTGGAAGACTGCCGGAGATAATATCACCGACAGTCGTCAAGGCTCACCTTCGTCGCCATGGGACCATGTCGCCGCCGCTCCTGGTGTATCAGCCTGGCAGCTCGGTCGTGCCCCCCGGGGCAGTAAGCGAGGTCGAAGTGAGGCTGTGCATCACCTGTCTCAGACGGCGTCGGTGCCCGCTGGTTTGTCCTGCACGACGCCGGTAACGGACCCGCAGCTCTCCGACGATGACCAGCCGGCGAGCTACCTACTGAAGCTGCCCATCATCGTCGAACACGAGCAGAAGAAGGTGTTCAAGTTTGAAGTCATCATCCACCTGAGGAACACCGCCCCCGAGTAGGAGACCCTAGAAGACGAGCTGGCTTCCCTCCCTATCGCCAATGGTCAGCCTCCAGCGCCTGTCGTGGCTGACCAGTTGTTTGGCATGGAGCAACAAAAGAGGGCAGAAGCCTCGACTGGTGAGCTGCCCGTGGAATTGGTCGCCTTCAAAGCCCAGCTCCCATCCCGGGCGGTCTGTGTCATCCAAGCTACGGATCCTATGCTGCTTGGAATCAGTCTTCAGCGCGCGGACAAGGCTAGGGCCATCGTGAAGACGTATGATCGGCGTCCACGCAGCGTCGTGGCTCGGCCTAGCGTCGAAGCCGCCCTGCAATCCACCACAGAGGCCAGGGAAGTGCCAACCGGCTCAGGTGGTGAGCTGGTGGAGGAGCCGACTCGACAAGAGCTAGTGGAGGAGCCGGCTCGACAAGAGCTAGTGGAGGAGCCAGCTCGACATGATTTGGTGGAGGAGCCAACTCTATAGGAGCTGGCGGAGGAGCCGACGACCGAGCCAGGTGGGCAGGATGGGGCAGACATGGCAAATGCGGCGACTACTACGTTCCTTGCTAGCGTCAATCAAGCGCTGCAAGCCCCACTCGCTACCATGCCGCCCAAGAATGCCATGACACCCCACACGTTGGACACACCTCTACGTCGCAGCGAGAGGCTCGCCAACCAACCGCTAAATTCCACGGTTCGACCCTCCAAGAAAAGTGACATGCTGGTCATGCGCAAGCTAGGCCTCCTCCCGACCGACCCTTCCGGTGCAGCATCCAGAGCTGGCTTCAATCTTCAGGGGGGCGCTCGACACTAGCTCCTTTGCAGCCATGCGTGACATGTTCCCGTGTCAGATGCAGACCTGATGGCGATAGCCATGCAGTTGCAAGCGAACGACGAATCGCCGGGGGACTTCGCACCAGTAGCTAGCTAGTGTGTGCGTCCTTCGGCCTTTTAGGTTGTTTCCTTTGCCGTATAATCGCCTAAAGTGTAACCCGTCCGTTTGCGTGTGCCCGGTTGGCCCGCGTTGTAACAAACTCTTTTCTTCTTAATACAAAGATGTGCAGCTCTCCTGCGTGTTCTCGAAAAAAAACTAGGAGAGGCGTAGCTATAAATGGAAGAGCATCTTTGGTATTTCACACCATAAAGCAACAATCTAGGTTCCACACAAATATGGGTCCAAACATCTGTCCATCATACTTTTACAATCCCGCTTCTTTACTATCTGGCTATATTACAATCTAGCTTTTACAATAGAGAGGGATCAATCACAGCCATAGCACGTCATTGAGAACTAACAAATAAAGCCAACTATGATGATGAGACAAAAAATGCTTGAAACAATAGATGCGTGGAAGCTATAGTTGGAGCGGAGCGACTGATAAAACATCATGTATATTTGTTGGGATGACGAGTAACGTGTCCGGTATTCACATTGCATTAAACATGTTCATACGCACAACAACAAATAAAATCTTAGGTTTGCTAATTTTAAGCACATGAATTGTTTTCATGCCTTACCTCCTAAAACTATAAAAATATAGCTAGATTGCAATACCATCCAAATTATTTTATATTGATCTTAGAAAGGTCCAATGAACTTCAAACTAGGGAAAAACATTTGGTGGTGCACATTGACAGAGCCCACCAACAGAGGCAGAGCAAGGAATTCCATGTAGAGGGGGCCAACAAAATGAAATTGATATCTCGACACACTCTTACATTGGCATCATATATATTAAATCTAAGGGGCCATTTGGATCAGATTATGATTATCAATTTCAGCTTAAAAAATCTGAATCTGGTCCAAATGGACGGGATTCTTGCCTAGATTTTACAATCTTCATGCCCAGATTGTTATAATCCAAGAATCTGCCACAATCTAGCTTCTAGATGGCAAAAAGACGCTTACACCCCAAACTTTATCCTGCTGCAGGGTAAGAAGTGAGGGTAGGATGGACAACTATATTTGAAACAAGAGTAATCCAGTGCCTAGAATCTGAAGAACCAAACGTCTAGGCTTTTTTTTAATATAGAATCCAGATTTTGTACTGTCTATTGCCAAAATCTATAGATTATCAAAATTGGCTCCAAACAGGGCCTAACTATAGTTGGCCACCAAATTTCCATTACTTAGACTATCTCCAACAATGGAGACCTAAATCGGAGACTCATTTACTGCTTTAGGTTCCCTACAGTAAAAAAGTCTGTGACCCATAAACTTTCTTCTCCAACAGAAGACCCAAAAGAGAATCCTTTCTGCGAATGGGTTACCAGGAGAGAGGATACCCAGTTTTAGGTTCCCTCTCTCCTAAAAACCCATTTTGGGTTTGGGTATGGGTACTCTGTTGGAGGCTGAAACAGTGCCATGGAAGACTCATTTTGGGTTTAGGTCTCCTTTTGGGTCACCTGTTGGAGATAGTCTTAGGTGTGACTCAAGTAAAATCCTAAATTTCTCGGTCTATGATAGAAGTGACCTCAACAAAAATGGGATCCCTCATCCAAACATTCATACATAGCAGCAGAAAAATTGCAAGAAACTAAGCCAAGCTATAAAAAACCATGACTAGCTGACTACTTGGTCCATCACTGATAAATCAGTCATGTTCTACCATGTGTGACGTGGAACAAAAAGACACATAGCTGCATTGGCAGAGAAGAAGAAAGGCAGAGAAGAAGAAGAGGGGCAGGGGGGGCATCTGGGTGGACATATGCCCCCCCGAGAAAGAAAAGCCACACTAAACTTAGGTTGTATCGTTCTCTCAACAAATCCGCCACACTTTAAAATTAGATGCTATTGTTCTCCCAACAAATCTTAAATGCCGGTCGATGTGGTGCACATAGTACTGCGAACTAGATGATCTTTCGTCATCACGTACGCCGGCGACGATGATCTTGGCCTTGATATGGCAGCCTTGATCTTTTTAATTGCACGGCAGAGCAGCTTGTCGACGATCGAAGCCCCAATGTTGGGGCCGTGCGGTTGGCGAATGGGGAGCCGGACATCAGCTCCTGACTTACCGCGGTGAGAAGACACCCTGTGGCCACTGCGCCGCGCCATCCACCACCGCGCGCATGGCCTCCTCTTTGACCGGAGCATAAACTGTTGGGTCAATCTCTCCACCGCCGTGACGGGCTCTCTCCTTGCGCCCTGATCAGGGGCGCCCAACCAATCAATGGTTGGTGGACCCCCGTCGCACAGTGCTATAAAGATAGGGTGGGGGGCTAGGGCGCAGCTCACGAGATTGACCGCGCCGCCAGCACCACCACCCACAACCCTACCGATCCGAGGGAGCACTAGAGCGGCGGGAAGCACCACGACCGCCGTCAACGCCCGGGTGGGTGCGACGCACTCGGTGCCATCGCCCCGACCTCAACCGCGTCGTACGCACGCCACCATCGCCTCCTCAACCCACGGCCGCCTCTGCGACCGCCACCGCCGCCATGGCCGTCGTCGACCCCGTCGCCACGACCGACGGTCTGTGTCTCTACTCTCTTTTATCTAAGTATAGTCGTTCTAGGTGTAGGCGTGTTCATGCATGTGCAAGTGTTCAATCCCTTTTATCAAGTTGTACCCGTGTAGATCTACTGCTAGTTGATCCTATAGTTCAATCAATGGTATCAGTTAGCCTAATCTAGTAGTAGATTAGTACTCAGGGTAGGTTTTACACTCGATTTGTTCAAGTTTTACTCACTGTTAGTTAAGACGGAGGGGAATAGAGTGTAGAAATCGAAAGAAAACGAAAGAAATCGATGAAAATCGATGAAATCCGAAAGAAAAAGAAGAGAAAATCGATGAAAATCGAAAAAGAAAAGGATCTCAGATTCAAAATCCCAAACCCTAACCTAACCCTAACCCTAGATCTACATCGTGAAGGCGCGGTGTGTGGGGGAGGACTTACCTGGTCTTCGCCGGCCGACACCGCTGCCGGCGGGAAAGGACGCCGGAGCGGAACCGCTCGACGGCGGCGCGCTCGCCCTTGCGGGGAACGCGCGCGCCGGCGAGAGGCTCCGCCACGGCGCCGCTATGCAGGAGGGAGGAGATGCGCCGCGGCCTTGGGCCGGCGGTGCTCGCCTCGCCGTGCGCCGGCAAGACGCCGGGCATGGCCAGCCATGGGCCATCTCACTCTCTCTGGATCTCGTGGCTAAGGCTCGGGTCTAGGGGAGCTGGAGTAGGGGAAGGGAAGAGAAGGGGGTGCGCCGCGGCCATGGCCGGCGGCGTGCTAGTCCTCGCCGTCGCCGGCGAAGACGCCGGCCATGGCCGCCGCCGCTGCGCGCGCGCCGCCGGATCGGGAGAAAGGCGCGGGGGAAAAGGAAATGAGCTAGGGTTTTCGGGGAGCCGGCAGCCGAGTCGTTTTTATACGGGCGTGACGCGCGGGGAGCCGTCGATCTCGGATCGACGGATCCGACAGCCGAGAGCGGCCGGCGCTCACGCGGGCCAGATGCGGCCCAAGAGGGAGGAGCAGCTGGGCCGTTTTGGCGGCCCAGCCGTCGGTTTTCGGGCTAAAAGCCCAGGCGGGCGAGGGGCTCGCGAGGCCGGGCCGTGGAAGCGCAGCTGGGCCGGGCCACTGAGGGCCAATTCCATGCGCAAACAAAAGGTCGAGGGGGAAAATTGGACTTCTTCCGAAAAATAGAAAAATGGGTTGGGCAAGCAGCTGGGCCGCTGCTGGGCCATATTGCTCGATGCGCGCGTGAGCTGCTGGGCTGTTTTAGTTCGCGGGTCAGAAGTGGCAACCGTGAATAGTAAACTTTAGCAATTATGTTTATTTATTTTCAGAAGCTATATTTGGATGTTTTTGGTGTTTAATTGCATGTTTTCAAGTATATATCTCTGTTTAATTTTTTGCACGTAGTAATTAATTTTACAGAGAGTAGAAAGCTTCTGAAAATTAGTTTTCTTTTGATATTCGATGTTTTTCCGCTGCGTAATTTATTCTCTAGTTAAATTGAACCAAAGGGATATTTAATTAGAGAAGAAGAAATATTTTATATTCAGTTTTATGATATTGTTATTTTCTGGCCAAAGGTGATAATTACAATATTATAAATATTCATGTTCAAGTTATTATGCATTTATTCTATTTTCTGTTCAAAGGTGATATAGAATTGATGTAGAAAGCATGTTGTATGTGTTGATTTTGACCAAAGTTAAATTAATACATGCAATATTTAAATTTATTATTGTTCTCACCAATTTTATGTCTAAATTTCAGGCCCTAATGCTATGAGCTACGTTGCTGGTATCCCTATGCTGGTTGGAAGCAACTATGGAGAATAGCGCACGCAGTTCAACCTGGCAGTGGTCATGACAGACATTGGCACCGCCATGAACTTCCCATATCCGGTACTCCCTAAGGCACCGGTGCATGCACAAGATGAGTCTGATGAGTCATTCGCGGCACGAGAGCGTGACCACACGCCCATTAGAGCAAATTATGATCTCGAGAAGAGAAAGTGGGATATCTCAAACAAGAAGTGTCTGCTGATAATGCGGACAAAGATGGCAGAAGCCATAAGAAACTCTATCCCAAAAAAGAATGCAGAGGTAAAGTGTTGCTCACACTGCACCTGAGTATATGGCACTAGTGGAGGCCCAGTTCACTGGGTCGTCAAAGACTTATGCCAGGACGTTGATTGATCAGTTTCTGAACACGAAGTACACAGGTGGAGGTGTGAGAGAGCACATCTTGAAGTTGAGCAACCTACATGATAAGTTAGCTGGTTTGGACATGAAGCTGCTAGAGGATTTTCTTGTCCATACAGTTTTTCGCTCACTCCCACCCGCATTCTCCAACTTAGAGATCACTTACAATTCCTTAGAGGAAAAATGAGATATGCAAAAGCTCATAGGACGATGTGTCCAAGATGAGGATAGGATGATTGCACAGAATGGTGGATAGATAAACTATGTGCACCATCAGCAGAAGAAAAAGAACTTTCCTAACAAGAATTTTAAAGCCAAGAACCAGTGGGAGAGTGGTCCTTCAAATGCTCCCAACAAAGACAAGGGCAAGGCACCAATGTTGTTTGATTGCTCAAACAAGCCACAAGACAAGAAAAAAGTTGGCAAGAATGAGTGCCTGCATTGTGAGAAGACAGGTCCCTGGCAGAACAAGTGTCCTGATTGGCTTGAAATGATGTGGAAGAAGGGTGAGGATTTTATTACTTTTGTAGATGAATCTCTCTTTTAAAGTTATGATAAATCTACTTGGTGGATTGACTCAGGTGCAACTACTCACGTTGCTAATTCTATGCAGGGATTAAGTATGAGCCGGATGCTGCAAAGAGGAGAAAGAGGAGTTAAAGTTGCAAACGGCGTTGAAGCTGAAGTGGAGGCGATAGGAGAACTCCCCATCAAGTTGAAAGACGGCTTCACACTTCAGCTACATGACGTCCTTTATGTTCCCTCTTTGAGCAGGAATTTAATTTCAGTTTCATGTTTATCAGACGATGGTTTTAAGTGTTTATTTGATAGCGAACGATGCTTAATCATGTTGAATAAAGTTTGTGTGGGTCTTGCCTTCGGACAAGAAAAACTTTATAAGTTATCTACTTGTGATGATTTGTATGCATGTGAAGATGTGTATGCAACTACTAAGATTGTGCATGAAATTGAAAATGTATCATCGTCTACAAAAGTAAGCAAGAAGCGGAAAAGAATTGATGACGTTTCATCGAAATTATGGCACTGTCGTTTAGGCCACATTTCGAGGGGGAGAATAGAACGTTTAGTTAAAGGATCCATTCTTTCACCGCTAGAATTTTCAGACTTAGAACAATGTATTGATTGCATCAATGGCAAATACGTTAAGCAAGTAAACAAAATAGCAAAACGAAGCACGGGAACCTTAGACATAATACACATAGACATCGGTGGTCCGTTTCCCGTTGCATCAATGGATGGTTTTGATTCTTTTATCACATTCACAGGCGATTACTCTCGCTATGGTTATATTTATCCAATAAAACACAAGTCAGAAGCGTTGGATAAATTTAAGATATTCAAAGCTGAGGTTGAGAATCAGCTTAATAAGAAAATAAAATTAGTAAGATTAGACCGGGGGGGAGTACTACGGTCGACACACCCCGTATGGCCAAATTCCAGGACCTTTTGCAAGGTACCTACAGGAAAATGGCATAGTTGCCCAGTATAGTGCACCGGGTGATCCACAGCAAAATGGAGTAGCTGAAAGGAGAAACCGTACCTTGATGGATATGGTTAGAAGCATGATAAGCTACTCCACTTTACCAGTTAATTTGTGGATGGAGGCTCTGAAGACTGCCATTCACATACTAAACAAAGTGCCTAGCAAAGCAGTTTCTACAACACCTTATGAATTGTGGACGGGTAGAGAACCCTCTCTCAGATATATGCGTGTATGGGGCTGCCCCGCTGAGGCTAAGATTTTTAACCCAAATATTGGGAGGCTAGATCCCAAGACAGTCAGTTGCTATTTCATTGGCTATACTGAAAAGACAAAAGGTTATCGTTTCTATTGTCCTAACAGACACACAAAGTTTGTAGAAACGAGACATGCAGTTTTTCTGGAGAATGAAATGATCAGGGGGAGCATGGCTACTCGAGAGATTGATCTTGAAGAGAAGTGGTTTTTTGCACCATGCCCAATGATTCAAGTACATTTTTTCGAGTTACCTGTGTCAATTCCAACAGTGGCTTCTGACACCGGTACAAGCTCCTAGTCCTGTAGTGCAAGCAATGAATGAGAATGTGGAACCTATTACTCAAGTTGAACCAATTGCTGCATAAGAAATAGAACCTCAACAGCTTGTGGTTCCTGATGTACCGGTTGTTGAGCCAGCTGCTAAACCAGCTGGAGGAGGACTGAGAAGGTCTACAAGAGTGAGACGCTCAGCCATTCCTGATTGCTATGAAATTGGCAACTTAGAAGAATTTCAAATGGGGGTGATCCCGTCACATTTGAAGATGCTATGAGAAGCGCTCAGTCTGACAAATGGCTTGAAGCCATGCAAGAAGAAATGAAATCAATGAGTGCCTAACAGAGTTTGGGACTTAGAAGTAATTCCTAAAGGAGCCAAATCAGTAGGCTGCAAATGGGTCTACAAAACAAAATGTGACTCCAAAGGGAATATTGAAAGATATAAAGCGCAATTTGTGGCCAAGGGGTTCACACAAAGAGAAGGAATAGATTACAATGAGACGTTTTCTCCAGTCTCGTGTAAAGATGCCTTTAAAATTATAATGGCATTGGTGGCACACTATGATTTAGAATTACATCAGAAACGGAGATCTGTTTGAAAACGTCTACATGACTCAACCTAAAGGTTTTGTTGTGGAAGGCAAAGAAAACATGGGATGCCACCTAAGAAAATCCATTTATGGATTAAAACAAGCTTCAAGACAATGGTACTTGAAGTTTGATGAGACAATTAAGAAATTTGGGTTTAAGGCAAATATAGAGGACAATTGCATATATGCAAAGTTTAAGAATGGAAAATACATTTTCCTAATCCTATATGTGGATGATATCCTGCTTGCTAGCAGTGATACAAGAATGTTGCAAGAAACAAAAATGTTTTTGTCCTCTAATTTTGATATGAAAGATCTGGGTGAGGCTTCATATGTTCTAGGCATTGAGATTCACTAAGATAGAAGAAACGAGGTTTTAGGACTATCGCAAAAGACATATTTGGAGAACATCCTAAAGAAATATAATATGCATGCGAGTAAAGCCACACCTGCACCGATAGTGAAGGGCGATAAGTTTGGCGATTTCCAACGCCCAGGAACCAATATGAGATCGATCAAATGAAAATGGTTCCATATGCTTCAGCAGTCAGTAGCTTACAATACGCACAAGTGTGCACTCGCCCTGATTTAGCATATATCACCGGAGTACTCGGTAGATATCAAGATAACCCAGGCATAGAGCACTGAAAAATGGCAAAGAAAGCTTTGCGGTATGTGCAAGGCACAAAAGACCTCATGCTAATATATAGAAGATCTGATTCTCTAGAGATAAGAGGGTATTCAGATGCAGATTTTGCGGGAGACAAGGATGATAGAAAATCCACGTCAGGTTATGTATTCACTCTCGCAGGGGGAGCTATTTCGTGAAGAAGCTCTAAACAAACTCTGGTTGCATCATCCACGATGTATGCAGAGTTTATAGCATGCTATGAGGCAACGTTGCAGGCCAAGTGGCTAAAGAAATTCATACCCGAAATGAGCCCTTAAGAGACCACTTAAGATGTACTGCGATAATGAGCCCGCGGTATTTTACGCTCACAACAACAAGTCGAGTAATGCTACCAAACCAATAGAAATAAAGTTCTATGTTGTGAAACATAAAATCCAGGATCACACTATAAGTCTGGAGCATATAAGTACGAAAAATATGCTAGCGGATCCGCTCACAAAAGGCTTACCACCCAGTGTGTTTAGAGAACACATTACCGGTATGGGTTTAAAGGAAAGCCTTATGATCACTGGATAAGGGCCCGAGTTATGATCCTTCGTAATGGAGAATTTTTTTGTGGCTGATTAATCTAATTGAAATGACAATTTTGATGACTCATGCTCAATGTGCTTTTTTGTTATGAAGTGGATGTCAAGCAAAGAGCTTAAGGTTATAAAAGACTTAAGGTGAGATCGAGGGGGAGATTGTTGGGTCGATCTCTCCACCGTCACGGTCCAAAGGCCGTGACGGGCTCTCTCCTTGCGCCCTGATCGGGGGCGCCCAACCAATCAATGGTTGGTGGGCCCCGTCACATAGTGCTATAAAGATAGGGTGGGGGGCTAGGGCGCAGCTCACGAGATTGACCGCGCCGCCAGCACCACCACCCACAACCCTACCGATCCGAGGGAGCACTGGAGCGGCGGGAAGCACCACGACCGCCGCCAACGTCCGGGTGGGTGCCACGCACTCGGTGCCATCGCCCCGACCTCAACCACGTCGTACGCACGCCACCAGTGCCTCCTCAACCCGCGGCCGCCCCTGCGACCGCCACCGCCGCCATGGTCGCCGTCGACCCCGTCGCCACGACCAACGGTCTGTGTCTCTACTCTCTTTTATCTGAGTATAGTCGTTCTAGATGTAGGCGTGTTCATGCATGTGCAAGTGTTCAATCCCTTTTATCAAGTTGTACCCGTGTAGATCTACTGCTAGTTGATCCTATAGTTTTATCATAAACCACCGCGAAGCACAAGGCGTCGGTGCATGCCTCTTGCAGGGATCAGCGTCATGCTCTTGATCCCATCAGTCACATGTGTGATGAAAAAGAAAATAAAATCGATTAAGATATTTAGTGAAGATGATTATATATGGATGATCGAGTAGCTGTGATCGATAAAATTGCTAGAATTAAGTGCAAAACATACATTACAGGGGCAGAGCGGGAAAGCAAAAATCCCCCACGCTCACGTCGCCTCCGTGCAGGCGACCCAGGCGACGCCCCCTTCCCACCCCCCCCCCCCCCCCCCCCCCACCCACCCACCCACCCAACCCTAGCCGCCACGCCCCTCCAACGCCCCTCCCCGCCGCGATGCCGCCCGAGCAGGCCGCCGGAAGCCCGTGCGGCCTGCGTGGAAGGTGGCGGCGGGCCTCTCCTTCTTCCCCAGGCAGATCCAGGCGGGCGCGACGCCCCTCCCCGCCGCGATGCCGCCCGAGCAGGCCGCCGGAAGCCCGTGCGGCCTGCGTGGAAGGTGGCGGCGGGCCTCTCCTTCTTCCCCAGGCAGATCGAGGCGGGCGCGGCCACTGGAGCTCCCGAGGTTGCTCGTCGCCGAGGACGGTGCCCCAAGGCCGACGACGGGGCGTTTGCGGCGGATCCGGCTCCTGAAGCCAGCGGCGGTGGGAGCTCGCCTACGGCTCCTAAAGGCGGTGTCGACGGTGGAAGGTGTGCGCGTCTGCGGCGGCCGGCCCCCTCGGCGGCTCCCCCGGTCGACGGCGAGCCAAGGGCGGCGGCGCATGTGCAGGACGTGGGGATGGCACGCGCGCCGGCGACTGTCCCCCCACGATTTTTTTGACTACCACGACCTGCTACAGTGATGGCCGGGAAGCGTCCAAGGATGCGGTTCTACGCGGCTTGGAAGTGCCATGGTGTTGCAGCCGAGGGTGCTCGGGAGCGTGCCAGATGCGCCATGGTGGCGAGGCTGGCGGGTCCTACCACCTTGCGATGCGACGCCGTGGAGGACGGCAATGGCCCGGCCGAGGTGTACGGTGAGTGGTGGCCTCGCGGGCAGTGGAGGTGGTGGAGACGCGGCTGGGTGTGTGGTGAAGCAGTTGCGGCGCCGTCCCGGATCGAGACCTAGGGGTATCGAGTGGTGGCCGTGCAGCTTGGATGAAGAAACTCCGGGCGAAAGCCATTGTCGGCTCTCTAGCCGGCGGATATGACGACGGCGCCCTCGGGCATCGTTACCCTGCTGGGGGCGTCATTTGGAGTTTCTCTCTAGCTGTGCAGGGTCTCTCTCTGGGTGAAAACCCTGTCCATTCTTGGACAAGTGACGGCGGCGCCATGGGCGTCGTACCCTCCTTGGAGGCGTCATTTCGAGAGAGCCACCTATACTCATGGCATCCCTGGTTCTCTGGTCTTGGGCGGCCCTGGCTTACAAGACGGGTGTTGTTGAGCCTTCGCGAAGGTGTTCACGATGATCGTGGCAGTCGAGGGTCTTCCCATGGGTGTCGGCTTTGGCTGCTTGCAGCGGACTGCGGCGGCTGACTCTTGCTTGGCAACGTCAGTGCGGTGTGGGACTGCGTCAGAGGAAGGCGCTTGCGGCACCGGCATCGTGGGAGGACTTGGCTTGCAGCGAGTTGCGGCGGATTGTGTCAGCTTGGCTAGGCCATTCGGTGTCATTCAGCGTCGTGAGATGGTGCAAGCGACTTCCCCGGTTTGCTGACTTAGTGATGGAGACTTGACCAAGGGTGATGCAAGGGTAGGAGGTTGACAAGCGTCGACGGCTCGGCAGTCTGATAGTGTCCCAGAGCGGCAGGGCATCCTCGCCTGCCACCTTGACGGCGACTTAAAAAACGGATCCGTGATGACAGAGGCGAGCGTGGCGAGGCCCAGCATGAGGTCTTCCACAGGCGACGAGAGCGATGTCCAACGACGGGAGTGACGAGGCCCCCGTTCGTTGTGTGCTCGCAGAGGCGGCCGCGAGGCAGCCTGTGAGAGTTCCGGATTCGGTGTTTTCTCACCCTGTCAGGTGGTGGACGACTTGCAGTGGTATTTCGGCGATTGGTCCTGCATGGCGGTGGCCCTTCGGTGCGGTGCGGTCTGCTTCTGCTGGTTCTCTATCGACGCAGGGTCTCGTCTGCGTCTGTAGACTAATATATAGGAGGAATGTGGGTAATTGTCGCGTCTAAAGGGGTGTGGGTTTGCGGTCTGAGTCGATGTCCCAATCCGACCGACTAGAGTGTCGCGGGTCGACGTCCCAATCCGACTCGCGGGTTTCCTTTAGTTTTTTTAGCTTTCTCTTTTTTTTCCTAATAACCTTGTATTTTTCTGCTCTATCAATGCAACGAACACGTCGTGTGCCGTTCGTTAAAAAAAATACAGGGTCAGAGCACAGAGATGGCGTTGCCATCGAGACGGCCCATGGTGACGGAGCCCAGCTCCCCCCACGGCAGCGTCATTCGCGAGGGCGTCCCACTCGGACGCGGGCTGCGGCGGTGTGTTCGGCAGCCACACCGTGGTGGCAGCTAGCGCTCGATCAGCACCACGCCGGCTCTCCGGCCATGCTGCCATGCGCATGGCTGCGCCGTCACGCCGACCCTCTTGGCTGGCACCGGTGCCGGAGCTGCCGAATGCCGCCGTCGATGCTGCTCGACACGGTTGCGTGAGCGTGACCGGCCCGGAGACGGCCGAGTAGAAGCTGACTCCATGATCCAGAATAATTTTTTTTTTCAAATTTATTTTAAGTGTGAGACTACAAGGTGCTTGGAACATATGTCTGGAGTGCAGGACGGTAAGGTACTCTACTGCCTGCTTGGAACACATTTCTTTTTTCTAAAAAAACTCGCACCGCTTCCTCTGGATACGCGAGCAGCGGTGCACGCTATGGCCTCCTTTCCCGGAATGCAACCGTGGTTTGAACATGGCCACCGGCACGGTGGTCTCATCGTACTTAGCCCACGTGACCTGCAATGCCAATGTAACAAAAGAATCTAAAATGCTGGTGAAGCTTGCAGTACCAGCATGTTGCAAAATCACAAGCTTTGCAACAAAAATTATAGGATAAAGAGTGCCTTTTGGATCAAAGATGACAGGATATTAATGCTGTCGACATTAACCGAAGAGGAATGACAAATGGCACCTTGCAGTAGCCATTGGCCATGTCCTCAACGAGGCAACCGAATGGCAGAAACCTGCAGGCAGCTGGATTTGCAACTATTGCCGAGCGTTTTAACTCAAGTGGCCCACGGTTACAACTAAAGCACTCGAAGATGATCCATGGGGTGAGCTAAGCGTCCGGTGAAGAGTAAGAACCTCCACTAAGAAGCGAACAATGCACAACAACGAGCCAGTTGAAACAATATACAAGAAGTCTTTCAAGACCGTATCACATGGGACCATGAGTTACCCACTGACATTAGCTATTTATACACATAAGATTGGCGATTGAACGAAAGAGGGAAGCAGGTCCAAACATCCCAGCTAACATGCCTTCTTCAGAATATCACAAGGATAATATTACACATGCGCCGTCGAGGCGCGAAACTGGTGGCTTTGCCGGTGTCTGGCTCAACATGTCATGGAAGGTTAAGAAATTTAACCTAGGCCATGCAGTCAGGAGGGTCCTAAAAGATTGTACTAGTTCATATAATCATACTGCTTAATGCGTAATTCCGAGGCAGGAGGCTTCAGGGAGTGGCCACATTTTCCTTGGCAAGTGGGGCGATCTCCTCGCCCTCGATTCCTGCCTGACTTCCCTCGACCCCGAGGGCAAGGAGCACCTCCTCCCACTTCTTTGCAGGCCCCTGGATCAGAGGAGGGAGGGTGGTTATTCTCCTTATCTTCATATAAAGAGTAGCTGCATGGCAACGGTAAACAAAGGGGAACTTATTAGCATCTGTGCCTACCTTCCATGACAGGTCCTGTGCCATGCAGTTCTGAACCATCTCACGGAACGCCGGGGTGTCATACTGTTTCAGAGCTCGTGTGACAGTTGATGCCACCGCTGCGACGTCAGCTGGATCGACAGTTTCACACTACAAGATAACAAAGGCTATGATCAAGGACTGTTTCTTGAGCCTGTGAGCAAGAGTCAGTAATTGCCTACTATGCTTTACCTCGACATTGAACGAACCCATGTGGAATCCGGTGATACCCTCCTTAACCGTGTCTACAAGTCCTCCAGTTGATGAACAGATGGGGATCTGAAAAAAAAATGGTCATCTTCCCCACCTTTTCTACGTAACTAAGTGGTATTTTCTAACACTTCATACAGAATCAAGATACACCCATGATACGAATTCAAACTGGAAACGTAACAAGGCGAGTTAGAAACTCTTACCACTCCATATCTCATCCCCTGCAGCTGAATGAGACCACAGGGCTCAAATCTACTTGGGACAATGATGAAGTCAGCCCCAGCAAACATCATATGTGCCAATGGTACATTAAATTTAGCTATGCCTCTAGCATTGTTTGGATATTTCACTTCTAGCAGCGTCAATTCCTCCTCCATTTTCTTCTTTCCCGTACCCTGAAGAGCAAATGATTGTTTTTCTTTTTTCAGCAGCCATCAAGCTTGCATTATGGCATTTAAAAGCATTTACTTGTTAATAGAAACATACAAGAACAATTATCTGCACATTCTCGCCCACGAATTCTGGAATAGCTGAAATAAGTATGTCTGATCCTTTCTGTTCTTCGAGACGGCCAACAAAAACTATAACAGGGATGCTGGAGTCCACAGGCAATCCAACTTCAGCTTGCAACCTTTCTTTATTGAGAGCCCTTGCTTCAGTTACCTGACAAGTTATTTCACTTAGTAGAGAAATCACCATGTGGTACCAATGGGAATGTCATAATAGTGACCTTACCGTTGTTGCATCATATTTCACACTGATGTACTTATCTGTTGCAGGGTCCCATTCATAAACATCCATGCCATTTACAATTCCAGTTTCAAGGGGCTTTGTGCGAAGGACACCATCCAACTCAACACCTTTATCTGGGCCAGAAGTGAGTTCCTTGACATAATGTGGACTAACTGTTAGAACCAGATCACTCTCTACGATCCCTCCCTTCATCCAGTTAATCTTTCTCCCTACTGCAGGCTTAACGTGCCTGCAAACATTCACATTCTACTGGTGTCAAAGAAACTAGAAGAACATAAAGAATATCTAATGAAGCAATAGAACATGAAGGCCCATACCCATCAACAAAATCAAATGATGGCAAGAAACTGTCAGGTAGATTAAGAACTTCGAAGTCTGCTCTGGCAAATCTACCTTGATAGGCAATGTTGTGAATGCAGAAAGCAACCTACAAGATCACAGTTGACAAAGAAAAACAAGTAAAAATGAAAAATCTGTGAAGCATAAAGACTAAAAAAATATTCTGAAGAATTTAATATTTCTGAGAGAATAAAACGCAATCCCGTACAACGGCTGTTGGTTACATATATGGTCATTTAGTCATAGCTAGATTCGATTCATAATGGATCCTAGCTGGTTCGAAGTCCTAGCACAATACGGCATGTCGGCATCTAACAATACCCCACATTCTAAACTGTAGCACTGCAGTCAGATTGAAGTAAAAAGAAGCCACCACTGCTGACACCATGAAGAATTACAGTACTTTTGGGAGATTAAAACTCAATTCCTTACAATTGGTGTTGGTTACATTCATTGTCATGTAGTCCTACCTAGATTTGATTCATAACAAAGGACAGATCCTAGCTAGCCAACACATTCTCTACTCCCACAAACTTACTGCCCAAGTTTGCTGAAAAATTGAAACACAAAGAGGAAAATGGGATACCTTAGCATTCGTATAAATTCCATTTGGCTTATACATGCTCTTCAGATAGCTGGGAAGAACTGCAGTGTGCCAATCATTCGCTACGAAGACAACATCTTCTCCTGATTACAAGAAAAAATGAATGCTGGTAAGTAAGAGAGTGTGGCCATGTTAGTTCATCTAACAGACAGACCTACCATATGGTCCAGAGAAATATTCAGAATTGTTGAGATTGAGAACTCTTGGAGCCTCCAACGCGGCCTAAAAGGATAACTGGATTAGAAGAAATTTTGCTAAAATAATATCAAATGGAGAAATTGGTTGGATTGCAGTGTATGGAGTACCATGGATAACCTTGACTTGCCCTAAAGTTCAAACTGGTATGTGAAAATACATTTATTAGGTTGCTCATGCTAGTTTTTGTGAAAGTTAGGGAAAGTGGGGTCTGTGGTGGTGTGAGGGATGGTGGCAAGGAAGAGGTAAGGAGGCAAAAGGGTAATTTTTAGTATGATAACAGTGCCTATATGACAAGGTGAAAGCACATCATACAATTTTAAGTGTTTGAATTTCTTCATTTGGCCTGCAATGGTCGTAGCAGAAAAATGTGAAGTGCCTATCTTTTAGCAACGAATATCTAAATCCCATTAGGAAAAAATTGCATCACACGTGATGCAATGCAATAAGATAAAATCATAATTTCACTACAAGATTCTGCACTAATAAGGGTCTCTAGGAGTCCAAGTCTCCAAGAGATACAGAGTCGCTAAGGATTACTAAAAAACTTAAACAGTAAAGAGAATGCATAGCTTTGCTAAGCATATGGAAATGTGAGTAGACTGAATTACTTACAAGGCACAAAAGGCAGAACCTCAGCTGGTTATCTCGGTAGTCAGTTCCAGTAGTTGGACCATACAATTTTGCACCAGTCTTGCCCCATACCTGGTGTACATGATTCAAAAGCAACACTGAATCGTCATGACACCTGCTTGGCTGCTTAAGTCATTCGATAAGCACACGGAAATGAAATTCAACAAACCTTTTCAAGAAACATAGGGTGATCGACAAAAACACGATCAACTCCTCTTTTGTAGCAGTGGAAGAAGCGAACTGTTTCTACCGTATCACCAATATTTACCTGCAAAAGTGAAACATTTTTTAGGACTTCAGTATATAAAATGTCATTAAGCAGCTAGAAGTTAAATGCGAGCTAAATAGCAATACAGACAAACTAAAAACATATACCTCAACAAGGACATTTGTATCCCATGCATCTTTGTATTGATCATAGCGAGGAGCTATCGTCATGACCCGGTGTCCCATGGCCTACAAAAAAAAAACAATACATACATAATGTAAAACATTGTATGACACACAAATGTTTCTTTTAGGGAGTTGGTTAGTTAGTTCCCTTGTGTAAGGTTTTTGTGAATTCTGTACTCGCGTTCGGCTCCAGCCGGACCCTTTGCTTCTTTTTCTATCTTAACGAAATGACGCGGTTCACTCCTGCGTTTTTCGAGGAAAAAAATAGAAGAAATAGATACGACACAGCCTTCATTAAGCATCATTATAGTAAGCAGAAACTATCTTGAGTTAGTATCCTGCTATGGTTCAATTCAAGGGTGATGATATATTCTCCACAGGACCTAGCTACCTAAGAATGGCAGGGGACATAACTGGTTTGCTGCATGAACTCAAACTTTGGAACTTGTGACTATTGAGAGTAGCAATGTTTTGCAAGAATACTTACAGCCAGAGCTGGGGGCAGTCCTCCAACAACATCACCGAGGCCACCAGTTTTGCACCATGGGTGCACTTCAGTTGCAACAAAAACTATGGTCATTCCAGTAGAACATACAATAGGTGCCTGAGATCTGGTAGTCTTTGGACGAATTCCATTATTTGTAGCTCTTCTTTTGGACAGCTGTGTCTTACTTCGCATGGGTTGGGAGTGCTTGCTTAAGAACCTAACTCTGCCGCTACAACATTGTTGGAATTGCATGTGAGGTGCCTGCTTCAGTGCACTGGGCCTATTTGTTTGGTACGAACCATAGGCAGATATTGAACCCATTGTTGCAGCCATTCAATGGTGACCTGTCAAATACAAAATGAAGACAAAAGTTTTCATGTTATTCTGGTTCAGAGAAACCTGAAAACCCACATTGCCCTCCACAAATATTCTCAATGGAGAGCAGCGCATTTGAATAAAAATATTCTGAATAGGTTATGCTGGTGCAGAACCAATGTTAGTGAAACTAGATCTAAGTATAACTTTCTGTGGTTTCAAGTGCTCGAATGACGAGAATAGTCAAACTCAAGGTGCTAAAGTTATTCAAGGGGACTAATTTGTCGGCGTAGTAAGCCCATACCCTCAAAAAGCCTCCAGCTCAATCTAAGACACCATCCATATCCATGGGAAGGCCACATTAAGTTCTCCAAGATTCTAGCTAGATCTATGCAAAAGTTTAGTAAGGTTTCTGGCACCTAAATCACCAAGCACTTCAGCACCCTCATACACTACCTCAGGTAGCCAGTTCGGTCATTTTACTCAGACATAGCAAGGAAAAGGGGAAAGAACCCTTTTGCACACAAAAATAAAAAATAGGTTTTCTTTTTGTTTACTTTCATTTACTTTATTTTGGTTCAAGGTTTCCTTGTTTCAGTAATTGTGACTACCTACATGGTAAAATAAATAAGAAAAGAAAACATTTTTCATGGATTCTTATACCTAAAAAAATTCTAGTTCATATTACTCAACTGAAATAGGAGAATTTTCATCCTGAGAACTGTTTGTGGATAGATGATTTAGAAACAATGATTACATTTGTCTGGTGAGATTTTTTTTTTTATCAGGTGATATAGGGTCGAGCTGATGCAATTTGGGGTGTGACAAAAACATGGCAAATCCATAATTATTGCAATTCACAAATGTCGCTGTCCTACCAACCTGCTGCTCTTCATGTTGAAGAGTAAGTGGACCCAGTTGATCCTGACATTCTCTTAGTTTGTTTTTGTTGTGTATGTATACCATCGCTTTCAGCAGATTTAGCGCCGAAGGCATGGAAGTGAGTGAAATGCAATGAATCAAAGATTCCGAGTTTCAAACAATACAAAACACAGAAAATAAGCACAACAGTTCAGAAAACCCAGATCCTGAAATCACAAAAATATGCATGTGGGTGTGGGGGCATGTAAGGCCAGAGCATCGATTCCAGTAAGAAATTGGTTCTTGAAACCAAAACTTCAGATCATTCATGCTGATCAGTGACCACAAGCAGCAGCAGCAACAACAACAACAACATAACATTTTGTCCCAAGCAAGTTGGGGTAGGCTAGAGATGAAACCCAAAAGAAACAAGGATAAGAAAGACATAAAACGGCACAAGACCAAAGATAAGGTTAGGGGTAAATAAGAGAAGAAACAAAAGATCACGGTTCAGGCACGTTAATTGCAAGTCTCCAAGCGCATCTATCTATAGCTAATTCCTTGGAGATACTCCACTCTCTGAGATCCCACTTGACCGACTCGTCCCAAGTGACCACAAGTGCGTCTGAAGAAATTTTAGCTACGCCTACGCAACAATTTTTTTTTCTAATGGACAAGCTGACCCCAGGACTACTTCCTCGGACCCTCTGACCAACCAACTACCAAACTCCGAAGTGGGGGGCAGAGCAAACGGCGGAGCACAACGGAGAACCTACTACTCCGCTGTCCACTCCCCGTCTCTCCCAGACCTGAAGCCGTGGCTGACAAAATCGGGAGCGCGCAGGAGCAGGAGGAGCGGGATGGGGGATTGGGGAAGGATGATCTTCAGTTGGTTGGTTCAGTGTGAGGCAGAGTAAGCAACAAGGTAGCGAACCTCAGTACTCGGATCACACTCTCCCCGAGTGCTAAAGTGACCAAGACATCCAATCCCCACCCAAAACCAAGAAAAAAATCAAACCGCGTCCTCAGTTAGATTACACCCTCACTGCTCTGACGAGTGACGACTTTGCATTGATGGAACGGAAATGGGGGGAGAAAGAAGACGAGGTGGAGGACAGAAGAAAAGAGCAGGCTCAGGAAAAAATGGGAATGGATGCCGGATACCTTGCGGCTTGCGCTGCTCCGGCGCTGGTTGCAACCGCGGGAGGAAGCCGGCGGAGCGGCTGTGGCCTGTGGCTTGCCCGGCGGCTTTGGGGGAGTGCTGTGCTGACTGCTGACTGCAGAGTGCAGAGCGCGGGCGGAGGGGAGGCTCGCTCTCAGGTACAAGTAGAAGAGTGAGGGGAAAAGATCGCATGGGCGCCACACGATGGCCGCGCCACCACGGCCACCACACATGGGTCGCCTCGCCTCGGCTCGGCAGCGTACCCGCACCGCACCGGCGCGGCGGGGTCCGAGACGCGAGGAGGCGAATATGCCGAGGCGAGCGAGGCAGGCGGCACGAGCACGAGGGCCGTCGGTTGCCTTGGGCCCAGCGGGGGAAAAAGGGCACGGAACTCGTGGCCGTCGCCGTGCGGTGCGCGGGGGCGGGGCAGGGAGCACGGGGAGCGTGAGCCGTTGGTTCGGGGAGGGCGGCGTCCGCGTCGGCTAGTGATGTGGCAGCAGCGGCCGAGGACGCAGCGTTGCCGCAGGCTCGCACTGTGCGCTGCCGGACACGGGGAAACGACGCGGGGACATGTGTTGAGACGGGGCCCCGGCATGTACGAGCTTTAGCTTTTCCTTTTTTTTTTCCATCTATACCTCATCCAGGTGAAATAGACTCCATCCTCACCCTATATTTTTAACCATCCGATATAAAACCAACGGCATCCATCTTCCAACCCTTCTCCCATCCCCTTCTTCTCCAACCGGTTATCCTCCCCACCCCGACCCTTGTTCTTCCTGATGCCGCCGCCCCCAGTCCGCCGCCCAGCCCTCCCCCACCCCACCGGCGCGGGCGGGGTAGGGTCCGCCAGAGCCCCACGCCGGTGGCGGCCGGACCCTACCCCGCGCGCGTCGGCCGCCTCCTGCACCTACCCCAACACCTCTCGCCACCGCTGCGGCCTCCAATCACCACCGTCGTTTCCTCCCTCGGCGCCCTCGCCTCGGCACCGGCCCGACCACCTTCACCTGCCGCTCGGCCGGCGGCACCCACACCGTCGCGCCTCGCCGTCCCCGCGCCCATCTCCTCCGCCGGGCCAGCCTGCCGCCGCCGGCCTCCCTTCTAGGTCCGCCGGTGAGCACAACCCTCGGCAACCCCAAACCATAAAGCTCTGCCGCTTCCACCATCCGCCGCGGCCGGCGGCGACCTCGCCGCCGGCCGCCCCGCCCACCCCCAACCCCGGCGCCCGGTGAGGAAGAAGGAAGAAAGGAGGCAGGTGAGAAACCCGGGTGTTTCACCCAGGTGCTCTTTAGCTTTGTCTTTTTTTTTCCGAGTAAAGCGTGCGGCCGGTCCCTAAACTATCGTGGGTGTGTCATCCCGGTCCATGAACTTTCAAATTGACCGTTTAGGTCCTCAAACTTGTTTGGTTCTGTCATACCGGTCCCTAAACTTGAAAATCGCCCGTTTAGGTCCTCAAACTTATTTCACTGTGTCATCCTGGTCCTAAACTTGATTTTGAGTCTTATCTCAAGTCAAAACAGGGTGATCTAAAAACTTCATGCAAAAAAATAACCATAATTTTTATATACGAACTCGAATCAAGACAAAATTTATATCAAAGATATAGTGCTCAATACGATCTACAACTTTGTAGTTGAAACGTTTTTTTATTTGAAGTTGTTTTATGTCCCAAAATTTAATTTTTAATTTCAAAAGCTGTAAACATACCAAAATATTTTTGGGACCCTAAACAGTTTTAATTCAAAAAAATTTCAACTACAAAGTTGTAGATCGCGTCGAGGGCTACAATTTTGGTATAAAAATTGTCTTCGTTTGAATTCGTATGAAAAATTTATAAATTGTTTTTGATATAAAGTTTTTAGATCACCCTCTTTTGACTCGGATGAAACTTGAAACCAAGTTTGGGGACCGAGATGACACAAGTAAATAAGTTTAAGGACCTAAACGGATGATTTGCAAGTTTAAGGACCGGGATGACACAACCAAACAACTTTGAGGACCTAAACAGTCAATTTGAAAGTTTATGGACCGGGATGACACACCCGCGATAGTTTAGGGACCGGTCGTGCACTTTACTCTTTTTTTCCTATTACTCCCTTTCGATATAATAACGGTGTTACTCGAGAAGTGGCGGTAAATTTTATTAATTTCTCCTCTTGCACAATAAGATGGTAGTGCAAATAATGACAGGGAAAGCGTATAGTTATATGTTTAGCGAATCTCTGATTATTGGCATGTCAATTCCTAATCAAGAGAGGGATTAGAGGGGGTGGGTTTAAAGACAAGCTCAACTCTTTAGTAACGTTATTTTTCAAAAAAAAAAACTCTTTAGTAACGTAAACTAACAAGAAAGGCTCTTCGAAACCTCAACAATCATGTATGTACGTACAGTACATGCGAATGTAGCATGGTGTGGTACACAAGGCATTCGCACACACTACTATTGGCTAAACGAATGGCCGCCGCGCGTCGGACTCTTTGCATTGGCATCCAAGTATCCAACACGCATGTTCGCCGTAGTCAGCAAAATGACAAAGGTCCTGGTCCTCAACTAGTTTGACGGTATGTAGACCGACCGGTTCACGTGCGGAATAATATCACCGCCCCTGATGATACGATGATGTTGGTGTAGAGTAATGTAGACAAACATTTCCCAAGCAAGAACAGAATTGATTGAAAAAAAAACAAACAATTGTTCTTTGCCTAGATCACCACGGCACGTACGACACTATTGGAGTCCCTGAGAGCGTGCGTGGCTTTGTGATGATGGCAAGAGGTCTCAATGGAGGAATAAATTAAATGGACTGATAATCAATGGCAAAACGTGACCTACTACAACGGTAGAGGAAATGTGAGATGTCCATGGCGAGAAAGCGGCAAAGCAGCATTACGTCTTCGGCGTGTGTGTTGAAGTTGTTGTGTGCCGAATGCCGAGTGCCTATTGGCTTGCTTGTTTATGCTATAGGTGTATCATTCCTGCTACGTGTGCCATTCCTATTGGTTGGTGCCCCACACACCAAGTACCAGACCGTCTGCAAGGTTTTTTTTTGGGAGTTTTTATTAACGTCGTTATTAACTCCTCGCATTGGTCCTTTTCCTTCACCCAGCTAATCCTCAGCCGAAAATCGCCACCTTCACAAAAGTCACATGGATGCCACCCAAAAATCACCACCTTCACAAAAGTCACATGGACGCCATGACCAACATCAACTCCATTCTCATGAGAGATAATAATTGGAAACGATGAAACGTCTCTCTGCCCATAAATATATGATGTTTAGAACTTGTCGTAAGCATTATACTCCCTCTGTACATGATTTAGATATGATTTAGAACAAGATTTTAGTCAAATATTAAGAATATAAATCACGAATAAATTTTAACTCGTTGAGTTTAAAAATGTGAAAACCATATGAATAGATTTGTCTTGAAAAATATTTTTATAAAAGTATACATATATTATTTTTAATAAATATTTTTATAAAAATAAGAAGTCAAAGTTACATTCGAAGACCATGTCGTTGTCCAAAACGACTTCTATTTTCTATATGGAGGGAGTGTATTTAAAAACGGAGCAAGTAACAACAATGCACATAGTGGAGCAAGTAGCAAGGTTGGGAACTGAAACTAATAAGACAGTCATAGTCATGTCCCTCGTTTGAACACGCAAAATTATTCATGATCTCACGCTACCAAGTTTGAAATGATTTTTGGTCAATGTACGGTCCTGATTCATAAATAAGAAGATCGTTGTAGCTAATTTTATTTGCCATAAAGCAGTACATCTTCAACTATGCTCCACCAGCTTCACATAGCGTGACAACCAGGCAGCGGGACTGCAGGAGAGTGCGATGGCGGTGCACTTGAGACCCGAAGAGAAGGAAGAGGAAACGGGTAGATAATTTGATGGGAAAATTGGTCTCATAGTACTGAAAGATCGTGACATCCTAAAAATACCATTCAAAGTTCGCTACTCTGAAAAATATCATCGAAAGATTACTACGACGTCACCTGAAAATATCATTCCGTAATGTTTGAAGCAAATGCCCCATCAAGCTGAGCTCTTGATCCTATCTCTGTACTATATCTTCTCCCCACTTCGAGCTCCCACCCCACCGGCAGGCTCGAGCTCCCACCCCACTGCCGGTCCAAAGCTTCAGTCCCTTTGGGCTCCAACAACTTGTACCAACGTTTTGGGGGTCATCCATGTAACCTTGGTATTTTTCTTTTATTTTATCCCTGACAATTTCTTAATAGAAGACATTATATCCTTAATTATGTTAGCCATTATCACCAAAAATCACTAGAGGGACCAGATGCAATTTCAGCCACCAGTCGCCCCGAGCTCTAGCCCCACCGGTGGCCCTGAGCTTCAGCCCCGCCGGTGGCCCTGAGCTCTCGCACTGTCGGCCGCCCCCGAGATGCTCCTTGGCCTCATCGACGCCGCCTCCCTTCACCTCGTTCGCTTCTCTCGTCCTCGACCTCTCTCGGTCCCCATGGTCATGACTCATCTTCCACCATCAGCTCCCTCTGTCTCGACCTCTCACGTGTCCGCTCGCGAAGACGGATGCCGCCGCCTTCGCCTCGCCACATGGCGGGCGAGCGCATCATGGCGGGGAGCCGTCGTTGTTGCCGAGCTCCGACCCTGCTGGCCTACCCAAGCTCTCGCGCCGAGCTCTAGCCCGCCAACCCACCCAAAAGCTCTCGTGCCGTCGGCCGCCCTGAGCTCCTGGCATGGCCTCGTTGAAAGTGCATCTAGGCCCCTAAATGTGTTTTGGTAATTAATGACAATCATCGTGGACTAACAATTCTATTGAGATGATGAGATTAGGTTAGTCCGGATGAATGGATGAGCTTCAATGATTGATTACGATATATCGCCGTATATTGAAGCAAGTGGATGCTAAAGGAAAACGTAAAAGATAGGTCGTTTTTTTTTTACCGGTCCTAAGGAGTTTTAGAGAAGAAATTTGACCGGATTGATAGGCTAGATAGCCGTACTATTAAGAGGGGTCAATTATGGTTGTTTGTTATGATTCTAGTGCCAACTTGCTCAAATAGTATAAGTGCATGCATGAGAGCTAACTTCGTTTTAGAAAGTTGAAGGGAATTCAACCATGCTGATTTTGGTTAGGCGGACGGTCCGCCCATGGGGTGGCGGACGGTCTGCCTCACATTTGATTGACAGAAAATCGGCTAAGTGTTGGATAAAGGGGCCCTGCCGTTTTTCTTTGGCGGACGGTCCGCCTGGCACAGGCGGACGGTCCGCAGGCTAAATCTGTATGCGGCGGACCCTTTCGCGGACCGTCCGCCCAACAGGGGCGGACCGTTCGCCTCTCAGTTGGAAAAAGTCACCACACGACTAAGGACCAAGTTTATCAAAGGCAGACCGTCCGCCTTATAAAAGTGCCCTGGACGGTCCGCCCCTGTTGGGCGGACGGTCCGCCAACCGTAACGGTCACTTCTGACATGTTTGACTTTTTGAAATAGTGGCCGTTGGGCTCGGGCGGACAGTCCGCCACCTCTGAGGCGGACGGTCCGCCAGTACTCTGTTTTCACGAGTTTTACACATAACGGCTAGTTGGAAAGGTGGGGAGTATATATACTCATCCCACAGGTTTGGGGAGGTCCTCTTGGCCATTCTGAAAGCTCACTTGACCCAAGAGTCCCCTCTCTCATTCCTCTCTCACTCATTCGCTAAGGGATTGCATTCTTGTGAGTGTGAGGAGTTCTAGTGCATTGCTTTGGATTGCATTGAGCATTGAGGCACTAGGAGAACATCAAGCAAGCGTCATTGGCTTGTTACTCTTGGAGGTTGCCGCCTCGTAGACGGCTTGGTGTGTGATTTCCATTAAGCTCTTCAAGAAGATTGTGAAGAAGCCTTGGAAGATTGTGAGAGGTCTTGTGCTCACCTCACCGGAGCGGTAAAGGGCAACTCTAGTAGAATCGAGGTTTGGAGAGGTTCATTGCATTCAAACCGGCTTACACATCAAGTGTGACTTGATAGAGAAGCGGTTGAAGCTTTGAATCCACCTCAACGTGGATTAGGGGTGACCGGCAAGTCATCGACACCACGGGAAAAATTCGGTCTCTCGTGTGATTGATTATTCCTTTGCTCATTTACATTTGGCTACTTATCTTGAGCATTTACATTCATAGAGATTGAATCATACTTGTCACCCTAGGTTGCAAACCTTGACCTAGTATAGAATTGAGTAGAAATAGGATTTCTCTTGTGTTACTAATAATATTTTATTAGTGCTTTGATTTTAGTTAAAACCGCCTATTCACCCCCCTCTAGTCGGTATCCTAGATCCTACACTCATGGCCGAGCCGCTCTACCACTACGCCACAATCGATTTGTGCTGGCAGCGCACATTTTGGACGCTGGCAGGCAACATTGCGGCCCGCCAGCAGAGATTCAGCAGGGGCCTTCGGGCTAACGCCTGCCAGCACAGGTGCCATCTGTGCTGGCGGGCAACATAACGGCCCGCCAGCACAGATTGTCCCCTCTGTGCTGGCGGGCCGTTAGGTTGCCCACCAGCACTCTACCCATATGTGCTGGCGGGCACTTAGATGGCCCGACAGCATAGGAAAGTCAATAAGGTGGCCGACACGCTTTCTTTCTTCTTGTTGCTCTTTACTCGCTCTGCGCCGCTAGCTTGCTCTTGCTGCTTGCGTAGATCCACCACGCTGCCCGCCCTCAGCCGCCGCCACGGCCGTCCCTTTCACGGCTGGCGTTTGCGCACCGCCGCTTTTTTAGCTCCGACGACGGCGCTGCGGCAGGTTGCGTCGGCACCGCCGCTGCTGTGTGCGCCGCCGCTCTTGCTGTCGCCAACAACCTCATCGGGTTCGAGCTCCTCCATCGTCGAGCCCAACAAGGTCAGTACCATGTCGTGCAGTGGCGGGTCAGTGCCCAGCGATGAGAGGCTTCCCCTGTTGGTTTTCCCTAACTGTGGCGCAAACATTATTTGCATCCGCGTCTTGGGAGGGCAAATCTTGTACAAGTGCTGCAGGAACATTTGGGTATAGTTTCAAATCGTTGTGCATTAGACTTATGTGTTAGCTACTCAATTATGCCTTGATATATTAGGGTTGTTATTGTGTTGTAGGGAGACGATACATCATGCCGCAAGTATTGGTGGAGGCACGGTGCATACTTGACCTGGCTGAGGCAGGTTCATCCTGAATTAGTTTCTGGAAATGCCGCAAGTTCTTTTGTTGGAAACTTAGCCCAACCATCTCATGCTCCCACTCGGCCCCCTGCTACTGCTACTGTCCATTCCCCCTCCCCCATTCATGATATATATTGCTAAATACTATGCTAGTTAAGAATGTTCATTTAAATTGCTATATAATATGTTGTTATTATGCAGCAACCATTGGATATGCATAATAATTATGCCGAAGCTTGGAGAAGCAGTGGTCCTAGACTCAGCCGACTTCGACAAAACAACATACAGGGAGTTCATAGGCATTTTACAAAAGTAAGTTATTAATTAACAATAGATTCTATGTAAATTTATGTTGTCAGTAATTAATGCATAGCTAAGTTACATTACTTACTTTCTGTCATTGTAACCTTAAAGCGCGTACAAGCTCACTGTCCTCAAAGGCGGCCCGCACAATCCGGAGAGGCCAGACATTATGAGAATAAGATATCATTTCCATGTAAGAACACAACATCTTCATTGGTTATGTAATTACACACTTTTCATATATAGCATTTAATATATTAGTTTTTTTATGAAGTGCCACAAGCAACCTTCAGGCTCCGTGCTATGTGGATACTACGTGTGCGAGTTTCTTAGAAACAGTGGATGGTACCGGACGAACCCTGAAGACGTAAGTTATTATATATGCCACTATATATACACTCATCCTATAACTAATCATGACATAAAATAATACATTGTACTACATTTTTTTTCAGATGCCTACCATCCCTACCGCCAGCAATCATTTGACCGATCGTCACATCGACAACATTTGCGCTGACATGGCAAGGTTCATCCAACACGAGATTTGCCATCACACAGGCGCATTATTTGACCCTAATGGTTGTACATTGTAACACCTCACTTTTTTTTTTTGAACGAACGATCCAAGAATATTAGCATCTTCAAACAAACACGATTACACGCTGAACGACATCAACAGCTGAGAGGCACGACTTATCCAATGTTCAGGCCATTCCCTTCATATAAGGCATTCACCACAGCAATTCCATGTCTGAGTTTTACAACACTCACAGCCACAACCAGTTTGATCCACCTTAAACATCGCACAACCACAGTACAGCAACAGTTAATGGTGTACAACCCCACTATGCTACTTACAAAACAGGCAAAAACATTCTATGGCCACAACCTTTCATCATGCTGCTCCTGTACAATACAAAACAAAATAAGTTTATTGGGGTTCCCCAGTAAGGCCCAAGATCAGCTCTTCGCCTACGACATTCACAGACATACAATCAAAGCTGCACCTGCCGATGGTAGATGTTGGTTCTCCATCCAGCAAGCAGGGCATCCATGTCTGCAGGAACAATCTCACTAGAGTAAGGAAAATATCCGTTTTCATCAAAGTGAATTCCTGCTATTTAAAGGGCAAAACACAAAGGAAAAAGGAGAGCATCTTTTACCTTGCAAGAGATTCAGCAAAGCCTTCCTCTACCAATGATGATTCACTTCACGCAGACAAAATCAAATATATGAAATTAAATGTTCTTGAGCTGTCCACAGCCCTCTAGCCTCAAAGGTTTATCATATACTCATTCTCATCACTAATTACAGTGAAATCAGCTGGGTTTCTGTTAGTTTGACAGATATCCTTTCTGACGAGCATATCCAGCGGATATGTTGTCTTCCCAGTGCCACGAGTCCAAGGTTGAGTCACACCATACCTTGGCAATGGATGTTGTGGATTCGCAGCAGAGCTAGCACAACCCAATTGCAGCACATTCCATCCTGCTGAGGACATTCCTGAGCTCAAGGTCTCATAGTTTCCTTTTCTGTTCATATCAAATGATGTTGTCCCTTTAGACACACCTGGTCTGTGACCAGACTGTGTCCCACACTTCTCAGACCAGCTTGCAATGTCCTGCTGCAGCAACGAACCAAGCACGCCAACTCGAGGATGAGGACGCAAAGGTCTGTGCAAATTTTTCTCGACCTGATGCCGTGCCATGTCTTGCAGCGTTAGTGGAACCTGACCTCCATATGATGTGCTGGGTGATACATTGTACTGATTATGCTGCCCATGCTGTGAACCAAGATTTTGTGTTTCGAGTCCCATCTGGTGCCTGTTAGCTCTTTGATAGTTTGTGAAGCCTCGTGAGGTTGATGAATCCATCAGTCTCAGGAGATCTGTGGCAGGCATGGGCTCTTTTGGGTAAAAGCCTGAGTGTCCAGCAATTCTTTCATCATACGGACCACCAACCTCCATGGTTAATGCTGTGCTCGGAACACTCGGCTGGACCTGGTTAACTGCTTCCTTTGTGTACTGGTCTACAGCCGCAATTACTGGCTGATAAGCTGCATAGTCATTAGAAGCTCCATACACAGGAATGGAAGTTGAATCTTCTCCAATTCTATTTCTGAATTGAAAACCATATGTTGATGTTGGTGAATTCCTTGAAGCTGTCTTGAAAGAATCCCACATCAACTTCTTTTCCCCCTTGTTGCTCCAGGTCTGAGTGGGTACTTCAGCAAAATGTTGATGATGTGAAAATATTGGTGAGGTACACGCAATGGTGACTTCTTCATCCCTGCTGAAATGTGTCTGTTGTTCCTGGGTACACTGTAAAATGTCAGGGATGTGATGCTTTGGAAGGTACGCATTGAAGGACCCTGTGATGGGTAATGCATGAACCTGTAACGAATTCTGCATATGTGTTTCTGGACGGTGACTGTTGGGTATCTCAGTGCTGGATGCTGCATTACACTGTGATGACTCCTGTGTATGTAAACCCTTCAGATGCACATTGGCAGCCTGTGTGCTGGATGATGCACGACCCTGTAAAGATTTTCGCTTACTTTCTGATGCCAAAGACTTCTTGAAATTAGTGTCAAGCACCGTTGATGCATCTGCAGCTACGTTGGATTGAGTATGATCGTTTCCCAAAGAATCAGTATCAGTCATGAGCTGTCTCTGATGCTGATTTCTGGCAAGAAGTTCAACAATGTCCATGGGGATGTCGTCTATAGCAGTCTGTTTCTCATGCACCTCCAGCCTGCATTTCTTCTTATTCTTGGGTATATTCTGCTTATGGAGACCAGACACATTCTGAATCTTACGCTTTCCCAGAGAAACCTGTGACAACGAATAAAATAAACGTGAATATTTCATAATATACACAAATCCAGATCAGGTATAAGAGGGTACAATATTTGCAGAGCAGCAGGATAACCTTTTTATTGTGGATTTTCTATTGCTTGCGAGTCATTTAGAATTCACTACTTCATTTACTAGCCATCACAAACAACTATTTTGTGTGTATTCCAATGGAATTTGTGTGCATACACAAATATTTAGTTCAAATAGCACGTGAGCAAAGTGGCATAGGCACAGATGTAAGAAAACAATTCCGTACGCGTCCCTGACTCCCCTGATCTTTTCCTCTACGCCGGGTCTGCATTGACCGACGCCAGCAACCTCAAGGTACAAGTCATTTTTTTCCTCCTCTGATTTGACTGATTTTTGCAATAGATTGGTCCGTGAAGTAGTTTGCAAATGATGCACATGTGAATGCTGTATAGTTGATGTACTAATTTTGCACGATTTATCAAGAATCACATGTTTCTGTACATCTAATAGCAAGGGTGCCTAATAGCAAGGGTGTTCAGTGAAATACTTCTGTACGTGTAAATTGATCCAGTGTCCTGTGCTAAATGCTTAGATGGAAAAGCCCCAAAAGTCCATTGAAAAGTGGGATTCTTATGCTGCCAAGGTTTTCAATCAGATTTGTGTGGAAGAAGTCAATGCCAAAAATAGGCCGCAGCAGTGTTTGAATAGTGTAGGATATGCAAATCTGATTAGGAAGTTTCATGAAAGAACCAAGAGGCAATACACCCAAATGCAAATGAAGAATAGATGGGATGCACTGAAGAGAATGCATACACATTGGAAGACTTTGAATTTGAAGGCCAGTGGCTTGGGCAGGGATCCTAAATTCCTAATACTGGATGCATAGTTGCTGATAAAGATTGGTGGGAACAACAGAATGCGGTGAGTTGTTTTTGGTGCTGCAGCACTTTATGTTGTTCTACTGCATAAAAATGCCATATATTTCTAATTCTAACTTATCTTTTCTATCACATTTTCAGGCTATGCCAGGTTGTATCATATTTAAAGATGTGCCACTTGAGCATGAAGATGATCTCTGCATCATGTTTGATGCAATTATCTGTACAAATGAGACCTCATTTGTACCAGGAGCTAATGACGAGGACCGTGCAGGTGAAGGTGAGGGTGCCATTGCAGGTGCCAACGGGGTTGATGGTGAGGCTGCGCAAGAGGATGATGCACCTAAGTCGTCACCCATTGTCCAGCAGCGTATTACAGGGAAAAGGACTGCTCAAGGTTCTCCCAAGGGAAAGAACAGGAAGATTTTGAAGGATCAGTACATGAGACTATTGGTTGAAGCATATGAGTTGAAGGCACAAAGTAGTTCTGCAACTTCTCCTGCTGTAGACCATGTTAGTGATGAGATAGCTCAGTTGATGGACTTGGTGATTCAGGATGGGGCAGAAGAGGATAGTGATGAACACTTTTATGCCACACAACTCCTTAAAAAGGATAATCGTGATGTCTTTATGACTTTAAAGACATCACATGGTAGACTGAACTGGCTGAGGAGAGCATGGGATGCGAGGAAGCGTTAAGCTGCTGTTATTTCCTTTATCAGTACCACTGGATTTTCAAACTTAAGTTCTGCACCTTATTCGGGTAATAATGTGACCCCTTTGTTTAATTCGTGTACTGAGACTACTGTGATTTAATTCTGTAATGAGACTAGTTTGTTTGTCTATTGTTGCTTATATGAATTCTGATGGTGCATGCAGATGAGCTCTTGCGGTGAAATAAGTAGTGACGATGACTGTATCAGTTCAAAAAATGTTAACCCTGCTGAGGATAGTGAAGATGATTTCATTATTGCATATGCTGCTTTGCAAAACTACCATGGAGGCTCAGGTATGGTGAAGGAACCTAGGAGAGTACCACTCATGACTGGATTTCAGTGGGTACACAAAAATCTTGAAAACAGTACTGACTGGTATGACATGTTTAGAATGAGGACAGTGTTTCACAGACTGCATGATACTTTGTTAAATGAGTATGGCTTGCAATCAAGTAGAGGAATTTGTACCATGGAAGCTTTAGGGATGTTTTTTATGGCCATGTGGTGCACCCCAGTCTTTTAGGCAAGTTAGGAATAAGTTTGGAAACTCACTAGAAACTGTTAGTAGGAAGTTTGGAGAGGTTCTAGATAGTATAAACCGCATGGCTGCTGACATTATAAAGCCAAAAGATCCTCAGTTTGCAATACCTCATTCTAGGATTAGGGATAACTCAAGGTTTTGGCCTCATTTTAAGGATTGTATTGGTGCAATTGACGGAACACATATACCAGTTACAGTCCCATTGAGTGAGCAACCAAAATACTTTGGTCGACATGGTTATGCTTCGCAAAATGTCATGGCAGTATGCGACTTCGATATGAGATTCATATTTGTTGTCACAGGTTGGCCTGGTTCTGTTCATGACACTCGTGTATTGCTAGACACTTTGGGTTACAGCCAGCAATTCCCACATCCTCCAGAAGGAAAGTATTATCTTGTTGATTCAGGATATCCTAACAGAAAGGGGTATCTAGCTCCTTACAAGGGTCAAAGGTACCATGTCTGAATGGCAACATGGTCGACAACCGGTAGGGTCCAAAGAGGTGTTCAACCATGCACATTCATCCCTTCGAAATGTGATCGAGTGTTGTTTTGGCGTTCTAAAGATGAAGTGGCGTATTCTCCTGAACTTGCCTGCCTATCCCGTCGACAAGCAAGCTCAAATCATATCTGCATGTATGGCTCTTCACAATTTCATAAGGGATAGTGCTATACATGATGCTGATTTTGAAAACTATGTTGGTGGAAATGGTGGTCAGGATGGCACAAGTATGACGAATGATGGAAGTGCTTCAGGAGATGACAGTGATATGGGCGCTTTGTGGGATTCCATTGCTGCAGCTTTGGCAGCATGATTGCTAATGTAGATGCTTTTGTTATTTTGGATATATGGCTGTAATAGGCTCTAGTGATGACAAATGATGCCCATATTTTGGATATATGGTTGTAATAGGCTCTAGTGATGACAAATGATGCTCTTATTTAATCAGTGACTCTGTAATGTAAAAAATTAGTGCAGTTATTGCATCTATGCTTGTTTAGCAACCAAACAAGGTATTATCAGCCTCAGGGGCATACATGTCATTGCAACACTCAGCGCAGACAATCTCCTAACAGATAATCAGGTTGCCAAACACTCAGCTTCTCTTCCCAGCAGATTCTATGGCCAGCAGCTTTTCAGGCCAGCTAGATTTTCAGGAATCGCTACTCAGAACAGCTAAAACGAAACAGGGCCAAAGTTTGCCTACTCAGGTGAGCAATAAACTAGGTAAAGCAGGTAAACAAGTCTAATTATCTATTTTCGTATTATGTAGAAATTCTAAATAATTTTTTCCTTCTGATAAATTTCAGTTCATCTAGTTGCATAGAAGATGCCTTAAAATTTGAGAACAAATAATAAAGTAAAAAATCTATCTGAAAGCAAGAAATTATTCTTGGTCGTACCTTTGTCAGACATCTCTGCACAGTGCCTTCAGATTCCATTTGACTCAGATCATCTGTCCTGGGCATGCTTCTCTTTATAGTACTGCTCTCAGTGTTCTTGTCACAGGAAATGGCAGGTGAAAGTACTTTCCTCTTTAGAAAAATCATCGATTCCCCATTTGACAAGAACCTCTGTTTCAAGTTCTCTGATTCATTTTGGTACAGGCCATCTTCCTTCTGCATATTTTGCTCCAGGTTATTATTCTGTGTGTTTTCATTTCCATGCTTGGGACTGGTAGTAGATAGCACCTTTTCTCGACCCCGGTTCCCAACCGATGGTATAGAATCATGGCACATGTCACTGGAAGCAGGTCTATCTGGATTAGAGTTTGAAACAGCAGAAGAATCAAAATTTTTGTGTCCTGAGTCCCTCTTCTCTGTTCTAACTTTCTTATGAGTGTTTTTCAGCCAGCTCATTAGAGAAGATCCATCATCAACGTTGTCTACTCTGAGTTTTGCCTTGTTTTTGACCTCTGTTGATTGGATTTCACACTCATTTTGATTGCTAACAGGAGTGTCATTATCCTTTCCAGCCTCAAGTGGCATTTTGCTTTTATCACTCTCACACATATCACCAGTTTTTGCATGATCTGATTCAATAGCATCTGAAGAACCCCCTTCAATGGCATCTGCAGAACCCCCTATGTTGATGTGTATGAGTTCAGATATAAGCCTCGTCTTTTTTGGCTTTCTTTGTGAAAATTTGAGATCTGAAATATCAACCAAGTCAGTGGATTTGTCCTTTTTCTTCTTACCATCAGATCCAACATTTCTTTTTAGAGCTGCTCTTCGTGGACCCTGGTTGTGGACTTGGTTGCTTCTGTGCACAGGTACCTGTTTAGAGCCTTTGTGACCAGATATTGACTTATGAACACTGGACTCGTTGCGGTCACAATTCGGAACATCTTGTATTGTTCTGTTCTCATCTTCAGTTGGGACTTCACATGGTTTTGGACTGCATGGACTCTGTGTGCCATTTCCTTCTTTGCTTGACATCATCTGAGGAACGTCAGGCAAATCAGTAACATCATCATTCATGTTTTCTGGTACATCAAGATTATTGGGGGAGTCCTGCAAATCTGAGAATATACCATCATATTAGCTTATTTTATACAAAGAAAAGTAATAGTATTTACGAATTCACCGAGGTCAGCCATACCTTTTGTGGCTGGAACACTTTTTTCGACGAATGTTTCTGGAACATTATTTGCAGCAGATATGGCTGGAACATTCACTGCAGTAACAGTTTTGTTGTCAGAAGGAGAACTGCATTTTGAATTGCATTCTTGGACACTCTTTGAAATAGTCGATTGATCAGCATCATTCCCTTGAGATGATTGTTGTGTGCAAGAAAAGAGTCTTCTGGAACCAACACGATAAGGCAAAGTCCGAACAATTGAAATGGAACAATTATCATCTTGCTGCATAGAAACAGTTCCAGATGTAGTTCTGTGACCTGAATTTTTCACTCTAACCAAGCAATTTGAGCAATTCCATCGTTGATACTTTGCCACCAAAAGTTGGGATGAGTTGTTATGCTGTTCATCACATTGTTGCTGGTTACAGAAAATCTGAGGAGAGCACAGTTTTGGATCCTTCTTCTGATGCAGAGCAACATAGCCCCTGCCAAAAGTATAAAGCATCAATAAGACTCACAATATAAGAATATACAGATCAACAAATGTTTGTGATAAGGGGATATAAGTGTATCGGCTTCAAAATCCAAAAGCGCTACTCTATAAAAGGCCGTGCAAATGCAGTTTTGCTCATGCAGATTTGTGAGGTTGAGACACTAGAAAGTATTCCATACTGATATGCATGAACTAGTAACTAATGCAAACACATAAGAATAAAGATAGAATTTTCACACAAATGAAACATGTGTGTCTAATCTGCACTGTATTACTACAACCCAATTCTTAATCAAAAAGGCTTTAAAAAAAGCATGCAGGACTAATAACTTAGAGCTAACCCCATCTATGCTGTTATAACTGTAGCCTGCGGGTTCAACCTACATCAATTTGATAAGGAGTGTTAGAGTTAAATCTAGTTGGGAAAACTCTGCGGGTGAGAAAAAAAAATAGGAAGGCGGATCTTTAAATCCTGCTCATTCGACAACAGATGCAACAGTGAACGCCTAAAATTCTCACCCAAAATGGGAACCACTGATTCTATTAGCTTCTACTAGGACCCCCATTAAGATAGATAGATGTGTTCTCTGTTGTGGGTGGGTGGGTGGGGGTGTGTGTAGCGAGTGGGTGTGTGACAAAAGCAATCAGATGCACAGTGAAGACACAGTATATATAGCAAATGCATAAGAAAAATCAAAACAAATAACATAAACGATGTGCATTCCAATCAATGGATCTACTCACACACCGAACCAAATGTACCCATAAATATTGATCAGTGTGTCACAACGTCTATGTGTGTGCTTGCACAAACAATAGATGACTGTAAAAGAATAATATTGCAGAAGTATAATTAACATTGCTCAACCACTAAACAGTCAGCTAGAGATGCATCGTACGTCACTCACTGAAAGAAATGCAGGCATATGAATATAGAAAAGATTACCTCATGGAGAAATGGTTACACTCAACCGCTGCTGGTCTGCCATCAGGTTCAGCCAATAGACACCTTGGTTCCTCCACTGCTTCATTTCCAAGAGTGTGAGCAGCAGTTTCCATTTCTACAACTTTGTCACGTCAGCCTTGTGATCTTGGAACAAAACGAAACACAGCACACATTCCTGCACAGGGACAACAAGCATTGCATGACCTGTCATACATATCATATCTTGGTTCATCAAGACTGCAGAAAGATATAGCTGATAAAAAAAAGGAACAGGAAGAGAAGGAAACAGCACATCAGACTGTAACTGCATACAGCCCAACATAAACAAACCATGTATCTTTGTTCATGGAATATAGCGCAGCATAACAAACCATGTATATATACACCCCAACAAAGGAAAGAAATGAATACAGCCCTACTTCTCAAATTGATTCATTCCCAAACTGTAGCACTAAAGAGAAAAGTTAATTAGCCAGTAAGGCAGAGATAGATAAACATGATTAACTTCCATGCATGGCTATGCAAACAAAAATGCCCTCGCCATATTAACTAACAATGGTAGCCCACTCACATCTGCAGGAATCCACACAAGGCCTGCATTTTTCGAGACATGAAATATAGGCTGCCACAGCTTCCTTGCGGGAGCAGTAGTAAGCTACGGCTCGGGTCCCAAAATGGAGCTGAAACGCTTAACTGTGCTAAGCAAGGTTACAAGGACCTAATCGTGATTAACTATAGCCGGCAGGGGCTAGCAGAGAAGAAACTCTAAACTTGGTGAATGGTCACTGCGATGAGAAGAATCCTCAGGGTTAGATCTGTAAAAGGGCATGGTTTGAGCATTTTTGCGGGTATCTAATAGATCTGAGGGGATTTCTGTAATATTACAGAGACTCAAGGAAAAATGTTAAAATTACATATTTTCTCAGGGGCTAGATCGTAAAAGCTCAGGGACCTCCATGGATGGTGCCGGCGGCGCTGGGCGGCCAAATCGCCGGCCCTATGGGCTGCGAGAGGCTCGGCCGAGGTGGGGAAACGAAAGATGAGATCGAGGGGGTCTCGTAGGTGGTCTTACCAGCGGCGGAAGACGAACGGCGGACGACGGCGGCCGGTTCGAGTGATGCACGGTGGAGCTCACGATGTAAAGGCGGCGAGCGGTGATGGGCGTTCGGCTTGGTGTCGCGGTCCTCCAGGCGGCGACAATCTTCACCAGTGGACGATGGACACGGCGAATTGGCGGCGGACGGGCCTTCGCGTTGTGGCGAAAGCTCCGATCCGGTCGATGAAGGCCGATGAGAACGACGGGCGGCGGAGCTTCGTCTTGTCGTCGCCGAGCTCTTGGTGCTGGTGACTTCGCCCGTCGGTCGAAGGAGGAATGGAATCGGGCGACGAAGGCCGGCGGCAGTACCCGGCGAGCTCGGCTCCAGGGGGCGGCGCGTTGCGTGGGGATGAGGCGAGGTTAGCCAGGTTGCGTCGGGTTAACCCACCTGTGGTTAGTGCTTAGGGTTAGGGTTTCCTTTTTGCCTGCAGAGCGTGGCGTAGGGTCATGTGTGGCGTGTGGCCGTGTGGCCGTGCCTGCTGCCTCTGCGTGGGTGGAGCAAAGAAAAGATAGTGCGAGGGGTGCGTGTGGACATGGGTGACACGCAAGTGGCAGGGAGAAAAAGAAATGTGAAGGGAGAAGGTAATCAACTGTGCACAGCTACGGTGTGAATATGGATGTTTTTGTCCTCATGGGATGTGCGGACGGCGCCCATGTGCGCCATGTCAGCAGCTACCCATGCCGCAGGGTTGAGAGAAAATCACGCGGTATCTATTGTGATCAAACGCGCCAAAATGATTGTTTACATGTACATCCGGCCACGTCATCTAGCGTGACCATTGATTTTAGAACCAATGGTTAGATGAATCGGGGTAGGTAGGAGAATTGATGGTTGGATGAATGTCGTGCAAGAAGAATGAACGGCTCGGATAAGTCACGTGGTCATAAGCGAATCAGAGTTATTTCTTTCCCTGAATACAATTAGTCTAAGAATAATATAGTTTTATTTGGCAAAATTTGTATTACGCGAATTTCTTTCCGATGCAAGTAATAAATATTTCAAATTATATATAATATAGATTCAACCTCAATAGACGGAAGTTTTTTGAACAACTATCGCTATCTATATGTCTCAAATTGTTTTAAACCTATCTAGTTATATTTTTATATAATATGTTAATTTATACTATTTTCCATCATAATTTTGAGATAGTTTGAATTTAGAGCATACACGAGATTTATCACATGATACTATGAATTGGTGAAACAACCATGTTTTTTTTAACTATAGGAAATTCAACATGCAATGAGTCATTGGATACAAAACAATATCATACAAAACTTGATGTTTAGTATCCGGACACAGTCGAGGAATAGCTTTTTATATCACATTGAACCGTGTGGTTTGTTATCTAGATATAGCTAGCAAATAGTTATTGTACCAGATTGTCTGGTTTCTTATCTAGACGACATAGCTGGCAAATAGTTGTTGTACCTCATCGAATGTGTGTGGTATATTATCTGGACATTGTTGGTAAACAACTACATACTCTACCACATCAACCACGTAGTTTCTTATCTGGACACAACTGGCCGACAAACATCTGTTATACCAGATCGATTGTGTGGCTTCTTATTTGAACACAACTAGTAAATAGTTGTTATACCACATTGGTCGTGTGCTTTCTTATGTAGATACAACCGGCGAGCAACTATTATTATGCCACATCACCATGAGGTTTCTTATCTGGATACTACTAGCAATATACCACATCAACCGCGTGGTTTCTTATCTAGACATAGCTGAAAATCAATTGTGATACCCCGCAAACTCGTGATTTCCATGAAACATTGGTTATCCATTTCTAATAGCCAAGATATGTCACACACTAATCATATATAGGGTTAGTTCCATCTAGACTGGAATGTACAATTGTATACTATAAAAGCTTATGGTTCACCCACTTGACTCCAACTAGCGATCTACACACTTAGGGATGCCTTATAATTGGAAATCAAGATGATTTAGACCGGCCAACAGGGAAGTTTTTGAACCTATTTTGTCATGTCCTCTTATCGTGTTAAATTTACATAGTTATAGTTTTAGGCAATATGATAATCTATGTTATTTCCACCCCAAATTTGAAAGCATTCAAATCCAAGGCATACACATGTATTTATCATTGTGATCATATGAGTTGGTGAAATAATGGTCACTATTTACATTAATATGCATGTACAGTGAAACATTAGGAAAGATATATACGTCATTTCTTAATGGTACAAAAAGAAATGTATAGGATATATACGGACTATAGGACTACAGACAAATGAATACAACTTTGTAGAGACAATTAAACAGAAGGGGGGGTGGGGAGGTTATGCTTGATACTCAGTATCGTTTCAGTGTTTATGGCTAATGTTACCTAGCTAGCGAGTAATAATTAGTAAATAAAAGAAAATAGGACGAGCTTATCAAAATAACTCACTTAAAACACAAATCCCATCCCTCATGCACCGTACTATATATTTCGAGTCAAAGGTGCGAATTGTTTATTCTAGTATCCTCGGAAAGAAAAAGGAAAAGCATGTTCAGAAAAAAAAAAAAAGCTTCTAAGATCGCATCATGTGTCAAAGCTAGTTCCTACACTAGCAGCTAGCACCAGAACGACAATCCTAGGCGCGCGCCTAATCGTATGTGGAGGCACACGCGATATCACGGGAAACGAGAGCGCAGAGAATCTGGTGGCAGAAATGGGTGGGGGAGAGGCGCATCTGATGCCACACCACCCAATCCATCCTCCCATCCGCCCATCGCACTATCCTTTTCTTTACTCCACCCACGCAGCGCAGCAGCAGCAGGCCGGCACGCCCCACACGCCACACACATGACCCTACCCTACGCCACGCTACGCAGACCACTCCGCCCCTGCACGCGCGCCCACGTTAATTAAAAAGGGGGGAAATTTGCCTCTGGTTAGGAAGGCAAAACTTCCGCTGCATTGCTGCGCGCATGCCCATCTATCTTCAACTAGGTTTTGTTTGTTCCTTGCGCATTCCCCACTTCTAGTAATCCGCATTATCATCAGTTAATCCAATACTGGTATGTACATGCCCTTCCGCCTCCACCATCCATTGATTTTGTTTGATTGTAATTTGCATCATATCAGGCCCCAACGTACGTGCAGGCGGTAGGGGGCGATGGCTCCTGGATGCATGGGCAGCTAGCAGTGGCGGAAGTTGGGTGGCATCTCCCAGATGCGCAACGGGAAGCCTGCTTCCTGATGCGGTGATGCGCTCGGCCGGCGACACGGCGTCCCGATGCGAGGCGGCTTCCTGATACACGTCAGCGCGGCAGCTCGCCGATACCAGATGCACCGCGCATGCATGCAGCGCATGGAGGCACGGCGTCTGGAACCTCAGCCCCCTGCTCATCTAGGTTAAATTTTCTGTTTATTATTTTTGCAAGGTTTTATTTTACTGTTCATCTCTATGATATGTGTTGTATGCTCGAAACTGGCCTGCTACAGAAGGACCACCATCGGTGAGTACCAGCATCTTATTTCCATATGCGCTGCAAGGATTCGACTTTGCCCTTCAGAGTTTTTGTCATTATGGATTAATTTACTCGATTCACTGAGGAGACAATTTCTTCTGCTGATGTTCCTTAGTTCGATGAAGTATATAAATAAGGTGGATTTGTATAAAATAACAGTTGTGTCCTTGTCCTCTCTTAATTGCAAGAGATAGTATATATTAGCAGAGTTCCGATCCCTGCTGTATATGTTCACTATTACGAATTCATGTTTGGAACTATATATATCGAGATCTCTAACTGTCATTGTTATGCTGGGTTATAATTACTTTTGAACCTCTACTCCTATCACGAGCATTGTTTATGACAAATGCATTTGGTTACCTGAACAGCTGCATAGATCCACCTTTTCTAGAATGGAACAAATATGATATTGCAGCCTGAGCTCGTGAGCTACCAGAGGAAATTCATCGGTATGATCATTTTTTTTCCTTTATAGATCGATCTCTTTTTCACACTGGAAGCAATAATCATGCATGAACTCACTTGCATTCTGTTAATTTGCTCCATCATATATAGCTATGTGTTATGTTCTGATCATATATAAACACAGTGCTGTAGATATGTTTTCATGCAGGGCAAATACAAAAATACTTATTCAGATATATATGGCCGAAGGATGATTTCAGGATTTTCCCCCAAGATCGAAAACTTTGTTGTTTCTGATTTGATGAACATTTTACTTCTAGATTGCAACAGTGTACTGAATTGTATTGTGTGTACAAAACGGCTTGCTGAATGAAAATACATGACTTTCTCTTGTTCTCTAAAGATCTGGTTGATCGAGTCTGGTTGAATGTGATGTAAAGATGAACTTAATCCTCGTGAGATGTTTAGTTTCCAAGTCATTATATATTTGTAGTAAAAATATAATCGAAGAAAAATATGGTAAAATCATATTTTTACTGGAGGGTAGCAATGCATATATGCGTTGGTGAAACTTAATATTTCCGTTGCTAGCTTACAACACTTATTATTCACATATCTTACCCGCGCCTTGCAACGCCGCCTATATGGCAACCCATAAATATGGGTTGGTATACATAATATTTTGACTTTTAGCTAAAGGGGTGTTCCTCTTGTAGTGGCCAAAAGGAAACCCTAACCCTAACAGCTAACCACAGGCGGGTTAACCCGACGCAACCCGTCTAACCAGAGAGGTGGTGGGGCCGGCAATTGAAAGTGCCGTGTCCTGTGGGGCTTTGGAGCAATCAAAGGAGACGGGACTGTGTCAAGCAAAAGGACAAAATAATGGTGGTGGTTTGCTGCTGCTGTGCTGTGATAGCTTTACGTTCTTTTCTCTAAGCTTTTGCAAGGCGCACGCCACCAGTGCACCAAGGAGATATACCAGCAACATGTACCACCACATTAATTAATGGCGAATAAAAATCCTACAAAATATTAGTAGAATCTCAACGAATTAACAATGAAATAAATTATATACGGTCTTTAGATTTGCCAGGTCCATAAATTTTCAAATTGATTTCACACATTTTGAGTTAAAGAAATAGTTAGATTTAAGGGTTTATTTTTAGGTTTGGTAAATGGGTTTGCGGTGGAGGGTTTATCTGAATTAAAAATTAAGTGAGGGTGCAAGACCGGTTTTGTTGACGATGGGTTAGCCGGCAACAATAATAAATTGCTAGATCTAAGTTGATCTTGCAAATAAAGCTTAAAAAATCAAAATGATTTTGTATATCAATCTAAAAAACTGAGGAGAGAAGCTTAGCTATCCTGTTGCATGTGGTTTGGGTAACAGCGTGTCGAATCAATCCATGCCAGCGTGAATTAGTTTGCGTTATTTTGGCAATGAGCAATGATGCATGCTAGATATATGTGATAGTATAGTAGATATGGGGTACTTGGGGCCGTTTGGTTCCACCCCTGTAAACTTTAGTGACTAAACTTTAGTAACTTTTAGTCCCTAAACTGCCAAACAGGATGACTAAAAGGTGACTAATCTGGTTTAGTTGTTTAGTCCTCAAATGGTGTCTAAAAGTGACTAAAAGTGCACATTGACCGGATATATCCCTCATTATTGCCCTTCCTTCATCCCTCACTCCGGCGCCCCCACCCACCTAGGGGTAGTTTGGACTTTACTCAAGTGCATTTAATGCTCTTTAGTCCCTTTTAGTCATTGGATCCAATCGGAAGGATACTAGTCCAGGGACTAAATGGAACCAAAGCCCTTGGGCAGTCTAAATCGGTAGCCTCATATTGAAACACTGATAAGCTAACTATCTACTGGCGGGTACTTGGAAATATGTGTACAATGCACGTTTTCAAAAAAAAGTACAAATGGTGGTGCAGAACAGACTACCAGCGTACACGTCTATCAGCGTGTCAATCTCGAGTTGTTGCTGCTTCCTTCAATTGGTGAATCCATATTGGACTCTACTTAGCATATATCTTCTATAACTATAACTATATAGAAGATCCCCACTAAAAATTTCTCTCAACTCTCATGAAGCCACATCATCACCTTCCACTAAGATGCATTAATTGTAACTTGGTCCACATTTTCTATTCATTAGATTATGTCTTATTTTTTTATCTTTTCAAAAGTAGGATAAAAGTTTATGATTTGCATCAAGAGATAGCTTATATGGCTTTCAGGGTAATCTTTACGAGTGCACTATTTTTACGAGTATCTAAACAACCACAGTGATTTATAGTTTTCCAAAAAACCTTCAAATCCCGCTGCAACGCGCGGGGAATCACCTAGTTTATATATATACAAGCGCCCGTAGTCGGGTGTGATAGATGCATAGGATCGCTAGCAATAGATGAACATCACGGGTACAACTTGAATAAAAGGATTAAACACTTGTACATGCATGGACACACCTAGATAAGAGAGAGGGAGAGCACAGACCGTCCGTGGTGGCGACAGGGTCGACGGCCATGGCGGCGGTGGCGGGCGTAGGGGCGGCCGCAGGTTGAGAAGGCGCTGGCGGTGTACGGACGACGCGGTTTAGGTCGGGGCGGTGGCAGCGCGTTCTCCGGATCCACCCGGATGTTGGCGGCGGGCGTGGCGGAGCTTCCTGTCGCTCCAGCGCTCCCTAGATCGGTAGGGTTTGTGGGTGGTGGGTGGCGGCGTGATAAACCTCGTGAGGAGCGCCCCTGCCACCACTTGCTCTTTATAGCGCTGTGCGACGGGGGTCCACCAACCAATGTTAGGTTGGACGCCCCCGATCAGGGCACGAGACCAAGCCCACCACGGCCTTTGGGCCGTGACGGTGGAGATCGACCTAACAGGGTGATACCCGAAGCTATACTTCCCGAACGCGCCGGTGTGCGTGCTCCCACTGCCGCGCCTCTGTTGGTCACCGACGGAGCGAGAGATGACGACGGACGAGCTGTCCGCGTTGATGCCGACGACCTCTTGTGGAGAGCAAGCAAAAGCCGTTGCACATGCTAACTATGTCCATCGTGTAGTGTAGCGGACTGGTAGTAGAGCAGAGCAGGGATATATACGTACGTCCACACGCGCGCCTGCATCATGCGGCCGCCATGCATGCATGTCTCGAGATTCCAGAAGAGATATACGTACTACTCCGTTCGTATCAGTATGGACCGACACCTTTAACTTCCTAACCCAACCACACGTTTGGGAAGCTTGGATTTTATTTGAATTGCACACTGACTGTCTAAACTGTATGTATTTATATTCACTACTGCACACGCAACAACGGACAGTGTACTACTGTACATGGATCCGTCGGCGACCTCCTGTCGATCCTGTCCCCGGCCGACTCGTTCACTACCTGCTCCCCGTGCGTCAAGTCCGGCACCGTGTCGTCGTCGTGCCGATGCTCCCACCGCGCCGGGACGGGGGCCAGCTCCAGTGTCTCGCCGGGTGAGCAGGTCGGTCATGGAGACGGCGGACAGACCATTACGGGAACCATGCATGCATGCATGGACCGCATTTAAAGGGAATTGTACACGGCAGCAGACGCTCCATTCGGACTTATATAGTATGCATGCAATATAGTACACTACAGTTACGTTGCTGCGGTAACTCTAAAACGCCCACGTACAGAAAGCGCGCGGCGTCGCCTTGTGCTGTGTACACGCCATGTAGCGCGATGCGAATCAAAACGCGCGCACGCAGAAACCATATTGTTCTCATAAGAAATGACGAGGAACCGGTCCAGCAAGCAATGTGGATTATGCGATGTGTCTTAAACTCTTAATTACGTACCTAATGAAAACCTCCAGTTGTGTTACCACTTTTTTTTGAGGGGCTACGGCTGCCAATGCCAACCTGAACTTTTCATTAATAGGACACAACTAAGAAAACACATAGTTGCTTGTGTACAGCTCAAGGACGACTCATGGCATAGGACAACACAGACTGAGAGAAATATGAAGCAAACACAAATGCTTGCAGCTGCAAAAGATGAAACCTACAACATTGGTTGTCAATGGACTCATGCGGAGGCTTGGGGACCTCCCAGCGCACCGGGCGCGATGCTTTCGCTGTAATTCCACCACCATCACAAGTCGCTGCAAGGTGACTAACGATCCCAAATAACACCATATGAGAGCAAGGTTGTGTGAAGGTAGGGCACCTCCCACACACGGGGCATGGTACTTTTGTTGCACAGTTCTAGCCATCTCAGATTGGCAGAGCTCTGCTAATAATGGGCACCAACCAGGAAGACAGCGCACCCGGCCGCCGCCGCCATGGTTGTCCATGGTGGTGTCCATAGTGGAGACCTTGGTGTCCCAACGTGAATGGTAGACGAGCGCTGCCACGGGCACCAGCCCCCCCGCACTCTCGAGAGGATGAAAGATGTGTATGCACCGAATCTGGGAGCCGGCAACCCAGGGGACGACGACCGTACCGTCGTCGACAGCCACCACGACATCAGCGAGGTAATCCCACCCCAACCCAGACAGAATCCCACACGCATGTGCTAGATTGCAAGCTTGGAGTTCAGATCTGGCGGGGGAGAGACGAGAGGAGCGCGGACTCCGTCAGACATGCTCTGGATTTGCAGCTGCAAGATAGCTTGAATGGGGGAAGAGATTAGGTGTGTGAGGAGGAGTAGAAGAGCTTCAAACGCTTTTTGGTGGGCACGTACGGTGGGTGGGTGCCCCTCCCGTCGCCCTGGTTGAGGACGCTGAGGGGTGCGGGATTTCTTTGCCTCACTCGGTGGAAACATAATCCCTCCTCCTCAAAATCTGTGCACTACTAGTTTTGTACTAAGTTAAACTATCTTAAATTTGACCATGTTTATAAAGTCGGGTATCAGCTTTTGTGATATCAAATAGTTATACTATGAATCTAGCTATATTTATCTGGTATCATAAATATTAGTACATTTTTTATAAATTTGATCAAAACTGGGATGATTTGTTAGACAAGGCATTTATATTGGGACATATAGGGAACAAATTTGTAATTTGTTAGAAGTCAGGCTCACTCGATAAAGGCATCCAATTTTCATGCATCAAGAGACCTGCTAACCCTAATTACCAGAAGGCAAAATAAGATTAAAAGAAGAAAAAAACAAACAACTTTAATTAATAACTTTGTTTTGGGTAGCATCGCTACCTAACCCTACATATGAAAGATTGGATAGAGTTTTGTCTAGGACAGAATCTTTAACGACTGTGACAACGTTAAATAGGGAAATTTCAGACCACACACCTTTTACTCCTTAATTTTGGTGCGCCATCATCGTATAACAGTCCACCGCCTTTCAAATTTGAACTTGGCTGGCTGTTACGTGATGGTTTCACTGATATGGTGAAAAATATATGGGAAAATGAAAATGCGGGAACAACTCCAATGGAGTGTTGGCAGGCCAAGATAAGACGCCTTCGGCAACATTTGAGGGGGTGGGCTAAACAAACGAGCGAAGTGAATAAAAAAGAGAACAAAGAGATTCTCAATAGACTAGACGTACTAGACAAAAAAGTGGAGACATCTACATTAACTTCACAAGAAGTTGATCTAAAGCAGTATTTCCGAAATAGACTAGCTGAAATGTTAAGAGAGGAAGAAATTAAGTGGCACCAGAGAGCAAAAACTAAAGATCTCTTGGAGGGAGATCCAAATACAAAATACTTTCAACTAGTCGCAAATGGCAAATTCAGGAAAACTAGAATTTTTCAGCTAAAGGATGGGGATATAACAATAACGGGTGATAGTGACCTAAAAAAATAAATCACACGTTATTATAAAGATCTTTTTGGGCCTCCAGTACATACTAGTATGGTTACTATGGATGACAATAGGAGGGTGGATATTTCCCAGGTTTCAGAGTATGAAAACGAGTTATTATTAGTAAAAGAATTTACAGAGGAAGAAGTAAGAGCTGCGATTTTTCAGATGGAGCATAATAAGGCACCGGGACCTGATGGTTTCCCTGCTGGATTCTATCAAGCCTTCTGGGATGTCATTAAATGTGATCTAATGAAATTATTTGCAGCTTTTCATGATAGCTTGAATTTTGGGACCATAATCCTCCTGCCGAAATGTAGAGAAGCCATTACCATTAAGCAATATAGACCAATCTGTTTGCTTAACGTGAGTTTTAAGATTTTCACGAAGGTGGCTACGAATAGAGTGTCTTCTGTGGCTCAAAAGGTTATTAGTCCAACTCAAGTTTTCATACCAGGGAGAAATATAATGGAAGGTGTAATAGTCTTGCATGAGACAATTCATGAGTTGCATAGGAAAAAGAAAAGCGGAATTCATGAGCTGCATAGGAAAAAGAAAAGTGGAGTCATATTTAAGATTGAATTTGAGAAAGCCTATGTTAAAGTAAAATGGACATTTGTACAACAAACGCTGCAAATGAAAGGATTTTTCGACAAGTGGTGTGCTTGGATAAATGCTTTTATGCAAGGGGACATGTAGGAATTAAGGTAAATAATCAAATTGGGAACCATTTTCAAACATCAAAAGGCCTCCGTCAAGGAGACCCGTTATCTCCTCTACTTTTTAATATTGCGACGGACATGCTCGCAATTTTGATAAACAGAGCAAGGGATGATGTCCAGGTGGTGGGATTGGTACCGCACCTGGTTGAAGGTGGGCTATCTGTCCTACAATATACAGATGATACTATTATCTTTATGGACCATGATTTGACAAAAGCAACTAATATGAAACTATTATTGTCCGCTTTTGAACAGATATCAGGTCTCAAAATAAATTTTCATAAGAGTGAGGTCTTTTGCTTTGGGGATGCAAAATCACAGGAACAACTGTACTCCCAATTATTTGGATGCCAGTTAGGTTCATATCCTTTCAAATACCTTGGCATTCCAATGCATTATCGCAAACTTAGGAATAGTGATTAGCTGTGTATTGGGGAAAAATTTGAAAAGAAGCTTAGTACTTGGAAAGGCAAACTGATGTCAGTAGGGGGGCAACTGATGTCAGTAGGGGGGCATCTGGTGTTGATTAATTCCGTGTTAACTATCCTGGTCATGTTTATGTTATCCTTCTTCGAGGTACCTAAAGGTGTTCTTGAGAAACTTAACTATTACAGGTCTAGCTTTTTTTGGCGAGGGGATGATCATAATAAAAAGTATAGACTAACAAAGTGGAGCATAATTTGCCAGCCCAAAGAAATGGGATTGGGGGTTTTGAATATTGAGGTACAAAATCAGTGTCTCCTAAGCAAATGGCTTTTCAAACTGTTTAATGAAGATGGTTTATGGCAACAATTACTTAGGAGGAAATATTTAGGAAATCAAACCTTGACTCAAGTACAACATAAACCCACTGATTCTCACTTCTGGTCAGGCTTGATGAAGGTCAGAGAAACTTTTTTAAGTCTTGGCTCACTTCATCTTAACAATGGTGAGAACATCAGGTTTTGGGAGGACTTGTGGATAGGCAATTAACCTCTAAAGCTTTAATACCCCACTTTATATAACATTATACGGCGAAAAAATGCCACTATGGCTACTGTATTTAGTAGGATACCACTTAATAAGGACTATTTCTGGTGTTAACCTTACTTTATGGCATAACTTGGTTGATAGAATTATGCATGTCCAGTTAAACAATGAAAATGATGGTTTTAGATGGAATGTTGTGCAATCGGGTGTTTTTTCGATACAGTCAATGTATAAGACCCTTATGAATAATGGGACCATCGCTATGTATAAACCAATCTGGAAATTGAAGATGCCACTGAAGATAAAAATTTTCATGTGGTACCTTCAACGAGGAGTGGTCCTCACAAAGGATAACCTCGCTAGACGAATTTGGCATGGTAGTTTGAAATGTTATTTCTGTAGCTATAATGAAACAATACAACATCTATTTCTTGATTGCCATTTCGCTAAATTCTTGTGGAGAGTGGTCCACATCTGCTTAGGCTTGCGTCCACCTCGTAACTTTAGACATATGTTTGGCACGTGGCTTACTTGAGTAGATGTCAAGCTTAAAAATATTATTTTAGTAGGTGCATCAGCTTTATGCTGGGCTATCTGTCTTAGTAGAAATGATATGGTTGTTGACAAATCTCCTACGAAAACGTATATGCATGTAATGTTCGGGGAACCCATTGGCTCCGGTTCTGGAGTCAAATGCAGCGGCATGAAGAGGACAAAGATATAATAAAAAAGTCTGCCAGCGTCTCGAAGCAGTCGTCATGCAGATTTTCGCATGCCATGGATGGAGGTTTAGTAATAGGATTGGCTTTACTTAAACCCCGTTTGGACTTGGCTGTGTTTTCTTTGTCCTGTTTTATTCCCTTGTATTTTAAGCAGACAGAGGTGCTGCAACTCTTGTAATAAGGTCTTGTAATAAGGTGATGTAGCCCTCTTTAAAGGTCAAAGCCGAATTCTAATTCATTATCTAAAAAATGGTCCAACCCTTGGCTTGACTTAAAAGTCTATATGTGGGCAATCAATAAAAGAAAACTGTTTTTACCTTTTTCTTCATTGAAAGGTGTTTTTCTTTTTCTTTTCTGGCGTGCTAGCGCCCGGACGTCCGACGGGGGTAAAAATCTCGGACGGTACTGTAGCAGCGAAAATTTCCGCCGCAACATCGGGTAATGTTGCATGAATCACGTCAAGTTTTTTGCAACATCTAAAAAGTGCATTTGCAACATTAAAATGCGCGATTGCAACATGAAAAGTCAATATTTGCAACATTGGGAATGCGTACAGAAATGCCGTCGAATACCATTGATGAACATCATCCGATGAAAAATTCCTGACGCAACATCGAGTAATGTTGCATGAAACATGTAAAGTTTTTTGCAACATCTAAAAATGCATTTGCAACATTAAGAATGTGCGATTGCAACATGAAAAGTCAATATTTGCAACGTCGGGAATGCGTACAGAAATGTCATCGAATACCATCGATCGAACATCTAGATCTACTTTTTACAACATCCGCATGAACCAGTTGCAACATTGTTATGAAACATTTGAAACACGCATTTGAAACACGCGAAACATACGCACGCAACATGTAGCAAACCCTAACACAGATAGAGACAAGAAGAGGAGGAGGATGGCGAGCAGGTAGCTCTACCCCGGCCATGGGGGAGCTCGGCCCGGCCATAGGGAATAAAGGGACAGGAGCTCGTGCACCGGCCATGGGGCAGAGAAAGCGGAGCTCGTGCCGTCGCCCATGGCGTCGCTCAGAGCTGGACCTCCACGGGGCTCGCCGCCGCATCCGGGAGCGCAGCTATGGACGGGAGCTCGCCGACAGCGCTGCCATGGGCGTGGGTCTCATCTCCCCACAGTGGGAGAGGAGACCCACCGCCGCCCTTCCTGCAGTTCGCCGGAGCGCCGACGCTCTTTGCAGCGCCTTGCGCTCCTCCGATCTCATCGGAGCGCAGACGCACGCCGCCTCACATGGACGACCCAACGAGCAGCGCAAGCTCCGGGAAGCAGCAATGGGGGAGAGGGGATACTGTCCCGCAGCCCGGCCAGTCGCCGACCATCTCTTATCGAGTAGCCTGAGATCCAAGGAGCAGTGTCCGGAGAATGAAATTTTCGAGAGAGGTGCGAGGTATGAAACGAACGGAGCAGAGAGGATAAGAACGTGTGGTGGGCGGTGGAAGACGCGTGAGCTAGGTGGGCCGTGGGCCTAGTAGCGTCCGACGTCGTCGGACGTCGTAGCATTCCCGTTTTCTTTTTTTGCTATTACAGCTACTTTTCTTTTACTACGAAGGCTTAGAGAAATAACAAGCCCAGCCCACAACCGTGCCCTACCTCTTGTTTTGGCAGAGGGGCCCATCCATATAAAATATTCACAATTTCGCATCGAGAGAGAAACCTAAAACCCTGCCCCTCCCGATGGCGGCGGCGAACGGCGGCGCCTCGCGGCGCCCGCGGCCGAACGTGCTGGTGACGGGCACGCCGGGCACGGGGAAGACGACGACGTGCTCCCTCCTCTCTGAAGCCGCCGGCCTCCGCCACGTCAACATCGGGGACCTCGTCCGCGAGAAGAGCCTCCACGACGGCTGGGATGACGACCTCGAGTGCCACGTCATCAACGAGGATCTGGTAAGCCTCCGCCTCCTCCGCTAGTCGCCCCCCCCCTCCCCCCCCTCCCCCCCCACACACACACACACACCCCTCTTCCTTCTCCAAATTCTGACTCCTGTGTTCATCGAATCGTGTAATCTGGACCGCAATTTCATCATTTCCCGTGGAGATTAAAGTAAAATTAGAGCTTCTTATGCGGCTATCCTGAAAATTGAAGCGCTGATTTAAATGAGAGCTGAAATACCTTATTTCTTATGCGGGGATCCTGAAAATTGGAGGTTATATTGGGGTTGATTTGTGATTTGCCTTGTATTGTGTTTATGCCTTCAGTGTTTTTAACTTTTAAGATGCAATAGTTTCGCATTCGTGTTTTGTAATGTCGTATGCCCTACAGCAGGGCAGGTAGTCTTGCTTTACTGCTTTACCTAATGCTGTTAAGGACAAATGGCCTAAGTTCATGTATGTTTGCCATTCTGGATCACCTGTCAGAACAGGTAGGCTCGAGGCATTTTGTATTCTCCTGCAACAAACAAAATTTCATGTTAAATTGATTAATGGATAGACAGATACTGGATAAATAGGTCCGAAGTTTCATATTGCATTTGTCTCAGAGGTTGTCCAAGGTTGTGATTTCTTCTCCAACATTGAAATCGATTCACATATTTTTGGCTTGTTTCGTATAATGGTGGCTGCATCACGCTCACTTAGCGTCTTATCTGCCAGCCAGGCAAGGACTTAGCAGCAACAAGCTAGCGCGATGGCTGAAGTCCTTTACATAGGATTAGTTCCAGTCTCAGTTATCTTCTTTTGGTCAGGTCTTAACTGATAAGTTGTTATTTCCTTAATTGCGAATGAAGTAGCAGATTATCCTGTTTGGCGATGATGATTGTTGTACACCTGGGATGTCGGTCTATGTCTCAATATCAGTAAGTATTCAAGAAGATGCAATCCACTAGTGCAACATCCACAGTTCCACACGGAACCAGTCCATTCTTGTCTGGATGGTGCTCTTCTACTGGATTACTCAATTTTTCTTGAGACTAGCATGGTGTTTGCTTGTGGACCTACATCTTAGCTCTACAACAATGATAACCTGATTCACCTGGAACCGAATCTTTGTAAGTTCCTTGGACAATACCATCTGTAGTTGCAATATGAAGCTAGTTATGTTACTACCTTTTGGAGGGGATTAACTAATGAGCTTATAGCATGCAAGTTATCCTGTTTGTTATTGATGATTGTTGTAGACCTGGGATGTCTGTCTATGGCTTGACTGATGCTGGCATTAAAGAAGGCACGATCCACTAGTGCAGCATTCCACATGGAATCTCTCCATTTTCGTTGTGGATGGTGCTATTCTTTTGGGTTAGTTTTTTCTTTATTGAGGCTAGCATGAGTCTGCTTTGTGGATATACATCCTAGCTCTACAACAATGATCACTTGAAACAGAAGCTGTCTGTGTAAGTTCTTTGGATTATTCCAGGTAGTTGCAAGTTGCAGCCCTAAGCTAGTCATGTTACTACCTCTTGCATAAGATTAGCTAATGAACTTGCAGCAAGTTATCCTGTTTGTCAATGATGATTGTTGTAGACCTGGGATGTCTGTCCATGTCTCACCTTATGCTGGCATTCAAGAAGAAGAACAATCCATGAGTGCAACACTCCACACTGAATCACTCCATTATTTGTGGATGTTGCTCTCCTACTGGATTAAATTTTTCTTCTTTCGGACTAGCAATGGTCTGCTTTGTGTACATACATCCTAGCTCTACAATAATGATCACCTGAAACTGGAGATATCTCTGCAAATTCCTTGGTTAATTCTATCTGTAGGTGGTTGCAATCTGAACCTAGCCGTATTATGTACAGCTGGCGATCAGTACGATTCAGGTCTGTTGAAAATTCTAATAGTGTCATGTTAATTTTACCATACTACAATATTTCAAAATTCTTACAAGTTTGGATAGTGAAAATGTGATAGCTTTGCATTGAATTAAATAATGCCTTTGCAACAAAGTGCTCTATTCTTCAATGATGATTGTCATAGACCTTGGATGTCATGGCACGTTGAGGAAGAAAACACAATCCTCAGCTGTAGCACTCTACTCAAAACTGTTCTTCCTTGAGTGCTTTATGGACCTAGCATCCTAGCTTTAAAGTGAGATTGGAGCAATCAATTATAACTTCTTTGGATGATCAATATTTCTTCTCTGTCTAGTTGTAAACATAGCTAGTAAAGTTAAATGAAATTACTGTTAGTTTTACCCATTTGCCCTGCTGTCAGTATGAGTAGCTATAGTATATTAAAGAACCTTTAGTAGAACATACATATTCCTTTTTACTTGCTCAATATTTAAAATTTTACTGAATTGTACAGTTACTCCCTTTCTGTGGTCAATTATGTGACTGATTGTATGCAGTTTACATAAAAAGAAAAAAAAAACTTGTGTAATGATCTTTGATAGATCTAGTTGGTATGTTTCAGTTACCCCATGCCCCTCTTGGCAAAGTAGATGCCGTCGATATTTGTGCTATTTGGTTTTGGTTGATGTTGTTTGCCTCAGTATGTTCACTTCCTGGATCTTCCTTTGAATAGGCCAAGCTTCTTGTTTGCCTGGGGTCCCCATGTCCCCATTTGAGATTTACTGAAGTTCACTGAGAAAACTGTCAATATACCTTATTTCTGCTGTTGGTTAGGCTTTTAATGGTTGCTATATTCTTGGTTGCAGGTCTGTGATGAGCTTGAGGACAGGATGGAAGAAGGTGGTATATTGGTAGATTACCACGGATGTGATTTCTTTCCTGAGCGTTGGTTTGACCTAGTAGTTGTTCTCCAGACTGACAACTCAATTCTGCATGATCGCTTGACTAGCAGGTAATTGGAGTAGAATTTCCTCGGAACAACTCATTCAGAACAACTGACATGCCACACTCGTTATGTCTGATAACATCTTATTCACAGAGGGTATACGGGTTCCAAGCTCTCAAACAACATAGAGTGCGAGATCTTCCAAGTGCTCCTGGAGGAGGCAAGGAAGAGCTACAAAGGGGACATCGTGATGCCCTTGCGAAGCGACAATGTGGAAGATATTAGTAGGAACGTGGGTACATTGACAGACTGGGTAAACAACTGGAGACCATCCTGATGAGCTAGTTGACTTGTTAAACCTATATGATGCCCTAGGGTAGTGCTGCTTCCGAAAAGAAATGTTATTGACCTGGATCGTATGCTTTGTGTATTGATTGTATTATTTTATTATAAAAACTGGCGACCATCCTGGTGAGCTAGTTGACCTGTATCTATATGGTCTCTTGGGGGGTAGTGCTGCCTCTGGAGTCTGGAGCCTGGAAAGAAATGTTATTAAGTCAATAACATTTCTTTTTAGACTCCAGGATCGTATGCTTTCTATATTAATTTGTATTGTTTTAACAAGATGTTTTTCCCTTAAATATTTTATGCATGCCTTAGACTGTAATTATTCCAGTTGATTAGTTCCTTCGGAGGGCGCAAAATGGAAATGAGGTTCACTGCTGAACCAAACTAGCAGGACATCTCAAAGTGGTAGACCCACCACCTCAGAATCAGATGCTAAGTTGCTAGCATGACAGCTGGACGGTGTAGGGAAAGGGCTAGAAGGAAACGACAGTGATGATATATGTGATGCAAAGAATCAAAGACTATCTTGTGAGTTGTACGTAAGGATGAATTCGGATCGAATACGAATGATTCGAATTCGGATACCACTATTTACCATATTTTAAATCGAATTCGGATACGAATACGAATCTTATCGAATACGAATACAAAACGAATAGTTCGAATTCAGATTCGCATTCGCATGTTTAGTTGATTTTGACAGAAAATGTCTTAATGTATGTTAATTCACTTTATGGGTTGTTTTTAAGAGTAAATTATGTGTATATATCTCATGTATGTTATATATATTTGAATAATTAAATATACAAATATAAATATAAATAATTTTCATAATATATAAAATATTTTAATAAGAAAATATTACATTAGTAAGTATAATATAATTTATTAATTAGAAAAATAAATCAAAGTAGTTAAAATTGATATGATTGTCCATCTTAAAGTTAATTAAAATTTATTTTAAATACCGTTAGTAATATTATAATCAATATAATTAGTAATTATCATGTAGATAATTTTTAAATTGATTAAATAGTTTATATCATTTATAATTAATAGTTAGTCAAATAGAGAAGTTAATTTATGTCGAATGTTTCGGATTTTTCTCGAATACGAATGTGAAATCGGATAGAGAAAATTGTTGGAAATCGAATTCGGATACATCCATTTGACATCCATATTAAAATCGAATACGAATACGGATAACCATATTTACGTTTCCATCCTTAGTTGTATGGTAATCATATGATGTCACATGAGTTGTCTTGTAGTTTTAAAAATTAATTTAAAGCGTTTCCTTTTCTAAAATAATGGTCTCTTTCTCTTACCTTCTCTCATGCACATAACTCATGATATTATATAAAATTATCTATGAGAAAGCCTAATGTTGTATTTGACTTTAATTTTGAAACGAGAGCAATAATGCAACCTCGAAACCACACAGGATAAGACACAACACTAGTGTAGCAAAGCAAAATTCCATCTATGTTTGATGAAACCGGAGAAATGATGCAACCTCGTAACTACAAGGGGTTAAAAAGAAACACTTGAGGAGCAACACAAAACTCAAAGTACTCCCTCCAATTTGAAATATTTATCTTTGTTGATTTTTCACACAACATTTGACCATTTGTTTTTGTTAAAAAAATAACCGAAATTACTAGGGGAGGCCCTTACCTATTATGCATATAATTCTTTTTATCTCAAATGATCTAACCTTTAGGATAGAGACCATCTGACTTACTCAAAAATTTATCGTAAACATATAAAAAGATGTCATACTTAAAGTACATTTGATGACAAGGGAAATTACATTTTTAAAATAAAATGAACTTTCAAACGACATAACTAAAGGTCAACAACGATGGATATTCGATACGGAGGTAGTAAATTTAAAACAACAGAAATGATGCAGCATTAAAATGACACGGGGTAAAAGAAAACACTAGCGCAACAAAGGCATATTGGTCACAAAACAACTTACACCCTAATTACTATTTGTTTTGAATTTCTTATATACATTGCTTTTGATATGTACCTAGATATATACTCTGCTTATATATTAGCAAACGTTATGCATAAAAGCCAAAATGAATAGTGATTTTGAACCGAGACAATATCATTTAAAAATGTGTCGAAATGTTCCTTTTCTTTCCTTTCCTTGTTTTCTCATCTGCATCATCTTAAAACTCATATTCCCTCCATACTGGTATTAGATGATGTTTAGGACAACGACACGGTCTCCAAAATGTAACTTTGACTTCTTATTTTTTAAAAATATTTATTAAAAAATAATATATGTATATTTTTCTAAAAATACTTCTCAAGACAAATTTATTCATATGGTTTTCACATTTCCAAACTCAACGACTTAAAAGTTATTCGTGATTTATATTCCCAATGTTTGACTAAAACCTTGTCTAAAACTTCATCTATTTCTTATACGGAGTGAGTATTACCTTACATGAGATGATCTAGGAGAACTTTAATATGCAATGGTCCATTTTATTTGTGAATCATGTAACGATGTACTACTCCACTTTACTATTTTTTGCGTGTCACATCAAAAGGAATCTTATCATTTAGAATTTATATTTAGGAATAATATAAATGTAGACTAATAATAAAATTATTATTAATTACAGAACTCGGATGTACACCGTGAGACGATCTAATGAAGATAATTAATCTATGATTAGCGGATGGTTAGTGTAGCACCATTATTGCAAATCATGGATCAAGTAGGCTTAGTAGATTCGTACCACAATTTTGCAACCAATCCGTGCAAAAATTTTTGTAAACAAATTTTATTTCATAATTTTAAATGATAAGATTCTTTTTGATGTGACGGTTGTAATTTTTTTAGGAGGAACTAAACATTCCACTGTTTAGACGCAAAATCTTTACACCCTAAAAATATTTTGTACACATGTATAGTGTATTAAATGTAGTTGAAATAAAAATCGCATTACATAAACGGTCTGCAAAATCGTGAGACGAATCTAATGAGCATAACTAGATCGTGATTAGACAATATATTGCTACATTAACGCTACAGTGAACATGTGCAATGGACGGATTAGTTAGTCTTAATGAATTAATTCGTTTCATAATGTACAGACGAGTTCTGTAATTAGGTTTTTTTGATTGGTATCATTCTGGCTAAACATCTGATGTGACATTTACCTTAATTTTTTTCCCACCTAAACACAGGGGCAACTACGACAGACTTCATATTTGAAGCTTACGATGCAAGACACAGGGGCAGCTATTTATATGTAGTGCGCCATCGTGTTTAATATATACGAGAATCACATAATATAGGCCGTGTTTAGTTCCCGAAAAAATTTCGGTGAAAAGATTTCGGGTTTTGATTTTACCGATTTAGGAGTAGTAAATATAAACGAAAAAGGTGGAAAGTTATATGGATATGTTGGAAATCTCGAGACGAATCTAACGACGGTAATTAGAGGGTAATTAATTCATAATTAGTGGATGGTTATTGTAGCATTACTATTGCAAATCATGGATTAAGTAGACTCATTAGATTCGTCTCGCGATTTCCAGTCTATCTATGTAACTTTTCACCTTTTTTACCTACATTTAATATTCCATGCATCTAAGATTCTCTTTTAATGTGATGAGTAAAAAGATTTCGTTTTGCAACTAAACAAGGGCATAATATCGAAATATTCTGTTGATACCGAATTTGCGAATGGACGCACACTTGAAAAGAGAGGAGGCTTTACGCATTGACACCTCACAACCCACCCTCCGCCCCAACAGTGGAGTCTTCTCTGCAGCCTGCGCCCTCTCCTCTCCGCGCGCAGGTCAGGAGGAAGGTGCTGAGGGAGGCGGAGAGCAGGAGTGCGCCGGCGGAATGGCGGCGCCGCCGAAGGCGTGGAAGGCGGAGTACGCCAAGTCCGGGCGGGCCTCGTGCAAGTCGTGCAAGTCCCCCATCGCCAAGGACCAGCTCCGCCTCGGCAAGATGGTCCAGGCGACCCAGTTCGACGGCTTCATGCCCGTGCGTAACCTCTCCCACCCGCGCTACCCATTCTCCCGATACTCTGCGCGGCCAATCGCTCTTGATAGATTGGCGAATCTTACTTGAATCTTCGAGGGGTTCGGGAGGGTAGGGTTTAGGCGCGCGGCTTGGCGGTCGCGGCGGTTTCGGTGGGTTAAGTCTGGAATGCAGGCAGATTGGATTGGTGGTGGCGCGTTTGGGATGCAAACTCCGAGGGCCTGATGTGGGGTATGGGTCTATCTTGATCTGTGACTTTCCCTGTTCATTGTTGTCCTGACGCCTGATTTTTGGCGCGTTTGATTGAACGTGGTTCCTTCTAGAATAAGGAATGTGGTTCTTCTGGTGCATTGGATTGATATTCTATCCGTTTGTCAGATTAACTTTCACATTCAGAAAATTTTATTTACTCATGGGAAAATAAGGTGGCCCTGAGTGTATTCTGGGTATGCATGCCACATTGCCACCTATCACCATGTCCTTTAACAAAGGATAGTTTGTTTGGCACTACCATTTTAGCATTGACTAGTCCCAGCCATGTCTTGATGATGTTTTGTAAACCATATCCTTTTTCTCTTTCTGGAACAAAGCTAAACATATTTTTTGCTTTCTTGGGGCAGTGGAGTTGTATGATGCTTGTCCCTGTTTTGTCCTTTCCAGATGTGGAACCATGCCAGATGCATCTTCGGTAAGAAGAACCAGATAAAATCGTAAGTAATCTTATCTCTTATTTGTCTAGTAGTAGTACTAACACTCTAATTTGTCAAGTAGTAGTACTGTAAAGGCATATTTCGTGGTGGGTTTAATCAAATAATTTATTATTATAGATGTTGGTGTATTTCCTATAAACTTGGCTGATTTTAGAGAAGTTTTACTTAGGACAAAACTAAACACCTTTCATTTTGAAGCGGATGGAGTAGCTTAACTGTCTTAATCTATTCAGCTTCACTTTATCTTTTTGGTATTTACAGTCAACATTTAACTTGATTTTTAATATGCATCCAGTGTTGATGATGTTGAAGGAATAGATGCACTTCGATGGGATGATCAAGAGAAGATAAGGAACTATGTTGAAAGTGCCTCAGCTGCTACAAGTTCCACAGCTGCTGGTCCTGATAAATGTACTATTGATCTTGCTGCATCTGCTCGTACTTCATGCAGACATTGCAATGAAAAGATTACAAAAGGAACTGTAAGTATATTATGATTAATGGACTTTTATGTCTCATTTCTCGCGAATCATCATTGTACTCGATAACACACATGCTTATTTTTGGGTTCATGCGAAAGGGCCTCTAGCTGACTTGGTTAGACGGCCTCAGTAGCACTCCTCAGGTCCTGGGTTCGACTCCCCGTGGGAGCGAATTTCAGGCTGAGGTTAAAAAAACCCCCTCGTCTGTTGCCATAACCAAAGCATAGGTGTAAGGCCCGGCCTAGGTCGTATCTGTGGTTGGCTTGGGCTCTCCTACCTGGGGGTAGTTGCAGAAGCCGTCAGCCCAGTGGTTGTCTCACAAGGGCTACGGGCCCCTGTGTAAGGGTGGGGCAGAGGTTCGGGGGTTTTCTCGACCTGCGTGAGAAGGTCTTCTCTCTTAGCAAAATGCCCGGGGGCTGTCTTACCCCCCGCAGGCCGAGTTTTTTTATTTTTTTTATTTTTTTTTTATTTTTGAGTTGATAGATGATGTTAAGTTTCTATTGTTGTGTTCATAGTACGATCATGATCAAAACATTCCTTCCAGTGATTAGCCGTCTAAGTATAATTTTTATGTAGGTTGGAATGCAACCTTTTGGATTTTTTTAATCGAAACCAATTGCATGCTATTTTCTTCCTGTACACCTAATGATGTTCTTTTTTCACTAAACTCATATAAGCAATGCTCATCTTCATATAGCGCCAAGGCTTTATTCTGTTGTACTGGAACTAGAAAGAACTGTAAATATCCTTTGAGGTCACTAACCTGCGCCTCCCTTATCACATTGCACTGCAAATAGTGAAGACGCTTTTATTATTCTTTTGTGCTGGAAAATTAGAAAGAACTGTAAAATCCTTTGGAGTCACCAACTTGCTCCTTTGTTATCTAAAATGCCTGCCAATATCTATGAGCTAAGGTGACCTGTGAAAATAATGAAATAGAATGTGAAAAGTAGGAACTGATAAAAAACTTAACTATATTGAATCTATTACTTTCTTTATTTGTGTGACCTTCATACTTGTGTGCTCCTAATGAGATGCTTTATCCTTCTATACATTCTGGAGAGAAAAGCATTTAATGGTCCACTAATACTTAGCAACTTATGCTGTTAAACATGCTGTCTCGATTCAGTTTGTCAATAACAGTTTTATTTGACTAGGTCCGTGTTTCAGCTAAGCTTGAAGGTCAAGCTTCCAAGGGAATACCATGGTATCATGTCAACTGTTTCTTCGAGTTATCCCCATCTGCTACTGTTGAGAAATTCTCAGGCTGGGATACTTTGTCAGACGAGGATAAAAGAACAGTGTTTGATCTTGTTAAGAAAGATGTTGGCCATAGTGGTAAGAAATTGAGGAGATCTACCCCCAGCTGCATTTATTTTTCTTCACTTAAGAACCTGACTTTATTTGTTTTCGTCACCAAGAACCAACTAAGGGTTCCAAGCGCAAGAAAGGCGAAGATGATACGCAAAGCTGCAAAGCGCCCAAGTTAGATGGAAGTACATCGGAAGGCACAGTGCAGAACAAAGGAAAACTTGTTGACCCATGTGATTCCAGTGCTAATTCTGCTGATATCCAACAAAAGCTTAAAGAGCAAAGTGACACACTTTGGAAGTTAAAGGATGAACTTAAGAAGCATGTTTCGACTGCAGAATTAAGGGATATTCTTGAAGCTAATGAGCAAGATACGTCTGGACCAGAGAGGCATCTATTGGACCGTTGGTAATTTGCATCCTGTTTCCTCCTTTTTCAATAATGAATTTGTTGGTAATGTTCTGTTTTTCCTTTCTTTTTCTATAAGAATTTGTCACTTTAGATTATGTTAGTGATAGCTGAAGATCAATTGACATTTAAACAACCAATACTGAAAGGATCCTTGTCATAAGTGGACCTTACTATTCCCAAAGTCACAATGATAAATGACTTGTAGTGCTTGTCATGCAAAGGAACACCTTGTGCAAACACCAACTAAGCTGCGGCCGCTACCATCTAAAACCTAATCTCGTGTGCTTCAATTCTGAACACTGCCATAGACTGCAACACTGGTGGACTGGACCACATCAGATTACTTGTGTGGGCTAGTGCAGATAGGGTTAGTGTGCTGCTGTTTGTATCTGCAGTAGATATCGTTGGCTACATGGACATCTCTGGGGCATTGCTCTCTTGTGTTTCTCTCACAGATTTCAGAGGCTCTACTCTTTTCAACTTTTTTCAGATATGGCACTAACTTTGATTACTCACTTTTGTTTTCTTACAGTGCCGACGGAATGCTATTTGGAGCGTTGGCTCCTTGCCCAGTCTGTAATAATGACCTATACTATTATAATGGTCAGTACCAATGCAGTGGTAATGTGTCAGAGTGGGCCAAGTGTACATACTCGACAACAGAACCTGTACGCATTAAGAAGAAGTGGAAAATCCCAGATGGAACAGATAATGCTTATCTTATGAAGGTATGCTTAATGAATCTTAATGCTTGTTTTTCAGTAGTTAATTTCTGACAAATAGGTATAATTTGCAGTGGTTCAAGTCTCAAAAAGTTAAGAAACCAGAGAGGGTTCTTCCGCCAATGTCACCTGTGAAATCTGGAAGTAAAGCAACTCAGCGAACACGGTTACTCTCTCCTGAAGGATTGGATAAATTAAGGTTTTCTATTGTAGGACAATCTAAAGAAGTGGTACGTAATCTTCATTAACTTATTTTCTGGCGCTATAGTTATCAGGATCTTTGGTTATTTTCTGTCTTGCTTTATTTATTTCTTTAGTTGCAAGTAGGTGTGTTGATCTGATCCAAAACAAGACATATGTGTCTTTCCCAAAAGAACACATGCAAACAAGCTGTCTTTCCATGAGATATCAGTGGAAGTAGCACCCATTTTACCATGACCTTGCTGCAAGTTTTGGCTCACACCAGTTACGAAAAAAAATATCAAAATGATTATTTAGGTTGTTTGTTCTCAGGATAGGTTGTTACCACATTATACAAGCGAATATGTTTATGTATATTTGTTGCATCATGAATTTGATGTTGCTCTTATTTATCTGTTGCAGGATCAATCGATTCAGAAGCTCAAACATGCTGGTGCCAACTTCCATGCGAGGGTTGCCAAAGGTTTATCTGTATTCCCTTCTTAGTCTACAACTGATTTTTCTGTAGCTCAGGCATATGAGCTTGTTCGATTTGTATAGCATTGGAGCTAAGATATTGCTTTGTGAAGCAGAAATGGGCAACTTTGTTAGGTCATTATTTTATAAAAAATGCAAACAACACCCTAGAGATCAATTCGAGTTCCAATCTTTTCCTTATGCATTTAGCCATGATGCTAAACCCGGTGCGGAATCCCCCGTAATGTTATGCCATGATAGCATGTTTGCCGTAATGTGACTTTGGATGCATAGTTGTTGCCTCCAGAAATAAGGATAAGTTACAATTGAGGAGCCTGATAGGCCCTAGTGCATGCTTAAACCCTCAACCCTCTTGTACCTCCCACACTAGCAACCTACGTGGAACGTGCCGACATGGCATCTCCTAAACATCCAAATGGTTAGAGTTTTCTTCTTGTTGTTTCTTGTTTTCTGTTTTCTTGAACATATACATTGAGGTTAGAGTTATGAGACGGTAAATGTAACTAATAAGCTTTTCAAGGGTGATATTTGCAACATGAAAGTGATTTTTGGGGGTATATCTGCAATTTTCCAAAGATTAAAGGAAGGCAATATCTTGGTATTATTTTTTAAAAGTGATGTTGCATTATGCTTATAAGGTATACTTGCATTGCAGATGTTGATTGTTTAATTTCATGTGGTGAGCTTGACAATGAGAATGCTGAAGTCAGGAAAGCAAGGTCCCTTCCTCCATCTTTTTTCAATTGTAATTTTATGCCTTCCTTTTGTTAGCTAGCTATCAGGGATTCAAATGCCATGATACATATATATCTATTTGTTTGCAGGAGGCTGAAGATACCGATTGTAAGAGAGGATTACATGGGAGAATGCCTTAGAAAAAACAGAATGCTTCCATTTGATTTATATAAAGTAGAGAACACCTTAGAGTCAAAAGGTGGTACTGTCACTGTTAAAGTTAAGGGCCGAAGTGCAGTTCATGAGTCCTCTGGTTTGCAAGATACAGCTCATATTCTTGAAGATGGAAAAAGCATTTACAATACAACCTTAAACATGTCTGACTTGGCACGAGGAGTGAACAGGCAAGGATATTCTTTTTTCACAATATTTTCTTTTGGGATTCATAAGTCATAACTCGTTTTTAGATGGGATAGTTAAAAAGTTTCTTTAGCTTACCTGTGATAAGTTCTCTCCTTTTGGAAATAACCCAACTCCCTGCTAAGTTTGGTTGGTTGGGCCTCATGTGCTGTAGTTTAAATAAGTTGTTGCTTGGGACTACCCGAGCTTGCTTGGGACTTAGAGGCGTTGTTATTGTTGCTCTAAATTGGTTCATGACCCCTTTAAGCCTGTTTGGAGTCCAAATTTCACCTTGAACATCTAAACTGTCTGATTGTATGCCTGCCAAGCTGCAATACGACTTACGTCCTGAAGGCAATCTTGTTTTCCACCCCATTTTGTGTCAGTTCCATGTTAGAGACATCCACTGAGTCAGTAACATCATCTCTTCTTTCTTCCCCTTCCTCTCCTCTCTGCACAAACCTAGTTCGCTGGCTAGGTTTTGGTAGCCGTTGTGGCCTACTGCCTCTACAAACTCTGGTGCCAGGTGCAACTCAAGTTTGTGTGGCCCATCCCAATTGTTATTGTGGATGCTAATCCAAACCAAACAAGAAAACATCACGGAGTTCGTTCTTGTTCCATGTCATGATGTTATGGCGAGTGGGCCGGCCAGAGGCCTAGGCCCACGAGTACTGTAGCACATGGATTAGTTGAATTAGTTAGTTTGTTAGGATAGAGATAAGTTAGATGGATTTGGTTAGGATATTTACTTAGGGATCAAGTTAGCTCGTCTCTATATGAAGAGACACCTTTGTATCAGTTAGGTTAAGGAAGAAGTAGTAGGGTTTAATCTCAGAGCCTCCAGCGTGAGGGCGAGATCCCATCTACCTCAACCTATCTATCTCAGTAATCAGTCCATAACAGCTTGGTATTCAGAGCCAAAGATCCTGCGCCACAAATCCCACCCCTACCTAATCCAGTTCAGCCACTCCGTATACAAACAGATTTCATCTGTTCTTCTCCCACGTGTCTCAGATTGAATCTGCTATTTCATAGCCTTCGTCAATGGCAGCCACCAGGGGAGAATACATCACCCAAGCCGATCTCCAAAGAGCTGTTGACAAGTTCCTCGCTGCAGTCGACTCCGCCCTTGCGTCCATCTCGACGTCGTCATCCCCTACAGCCATGACGCCAAAGGCTGCAGCCAATGCTGCACAACCACCGATGGAGGACCAGGCGGCTACACCAACGGCAACACCGGCAGTTGCGCCCGTACCTGCAGCAACAACCCCGACACCGACATCATCTTCCTCATCTGCCGCCATCAACAAGATTCTCGCCAAGATCGATTCCATTAGCATCTCTTCATTGACAGCAGCAGCGCCGTCGGCATCACCGCCTTCATCAACGTCGTTACCACAAGTTGCAGCCGCTACTTCACCAGCAAAGGAGTCTTGCGGCCTCCTCGTCGAGTCCCCTATGCAGGCTGCCGCCTGGGGCCTCTGCGTGACCCACACGTCCTGGGTGTCTGCTGCTGTGCCACGCGCGGTCCCGTCCTCCGTGGCGCCCTTTCCCGCACCGTCTTCCTCGCCTGCGCCATGCAGGCCCCAGCCGCCCACTGTCTCGATCGGCCCTCCGTCTGCGCCTTACGCGGCGCCAGCGCCTACATCTCCAGGGGTAGCCACACCCTCATCGGCAACCTCGCTCGCAGCAACAACCTTGCTAGCAACTTCACCGGCAGCCACAATAGCGCCGGAGACATTCCAGGGTGCCACACTGCTCGCTGCATCGGCACCATCACCGGCAACTGCGCCAACAGCAACATTGCCGCCGCCGCCGATGTCACCACTACAGATGTTGCAATCTGCATCGGCTACATCGGCATTTGCAGCAGCAGCCTCTGCCTCGCCTTCGGCCTTGGCAGTGGTATCACCAGCGGCGACTTCGATGGCCGCGGCATCTTCGCCGCTGATTACAGCGTCAACAAAACCAAAACCTGCGCCGGCCCTGCACGCGCCACGCGCGGCCTCATCTACGGCGTCCGTGCTTGTCAACTCGGCACCCACATCGACCCTCTCTGGCCCTCCTAACGGGGCTCCTCGTCGGTTCCGAGCTCAAGTACCAGCGAAGGCCCGGGCTGCAACACCACCAGCACTTTCGGCCTCGGCGTCCCCAACCGTGACGACATCAGCGCCGCAGTCAATTGCGGCAACATCTGCTTCAATGGCCTCATCGGCAGCAGCACCATTGCTGGTTCTGTCCCCACCGGTGTCGCCCCCAAGCCAACCGCCGGCCATAATGGTGCTAAAACCAGATATCGTGCGGCTCCATATCCTGGGAATGAACCTTGTGCCACACGGAGCCCATCCGGTTGGTGTTCTACAGTGCTTCATGGCATGGGTTGCTTCGTGAGTTAACAAGAATTTGTGGCATGAGCTCCTGTACAGTGCTGCCATCTTCATCAACATTGGACAGCACCAATTTATTTCAAAAGCATACTGCATGCGTCGCAGTGGGCATTCCTGCATTTGTGTGCTGGGCTGACGGCGCCTCAATTTGCATCACTGGGCCAATGTGTGCTGGGCTGACGGCGCCTCAATTTGCATCACTGTGCCACTGGGGAACAACAGCGGTTCATCGGATTGGACTCAGGACATCCGCGGGTTGCTAATTCGTTGGGGGATCCTCTCCGGCCAGCTTCACAGAAGTTCCAGAACCTTATCTATGATGGCACCACTGGCGAAGTGCCAGCAAGTTTCCTTTGAGGGCCTTTGCAGCTACTACATCCAGTTAGGCTACGTCGTCAATCCTCCTGGAGTAATCGACTTCATCGGCATGCACTTCCTTCAACAGCCTACCCAAGATTCAGATTCATCGCCTTGGCCTTCGACCATCAACATCATGGCAGCTCGAGGACGAGCTGCCTTCGAGGGGTGGTGAAGTGTTATGGCGAGTGGGCCGGCCAGAGGCCTAGGCCCACGAGTACTGTAGCACATGGATTAGTTGAATTAGTTAGTTTGTTAGGATAGAGATAAGTTAGATGGATTTGGTTAGGATATTTACTTAGGGATCAAGTTAGCTCGTCTCTATATGAAGAGACACCTTTGTATCAATTAGGTTAAGGAAGAAGTAGTAGGGTTTAATCTCAGAGCCTCCAGCGTGAGGGCGAGATCCCATCTACCTCAACCTATCTATCTCAGTAATCAGTCCATAACGTCCCATGTAAATCAAAGCCCACAATTCTTATTGACAGTCAAAAAAAAGGGAGTACCCAGTGCCGTAGGCTCCCGCACTATGCGGGGTCTGGGGGCAGGTTGTTTAGCGCACAGCCTTTATGTGCAGAGGCTGGGGCTTGAACCCTGGACCTTCCGGTCACAGGCGGTGAAGCTCTACCACTGCACCAAAGGCCGCCCTTTCTCTTATTGACAGTCAATAGGAGAAAAAAAAGATACCATCATGTGTTTTGTAGATATATGTGGACACAAAGGGAAAACCATGGTTAGTTTTCTTTTCAGGGACTACACTATGAAGCCTTTAGTGCGTAGAGTTGAATACTAACATGAGCCACCAATAAGAAGGGAAAAGAGATGAAACCCAACATGATCGAGTAGATCTACTAAATGGTTTTAACTTTATTATGGATGCAGTACGTCTACAATTAGTATGCATCTGCTAAAACTCGCATACTTTTGTCTTCTTTCCTGTCAGACTGCTACCCAGAATATCCAAACTAACTTTTTTCTATTCTATTTCTATGTCCCGTCAGAGATTGATTGATGCTTAGAAATGCAATACTGATATTGAAATGAAAATGGAGAACTGAGCCTCATGTTGTAATTATACTAATTGCTACCTTGCTATATTATTCCACGATATGATGTTATTGCTCTGGTCCATTTCTTAATAGTTTTTTCTTATTTTTTTGTGAAGCTACTATATACTCCAGATCATTGAAGAGGATGATGGGTCTGAATGCTATGTGTTTCGAAAGTGGGGACGGGTTGGGAATGAACGAATTGGAGGGCAAAAGCTGGAGGAGATGTCAAAAACTGATGCAATCCAGGAATTCAAAAGATTATTTCTTGAGAAGACTGGGAACCCATGGGAATCTTGGGAACGAAAAACCAATTTCCAGAAGCAGCCTGGGAGATTTTACCCGCTTGATATTGTAAGTTGTGAGAAAAAATCTAAAATGATTTTACACACTTTGTGGATTTCAACTGATTTGTTAAACGCAATGCAGGATTATGGTGTTAAGCAGGCACCCAAACGGAAAGATATCAGTGCAACAAAGAGTTCTCTTGCTCCTCAGTTGCTGGAACTCATGAAGATGCTTTTCAACGTGGAGACATATAGGTGCATTGTTGTGTCTTTTCTTAATGTCATGTTTTCCTACAAATTTTTTTGCTCCTTGTATTAAAATAAACCTTTTTCCAGAGCTGCTATGACGGAATTTGAAATTAATATGTCAGAAATGCCTCTTGGGAAACTAAGCAAGGAAAATATTCAGAAAGGTATGCTAATATCGTTCCTTGTTGGCCTCATTTTTTTATCTTCCAAATTTATGATGACATGAAGATGATTACACTGGCACTACTTGCAGGATTCGAAGCATTAACTGAGATACAAAATTTGTTGAAGAACACAGCTGATCAAGCACTAGCTGTTAGAGAAAGTTTAATTGTTGCTGCGAGCAATCGTTTTTTCACTCTTATTCCTTCTATTCATCCTCACATTATACAGGACGAGGACGAGTTAATGATCAAAGTATTGCTCACATTGCCTACTTTTATTCCTGTAAATTGGAAGAAGTATTCTATGGCTCTTCTTATATTTCTTAATCATGCTAACTTCTTCATATGGAGTAGACCGCTTTCCCCATACTTCCTTTGATGAGTGCTGTCTATAATGCTACCGGAAGTTTAAACGGAGTCAAAATAATATTGTATTGGTCTTGCATTGTATCATATGGACATAAAGCCATAGTCATTTGAACTAAACCACCATGTTTGTACTGCTGCTATTAGTGGTGCAAATTCTAATTGTAACTTGTATTTTGCTCAATCTTTCTCTCTGCTGTGCGCTTGAAAGGAATTTACAGAAAGTTATGATACATCAAGGACACTTGCTGCTATTTCTTTTATTTGTGACATATAATGCCATCTTCCTTGCCATCAAAAACAGTACCTTAGTCTATTCATGATTACTATCCTGTCTATTTTGTGCTGTTCATGATTCTCAAGTCATTTTCTTGTAGTCATTTTCCTTGAATATGATGAAAGAGCTTTCTTAGACCTAACTTGCCTATGACTTATGTACAGGCGAAAATGCTTGAAGCTCTGCAGGATATTGAAATTGCTTCTAAGCTAGTTGGCTTTGATAATGATAATGATGAATCTCTTGATGATAAGTACATGAAGCTTCACTGCAACATCACCCCACTGCCTCATGATAGTGAAGACTACAAGCTAGTTGAGCGTTATCTCCTTAACACACATGCTCCTACTCACAAGGTATGGTCCTATTTCTCTTCTGGACACAGTGCATTTTTGTTTGTATTACATGGCTGTTTTTATTCTGTTTATTTTGGGACCCTTTGCCAAACCTTGTGATATGTTTTTTTTTGAAGGACTGGTCACTTGAACTAGAGGAAGTTTTCACACTTGATCGAGATGGAGAACTTAATAAGTACTCAAGATACAAAAATAATCTGCATAATAAGATGCTATTATGGCATGGTAAGCAATAGTTTGAATATGCTTTAGCTGTAGATTTCAGTGTATAATCATTGTAATGGTATATTTTTTTATTTACAAATTCACAGTTAATTTGATAGCATTTGAGATCTCTTATTTTTTTTTGAATAATAACCCTTTCCACTTCTCTGTAAAATTCAATTTGTAGGTTCAAGGTTGACGAATTTTGTGGGGATTCTTAGCCAGGGACTAAGGATCGCGCCTCCCGAGGCTCCTGTTACAGGCTATATGGTTTGCTCGTTATCGTTTTCTATATGTTTTAACTGTAGCATCGTTCAAAATGTTGGTTGGATTTAAGTATGTGATGACACTCCTTTTTTTTTTGACAGTTTGGCAAAGGCCTCTACTTTGCAGATTTAGTAAGCAAGAGTGCACAATACTGTTTTGTGGATAGGAACAATCCAGTTGGTTTGATGCTTCTTTCTGAGGTTGCTTTAGGAGACATGTATGAACTAAAGAAAGCTACGGTAAGCTTCAAAGATATCTTGGTGAAAGCAAATCTAATTGCTCATATTGACTTTTGTCCTTACATTTTAGCTGCTGTGCCATGTTGGTTGATTTGGCACTCCAACAGGATCCAGATAAAATAAATTTGGCATAGATATATCTAGACTCTTATTTTCTAAATTTGCTCACATATTGCTGTTGATCAATGCTATCACTTTGTCTCACTGTGATCCTATTTACACATTCCTATGGCTTCTTTAGTTTATACTGGGCTAGTAAGCACATCCCTGATAGAACCTCGTGACAGTGTCATGGGGGCTTTCATTACTCAATAACTCAAGTATCATATCTGGTTACTTTTCCATGTTTATCCTGGCTTAGCATGTCCTTATTGATGCAGTCCATGGACAAACCACCAAGAGGGAAACACTCAACCAAGGGCTTAGGCAAAACTGTGCCGCTGGAGTCGGAGTTTGTGAACTGGAGAGATGATGTCGTTGTTCCCTGTGGCAAACCAGTGCCATCATCAGTCAGGAGCTCTGAACTCCTGTACAATGAGTACATCGTCTATAACACATCCCAGGTCCGACTCATCCTTCACCCTACACTTCCGCTCTTGTGGTTCATCGGAGACTTCTGCTGAGCTTTCGTGAAACCGTGCTTGGCAGGTGAAGATGCAGTTCTTGCTGAAGGTGCGGTTCCATCACAAGAGATGACTGGGAGACTAAACAAGTAGAACTGGAAGACAGAAGTAGAGTTGGAAGACTAGAGTAGTCTGGCTGTGTATATTCAGTCCAGTTAACGTTTAGTTTAGGTAGGTCGCTCATGAGGTGCTCGCGTCTGATCCATTTTGGGAAGTGATGCTTGGGCATCAGTGCGAGTAGGGCAAATCATCCACTGCTCATGTCTTTTACTGTTAGACGACAGACTGCTGCTTATAAATCTGTTAGGAGTAATATGGTAGCTGGAACCTCGTGTCTATCTATCTTCACTTACGCTGACTGCTTTCAACGGACCTATGGAAGTATGGAGTGTGTTTCAAAGAGTGGTTCGTCTGATCATAGCTACGATTTGATCTGGTTACACCAGGACACCAAGTTACGTTTCACCTACACAAGGTCACAAGCATCCCTTGGTCGTTACAAGCTTGTGTTCAAAGGCCATGCCACAACTTTTTTCACAATGAAGCTTTGAAAAATCAAAGAAATGCCGATCCCACTTTCTTGGTGTTTCATCTGAAAGGGCATGTGAGTTTTACCGCTTTTTTAGTTTGAAACTGAAGCTACCGTAGAAGCTAAAACTTACTGGAAAATGTAATAAGCTGTTAAGCCAGTCTGAACAATTTTTGACAACCTACACATACATGAATGCAAAACCGGAAAAAGAAATGATTCTATCTACACTGAGGGAATATTCCCATGTGGGATGAACCCAACCCCTTTCCTTTTTTTCAAACACTAGCAAAACTGGGACTGGTCCAACCCAGCTGAACCCTGAAAATCAAACACATGCTAGAGTCCTGGGCGGTCTAACTTGAGTTCCATGATTCTATCTGCTGTTGAGCTGCTTGCGTACATGCACACCACTGGCCTTGCCCGTGGACACTGATCCTGCGTTTCTGCCTGCCTCGCTCTTCAAACAGCATTCTGCGAGCAGACTTACAAGAGCAATGCAGGCAGACCAAATCAAATCCAGCAAGCTTACTGAGGGCACTAGCGGCCAGGCAGTCCGCACAAGGGATACTCTAATCTGGTGGCTAGAATTGGCAAGTGTTGAAGCAGAGGGTACAGAATTTCCACGGCGTAGGAAGTTTAGGGGAACACAAAACGTTCAATGCGCTTGGTTGGAGCAACAAAGTCACCAAACAAAACTATCTGGCCAATGTTTGCTGTTGCAACAATTGGCAATCAGTTTGGTGGTTTCTGGAATTTCCCATGCACCCATACCCGCTGCATCTTCTTCCCATTCTTTCGGTTCACTGACTTGACACAGCAGTATTCCAGCTCCAACTGCAGAGGGATTGGGCAAATGTAAGTCAGAGTTTAATAATATGTAAAGTTGGGTTCAAAATGATACATAAACTACATAGGTAATAGAAATGCAAGCGATCTTTAAAAAAAAAAAAATGCAAGCGGACTCCAAGAAATAAACAATACAATAAGTGACCAGACGAGACAGAATATAATTCACGGAACATCTGTACCTCTATTAGCCCAGCAGCACGAAACAGCTCTCTCACAGTGTCCAATGTGAAGAAGTACGACAAGGTACCATCTGACCGCATATATTCCCGAAACCCTACTCTTTGATGAGGTAAGAACCGAAGCATTGTCATGTCATAAAGACCTAATACAAAAAATGAACTGTCATGAAGTAGGTGGTCATAAGCAATACTACAAAACTATACCATTGTACTTCTGAGCAATTACCATAATCCCTAAATAGAAAAAGGCCACCTGGTTTCAGAACAGAAACACATTGCTCTATAGTACTTGGCATTATGGCGAAGGGTATGGCTGATAATGTGAATATCTGCCAACAAAAAGAATACAAAGCTATAACATCCATTTACAAACACAATTAGGCATATTGAAGGACTTTGCTCATTGAACTACACATTTAGAACTGCAAATTTGCAATATAATTCGAAAGATACAGGCATAGGTACACCATGATAAATATTTTAAAAGGACGCAAAAGGCATACAACCAGCCAAATAAGATGCAATTAACATACCATGGTGACAAAATCCATTCCACCGACACAACATTGATTTTCTCTCAGGAAGTCTGGGTGCTCTTTTCTCATTTTATGATGACTTGGATCTGAAAGAAAAAAAAATGCAGAGTTCAGGACTAGGTAATGTGAAATGAAAACTCAAACAAAGGAATATTTAATTAATTGAATAACCAAGTAAAATTCAGTAGCCTTGCCATGTGAGCTTCTACAGGCACTGCAGAACAACCAATCTGGAAAAGTTTCTCTAGAAACATCCATTAAAAAGGGGTGGAATCTATCCTTGATATCAATTCCTTTTGTATTGGATATAACCTCATTTGCCTTCTCAAGAGTGTCTTTACTACAGTCACAAGCAAAGACAGTGATGCTTTCACTAGACCTGAAGAAACCATACATTAGGATGGTTGCCACCATTAGGAGTTAAATTCCAGATAATATAGTTCAACCAAAAGATGTAAAAACAAAACACACTGGACAAATTAGGAGACACCTTTCCTTTCGAACCATTGGGAGAGATTTTGTCATTATATTAAAAAAAAAGAAGATGAAAGGACCAAAGGCTCAGAATGGACAAACATTCAGAATCAAAGCTAATTGGCTGAAAAACTATTGTTTTGAGAACATTACCGTAGTATGGAAACAGCAGTACTTCCATTCCCACATCCAACTTCTAAAATCTTGGCACAATCTGTGCTGTTAGGCAGTTCAGGAAATTCCTTAAGCAAATATCTCCTTTCCTGTAAAAGCAAAATAGAAACATCAACATGACATGAATCACAACCTCTAGTGCCACAAACTCTTTAATTAATTCTCAACCACATCCAACTTCTAAAATCTTGGCACAATCTGTGCTGTTAGGCAGTTCAGGAAATTCCTTAAGCAAATCTCCTTTCCTGTAAAAGCAAAATAGAAACATCAACATGACATGAATCACAACCTCTAGTGCCACAAACTCTTTAATTAATTCTCAAAGTGTGAATGGCTGACACATTAGATTTGCATGTATCTTTGCTCAGTAATAATTCAGCATGCCATTTTCTGAATCTAATTCACTGAGGAACAATGGCTGAAAATCAAAGAAATTTTAGGGAAAAACTATGGCGTAACAAACAAAAAAAGCATATTGGAATACTCATAAGGTCATTTTGGTGTAGATTACAGCCCTATTTCTGAGCCTGAGCATGGTAGCACCAATAGGCCAACAAAGGCACTGTTTCTCAATTTTGTGTCATGCTGCATAACCTGGGTGTTGAACAGAAAATCAAACATTGCTATCTGAAGGTTCATTCCACTTAGAAGTTTAGAAATATAGAATTTGTTTGTGGTAACTGTCATTTGTTAGAATGGCACAGAGCACCAGAAACTGCTATCAACAGATGTCCGTTCCATTGGTATGTTCCGCAGTTCACTTTGCAACTGGCACTCTTCCCTTGATGAATGAACACATATATGTAACTTAATATAGTGAATCTCTAAATCAACCCTCTTCTCATCCAAATACCATTGGTGCTGTTAGTTCATTGCATTCAAAACTCCAAGGCACAACTCTAGAAACTGAAGTTCACACATGAAGGACAACAATCTAATTCAGACGAAACAGAACGTTTTGACTGATGTTTCCTAATTCCTACTAGTCCTGACCAGATAAGCAGATGAACAGTTCTGAACGGAAAGGGAAAAAAGGCATTTGCGCAGATGTGGGGAGAGGCAACCTTGAAGAACTTGCCGGACGCGTGGCGGCGGTGGAAGCTTCTCCAGGCCTCCGACGAAGGCTGCGGCGGCGAGGTAGTACTCGCGGCGGGGCCGGGAAAGGGGGAGAGGTGGTAGGAGAAGGCGGGGTCGGATTCCACCTCCGCCTTGAGGTCCTCCCACTCGAAGTCGTGCGAATGGTACTCCGCTTCAGCCTCGCCCTTGCCGGCGTTCACCAGTTCGCCTGGTGCTTCTTCCACTTCCATGGAGGCCCTGCTTTGCTGCCGAATCAGCAAGAGTCACCTGTCCTTGCCTCGCTCCGATCACGGTGAGCCCGTCCCCGGGGACCTCCCCGAGGGAGCTCAGGTCGTCTCGCCGGGAGGTGCGCCGCCGCTGCAGGCCGCAGGGATGGGGAGGGGCGAGCAGGCATAAACCTCCGGCGGTAATATCGTTAAAATAAGGGGAACGAAAAACGAAAAAAAAGCAAAAAAAAGAGAAACAAATAGAAAATAACTGTTTTCAAAAGCATTGGCTCCAACATATTGGATTCGGGCGCTAGCGTCGGACGGTTGCCGAGCCAAAAAAAAATCCTGCGGCAACATGCATTTCATGTTGCATGCAACATGCGAAAGAATAAAATCTCTAAAACTAAATTTGGCACATGAAAGAGGCCTGTCGCAACATTTGTGAATGTTTCAAGCAACGTTTCATTGTAAAAATTCATTTAACCTAAACATCTCGCCAAATCTTATGCAACATCAAAAATTATCCAATGCAACATCTCGATGTTACAGTTGACATCTCGAACCCAGAACAAAAATTATCATCAGCCATGCAACATAGAAAGAATGAAAGATCATTGCCGCGACATCTTGTGCAACATCAAACATCATCTAATGCAACATCTCCATATTACAGTTGGAACATCCCCGAACCTAGAACAAACTCATCAACCATGCAACATAAAAAATTCACTGCCGCAGCATCTCAAACTAAATATTGTAACATCGAAAAAAATCAAGCATAGAATAGAAAATCTCGAAAATCGAATCTGCAACATCATCAAATGCTAGCCCAAACATCTCAAAATACATGCTGCAACACCACAAAATCACAATGCCATATAGACAGTTAGTGCCTCTCACGGTGAAATCTTCCTCCTCCTGGAGCTGGAGCATGATAACAGCCACCATAGTCTTCCCGGCACCTACTTTATCGCCGCCGCCGCCCTCTGTGCGCACGGTGCTCGCACCCGCCGACGACGGCCTTGTCGCCATGTCCTCTGCCCGTGCATGCCGCTGCCGCCAGCGTCGCCGTTGCCGCTCGTGTCCGGCAGGCCCGCCCATGCGTACGTTTGAAAGGACCGTGATGTCGCCTAGAGGGGGGTGAATAGGCGCACCTACAAATTTCACTCAAAATGCAGCAGATAAAATTCACTGCCTGCCAAAACCGGCACTGCCGAGTTTCCCAACCCGGCACTGCCGAGTATACAGAGGTATACTTGGCTGAGCAGTCAATGTAACCGGCACTGCCGAGTTTATGAACCCGGCACTGCCGAGTACACACAGAGCAGAGTGAGTACAATTTATAAGTGCGAGTAAATAAGTTTTGGATCAAACCCCAAATGTGGAGGATGCTCAGATGATGTTCCTGAGCAGGTTCACACAGTCCCTGCACACAAGAAACCAACAATCTCTCCAAGAACACAAGTGTTCGATGGAGAGCTCCTCAAATCCACAACACAATAATCAATCACAATTGACACAGGGATTTTACCGAAGTTCAGACCCACTGCATGCCCACAACAAGGCAAGATCAGTGGTTCCTAATCTCCGTTTGAGGAGCTCCGCGAAGCCTCCCCGCCAAAGTGCTACTCAAGCACACTATGGCCCTTCACTAAGAAGAATGGTTCCCTTGAGGTGGAAACCGACCTTTACAAACTTCCCGTGACAGCCCACACAACCGGGTGCTCACCGGGCAATGCCTAGCCGTCTAGGAGCAAAGCTCCAAGAGTAACAAATGCGAATCACACAATTCGGGCCAACTCAAATGCTCGAGGTTTTGCTGTGCTCTTTATGTCTCTCAAGCTATCTCTCTCAACCCAACACAATGATATCACTTTGAATGTGCAATCTCACAAAGAGAGGTTGGGGAGAGCTTACTTGGCTTTTGCTTAGCTTAGAACAGGAAGGAAGCACACAGAAACCCTCAGAAGCAGCAGCTAGCAACAGTTGAGGTCGTGGGGTATAAATACTCCACTCCAAGAAGACTAGCCGTTACTAGCCGTTGTGAACCCGGCACTGCCGAGTTCACCAACTCGGCACTGCCGAGTTCACCAACTCGGCACTGCCGAGAATTTGAATGAACTAGCCGTTGGCACACTCTATGTACTCGGCACTGCCGTGTTGGCAAACTCGGCACTGCCGAGTATATACACTCAGAAAACTCACAAGTGTGTGCGTGAGGCTTTTGTGTTTCTCTCAACTCACTTAGGTTACTTGAGCATTGAGACTGAACCAAAACACTATGTGATGCATCCCTCTTGATAGTACGGCATACCTATACTCAAGATCAAAGATAAAATGGATTTCTACAACTTGAGCTTCTCATTTGCATATTCATGCCGTGTCTTGATCTTTTTTAACCTGAGGAGTGCATCTCATTTGGTTCTTTGAACTGAGCACATTTTTCTTTGAGCTAGTGACTTGAACCTTTGTCTTTGAATGAAATTCACTTCTAGTTCAATTCACTTGTTTCTTGAAGATTGACGCTTCTCTACAATAAACTCTTCATGACCAAGATTCATCAAGTTGAATCCAAAGAAAGTTTCTTCACCCTTAGCAAAGACTACATGACTCAAGCCGCAACTTGATCACACATTGCTTGGTACCTTGAAACACTATCCCGAACTTCGACTCTTCACCTTAGCATCACTTAGAGCTTCATGTAGGCTTGCATCATTCATGAAGTCCATTTATCAATTTTGACCATTTGATTTGAATCACAATGTCCATGCCTCATATACAAGCTATGTATTAAGTGTAGATCAATGATGTCCCATACCATCATCTTTCTTGACCATTTTCCCTTAGCTTGCACTTTGATTTTATTTTAGTTCTTCTCTTTAAATAAATATCTCATTTCTTTGTAAGAGAATCCCTTCTAGTGCTATGTCATCATCAATAAGCTTCATCTTGATATGAGATTAAATAGTTGCCATGAACACATGTCTCAATTCGAATTAACTCATTGCTTGCCAATTTTTCACTATTGACCATAGCCTAGTCAAATGACTTGTCGTGTGAGCCTCTTTGAATTACCATATGGAATAAATCTCTTGTAACCAATTAATTGATTTTATGACAAATTCCTGCTCATAAACTCAACAAGATCATTAGCTCTTTAATCTAGGTGTCACTCAATTCACCAAAACCCACTAGGGGCCTAGATGCACTTTCAACGTTGTGTGCTCTGTGCGACCGAGTAGCAGGAAGCAGAGGAGGCCATGGAGGAGTTGTGTGGCAGCGAGGCCAACGCCATGGTGGCCAAGCAGCAGGAAGTAGAGGAGGCTGGGGAGGAGCTGTGTGGCAGCGAGGCCAGCACCATGGCAGCCGAGCAGCAGGAAGTGGAAGGGGTCGGGGAGAAGCTGCGTGGTGGTGAGGCCAGTGCCATGGCGAGGAAGTGGAGCAGCGCCATAGAGACTGGAGATAAGATGTGGATGGAGATGGAAAGGACGCTGGGAAATATCTGATGAACGGATGTGGACGAGGTTGCGCCACGTCACTGTCCGGGGAAGGGCGCGCGTCCGGACGCCTGTGGCGTAGCATTACCGTATAAGAGTCCATCATGCGTCATTGTTGTCAAACTTGTCAATTGTGATATAGCAGCTCCGACTCCAAATGAAAAGCCTCAACATTATTTCAAACATGAGACAGAACCACATCAAAGTACCACAGAGTCTACCATGAAGATCCTTGATACCAATCACCACCTATGACCAAGAACGACGTGAACTTCGTTACTAGGCTCATCGACATCTCAATGAAGCAAGTCCAACTTCTGAAAGGTCGCAATTGGACTCTACAAACATCTGGGAAACACCAAACACGTTGCCAGTTTTCCACAATGATGCCTTAAGAAGGCCACAGTACCAATAACACCAACTACGAATGGATCTGGTTTCCATCCAAAGAAACACAAATATGGTTATAGGACGGGGGTGTTTTCAAGAAAAGCCCGCAAGCATCTCCGTATTAGATATCTATCATGCACCCTTGTTTTTACCGACCCACCCATGCAAGAGCATACAAGTCACAACCACACCGACGACCAACAAAATAGCACCTTTGATGGCAGATCAAGTGTAGAACACAAGAACCCGATGAATACCATAGCTCAATCCATTTAGGTGCCTATCTCACTTTTTAAGGTACCTCAAAAGAGTTTCTCAAATTCCATGAGTGCATTGACACTGGTGAACATGCATGGACCATATGTGGAATGTGACCAATTTTAGAGAAGCTCTAGGGATAAATTAGACAAATTAAGTGTGACGTCAGTTAGTGATTATGGTCCGCCTAGTTGTGTAGTTTAGTGGTTATGTTAGAAATCTATTTATGTGGACTGTTGACAAGGCCAAGCGTCGGAGAAGGAGAAGATGCGTTTTCAGATGGACGGTGTGTATTTGCCTTAGGGCAAAAGCAGAGCTGAGAGACAAGAGACAACCTGAGAAAATTAGGTGGCTTAGACTATCTCCAACAATGGAGACCTAAATCGGAGACCCATTTACTACTTTAGGTTGTCTACAGTAAAAAAGTCTGCGACCCATAAACTTTCTTCTCCAACAGAAGACCCAAAAGAGAATCTTTCTGCGAATGGGTTACCAGGAGAGAGGATACCCATTTTTAGGTTTTCTCTCCTAAAAACCCATTTTGGTTTTGGGTATGGGTACTTTGTTGGAGGCTGAAATAGTGCCATGAAAGACCCATTTTGGGTTTGGGTCTTCTTTTGGGTCACTTGTTGGAGATAGTCTTACTGGCTTACTTCAAAGGCTTAAATACTTCCTCCTGTCTAGGGGTCGATATATATACCAAGCCCCCTTTCTACTGTGATCTTCATTAAGGTAAAATGAGTTTATACAAATGTGAATTCTATATATATAAGTTTTTCAGCACAAAACAACATGTGCTGTCCATGTAAAATCTGCATAGGTATTTAACAAAAATGATCTGCCATGGGTACCCTTCCTGAAATTCATTCACTGTGGGACTTTTTTTTTTCTTGTCGAGGGATTATCTTTCTGCTCCTTGAGCTTTACAAAGGAATCGCACAAAACATTGTCGTCAACTTTGGTTCTACAGTTTTTGGAGTCAGAATGTCCGATACTTGGAATGTAAGCTAGGTTAAACATCTGAAATATCCAGAGTTAACCATATAATTCAGAAATGCTCTTATTTTTTGTTCTAATATAAACATTCTATAAAATCAAATAAAAATGACTTGCATATTATGGCTTATGGGAAACACTCCCCATAGTTTTTGGGTAAGAAAAATATGAATTCTACCAAATACATCCTTAACAAGACAAATGAATCCATTTAGTTGAAGTTAAAATGGAACTCCGAAAGGTAGATCCAACAATAATCTAAAGTCCAAGTGACCCTATAGAAAAAGAGTTAGAAACCTAACAATACGACATGTCTCGTGGTTCTTCTTTTTTCACGTGTAGACATGCCTAAAAATATTAACAAGTTCAAGGATCCAGGCGATGTGAATTTTTTTTCCACTCAAAATAGAAGATTGGGCGCCAGTTTTAGTTGAATTTTATCTTAAGCTATTTGAATCTTAACTAAGGGCTCGTTTGGCAGAGCTGTGGCTTCTCCAAAAATAGCTTTGGCTCTGGCTTTTATGAAGAGACAACTTTTCCGGCTCTGGCTTATTATTTTGTAAAAAAAAGTCTAGCAAAACGGCTTCTTTTAGCTTTTTACAATGTATAGAAGATGTATATTACCCATTGTGTTTCCATTTATTTTTTTTCCTTTTTTTTCTTTTCTTCCTATTTTACCATGACGTTTGAGCACTACCAGAAAAACTCACATTGGTGCGTAGCCAGCACTAACGTGGCCCGAGCGAGGAACAGTGACCGCGAAGCCACGTTAGTGCCGGTCAATAACACCAGCCGGCACTAACGTGCGTCATTTAGTGCCGGCTGGTGTTATTGACGGGCACTAACGTAACGCGCCCATTTAGTGCCGGTCAATAACACCAGCCGGCACTAAATGACGCACGTTAGTGCCGGCTGGTGTTATCGACCGACACTAACGTGTCCCGAGCAGGTTCCTTTAAAAGGATACCATCTCTCACTCAATCACATGTGATGCATAGGTGAGATGGTAAGGAAGCAACGCGTGAGGCTAGATGTCGTTGGTTCGAATCCTCGCGGCCGCGTACGCGTGTTTACGTGTGAAAAAATCGCGTGACTTGTGACTTGTGACGGCGCGCGCGTGCAGGCCTCCCGGGTGCGTGTAATATTTTTTTATGTTTTGGTTGACGTAAAAGCACGTTAGTGCCGGCTGGGGACCAGCCGGCACTAATCTGTGCACGTTAGTGCCGGTCGTTTTGACTGGCACTAACGTGCCGACACGTTAGTGCCGCCCATTTAGTGCCGGCCACAGGGACCGGCACTAAGTCCCCCTGACCGACACTGATAAGAGGTTTTCTCCCAGTGGAGAGCGAGCCTGCCTGCCATGTCCTGGTAGGGCGAGCCGCATCCACGCGCTATGAGAGCGAGAGAGAGGCGAATCCACATGTTATGTAATTCAGTGTTCATTTACCTGTTCCGTGTTATTTCATAAAAGGAGAATCTTCATAAAAAAATTCTCTTTCAAAAAAAAACCCCGGCTATACCAGTGGATGGGCAGTTTTGATGTAACAAGAAGTCAAAGAAGATTAGATCGAGAACTGCAAGGGAAGAACCTCATCGGGGGTCGCCGGCCCGCAGCTGACTCGCCGCCGGCGCTTGTGCGTGCTGCGTCGCGCGGTCGCGGGCGTGGTAGAGTGGCGGAGGATCGTCGCCAGCCGTCCGCGGCTCCGGCGGGCTGGGCGGCGCGTGCGTCGGGCAGGTGCGGGGAGTGGGAGTGGGGATGGGGGACATGTGTGCTCTTGCCGTTCCTGCTGGCGGACGCGGCGGGGTCCGAGATTACACGGACGCGTGCGGCGCCTGCGTCTTTTGTGTACTTGCATGTTGCGTGGCTGTATCTCGCAAGAGAGGCTGCGAGGCTCTTTTGGACGTTTGTTTTTTTTCTTTTAACCGTTGCAGCTATTGGGTCCACACGTCAGCCTCTGTGAACAGTAGCACCGTCCCTAGGATGGCGTCGATTCTTGGCACTTTAATATAAGAGAGTAGATTCTAACGAGCTTTAGGGACACTCTCATATCCTTGTACTGCAGAAGACCGAACGAGCGGGAAAAAGCCACATGATGAGTTAAGGAAAGCCTGTTTTTTATGTGTCACACACCGTAGTGTATTTTGATAATGGGCTTTGCGGCTTCTATGCCGAAGCCGGTTTGTTGTGCCCCGGCCCGTTTGGCAAGGCTTGGGCATAGGCCACTTTATAAGCTGGTCCATAAGCCCCCCAAAAGGGGGCCGGGCTAAGTTGCTGTTCATAAAAAATATGTTTTTTTCTTGCTACATGCTAGAAAGAACTCTACGAAATGATCGGAACATGTTTTTGAAGAGGTCAGAAGCTAACCTCCAGATCGGTGGAGATGTGAACAGGTGGAAAGCGAGTGCTGTCTTGCCACTTATGTCCAACTCATTTGCCCAACCACCTCGCACAAAAACAAGCCGCTGCCGTCCGTCCTATTTCTATATGTTTGTTCTCCTCTCTATGTCTGAACCTTGGATCTGCAGACTAGCTTGGTGAAGGTGACTAGACCTTGCCGTATGATTTTTTGTCCCGTTATATGATCAGTCCTGGCCAAGTCTTCCTTATGGAGTGACGACCCAAAAGGTTCAGTTTAAGTATAAAAAAGGTTCAGTTTAATTATTAAAAACAATTCATTTTTTTGTCTGGGGGTAGAATCATCATGCACGGCCCTGGTCGGTCTTGGTCTCTTCGATATGTTTTACCAAGTAATTTTCGACATCGTCGTGAGAAATAATTAATAGCACATATTTTTTTAGTTGCTTGTGGCGATCCATTTTATGTTCATATAGCTTTGTGATGCACCGATAGTTAAAAATTAAACTATAGGTGTACACTAGAGTTTCTTAAACTAGTTAAAAATTAAACCATATATAGGTACTAGATCGAGTTTCTTAAACAAATAAGTTATGCTTAAAACGATTAGCTTATCTCACATACATGCCCATTTGAAAATTTACATTGTTGGGGTTTTCCCTCAAAAAAACCGATAAAAGGAAAGAAAAGTATATGTTCAACTGGCTCATATGAGAAGAATAATGTGTATGTTCATATGTAGACAAGATGTGTGTTAATGAGAGCCATTTGAGACAATAGGATCAGACAAACTATTATGACGATTTGACTGAATCAAGAAGTATGCAAGGTAAGTCAGTGAATTGAAAAGTATTCTTCTGCGCTTCTCGGTACACATGAGGTCATAACATACAATAATTTTTAATCTTCTTAGTCCCTTGGGATCAATCTAAAAAACCACAGGAAACTCTTCCTGATGTGACATTTTTGCTTCGTTGATTTAGTAATGGCGAGAGGGCAAATATATAGGTCATACACATGGTTTACCCTAGTGAAATTAAAGTTAATTTACTACATGCTAGGAATTAAGAGAAATGTCTTTTCAGAGAGTTCAGGTATCTCTGAACTCTGAAGCCAGTGGAGAAGTGGAGCCTTTGATAATGCATGAGAATTGACGTCCAAATCATAACTGAACAATCGGCATCATCGATCTTATAGTTTCAACAAAAAATGGGTAATTTTTGACATATAATTTATGATGTGCACACGAGCAAATCACTGTCCTCTCGCTCATAAACGGAACAAATACTATCGCATGTTGGATTGGAAAATATCTGAACTTGAGATAGATCGAGTGAGTGACATATGTAGGGACCGCCAGCTGCATCAGGAGCATCCGGGTGAAAGCAACAGAAAGTCCAAAACTAACACCGGAAGAGAAACGGCGGATCTAAAAACAATTAGCATACGAATCCAACGACTTCTCTTGTATGCACTGACTTATAATACAGTTTAATTTTCTACCTCCTCAATGGTATGGCCCATCAAAGATTTGTAAACCATGCTTGAAGAAGAATTTCTTTTTTGTAAATGATTCCTTTTGGCACCAAATAAACTAATTTTTCCAAACAATTTTCAAATTAAAATATATAAGAGAAAAAAGAGCATAACCTATCAATCTCATGCAAATGAGCTTGTAATTAAGGATAACCAGGCGTATGTGTAACTGTATAAATCCACTTTATATTTTATATTGTACCACATCACCAGTTTACGTACAAGCACACGCACGCGCATGTATGTAACCTGGCCTTTTTGGTATAGCTACCAGGCCACGCGCCAAACCTGAGAACAAGAACCGTTCACTACTACAGAAAACATTTGTAGTGGCCAGGTGTTTTTTTAGGGGCGGACTAAAAGGCGACACGCCCCTACAAAAGAGCGCACGGTACTGTAGCTAAGGGCCGCCCCTAGAGAACGGTTTCCAGAGGCGAACGTTTGCACTGCAGTCAGCAACACGATCGAGGCAGCAGGGCGCCGGCGGCCGCGGCGCTACACATGCACTGGCAAGGTCGGCCGGCCGGCCTCGGCCGGCCGAATAGTTTTATCGTCCTTGTCGCCATCCAAACGCCAGAACTAGACGTCAAAGCCGTGTCGATTACTCCCTAAACAAAACTTATTAGCAACTTGCAGCTGCGGCTGTCATTATATAAGGCACCTGCTCTTGTTCCGTTCGGAGTCTCCGAGTCCCCGGCGACGGCATTCCTCTCTCCAAAACCCTAATATCTTCACCCTCACCAAGCAAAATCCAGCATATAGCTAGCTAGCTAGCTTTGACACGGTCCGTATACCCATAGAAAGCGTTAGCTATTTGCTCCATATGGAAGGTGGCTTCAACAAGGCCGGCTCACTGGAGGCGCCGTCCGGCGAGGGCTCGAGGCGGCCTCCACCGGGGGCCTACTATGAGTGCTCCTTCTGCAAGAGGGGGTTCACCAACGCGCAGGCGCTCGGCGGCCACATGAACATCCACCGGAAGGACCGCAGCGGCGGCAAGTCCGGGACGACGCCGCCGCAGCAGGACGACGCCGGTGGCTCCCGGACCTACGGCGGGGACGTGCACCTGGGCCTCTCCCTGGGGAGAAAAGAAGATGTTGATCTGGAGCTCAGGCTTGGGAGCTATCCTTATAACTAATGGCAGACCTCAAAATTTGCTAAAGCTAAGTAGTGGAGGAATCAGCTGCTATGGGCTGATTAATATATATAGGTACGGAGCTAATTAAGTCAGCATGCTACTTGTTTTGTTGCAAGATTTTTCATTTGGTAGCAGTTTGGTGTTCTTGCTTGTCCGCTACCGAGACTTGGTTGAGGAATTGAAGCGATGATTGCTGTAGTAGCTGGATCAAGTAATTTCTTGGAGGTCCTATATAGCTTATTGTTTGGTAGCAGATGTATATATAAGTGTATATGGAGGAGATTTTATAAGTTCCCTTCATTTATACTCACCCTCGTGAAGAACTTTAAGAGAAGATTTATAATGCTTTTGTAATGTTAATGAAGATTTCAATTATGGATTTACTAAAGCTGCCCGCTTATTTGGTGATAGTGATGAAACCTTCTAGGCAATATTATTATTATGTTAGTTTTCCCATTTCTGTTAACTTCAGCTTTTTGTGTGGATAATTTGCTGGTGAGAAGTGCAAATTTGCAAAAGGGATGGGCGTGTAAAGTTATGAAAGAGTATTATATGCGCGTTAATCCTACAGTTTTGGCTTATGCTGTAAACTTATATGATACAATCTCTATAATTACTACCGTCCCTGGCATCGAAGTCCATGTTAAAAATGGAAAAGCTACGGTTACAAAAAGTTAATTAATTCTTATCCATAGTTACATACTGTCTATAGTATATTTTTAATCTTTTTTTTTTTTACTTCAGTGCTCTCGCACCTTACAAAACTTCATAATATTGAGGCAACTAGAGGCGGAGTACCGAAACTCTTAAAATGTGCCTTAAAAGGTTTTTTATGATCAATTGATACAAGGGAAATACAACAGGCCAGTCCGTGCTACCTCTACCTCTATTCGATCCTAGCCGGTTGTTCTTCACTTTTCAGTTAGACCTGAACAGCATTTTTTTCAGTGTGCAAAAATGAGTATAGTTTGGATGGATTACAATTATTGTTTTTTATTCCTTAAAGAATAATGATTTCTCCTTTTTACAAGGCGATGGGCCCTTCTGCGTATGAATTGGAATCTGTATTGTCTGAGAACATTGACACACCTGTACCTGAAAAATATTTGAATAGTAGTTATATACAGTACGTTTCAGAATTTCAGTACGCAAGGTTTCTGATATGGCGATGAATGAACTGAAGATTCGGATGCCTTATAAAGGTTCGTATTCTCTGGGTTCTTCAGATGCCATATAAAGGTTGTGAATGCATGTTTATTCTGTAAAAATAAATTCTCACTAGAACATAATACCATGAACTCTCTATCGTTAACTTATTTATTTTTTGCACTTTTGTTTCTGTTCAGATTTTACCATTATGTTACGCAGCATATCGGAACAGAAACAAAGTGTAAAAAATAAATATCACCTTCCAAGTCATTATAGTTCCTAAATTAACAGTAAGATCGCGAACACTCGGGAACAAGGAGACCTTAAACAAACCTTGGGAGCAACTTGTAGCCTATGTGACCAACTGTCTCTCCCCCGCGCCTCTCGAATGGCCCCACTAAATAGATCTCATCTATCTCTTTCTCTTTTTATTTCTTTATTTCACCAATTCTCTCTCATCTATCTCTCTCCTCGCTCATTTCCTTTCATGTTCCCACTCTCTCCTTCACAACCTACATCCAACGCAGCGCAGGGGATGAGGGAGGCACAACTTGAAGGAGCAACAGTGAGTGCCGACACACAAAAGCGGCCACTTGCGAATTTCGCCCTAGCCAGTGTCGGCAGAGCGGCGGCGGCAAGGCCGAAGTGGTCAGATCTGTTTGGAAGCGCCATTAGATCTGCTTGTCAGAGGGGAGAAATCCACATGATCGCTACCTGTTCTACTCACTGATGCATCCAGATTTGCACATATGTCACCAGATATTTCACTTTTTATTTTATAGAATTTCATTATCTCTCCTCACTTTGTTTCATTCCGTGTTCCCACTCTCCTTCATCCCCTAGATCCAGATGCAGGGAGCCCGAATGATCAACAGTATGCAGCTACATGCAAAAGAGTGACGGCTTTGGCGCATCCTCCCCATCCAAGTGTTAGTGGACCAGTGGCAAGCAAGCGTAGTGGAAAGCTTCCGGCATGTGAGTGGCAACCGAAAGGCCAATCCAAGGGGAATGCGCTAGATTCACTTGTTAGAGGGACCAACTCTACAGTCTACACCGGTGCCAAATTTTTCACTTGATGGGGGTGGCTGGACCTACACGGATGCCGCCTAATCTACTCAATGGTGAGGCAGGCTTTTTTTTTCTTTTCCAAAGTTTTTCTATAACTTTTATGCTCTATAGGCTTGTTCTCTGTTGTTTCCAAAGTTTTGTCAATAACCTTTTTATGTCTGAATTTTGTTCCAAATTTTTGCAGCCAAAGTTTGCTCCAAACGTTTTGCAGCCAAAGTTTGCTCCAAACTTTTTGCTTTATGTTTTTTTATAAATATCTTTCCAATTTTTTCTTGAATTTTTATTTCCAAAATTTCCCCTAACCATTGTTCCTTTTTTCTAATCTTTTATATAAATTTGTTTATAATTATTTTTCTACAAAACATTGTCTACAAATCTATGTATTTGAAAAAATTGTATAAAAGATAGTTTTACAAATTTTATTTATTATTTTTAAAGTATACTTTTTTCTTGTTGAAATATGGTCAGGAGGGGGACGGTCCAAATAAGTGGCTCAAAATTAAACTAGCTGCCCCCCCTGTGCCGTACGACATGCTCCAATAATTATTCATACAAGGCAAATCTTGAATATAGGAACAGAGGCAAAAATTTTGCCACATTCTACAACTTATTTGGACCCATCTCTGATTTTTCATGTTGACCATGCATGCTTTCTGAAATAAGTTGCACTAATGTGTTTAATTAGTCAGTGGCGTGCTGGATTTTTCACATTCGATGAATTTGAGCTGTATATATCTGTCGTACACACGTTTTGAAGAAAAGAAATTAGTAAATACAGAATTAATAAGGCGATGAGCTTGTGTGAGAGCCCAGCCAAAGGATGAGTCATACTACCCTACATTTTCTTTTCTAATTCTTAGTGGTGATTATGAGTTCCACTGTTGAATGAGAAGCAAACAAATACAGTTGGACTACTGATAACGTGGAAACGGCCTGTGATAAACTGGGCGTGTGTAAGCCAACACAGTATGCAACACCATGTGCCAACTCTCAGCTGGTGCATAATTTCAAAATGAATCTAATAGTTTTATTCTTACAGTTACGTTGTCTATATGGAAAAGGTATAATAGTGCTGAAATGACATACCTTCTAATATTTGAGTGATTGTATAGTAGCTAGATTTTACAATCCTTCGAGATGGTTTTTACGGAAAGTATTTGCATGTGGGAAGAAATTGTGTCGATTTTTCTTGTGCTTCTATAGGTTAGTATGACCCATTATGTTGAGTGATTGTACAGTAGCTAGATTACAGAAAGCTTTGGGGACAGAATTATGTTGCTCGAGGAGAAAGGGAAATGGACTACTAACGCATTGAATATCCCAATAAGCACACAGTAAGCATCCAATGGATGTAGCCTGGTGAGCCGTCCGGATAGTTGTTTCAACTTACTCTCCAAATATAGCTTCGTACACATGATCTTCAATATATATACTGCCGTGTAACATCTTTTTTTTCCAGATTCAACTATAAATAATACCGCCTACGTACGCTCTTCACCATACCATTTGTGACTTTGTGTTGTGCACAAGTTCAAAATTCCTTTGGTGCCTACTACATCTGTGGTTATTTTTTTTGAAGTGACCTACCTCTGGTTATTCAGCAAGGCCACACCATGGGAGGCTCCTTGACCAGCTTGCTGCTCTTCTTCTTGGTCCCGGTTCTTCTGCCAGGTATATTATTCATTCTCCAAGATAGGAATCAAGATTTTCTATGATGTCACGTAGTTCACGGTTTTATCATGGTCATTTCTTCAAGGATATTGAACACTGTCGCAACCTATTTTGACCAAAAATTATCTTAAATGTTGTTGTTGACACACTGACAGTCTTACACTGAAACGCTGACATAAATTTCCATTTTCCAGGCGCCGTGGCAACGATCTTCGTGTTCACAAACAGGTGCCGGGAGACGATCTACCCGGGCGTGCTGACGAGCCCAGGCAGGCCGGGCTTCCCGACCACCGGCTTCGCGCTGCCGCCCGGCCCCGACGCCGCCTTCCCCGGCGTCCCCGCCGGCTGGTCCGGCCGCATCTGGGCCCGCTACCGCTGCGCCTTCGACGCCTCCGGCAGCTTCGGCTGTGCCTCCGGCGACTGCGCCACGGGCCGCGTCGAGTGCGCCGGCGCCACCGGCCAGGCCCCCAGCACCCTCGCCGAGTTCACGCTCGGCGCCGGCGCCGGCGGCACCGACTTCTACGACATCAGCAACGTCGACGGCTTCAATGTGCCCATCCAGGTATAACCAACAAAAGATACATATATATACATATATGATAATTAAGCTAGTATTGACGCACGTAATTAAATGCACGCAGATCCTGCCGTACGGCGGCCCGGCGGGGTGCGCGACGGCGACGTGCGCGGCGAACATCAAGGCGGCGTGCCCGCCGGAGCTGGCGGCGAGGGCGGCGGGCGGCGAGACGGTGGGGTGCCGGAGCGCGTGCGGGGCGTTCAACACGGACGCCTTCTGCTGTCGCGGCGCGTACGGGACGCCCGACAAGTGCAGGCCCAGCAGGTACTCGGAGTTCTTCAAGGCGCAGTGCCCGCAAGCGTACAGCTACGCCTACGACGACAAGAGCAGCACCTTCACCTGCGCGTCCGGCGGCAACTACCAGATCCTCTTCTGCCCCTGATTGGAACTGCTCTGAATAAATGTTGTTGCGTTTCTCTTATTGTTAGGTTCAGGGCTTTACCATCGTGTATATGGCGACGAAGATTATTTCTGTGTAATATGCCGTATACGTTTGGTGCGGCTTTGAACTCTTTTCATAAGACAATCTTTGCTTGGTGCTGGTTTAGGAGAAGGGGAATTTTTTTTTATGAAAGCACACTCCTTCCTTCGCTCTTTTCTAAAAAATGTTTTACAGAATTTCCTTGGAGGGTTCTAAAAAAATTACAAAAACTTACTAGAATAAGTTTATTCAGAAAACTTGATTGAGGATGTTGTTCACAGAAAAATTCAAGCAAATGTGCTTGAAGAAGTAAAGAGTCTGTCCAACTCCTACGAAATGCTCTCTTGAAAATGAAAAAGTTCACGTGAAATATTTCCATAAAGAGTTGTCATGAAAATTCGGGTAGGAAAGCTGTCCAAAAGAGTTTTCAAGGACTTTTTTGAAAAAGGAACGAAGGTATTGGAGGTGAATAGCTACAAATTAAAGCAGAAAAGTCGGGATTTGTCGTTTCTCGGCTGGTTTCGCACGCGCCAAATCCTTCTTGTTGAATGCAAAATTAGTGCCTTCACCCTGTCTGGTATCATCTCTCTTGTTCCTATGCTTGACATGTGGGCTCATTATATTAAGCGTAAATGAATTTGTTACACACCGCATAGGGGCGAAATTCAATGATGTTTTTCTTCTCAGTTTGAAGATATTTTTTGTACATAAAACCTATAGAACTGCGTTAGATTGATGTAGATTTCTTAAAAAGCATGTACCGTAGTTTTATTTTTGTTTATGGGAGATCGAGGAAGGCTTGGCAAATTTTGTCCGTATAAATAGCCTATCACAAATCCTAGTTTTCCGCGTAGCTCACTGTATTTTGACAATGGGAGGAGATCTGGATTCCGTACCTGTAATTTCCACATTTTTTCTGGAATGTTTATATTATTAAAAATGTGGATTTAAAAAATTTTCATGGATTTAATAATAGCTAGGAAAAATATAAGACTGTCTTCATTGAACCTCTCCTAAAACTTTTAAAAATAAATAATAAATAAAATGTTATTGCTAAGGTGTCTAAATGTTAGTGTGAACATTTGAATTTTATTTGAAATTTATTTGGATTTGAAATAATTCAAATCCAAATCAAATAAAAGTTTAAAACTAAAACCTAACTTGGGCCCTAATCCACTAACTCAGCCCGCTAACTAAGCCCGGAACCGGCCCCTCTACTCCCATCTCGGACCAAACCTAAACCCTCTCGGCCCGTTCCCTTTTTCCTTTTTCCATGGCCCAGCCGGCGGCCCACTCCCCGCGGCCCATCTTTCTCACCCGCGCGCGCCTTCCCTCTCTCTCACTCGCCAACAGGTGGAGCCCACCTGTCAGCTTTCCCCTTCCTCTCTCTCGCCTCCACCACCGTCGCGCTCCACTGCCGCCGTCGCTCCGTCTCGCGCCCCCACTCTGCGCGAGATGGTCTCGCACGCGCCCGCGCCCCGCCGCACTCCTCGCTCCACCTCACACCCCCAACCCTAGATCGGGGAGCGCCGAGTTGAACTCGCGCGCTCGCCCCCTTTCTCCTCTCGCCGCGCCCTGGCCTGCACGTCGAGGCAACCCCGCCGCCGCGCACTACCCTTACCTCCCGCCTCTCGCGTCGCGCCGCGTGTCCCGCTTATCGAACCGCCTCCTCATGCGCCCGCTCCAACCCTAGCCGCGCACTCCCCTAATGCCGCCAATATAAAGCAGAGGAGCGCCCCGCTCCTCTTCCCCATCCGCTCGGGCACTTGCCCCCTTCCACCTAGCCGTCGCCGCGCACGAGGAAGAGAAGGAGAAGAAGGAGGAGGAGGAGGTGAACCCGAGGAAGAGAAGCCGTTGCTGGACCAAGCGCCGGAGTGCCGCCGCCAGAACGCCGCCGCCGCCGCCGCTACCTCCCGGAGCAAGAAGACGAAGGCCGTCCCGGCTCTTCTTCCCTGTCGCTGCTCTCCTTCGTCTACGCCGCGCCTTCACCCACTCTTCCCCAGGCCAGCGACGACTACACCACCGACCCCAGGTGAGCACCCCGCCGCCGCTCACCTCTGCCACCTCTGTGAACCCGCCGCCGCGGCCATGGGGCACCATGACCCCGCGTGCGCAGCCAACCTCGTGGCCAGCCACCTTGCTCTGTGTACCGGCCTTCGAGCCGCGCCCTCTCTCCTTGTGCAGGAACCTGTTGACGCCGCTCGCCGCCATGAGCGCGCTCTGCACGCGCACGCGCGGCGACCGTGTCACGCCGCCTTGACGCGCTCCCAAACCCCGGCAGAGCCGCAAGGCCGAGCCTTTGACTCCCCTAGCTGTAGCCAAGCCCCCCGTCGGCGCCCACCTCGTGCTGCGGGCACATCGACAGGCTTCCCTGTCGAGCTCCGTGCGCCGCCGCCGCTGGCGCGCTTCGCGCGTCGCCGCCGATGGTCAAAGGTCGAGCCTTTGGGCATCTTCGCATCTGCCTTGACCCGCGCTAGCCCCCTGGGCATGATCAAGTCTGGGAAAAGCGCCCCTTTGCGCAAGGCCGTGCACTCGCTGGCGCCGCCCATGGTCGGACTCCGCCGCCTCGCTGCTACGACAAGATCCGCCGGCCTAGATCATGCTCGTGACCCTCGCCCTGATGAACTAGGGCCTAGCGGCCAGTTTGAGCTCGAACCGGACCTCACCAGAGCCCGTAGCACCAACTCCGGCGAGCTTCCCCCTATTTCCACGGCGGAGGGGAGGGGGAGAAACCGAGCGCCGCTGTCCGCCTCACCGCCGCCACGTGTCGCGTCGTCGCTGGAGCCGCACCGCGGTTCGCCAGATCCAGCCACACGGGATCCACCTGGGCCACAAATAGATCCCGTGGGCGCGGCTCACGTGGACCAACCTCTCGATCCACCGTGGACCGCGACCACCAGAGCCGGCCCGCCACTTTTACAAAGAAGCCCCTGGTTTCTTACATTTTAGCCCCTGAACTTTCTATATTTTACATCTAGGCCCTTATGCTGATGTCATCAGGGCCCACTGATGACGTCATCATCCGGACCCACCTGTCAGCTCTGACCGTTGACCGGTCAACGCTGATGTCAGCATTTCGGACAACCCAGGACATTTTATAAAAAACCCCCTAAACTTTTCCAAAATAACAAACAGGTCCCTGACCCCTTTTTCATTTCTTTTTCGAAATTATTTAAAAATCTAGAAAAGGATTTAAACTCAGAAAATCCATAACTAATTCATTTTAACTCCGAAAAATATGAAACCAGTTTCTATATTTTTCTAAAATCATGATCTAACCTTTGGTGTGAAGTGAGAGTCCATTTGGATCTTTCTTGAATTTGTTTTATTGGAGTTAATTGCTATTAGCTCCCCGGTATTTATTTTAATTACGCATTTAGGACCCACCGACGGCTAAGAGCTGACCGAGGAGGAGCGCTGTGACAATCTAGGTGTTCTATTAGCATAATCACCTGCTAAACCTTGTGTCTTAGCTTAACTAAGTGCACCTTGGCCCCACCTAGATTTTCGCTTAAGAAAAGTCCACCCAAAACCCTTTGTATCTCGGTGAACCTTGGACCTTTCCTGGTTGGCATGGCTTGAATTCAAATTTTTACTTAAAAACTTAAAAATCGACCAATACAAAAGTTGTTCAGTTTTTAGTGGGACACATTTTTGTCAATTGGCTCATTTCCAGATTTTGAGTGGAAGGCACCTTAAAACACAGTCAAACATAGAAGTTCGCGGCAGGCTGGCACTCGAGTTCACGCTGTGTTCTCCTCAAAATTCCCGTTGATCTTTAGACTTTTTATATGGTCGACCTTGACAAAAGTTGTAGCCTACACCAAGAGACACAACTTTTGTATTTTGAGATTTTGAAGTTTAGTTCAAACTTTTGGAGAAATTCGTGCTTGAACATGCGCGCGCCAGGTGTTTGACGGAATGACAACGCTCTCTGGCGCCGCGCGTTCCAGCTGACCGCCGCGGCCACTTGGCGTCCGTCGCCTGATGCAAATGCCGAGGCCGACCGGGCGTTAATGCGCCACGCCCTCTCCACCCGGGCGGGCCCACGCGTGCGCCCGACATCCCTTCTGTCCCCTGCTCGCGCTCCGACCGGACGCGACGCGCGCTTGCGCGCGCGTGCCACGCGGCACGCCGCCGTCCGCGCCGCGGAGCTGCTGGCAAACCAGCTCGCGAGCTCGCCAACCGGCCGAGGACAATGCCGCTCGGACAGCGCCCGTCCCGACCACGCCACTTCCCCCACGGGCGAGTCGCCGCGCGCCACGCGGCGTCCCGCCGACCGCCGTGGTCCGACCAGCCGCGCACACACCCCCGGCCGTGGTGCGACACTCCCCTGCCCGCGCTGCTGACCAACCCCAGTGTAGGCTCCGCCTCCGACCGGCCGGTTCAGACGCCGCCTCGCCACGACAGGTCTCCGATCGGCCGGTTCAGACGCCGCCTCGCCACGACCGGTCTCCGACCGAGCGCGCCGCGCCGTGGTCGTCAAGCCGCCGCACCGCTGCCCGTGCCCCTGTCCGCCGCAGACCGCGCTGCCCGTCGGAGGCTTAGCCTCGAAGCTTCCCACCTCTCCTCGCCTATAAAAGGGGCACCAAGCCCCTGCGCACACGCCCCTCCGCCACTCTTCATTGCCGCCGCCAGGCTGCCGCCATCGCTCCTCGCCGTGCACACTGCCCCGCCGCCGCGCAACACCACCAAAGCTCGCCGACGCCTCCACTCCAGGTTCCCAGCGCCCCAACCGCACTTCTCCTCCACTGCCGTCGCCGGCATTGGTGAAGACAGGGCCGCCGCCGCGCCGCGCCGCCGCCCGTCGCCGTCGCACCACCTCCGGCCACCCTTCCTGCACAAGATCGGCTCGAGGTGAGGCGGTGAGCGTTTTCCCCATGTTCTCGTTGAGCCCCGTGGTCCCACATCGCCGGAATCCGGCCAAACCCGCCGCCGGCCGTGGTCCAGGGACCACATTGCAAAGCCATAAATCTTTCTAGGGTTCTTTCTGCTAAGTTCCAGGGGCCTGGTTGTAAATAGATTGTTTAGATCTAGGTTTGAAATCTTGAAACTTCGAAAATCGATTAAAAATCGTAGAAAAATCAGAAAAATGCAAACCTAATTTTGTTGAACTCTCTGAGCTGAGATCTATCTTTTATAGAAAGCTTGTATACATGTTTCCTGTGTAGATTTCAAATTAAGTTCAAATCTGTTCAAACTTAAATTTGTGCATAGTTTGAAATCTACTACCTTGTTTGTGCTATTTTTTGGATATGTTGTAGTTTATGAAATGTTTAGGCTCCTGTAAAACGTTGGCACAAAGTTACACAAAACGTTGGTTCAACAATTTTAATAATTAATCTGTGTAGCTTCTGGGCTTAATCTTTTTGCAGTAGCTCTGTTGTAACTTGATACATGTCTGGTATATAGTAGAGCTTAGTTTGAGCTGGCTTGCTTGCACTTTTAATTAATACCAGTTTAAACCTAGTAAATTAAACACGAAGATCCTTTGATCTTTTGAAGCTATGCTTTGGCATGTGAACTTGCTTAAACTATTATAGGCCCTGGTAGAAATATAAGGACAAATTACTGTTAGTGTGATTTATTAGGATTTATTATTCATAATAGTATGTTGATTTTGTTTGATTTATTGTGGTAATTGTATGCTCGATCTTGATCTGATTTTTGGTCAGTAAATCAAACAACACACCGAGAGCATACTGTAATTTTCTCACATTAAACGCATGAACCAAACTGCCAGAATAAATTGTTGAAGTTCATTGCTTAAAAGGGCTAAATCGAAATAAATCACCTCTTTAAGCTAATGGAATAAAATGAACAAATCACCACACACACCCTTGCTGTTTTGTGAAGAAAAACAAAGTTAAGAACTTAATAGATGTGTACGCAGTCACCACCAACCACTCCAAGTACTTTAATGAGTAATCACAAACTTAAGTAAAGAAAGGGAAGGTCAGACCAAAATTGTCCAAGTGAATCTGTCGCTCAATACACCCCGGGTCTATCATTATGCAATAGTGATGGCTCGATACAAGATCATACTCTTATTTGCATGTGCATTCATGTAGAACAAATCCTCGCCGACGGCAACTACAAACTCGTCCCAACAGGAGGGAAAGGCCAAGCGGAAGGTGAAATGAATGCCGTCCAGGTCGAGCAGGACCCGAACGCAGCTGCAGAGGAATCCCCAGCTAACAACGTGCCCGAAGGCAAGCCCCGGAGCATGTCCCATGTTTTGAATATATGCAACTGGTTTTGCTAAGATTATGTTTGTGCATTTACGTTCAGGTGTTGAATTGAAACCTTAGATGCATGATCCTAGGTTCATATGCTTGCAATACTAGTATGATAGGTCGATAGCTGCCACGCTATAAGGACCCGGTAAAAGTCGAGTGATTTCCCGTCACTCGCGAGATATAGGAATCAACTGCTTTACTTATGTTGGAATCATAAGGATGACGGGCGGGGATTTTTGTCATGTAGATACCCCGTCCGTGTATGCTAAATTTGGTTAAGGCCGAAAGGTACGGTACTGCTGGTTAAGTGTTTGAAAGCGCTAAGCACTTGTTTGGGCATGGGACCGGTAAGTTTACTACCTGTTCGGAAGGGGGCGTGGCCTTCTCTCACTTTCCCTGGGATTTATCCCCCTGTCGCTGACACGTGGCTCAAGACCGAGGCCGGCCGGCTACGGCCGCGAAGTATGACCGGCTAAGGCTTGTGTCGAAGGGGAGTGGGCTCGGATTAACAAACCCGGAAGACATGGGAATGGCCTGGTTAGTGTCAACCCTCGGGGTTGATGCTTTTCCGTGTGTTTAGTATCCACCTTGCAAGGTTAAAAATCGGTTCGAACTGTCTGTTTCTCGCAGTTAATGAGACTACTTAACCTCTGTGCCGCATTGAGTAAGAAGTGGAACATGATGATGGAAAGAAACTTGATGTATGCTTAATTGCTTGCTCCACTTGCTTGGTTAGTACAGGTTGCTTACCTAGAATGGTTAACTTGAACTAGAACTTGATGCTAAAATTTTGAAAGCAAGGACCCACTCTTAGTCGCTCTTTGGCAAAGTAAACCCACCAGCCAAAAGCCTTACATGTCTAGAAGTTGGTGTTGTAGCTGACACCCGACGGTTAAGTCTTGCTGAATATTAGTATACTCAGCCTTGCGTGTTGAATTGTTTTCAGGTAGTGCTCTCGAGGAGATGGTTGCAGGTCTTACCTGGCCAACCACCCTTCCTCCCGGTTGGATCGTTGTTTGGGACGAGGATGCTTCCGAGTGATGTCATGACGGCTTCACGTGATGTCACGTTCATTTCGAATAATTAGTTGTTTCCGCTGCATTTCAAAACTCTGAGAACCCTGCTACCGTATGCATTGAACTATTTGTAATAAAGTACCTCAATTGGGACCTTTAATTAATTGTGGATTGTTGTAATCTATGGGACTCACCTTCGAGTGAGTACTTGCACAACTCGTTTCGATCGAGGTAATTGTTCGTGGTTGTATCGGGCTTGACCCGACAGATCGACATTTTAATCTGTTTTAATTGCGTGATGACCAATGGAAGGTTAGCGCACTTAAGCCAGATTAATTTGAGCGGTTCTGCCACAAGTACTACCCGGAAGACTTCGTGGAGGAAGAGAACTTGCCCTCAGGTTCACGCCCAGCCCATCTCTTGAATGCCTATTAGACATTGCAACTAGATGAGCTAGCGCTTTACTTATTGCAATTGAATGTTGCTTGAGCCTTGCATAGCCATGATTTATTCCGTGAATGCCTTATTACCTACCACTCTATATATGATATTGCTATGCTGTTGTTTGCATGTGTATGTGATCATGTGGATTAGGATTCTTGGCGTGAGTGGGGATGAAACCGGCAGGAGAAGGTGTTTTTGGAAACTTGGCAGGGGTGAGCATTTTATAACAACTCGGTCTTTGACCGAGGTGCCGGGAGACCCCTGCTCTCGAGGGGGTCCCACACCGTACTTGTGGCGGGTACACGGATGGATAGGAGCATAGGAGTTGGTGGCAGTACCAATAGTGGGTACTGCGACTTGCGTTCTTCTTCGGAGGATACGCCTTTGGGACGATGACGCTCACACCGGTCTGAAACCGAGTGGGGTAACCACTCTTTGGGCCCCACATACTTACAGCTTAACCATATGAACGGGTTCTAGCCAGCCTAGCTAGCGCAATGCCCGGATTGCGAGAAGATCAGGTGGATGGTGTACGGGAACGGGAGAGACCGTCTCCCCGAAGGACTATGGCCCCGTCTGGCCCTACGAGGGAGAGTTCGACACAGCTTCCGAAGCATTGGATTGCGAGCCGATGGACCGAGATCGGAAGAGCAAGCGGGCATCGTCGCGGTTGGGGTCTGAGCTGTGGGTTGCGTCTCGAGATGGCGGCCACCATCTTGCAGCCCGAGTGGGTACAGTTGTACAAGCTCTCGAGAGTCTATAATCTATACGTATAGCCACGTCCTCGTTATGGACATTGCCCACTGCACTGTTACCTCTCATATTTTGGGATATTCTACCTTCCCCCTTTCTAGCCAGTTTGAGAGTGACTAAGGATCGCAGCTACGGGCGTGGAGAAGGGAAGTTTGCTCCCTTTCCTTTCAGGATCCGGTCGTGGTTGGTGAGGTGCGAGGGGAGGGAGCTCTCGCATCGACTAGATGAGTGTGGAGATGGAGATGGGAGTCCGGCGTGCCGGAATAGCCCGATGTGGTGAGATATGAGATGGATGGATATGATGATACTTATTTTATATTTTGCTGTTGCATAGGAAACCATTAGCCTATCCTTGTTATACTTTGATCCCTTTAGATGGTAGTCCACTTAAAGTTTGCATATACGGTTGGTGACGTGAACCTATCCCATTCCTTGGGGATAGCCTTTGAGTACGCAGGGTCTAATGAAGAGCACGAGTTCAACCACGATGGGTGGTACGACTGAGGCATCGTCTTGACGCGCAAGTTTCCTGTGGAGGAGATCGAGAAGATGGAGGCTTCTATGCCTAGTTCCGCTGCGCTGGATGTTCTTTTGTTTGTCGTTCAGCCCTGAGGGCTTGTATCAGACGTATTATCATGAGAATGATGTAATAAATAAGATATTTGTACTTTATTCGTGGTATGGATGTGATATTCGCTGTGATGAGTTCTGTACGTGATATCTACTTGATCCAGGGAGTATCACAAGGGTACAGGGAGTCAGGTTTTTGGAAATCGGAAACCCAGGTCGTTACAGTTAGTATCAGAGCCATATTTGCACGTAGGACGATGCCATAGGCACGGTCGATAGAATAGGACTCTATACGATCTATCTTTATATGTTATCCCTTGAGCTATGTTATTAAAACCGTATCTTTGAGAAAATTTCTTACTCACCTACGCTGACACTCTCTTTTTACGTGACATAGGAATGGTGGCCGCGATTCACAAGACGCACGTGGACCCAAGGGACCAAGGGGACATGGTCCACTGGCTAGTCACCACTGTCGACCGCTTGGGTATTCCAGTGATCCGCCTTGGACTTGAGGCGCAAGAATGCTACATCAACAACATCGCCTGTGCCCGCGCATAGATCTTCCTTCACCCCTACGACCACTGGCTGGGAATCGCCATGGAAGGCATCGGACTGTCGACGAAGCTTGCTGTGAAGGGTGTTGCCCGGAGGTTGATTCAGGTACTACTCATCTGGGAGAAGGAGCAGGTTGAGGAGACCGACCTTTGACTTCTACCCAGAGAGTTCTTCGAGGACGAGGAGGAGGCAGAGAACGAGAGGTGCAGAGCCGCGTTCACAGCCGTCGAGGACCCGGCGATCACCACAGCCGGAGACTACCTCGATGACCTCAGACCTGGACTATGGGGAATATGGTCCCCGGATACCTCACGAGCAGGCCTGGCAACCCTCCGATAGGGGGCGGCCCGGCCCACCGTTCTGGACCTGATGACATGCGGGACAAGCCGGCGCATGAAGGAAGGATCCGGAAGGAGAAGTTCTAATTAGAATAGGAGTTTTTGTAAAGAAGGAAAGGATCCTTAGAGATAGGATCGGCTACAAACCGACTTGTAACCCTGCCTCCCCGATATATAAGGCGGGCAGGGACCCCCTCCAAAAAACATCAAGTCTCTCGGGAGAACAATCCACGCGATACAACACCCCCAAACAGGACGTAGGGTATTACGTCGAGTTGACGGCCCGAACCTGTCTAAATCCTTGCGTCTGTCCACCCTAACCATCTAGCTCCCGATCTTTGCGATTTTCCCTCCATACAAATCACTTCCGTGGGCTACCCCGTGGAAGACTGCCGGAGATCATATCACCGACAGTGGCGCGCCAGGTAGGGGATATCGCCGAGATCAATTTGGTGAGCCCGATGGACCACGTCAAGATCTTGGACAGCTTGTTGACGGCCATTATAACCCCGTAGTGACCGTCAACATTTCGGTAAAATGAGGATGATCATACCATACTCCATGCATAAAACTATTTTTTATTGACAGATTCCACAAGTTTTGGATGAGTTGTGCTTGCAGGATAAACCAGGAGAAACAAGGGCCAAACCTGGCACAAGGCCAGGCCGGCCGGCCTAGCCCAGGCCGACCGGCCTCCCCTGGCCAGGTCTGGCCACGTCACTAATCCACCAGCCATGCCAAGTGCCTAGGATGATCAAGCACCGTGCAAACAACGTCGGTTTGATCCAAGGACCCGGAAGGCCTAGAGGTGAAAGCACATGGATTGAAGGGCCCACATCCTAGGATTCTCGGACAAGCTTCAACTAAACGCAACTGTTACCGACCTTGGGAGAGCATCAGGACCGTTCATGCAGAGGACGGTGCCAAGTGGCACCAGGGCCAGGCCGGCTGGCCTAGCCCAGGCCGACCGGCCTCCCTCTGTGGCCGCCACATCTCCCCCTTCGCGTGAAGCTTAAGCAGATCCTTGGTGTGCTAATGACGCTGACATCCACCCCCTGGAGGCTATAAAAGGCAGCTCATTCACCTTGGGAAGACACACACCACATATTTCAAGTCTTTACTTGAAGGGAGCTCTAGTATCTTTTTCATTTCTTAGATTAGGATTAGAGTTGAGAGTAGAGTCGAGTCGAGCTTAGCTCGGATCTTCGGAGTCTTCGGAGTTCTGGTAAAGCTCTTGTATCCTTTCCTTCTTTTGAAGAGTTTATTTATATAATTACTTTCTTACTTCAGAGCTTAAGTTATCTTTTATATTTCTCTCTTGCTCTTCTTTTAGAGTAAAGATCTTGCTCTCTTTAGAGCAAAGTCCTATCCCCTTTAGTTTTAGTGTAGAGTTTAGTTTAGCTCTACCGGGCTTTATCTCGCGGGTTTGCTCGCCTTGACCGGGCCGTAAGACGCCTTAGGGAAGACAGGGATTTCTCTTGACAGGCCTCAAGAGAAATCTTAATCATCGAGTGCAGACGTGGTGTCTAGCTTGTTGATTAACTAGGAAGTGTGTTGCACCCCACGGTACTGCAGTGGTAGGCGGCAGGTGGTGACAGCCCTGTCCGTACTTCGTAGTCCACCACGTTCGGGTGTACTCATAACAGTAGTGCTGAGCCCGGAGAACCCCCTCTCTCATCCCGTTCTGAGGTTCTCCCGTTCTAGCCGTCGAAGCGAGCTCTGTTCCCGGTATCTAAGCTAGGGTCTAGGCTAAGGCTAGAGTGCCTTTTGCTCTGAGTTAGAAAGAGTCTAGGTGCGGTCTCTCCCAACGTCTTTCCTTTTCTTTATAAATAGGTGCTCCGTGTGTCGCTGGTCTTTCAGACCTTCTATCCGGTCATTAACTTGACCATTATCCACCCAAACCTAGAGTTTGTGCCCCTGGGTTTGTGGCTTGATACTTCTGGCAAGATATATCATTTCATTCTTCAATACACTTTAACCATCTGCTTCCCTGCGGAAATATAAATACGATACCCTGGGGTTACACCCAAGGTGAAGTGCTACAACGAGATATATTCTGTACGCTTGCAGAATTAATTTTGCATACAACGACATATATCCACACGCTCTTGAGCGCTGCTAAAACGTGACGCTAAGGAGTGCCAACACAGCTGCAACCTCCCGGACGGTGACGGAGTCGAGATCCAGTTCCGGAGCACCACCGCCGCTTTGGATCCCCAAGCGGCAGAAGCTACAACCGCCACGGAGGACTCCTCTCTGGCGCCGACTTCGGCCATCACGGCCCAATCCGGTCCGATCGCATCTAATCGTGCCGTATCTGCCCCGCTGTGTCCATCGCAAAACGCGGGGACCAACCAGTCGGGAGCGGATCAGCAGCCACTCGGTTCCGATCCGGCTCTTGAGAGTCGCGTCGCCGAGTCATCTCAGAGCGTAAACGCTTAGCAGACGTGCGTTCCGAGCCCTGAGGTCATCACCATCCAGACCCCTGGCTTCCGCGCGCTTACCCAACAGCAGAAGATGAAAGAGATCGTTCAGGAGGATGATTCCCCCTCTGAGAGCGACTCCTACGAGTCAAACCCACGGGGACCCTCAATCCTGGATGACCTGCAAGAGGGTTACACCGCATCCGACTCCTCTACGGAGCCGGAGCAATTTGGATCACCCGGAGGGTCAACTCCGAGTAGTTTGGAACGTGGTACGCCCACAACCGATCCTTCCGAGTCCGAGGAAGATTACCTCGCGCAAGGAAGAGCCGGAGCCGGGTCATACTGCTACATGGTAGCACCATCGACGCCATCTGTCGGAGGATGAACTCACCCTGGCTGACGAGGCGCCTGAAGCCAGAGATCAGCGCCGAGGACGCAACGCCAATCGGGCGACTCGCAGAGCCGCCCGACCACAAGGGGCCAACGCATCAGGATCTGGCACCGCTCAACCTCGAGAACCACCCTCGGAGGACCATCGTCGTCGTCAGAATCGACGCGACAGGAGAAGCCAGCGGAACCTGACGCGTGATGACATGTTCGAGTACAATGGATTCAACGTCTACGAGACACCAGTCCAGAACCTTATCACCATCGACGAAGAGATCAGTCGGCTACCGCCTAGTACTCCAGGCCTGGATAAGGTAAGGGCTTTCGTGCAGGCTGCCTCCGTCCAGGTTCACCAGATGCAGAACAGATCACGTATGGCCGCTCCTGAGCCCGGGTCGACTCGACGCCGGACCAGCGGAGGATCTGACCGTGATGAAGATCTTCGTGACACGATCAACAGAGACCGAGACGCGAGGAACATCATCCGCAGCAGCGCTGAGGAACGTGACCGCGAAGAGGCTCGACGTCGCGAGGAATACGATCGGAAGCATGGGAATCCCCATCGTAACTCTAACCGAAACGGCTACTCGACGGAGTCAGAGTATACTGATTACTCCGATCTCTCCGATAGCCCAAGACGCGGCAATGACGGCGGTCGTACTCCGCCTCGACGGCCGACTCCGTCACGAAGACGAGCAACTCCCTCACGAAGGCAGCCGACCCTGCAAAGGGAGCAGACTCCACCGCGCGGCAGAACCTACCGACGGGACCGATCTCCTCCCAGGACTCGGACCTTTCGGAGGACCCGTTCTCCACCCAGGGATCGGGATCGCAGAAGGGAGCGCACTCCCCCAAGGACAACGGATGGCTCGGATCCAAGTGGTTCCCGCCCCAGAGGTCGGATCGGCGGATTCCAGTCGTTCACTGAGCGCTTGAGAAGTGTGACCTGGCCTAGGAGCTTCAAGCTATCGGACATCGACAAGTACGACGGGAAATCTGATCCATCTCAGTGGCTTCAGATCTACTACACCGCCGTACAAGCTGCTGGCAGCGACGAAGACGTGATGGCGAACTACCTCCCCATCATGCTGACCAAAGACTGTCGCAACTGGCTAGCAGGACTCCCTCGGAACTCCATTGATAACTGGGACCAACTCACCGAGCTCTTCATCGGTAACTACCTCGGAACTTGGGAGAGGCCCGGGAGCAAGCGGCTCCTCGGCCAAGTACGACAGCGCAAGAACGAGTCCCTGCACGACTTCGTACGCAGGTTCTCGGAGAAGCGCAACTCCATCACGGACGTGACGGACCTAGAGGTGATGACCGCTTTCCAAAACGGCATCTCCGATGGAAGACTGATCCACAAGTGGACACGAAAGCCGCCCGCGACTATCAATGACATGTTCCGGGTCGCTAGTACGTGGGCGGACGCAGAGATCACGGAGAAAGAACAACTCAACGAGATCAAGAACCGTTGGGAGGAAGAGAATAAGTCAAACCGCAAGCGCGATCGCCGTGAGGACGAAGAGCGACGTGATGATCATCGTCGCAGTGACAGTCACCCCCGCAAAAAGAAGAGCGAGGGCGACATGGTCGCCACTCCGGATCGGCCCAGAGGCCGGATAACTCCAGAAGATTTCCAGCGCATGCTCGATGAGCAATGTCCGTACCACAAGCACTCGACACGAGAGTGCTACGGGTTGAAGCGAGCTTTTACAGGGGGCAACAGAGGCCCTCCCTATAAAAGGAGGAACGATAGTTCCCCAAGAGACAACAAGCGAAATGACGAAGCTGCCGACGAGTTTCAGGAGGCTGACCGAGTGGTCCGTATGATCTACAGAGGACCGGAAGGTTTCGAGACGAAGCGCCAGCAGAAGCTCACCAACCGACATGTCATGCACGCCAGGGAGCCACCGGTACCTGAGTACCTTAAGTGGTCAGATGTACCAATCACCTTCACTCGGGAAGATCACCCGCACTTCATACCGAAGCCCGGGTCCCACGCCTTGGTAGTAGCTCCGACGATCCGCAACGTTCAGCTCACCAAGGTGCTAGTTGACGGTGGCAGTGGCCTGAACATCCTCTTTGCTAACACACTGAAGGAACTCAGCCTAACCACTCTCGACCTGCGTCCCTCCCAATCCTCGTTTTACGGTCTGATACCGGGAGAGGGGGCAGAACCACCCGGGCATATCACATTGCCCGTTACCTTCGGAGACCGGAACAACTACAGGACCGAGCACATGCAGTTCACAGTGGCCAACTTCGATACCGCATATCACGCCATCCTCGGGAGGCCGGCGCTCACCAAGTTCATGGCGATCCCTCATTACGTTTACTTGCAGGTGAAGATGCCAGGGCCCAAGGGCGTAATCACCGTCTTGGGGGACATCCGAGTCGCTTACACTTGCGAACCGGAGACCCTCAACGCGACAGCTGCCTTGGATATCTCGAAGCGCATGACGCAAGTATTGGCTGCATCGCAAGAGGTGGACAAGGACTCTCTGGAGATCCCCGCCAAAAAACCCGCGAAAGAAGCCATCTCGCCAACCAAGGAGACGGAGCTCAAGAGGATCTCGCTGGACCTTGAAGACCCGAAGAAGGCGGCCATTATCGGGGCCGAGCTGGACCCAAATAGGAAGAAGTGCTCGTCAGATTCCTGAGAGAAAACGCCGACATATTCACGTGGAAACCATCCGATATGCCAGGTGTCCCAAGGGAACTTGCCGAGCACTCCTTGAAGGTCAATCCGACTGCCAAACCGATCAAGCAGAGGCTTCGTCGATTCGCGCAGGACCGCAAGGAGGCGATTAGAGTAGAAATTACAAAGCTGTTAGCTGCCGGTTTTATTCAGGAGGTGTTTCACCCTGACTGGTTACCCAATCCAGTTCTTGTAAGGAAGAAAAATAATAATGAATGGAGAATGTGCGTTGACTATACAGATCTCAACAAAGCTTGCCCTAAAGACCCCTTCGTTCCCCCCCCCCCCCCCCCCCGCATCGATCAAGTCGTTGATTCCACGGCAGGCTCCGCCCTGCTCTGTTTTCTCGATTGCTACTCAGGCTATCACCAGATAGGCCTAAAACTGGAAGACCAGATAAAAACTGCGTTTATCACGCCGTTTGGCGCCTATTGTTACAGTACAATGGCCTTCGGTCTGAAAAACGTAGACGCAACCTACCAGAGGACCATCCAAGCGTGTCTGGATAAACTAATTCCAGACATAGTAGAAGCCTACATCGATGACATCGTGGTTAAGATCATGAACCCCGAGGACATGATAGAGAACCTGACAAAGGTCTTCGAACGACTACGTGCATTCCGATGGAAACTCAATCCGGAAAAGTGTGTCTTTGGAGTCCCGTCAGGTAAACTACTCGGCTTCATGGTCAGCAACCGCGGCATCGAGGCAAACCGCGAGAAGATCACGGCCATCACCAAGATGTTGCCACCAACTAATCAGAAGGATGTGCAGAAGCTTACTGGATGCATGGCAGCGCTCGGTCGTTTCATATCACGGCTCGGCGTCCGCGGATTGCCATTTTTTAAACTACTCAAGAAGCAGGACAATTTTGTGTGGGATGACAAGGCGAAACAGTCCTTCCAGGAACTCAAGGAGTACTTGCAGAAGCCGCCCATCCTCGTCCCACCTCAACCAAGGGAACAGCTATACCTCTACATCTCTGCTACCCCCCGAGTGGTTAGCACGGTACTAGTAGTCGAACGTCCTGAAGAAGGGCACGCATATGGAGTCCAGCGACCAGTCTACTTCGTCAGCGAGGTCCTGACGGAGTCCAAGATCCGCTACCCCCACGTGCAGAAGTTACTCTACGGAGTTCTCATCTCAGCAAGAAAGCTGAAACATTATTTTGAGGCCCATCCAATCTCGGTAGTATGCGGAAGTCCTCTAGGGGAAATACTCCATAACCGAGACGCAAGTGGCCGAATCGTCAAATGGTCAATTGAACTGTCCGCTCACCAGATAAACTTCGTTCCACATACTGCTATCAAGTCTCAGGTTTTGGCCGACTTCGTAGCAGACTGGACAGAGAACCAAGCTCCGGCTGATAACGAGAAAGTCGAGTACTGGGAGATGTATTTTGAAGGCTCCCTCCAGATCAAAGGAGGCGGCGCAGGCGTACTCCTGATTTCCCCAAGTGGACAGGAACTAAAATACGTTCTACAAATCATGTTCCCAGTATCTAACAATGCAGCCGAGTACGAAGCAGCCTTGCACGGTCTCCGCATCGCCGTATCTTTGGGCATCAAACGCCTGATGGTTCGCGGGGACTCTGCCCTGGTCATAAACCAGGTAAATAAGGATTGGTCAAGATCCAATGAGAAGATGGACGCTTACTGCGAGGAAATACGGAAATTGGAAGGGAAATTCTATGGCTTAGAGTTCCATCACGTGGTACGTGACTATAATAAGGCAGCTGATGCACTTGCCAAGATGGGGTCCACCCGTGAAGGCGTTCCACCCGGAGTTTTCATCCAAGATCTTATTAAACCATCTATTAAGATGAACCCGGATGGCACTGCCATGGAGCAACCAGTCGGAGAATCCCTGGAGTCAGCCACATTAGTGGTAGATGAAGCGTTGGACTGGAGGAGTGAAATCCTCGAGTATCTTGACAGCGGCATATTGCCCTCAGAAGTCACAGGAGATGGAAAAGATCTGAAATCGCTCCACGAACAAATCGTGCGGCACAGTAAAAACTACGTCATCATTGGAGAAAACTTGTATCGTCGATCCGGAGCCTCTCAAATTCTCTAGAAATGTGTGAGTCGCTCGGAGGGTATTGAGCTCTTGACAGACATACACAAAGGCATCTGTGGTAACCACACCGGGGATAGAACCATTGTTGGTAAAGCCTTCCGGTCTGGCTTCTACTGGCCGACTGCTGTAGCAGACGCGGACAATATTGTGCAGCACTGCCAAGGGTGTCAATATTTTGCAAGGCAAATACACGCACCAGCACAACAGCTGCAGACCATACCAATGCCCTGGCCCTTCGCTTGTTGGTGCTTGGACATGATTGGTCCATTCAAGAAGGTGACAGGTGGTTTTGACCAACCAAAAAGCACACGACAGCCAAGACCATCGAATTCTTCACCAAGTGGATCGAGGTGAAACCAGTCAAAAAGCACACGACAGCCAAGACCATCGAATTCTTCACCGACATCACTCATCGCTTCGGAGTCCCAAATCGTATCATCACAGATAATGGTACGAACTTCGTAGCACAGGAGTTCAAAGATTGGTGCAGCGAGAGGAATATCAAATTATGCCCCGTATCCGTGGCGCACCCAAAGGCCAATGGCCAGGTTGAAAGAGCCAATGGCGAAATAATTAAAGCACTCAGGGCCCGTATATTCAAGAAGCTAAAGCAGTACGCTGGCCGATGGATCAAGGAGTTGCCCGCTGTAATCTAGGGGCTGCGGACCCAGCCGAGTCGTGCCACGAAGCAAACACCGTTCTTTCTGGTTTACGGCTCGGAGGCTATCCTACCAACGGACATCTCATACGGCTCGCCCCGAGTGGAATTCTATGATGAATACAACGTGCAAGTGGCGTGAATCGAAGACCTTGACAGTATCGAGGAGAAGAGGTTGGCCGCCCAGATCCATGACGCGCGTTACGCTCAGGTCCTTCGACGGTATCATAATCGAACCGTCAAACAGAGGTCTTTTGAAGCCGGCGACTTGGTTCTGAGAAGGAAGCAAGACACGAAGGGCGCGCACAAGCTTGCGTCCCCTTGGGAGGGACCATACATCGTGAAGAAAGTGAGCCGCCCAGGCTCATATCGCCTCATGACGGAAGACGGGGTGGAGATCCCAAATCCATGGAATATCGAGCATCTACAACGTTTCTACCCTTGATCAAGTTATGTATTAATTTCTTATCTCTTTAAGATATTTTTTAATAACCTTCGATGAGTGGTTTCTGTGGATAATCATCCCCAGTTTCGACTCGGCAGATTTATAAATGTCACATGAGTTGTCAATAAAGTTGATTTCATCTTCTATCTACATTATGTCTACTACTCGAATTTCTTCTTTCGCGTGACGCACATAAAGTACGAGTGGAACAAACCTTAAACCGTGGGGGAAAGTACTCACCAAGTCAAAGCTCTACACGCACGATAATGCTCTGCGGCATGAGACTAAGACCAACGAGGCTAATCTACTCCGTAACAGGTCAACCACTCAGAAATTACGGCCAGCGCAGAAAGAAGGGGAGTAGCACTTCAAGAGACTTATATACAAGCACAAAGGCTTAAACATTTTTCAAAGTACTTCTACTACCAATACTACAGATAAATATACCAAAATTAATTTGCAGGATCGCCACCACCAGAAGGGCTAGCATCGTCAGCTTCATCGACAACGTCCTTGGACAGAACATTGGCGATTGGCTCTACTTCAAGCAGCAGCCTGCTCACGTCCTCCTCGGAGGTGCCAGCGGCATACCCCCCCTCCGAGTGGCTCCAGATCAGACGATGGAAACAGCGACTTAAGGATCGCCAAGACATGACCGCAGCTGGCCTGGCTGATTGAGCGAAGCTGGTGCCGAAAGAGACGTGGAAGCGCCCGAGTGCGGTCGAGGATAGAAGCTAAAGGTGATGCTGCCTCCGGCTCGATTTCCTCCGCCACCACTCGAACAACACCTTCCAACGTGCAATTCTCGGTGTGCAGCGCCTCTGCCTCGCCCTCCAGGCGAGTCACCTTGGCAGTGAGATCTTCATATTAGGCCACAGTCCGGACCCGGTAATCTACGGCAAGTCAGATCTGGACAGGATGTTCACGTCTGACATAAAAAGACTAGTATACCTCTAAGCTCCTGTGCGGCTTTGGCTTCGTTGAGCTTAGCTTGTTCCACCTCTCCGCGAAGATCGCGGACGGTGCGCCGGGCTTCCTCCAACTCGGCCTTGTGTTGAGACACAGCGGCTTCACGAGCTGACATAACATACTTATATCAGGTATGTTCAGTGAAACAATAGTGCAAAATACAATGCTAGGCCTGACTCATACCCTGCGTCGCCTGAGCCAGCTCGGTTTCGAGCTCAGCCACTCGAGCCACTAGGAAGTCGGCCTTAGCTGCTACAGGAATCAGCTTTTGAATCTCCAAGGTTTTGGCCTCGGCATCGGCAGTTATTTCCTGCAAACGACCGTCAGAAGACACAACAAACAATTGTACCACTCGGTACTCTATTTAAACAGGAAAGGTGGCTCTGGGATACCTCGGCCATCAGTCCCAGGCGACGAAGGAGCGACTTGAACTCCGCCATGGGCGTCATAGCGGCACCATCACCTGGAGTTATGTCCGCCACAGGTGTGACTTCGACCTCTGCATCTTGAGGCGCCTCCATTGTCACAGTCTGCTCAATCATAGGAGCAGGCTGGGGGCTGCTCAATGACGGAGTAGGCAGTACGGTTGGTGACTCCTGAGCAGGACTCGGCGGCGCCGGGGTTGGTGTGCGCAGTGATTCTTGTGTCTGCTCCATAGGCTTATCGCTAGGAGGATCAGGCAAGTGGGAAGTCTCTTCTAGTGCCTGGATCTTTGGGATCTCTGTCTCGCCGATTGGTCGTGGCGTAGAGTCTGCAAAAGGAATATTAGAAGGTGTGCTGCATGACAAAGCACATAAGGGACAATTACAGGAAAAAAATCAAAAGTCAACCAAAAGTTGGCAACAACTCTTACCGAGTAGATATGCGCACTTTCAGGCGCTTTCCTTGCCGAGTCGGGGAAGGAAGGTCCCTTGGAATTGCGGTACACAAAGGTTCGACGGCGAGGGGAAAATGCTCCGAGCTCATCAGTGAGGGTGGGATCGACGACCCGGCATCACCACCTTCGTCATCATCCGAGTCTGATGACTCGGTGATGATGAGTTGGCGACGGCTCGGCGCGTTCCCAATTGTGATCCCCGTCGCAGCAGAGCTCTTTCGCTTCTTCGGGACGATGGCCGCTTTGCCACCACTCGACGACAACACATCTGGAGAAGGCGAGGATGACAGATTTATATCAGAGTCGTTCAAGTCATCCTCGGCTCCTCCGAGTGCTTCTTCAGCAGTACTGGCCCTGCGTGTCACCGGCTGGTCCACTCCCTTTGGCATCTCAGGCAGAAGGGGGATTGATACATAAGCAGCTCGACCCTGCATTTCAAAGTTGGGTTCAGTTTTTCATCGAGATTACACCCAATGGGTGGAATTGAACACACAAACGGCAACAAATCGATTTATTACCTCAGAGCAAGGATTAGACAAGTTGTATGCTGGAGGGCCATCAGAAGTCTTCAGGGGAGTCCCCGACGCAAAAAAATTGGCAATCCGGGCTGCGGCTTGACTTTTATCAACACGCTCGGGGGCTTCACATGTGTTGTCCCCCTCGGCGTAGTATTCATATGCTGGATGAGCCCGCTGCTTGAGGGGCTGGATCTGACGCAGCACGAAGTTGGCTGCCACTCCTACGGCAGTCAACCCTCTGCTCTTTTGCTCGGCAATGAGGCTCAGCAGCCCCCGAACTTCGTCCATCTCGCTGTCTTTGGGGAGAGAACTCCATGACTTGGAGGGGACAGGACGAGAATCTATTTCGGAAGAGATGGCAGGCGAGTGGTTCCCTATGTACAACCATTCGGATTGCCATCCCTTATTGGTGGAAGGAAAAGGAATTTCAAAATACTCCTGGGCTCGACCCTCACGGAGTTGAAACCCAGCGCCTCCAACTACATGCGGGCGCTCGGTGCTAGGGTGAGGCTTCAGCAAGAAAAGATAGAGAAAAAGATTGAAGTGAGGCTCTATCCCAAGATAGGCCTCACAGAGGTTGATGAAAATAGAAATGTGAAGGATGGAGTTCGGGTTCAGTGCGCAGAGACTGATCCCGTAGAAATGGAGCAAGCCGCGGAGAAAAGGGTGTGCAGGAACACCAAATCCGCGTAAAAGAAAAGACTCAAAAACCACTAAATCAGTGGAATTTGGGGTGGGGAAGGACTCACCAAAGGCCGCGCGCCATTCGGCGGTTTGCTGGTCCGGGAGAATGCCGTCGATGACAAGCTGCTCCAGACGCCTGGTGGTGGTAGAGGACTTCCTCCACTCAGCGGCGCGGTCCACGGAGGCATCGATGGTGGTCTTGGCCCTGACCGACTGCTTCTTCCCCGGCGACGTCTCCTTCCGCTTCGGCGCCATAGCCGCAACTAACAGAGATTGGGGATTGAAGGTGTGAAGCGATGAAGGTGGATCTAGGGTTTGCGCCTGAGCGAGAAAGGAGAACTTGGATGCGGTGAAGGCAAATGGCGAGGAAAGGAAGAAGATTGCGGCGGGGATGGCTTATAATGGAATAAACCGTTCCTCCCGCGCGCGGCGCGATGCCGGTCTTGGGAACTCAACTGACGCTGGCACGTCGCGTCGCTTTAAATTCAAAGATGCGATTTGGAGTCGCGATATCTCGCGATATTCTGGCTTCATAAGGCAACTGTTGGTTTCCCTAGGAAACAATGGGCTTAGCAGGATTGATGGGCCTAAATGGGCTGGTTTAAGCCTTTGATAGGCTAAAATAATGACACGACCTTTCGGTTCTGTTAGTTGACAATTACGTGGGCTCGTGAGCAAATGCTCAAGGGCAGAAACCACTCGGTCGTGAGGCTACAATTGGTCGACGGCTAGGCTTATTTTTGCAATTAATATTGCAACCTTGCAATTGATCTTTACTTAATGCATGCGATACTATCGCTAAATTGACTTGGAAATTCGGGTCAAGTGCTGATAAATATAAATCTTGTGAGAAGGTGATTTACCATATGGTCAAGCTGGGTCGTGGAACACGACTCGGGAGTCACACCGAGTTCAAAGGACTCGAGAAAAGATTCCCTAAAAAGGGGAAATTAGTAAAAATTCCCTAAAAGGAGGAAATTATTCGAAATCCATGCCCAGAGGCATGGGGGCTAAAAGATTCAGCCAGGATTCACAGCTTTTAGAGTCTTGACACGATCGCGTCGAGTCGAATCAAGACTCGGGGGCTACACCCAATGGGTGCACCAGGAGGTGCACGCCATTGATGGATTAAATTCAAAAAGATCTTTATAGGATTTTATTTTTGACCCTCGACCAGACTATTCTACTCTGCTCAAGGCTCGGGAGCTACACCCAATGGGTGCACCAGGAGGTGCACGCCATTGAAGATCATGATTTTGATGGAGAAAAATTGAAGACCCTTGGCAAATTTTATACTAAAATTACCCAAGGCTCGGGGGCTAAGTGTATACACTTCGCTTTCACGTCGTGAAAAAGAGCACTTCTTCCCCTCACTAAGGCTACAATTGAAAAATCGTTTTCAGGAACGTTTGAGCATGCACTCAGATCTTCCTCGAAACCACTCGGATGAAGTCCTAGACTACTCGGAAATCTGATCAAGCATTCTGGCAAAGTTGCGGAACACTCGGATCATGCAAGAAAAAGACAGATCAATTACAACCAACGATCGGCCAAGAAGTGCTCGGGAGATACTGTGGGGAATATGGTCCCTGGGTACCTCACGAGCAGGCCTGTCAACCCTCCGATAGGGGGCGGCTCGGCCCACCGTTCTGGACCTGATGACATGCGGGACAAGCCGGCGCATGAAGGAAGGATCCGGAAGGAGAAGTTCTAATTAGAATATGAGTTTTTGTAAAGAAGGAAAGGATCCTTAGAGATAGGATTAGCTACAGACCGACTTGTAACCCTGCCTCCCCGATATATAAGGCGGGCAGGGACCCCCTCCAAAAAGCATCAAGTCTCTCGAGAGAACAATCCACGCAATACAACACCCCCAAACAGGACGTAGGGTATTACGTCGAGTTGACGGCCCGAACCTGTCTAAATCCTTGTGTCTGTCCACCCTAACCATCTAGCTCCCGATCTTTGCGATTTTCCCTCCATACAAATCACTTCCGTGGGCTACCCCATGGAAGACTGCCGGAGATCATATCACTGACATGGACTACTACACGACAGAGCTAGAAGGAAAGAGCGTGGCCTTCCTCAACGGCCTTCAGAATAGGGTTTCCACTGCCACCGATAGAGTTTCTCACGTCCTCACCGTCGAGAGAGAGTTGGACGCTATGAAGACCCAGGTACACCACCTGGCGGAGGAGCTGAGCCGCAGGGATGCCGCAGTCACCCTGGCTCAGGCAGAGACAGACCAGCTGAAGCAGATGATTGCCGACGACTGAAGGACCGAAACGGCGACCAGAGAGGGGGGGAGTGAATGGGAGCCGATAAAATTTTCTTCTCCAAATCAATTCGGCTTTCACCCCAAAATCACTTCCGGACTTTGTATCACAATCTTGCCAAGATCACGTAGCAACTGAGATGCTACTGACCCTAGGAACAAGAAACATGCAGCGGAAACACAGAAAGAATCCTCGATCCAAAAACTTCACCGAAACAGCCACTAGGTGTGTGTACTCGGCACTGCCGGTTTTCAGAACTCGGCACTGCCGAATACACACTGCACAAAAGCACCCCTCGAGTCTATGTACTCGGCAGTGCCGGTTTTCACAACTCGGCAGTGCCGGGTACACGCAAACAGCACAGCCCCAAAGTCAACTCGAGGATGGATCTCTCAAACGGCTTGAGCTCTTGAGGCGAGATTTTGGTCAGATGATCTAGACCTCCAGTGGAGTGTTTTCCCAAAAGATCTCGGCCTCTAACTCAGTACAACTCCCAGAAACTCAGATCTCGTGATGAACACCATGACATCAAGTTCATCCCGAAAATCTCAAATCTGAAGCGATTCTCGGCGCTTGGGGGCAAAGGATCACCAGCAAAAGAGGCACAAGGCACTCATACGTGAATCCCCCAAAGAAATCCGAGAGAAAACGCCCTAGATAGAGAAGAACGAAAATCCCCCAAAAATAGCTCCGAAAATACCCACGAAAATAGAAAAGGATGAAGGAGCTCGGGAGATCAAATCATGGCACAAAGATGAACAGCACAAACTCAATCACATAACCATGAATTCACCTATACAAACTAGGAATGATTCGAAATAGTTCTAGGTGGAGGGGATGAAGGGAAGAGGAAAACTAAACAAACCAAATAAAA